>CM057148.1:4630381-5230381 GCA_029964075.1 Patiria pectinifera | reverse complement strand
TCTCTCTCTCCTTCTCACCCCACCCCGCTCCCACCCCACCCCGCTCTCACCCCACCCCGCTCTCACCCTCCCCACCCCCTCCCCAAAATAAATCTGCCTCTGCCCCAAATATCTCTCTCTCCGAGTTGTTATAGTATGAGTGGAGGGTACCAGACTTTGCCCCTCTCCAATGATTTTTCACCCCTATGATGCCCCTTACCCACTTAGCCCCCGCCCCAAAATATGTCTCTCTCCGAGTTGTTATATTATAAGTGGAGGGTACGGCGACAAACCTCATATCTCCCTCTGTCAAGCACCAGACCAGGCTCTTACTATCTCTTTATTTTAAAAACTTTATTTAAAAAAATAAATCATTTTTAATAAATGAACCTCGAACTATCTAATAAAACAGATCAGTGCGATCACCATATAATCATCGAGAATGGTTTTTTAGTTTGTGAAACGTGCGGTGAAATAGTCTCACGTTACTTTGATTTTTCGGCAGAAAATGCGCAAGAAGATCGTATCAATTGGTCAACTTTAAAAAGAAACAAAAGAAAAACTGTGGAGAAACTTATTTTTTCTGTGTGTCCAGAGCAAGACGTAGAAGATGTCCAAGAAACAATCAACAAATATAACGAGCTCGTTAATTACAAAACATTGAGGGGAAATGGTTGCGTTAAACGGTCGTTAATAGCGGCCTGTTACCATCACGTCGTTGGATGGAACAAAGAACGAGTTAGAGATGTATTTAAAGTGACTCAAAATCAAATTAATAAGGCACTAAAAAGATACGATGACCATTACAATAAAGGCGGGGCCGAGGGTGTAGCCCTAAGAGGTGAAATAGTGGTATAACTCGGCGGATCGCTTTCATAATGTTTATTTACCGAGAATTTGAACTTGTAAGTTTTTCGATAAGAGATTTTTTTTCTTTTGCCAGCCGTTCGTCTACCCGTTTTTTAACTTCTTTTTCAAAGTCTGTATCGTTTTTAATTTTTTGAAGCTTTGTGCTGGTCTTTGTTCTAATTTTTTGCTTTAGCTCGTTAAATTTTGCGAGCTCTCTCGTAATCAGTAAGAACTCTTCGTGCGATATATCTCCGTCGTTGATGGCTTGAGATACGTATTCTTCAATCGTGTTAAGTTTGGAGTCTGCTAATATTTTAATCTGGTCGTGCTTTTTCAGCTTGGCGGCTAATCGCTTAGACGCGATTCTAAGCAGAATATCTACACCAAAAGCGCCCATAAACGTTCCTTCTAACACCAATCCAACGGGGGCTGATATAACACCCAAGAGAGCGGGAATACTGACAGCCCCTGCTATAAACCCCAGTCCTTCGACTCCTAGCTCTACGTAATTAATAGCGTCGATCATTCTCTTTATTTTTTTATAAGTGCGCTCTCGGTGGTCTCTCTCTTTCAAGATTAAAGATCGAATCTCTTCAATCTTTTTAAGTCTGTACACTTTTGTTTCTTCGTTACTATTTAATCGGAGTACATCTCCAGAAATATCGGGGTATAACGCCTTACTATCTATACTCATGTTTTTAATATAAAAACATTTTAAAATTAAAAGATCTCCAACTCTATCATTATACTCACACCCTTGTTGTTGATGATCTGTCCCCTTTCACCTGTGATTGAAAATGTCAGTTTGTCGATCATACCGTTTTTAAGTTTTTTGAAATCTTCGACTCTATCAGGCTCGGGTTCGCGCGTAGCCACGGGTACGATTTTTAAGATGTCAGAAGGACGACCATCTAAAAAGTTTTCACTCGTACTTAATTGCGGGCAGCGAATAAACAAAAATTTAAACGGATTAACGTCGTAAGACCCCGTATACACCACTTTAGGTATCAGTCTTCCTTTGGGTAAATTGAGTAATCGAGAGACTTCTCTGTTTAAGCGCAATTTGAGATTGACGTCGGTTACCACCAACGTCACATTTTTAGATTCTCTAAATATTCTAAAACTTACCCCGGGTATAGAATTTAAAATGAAATCGAACCAATCGACGTCGTACCACCCCGGTGGGATGGTGACTGAACCGGTGACTCCGGCTGGTAACGGCACTAAATGACTCGGAGAAATAAAATCTAAATCATCACCAGATATGATAAGACTCCCCCGTATTGTTATCCCAGCTTGCCTAATTTCTCTCGCTCTAGGTTTGCTTATTGTACCTTGGATATATTCTAGCGCTATCCTTTTACCTTCTTCGATGTGCCCCCATCTGTCATATAAGATGTTTGCCAAAAACTTAAGCGTATTGCGTTGTGCACCTGTAATTGGTCTTATTTGCAATTTATCGATTAAAAGTGCTTGTTTTATAGAAAGTTGTTGTTTTTCTTCTTTGAGTAATTCTAAAGCAGAGTCTAGTCTCTCTTCTCCATACGCTTCTATAAGATCGTTTATAACTCTATTGAAAGTATTTTCGTCGTTAATTAAATAGTCGTAGGGCAAATCACCTATCAACGATTCGATAAAATCTCTATCTTTTCTTATTATTGCGTCGGGGTCTAAACTATACCCATGCACTCCAACAGGAGGTTCTCTTTCAGCGGGTCTCCCGTCTATTTGCGTATACCAATCAATCTCCGTGGCGCTAGAAATATTAAAATATCCAGAGTTAAAGATCACCCTTTTTACGCGTACAGATTTTTGACCGTTTAAATTATCTACGACGTCTTCTAATTTAAACGTCTGCTCATTTTGAAACAAGTGAAACGAATGCATTTATTTTAAAGTCTTTTTATATTAAAACTGAAACTAAAATAATGGCTGCTTTTATGTTGTTAAAAAAGCAGATTCAATCGATAGCTGATCAGGTAACGAAACAAGTAAATCAAAATGTAGCCAAGGCAACCGAGCCAAAGCATCAAGTTGCACCCCAAGCAAAGTTTTTAAACAGCACTAACCCAGTGAACTGGAGGTCATAGTTAATAATACCAACGGGTTTTTAACCTCGTTTCCCGACTTAACCTCGGACTATAAATTGCCTCGCATCACAACGGACGAGGATGTAGATCGTTGGAAATCACACCCAATGTCGTTTTATCAAAATCAGTTAAATTTTGCGATCTACTGCGCTACTACGGGCTGCGGTGTTGGATTTGATCTTTTAAACGCGAGCAACCGTTACGTTTGGGCCATCTTTAACTTTCATTTATATTTTACGGTTAGAAAGATCCTGTACGACATTGCCGCTCCTTTACCGGGAGATGACGCATTTAACGCTCTAGACAACAGTTATAATCACAGAGCATTTACCGATACCTGTATGTTGTTTGGCATAGATCAAAACAAGTCTTTTAAACAGACGAGAGACACAAACTCTAACGGTTTAGGTACAGCTTATTACTGGGACACGTCTTACGTACCCGTACCCGGAAACGATTATGATACAACCGACCTTAATCTCGAGTATAGTCAGTATCGTAAAAATATGATGGGTGGAACTAAAATGGGGTTTGGTTTGGACGATCCACCCAAGGGTTCGGGGCGTTACAGCGATTACACCGTAGACTTTATCGAACAAAATGAATCGGTACAAAAGGCTTGGTTAGATTTTATACCCGACACGAGTTCGTTTACCCCCGTGGGAATCATAAAGATCAACGAATCAATCAGATCTTACGTGTACGCTTTACTCGGTGCGCAGGCTCAAACAAAAACGAGTGTATTATCGGCGGGCACCGGATTAGACGCTCAGAGACAATTTAACGTCATCGTTGAAGATATCATCAATGCAGTAGACGACATGGAAACGAGTATCAATCAATTTCAAGAGTCTTTGCAGTATGCCAGAACGCCTTTAAATTTTGTCGTGAAACCGGGGTTGTATTTAATTCCATCGGATATGAACTTGAGGGTTGGAACGCACGACGGCTATAACAACAATCTTCAAATTGCTACCCAGAGTATGAACACTGGTTTGATGTTAGATTTAAACGCACAACCTCAACCGGACGACTCTTTTGATGACACCGATGACGTCGCGCCACCAACACCCCCAGAGCCTATGACGAACGATGTTGTAGCACCAACACCAGCACCAACACCAGCACCAGCGCCATCGCCAGCACCAACACCTGCACCAACACCAACACCAACACCAGCACCTACAGTTTTAACACAGGAGCCCACGAAACTACAAACTCACCAAGACGGAAAATTATCCTTGACGGTAGGAACGTTGGCTATCGTTGGTATGGGTATTTTAGCTTACGAGGCAACGCGATAAGTCACACTCTAATCTCACAAGACAAAAAAAAGCCTTACCAGCACAAAGTTGGTAAGGCTTATTTTTTTTTGTTTAACTTGATTACAACTATAACTACCATCGTTTTTGCAGGTACGCAAACACCAAGGCTCCCACACCCAAAAACAAAGCCCACACGTGTTCGGCCAACCACGATACGGACTTACTCAGCGCGTTAAATATCCAACTGAGTACGCTGCCTATGATACCCGGCAGAGCGCCCAACGCGCTCACTCCGAGTTTTTGAAGAGCAGATGCAAAATTAGCGAGTTGTTTTGAAATCCACTCTTTGATACCGCCTTTTGGTGCTGGTGTTGGTGTTGGTGCAGGTGTTGGCGCGGTTGGGGCACCCGCACCTCTCACGCTAGCGACGATGCTACTCACTATCGTGCTGATAGCTAAACTCAAAGCGGCTAAAATACTCACTACGGTCACACCTTGTTCTCTAAACAGAGTTCTGATCTTTTCCGCCAGAGTCGTGTCGTCGCCTAATATTTTATTAATCGTTTCTTTGATTCTAGCGATCTGACTCTTGAGCCCTCGTTCGTTGGCTTTTGTGGCTTCTAATCTGGCAGATCTTTCAGCGTCTAAGTCGCTCAATTTATCGTTTAACTCTCGTCGTTCTTCTTTGCTGATCCTATGATCACCTAATTCATGTTCGACATCAAATATCTCTTGGTCTAGTTCTGTGAGACGCGCTAAATTAAGTTACCTCTCAACGTCTGAAGACTTTTGTCTAAACCACGGAGTTCTCTGTTATTCAACCCTTCTGTTTGAGCGCCAGTGTCGCGTTGTAAATCGTCTATAATTTCAGTTACCTCATCGGTGGCTCTGGGTAGTTTTGTCATGGGGATACTTTCGGGTTGTACTTTATCGAGTTTATCTTTTAGTTTGGCAAGTAGTGTTGGTTTATAGTCAGCGATTTTGAGGGTGTCGCGAATAAATGCGGTACCATATTTACTTTGTAAGGTACTTAATTTGTAATATATTCTTTGACCACCTCGTCTATAAGATAATGGTTCTCGACCTTTATATGTTTTAACGTATAGATTTTTGTCTTTACCAATTTCAAAATCGTTGGGGTCGATAAACACGGGGTCTATATTATTTTGTTTGTAAAATGAATCAACATCTTCTTTTATTAGTTCTATAGATAAACTGCTTATTGTGCCCGTGCCGGGGACGCTTTCTGTGTCTACCGGTGGAAGTTGGGTATTATCAAAAGTATCGTCCCAATCCAGATTGGTCTCAGCTTCATCATCATCGTCGTAATCATCTGTTCTTTCATAGTCTGGATCGTCAAATCCTCCCTCAGCCATTTATTTAATAAACCTATTTAAATTATGCCGTTTTCATTATACTGCCCGGTAGTATACCCTGGGTGACCAACCAATTTTGCGTGGCCAAAGCTCCACTTATAATACCCGTCAATTTAGCCGCATCTTCTACGCTTAGTTTGTTTAAATCCGGCGCTTTCATTTTGAGTAGTTTAGCTCCTACCATGGCGAATCCCATCGAAAGACCCGATATGACGGCTCCGTGGTAAATCGTATTTGCTATTCCGTTGGTGTCAAAGTTACTCATCGTTTTTAATATAACAATTTTTAAATTGCTGGTTTATTCCATGTCTAGCGTTTTGGGGACGCTGGGTGTAGTGGGTTGCGTGACTACCGGCACTGGCTGTATTACCGGCGCAGTTGCCTTACTTTTTAGTACCAGCAGCCCCACCCCTATTATAGACGCTACAGCCCCCCACATCACCCAAGAGTTGTAGTCTGGTGAGCTCGTATTATCGACCGATGTTACGTCCATTTTTGCTAATTTTAATTTCATCTGTCTATTGTGTTCGGCTAAAGCTTTACCCTGCTGAATTCGTTTAGGATTTTTAGTCTTGGTCACTCTCGTTACCGTCGGTGATGGCGTTGTTTTTATCGGTTGGGGCGTCTCTGTCTCTGCTGGTTGAGCTGCAGGCGTTGCTGTCGCTGCTTTCTGATCTTCCATTTATTATATTAGGTTTATTAAATTTCAAATGTTTTGTTGTGATAATCGTAGCAACTAGGGGTGATATTAAAGTTCCGTACTTGTAACAAACGTCGCTCAACATACCAGCCATACTCGCGCTTATAATAGGATCAGAACTCAAGTCGTTGGTGAGTTCTTCTTCAGAATCTATAGTGACGTTATATCCTAAAACTTGTACGGGTGTAACCACAGCTAACACTCTCGAAAATATACTTAAAGTGTATTTACCAACGGTTTGAACAATTTCATTTCCAAATTTAGTTTCGTACAGATGATACAGCTTGTCGAGTTCTTTACTGTCAAGAGCTTCGATATGTTTAACGGTGTATTCCTTTCCCAGGTACTTTTTAGAGTTTCCGGCTGCTACGACACCGCACAAACGATCTTTATGTTCTGCGTTGTAATCTTGTTCGGTTAAAGTCAGTTTTAGGTCCTCCATTTAATTAGAAAGGAATTTAATTTTGTTGTAGCTGTTGCAACTTTGTTACAAAAGCAAAGGTATTCGTAGGTGTAAAACGATAGATTAAGTGATATGATGATAATAGCCAAAAACTGCAAATACTCGAATATTGCTATCATTTACTTACAGCAAAATGTATTTTGTTGACGTTTGTTGATTAACAAATTGTAATACGTGTGTAGTTTGTTAAATAGGTTGCTACTCAACTAGCTATTAATTGTTACTCACCTAGCTATTAATTGTTACTCACCTAGCTATTAATTGTTACTCAACTAGCTATTAATTGTTACTCACCTAGCTACTCAAGTAGCTCGTAACTAACTGGAGGTTCGGTGTATACGACCAATTTACTATATTTCACATCTCTCAAACGTCGTTTTATATAATCTCGTTCTTCAATGGGAACGACGTCATTTTCGTCTAACGCTTGATCAAACGATGTTTTATCTTTGCAGTAAAATAACGCCAACCAAGCCGTGTTTTCTCTATAATCTTTTAAAACGCTGTTGTACTTTTGAGTCAGTAACCAACAGCTGTGATTTACGTGTCTTCCGCTAAACGCCATCTTGCTTAGCGCGCACGTCTTTTTACGATATTTAATCTCTTGACTCGAAGAGCAATCGTCCACGATAAACAACGTGGCAACACCTTCGAATATTTTACTGTAAATATCGATCGCTTCGTTGAGCGTCATCTTGTGCAATTCCAGATCGCAGAGGTATACCTCGGGATCTGCTTGAATCCACTTTCTTTCGATGTACGTTTTGTTTTTAAATATGGTGGGGCAAATGATGACTATCGCTTCAAATGTGTTTTTATAGTCTGACTCTAACAGATCCAAAATCCATTTGGTTTTACCCGAAATTGTTTTGCCGACGATTAAAGCGCAATGCGGTTGTGTCATTTTAACTTAACAGAGATTTAAAATTCCCGTGTTCCAAGTTCAATAGAGCATCCATGACCAAAAAGACGTACATCGTGAGGTCACCTTCACTTTCAGCTTCTCTGGTAAATTGAATGTTGATGCCTCCTCCGTCTCCGATTTTTCTACCAGATCCGTGAGCGGAATTGTCGTCGTTACTTCTAAAATCGAGCCACAGACCGTACTTGTTTTTTAGAGGTCAAGACCCGTCAAATTTAAGTCTTTGGATACTCCACGCCCGCTTTCGGTATCGATGTCTCCAAAGAACTTGATAATTTCGTTCCAGTGTTGATACTGAGACATGCCTTGACTGTAGAGTTGATTGGGTTTACCTTCTACGGTCACCGATGTTTTGGTTAGTTTTGGATTATAAAACCGCTGCGGATTTTTCTCAGCGGGATCTTTAAACAAAAACAAAATACCCTTGAGACTCCTGATGGGTTGATTGACGCTGACGTTCCAAAGCGTGTCCGATTTGTTGACGGATCTAACTTCTAGCGAGTGGATTTTATCAAACAGATATTGCATTAACCCCTTGTGTTTATTTCTAATGGTGTTAGCTAGGTCTCTGTTGGTCACCACTTCGTATTCGAGAGACAAGTCTGAGATAGAATACATTGCCGCCGTATCTGAACTGTTGACTACTTTATCGTGATCGTTAAACTTTATCTCGTACGTCAGAGGTTGGTTTAAACCGCTGGGGTAAAAAGGGTGATGCGAAGTCAGTATGTCAATGTCTAGGGGAATACAATATCTGTTACCATAGGCATCTGCGATAGCTTTATCTTTACCGTTGTTGGCGCCCGCGTTACCATCTTGAGCTCCAGTTCTTAGTTTAGACACGTTTTCTTTTTCTATGCCCGAGTACGCCATGTTTCGAGTCATCGAGCTGTTGAGCCAATTGTCTTTAAAATTGTGATACACGTCAGCGTGACGATAACTTATAATTTCGTGACCTTGAAGCCTGACGCTGATTTCGCTGACTAAATTTCTGGCCAAATTACCAAAAATGGTTCTATTGTTGGCGCCTGCACCTTCGAGTTCTAAACTAAAAGCTAGCTTACAAGTGCCGGGTACGATCACGTCGTCTACACCCAATTGAGGAAACTTGACCCTCAGCGTTTGCCCCGCCGATATACTACTAGGATTGTGGGTAATGACCACCTCTTTTCTCTCACCCTTGATAGATCTTGGTATTTTTAATAGCCTGCTGGGATTGAGCTTTTTTCTATACGCAATCATTTTATTTATACGAGTTTTAAATTTAAAGATATTTGTAAGCCAATAGGCCCACCAATAGCGTTCCTCCCGCGATAAACGCGAGTTCTCTTTCTATTTGTTGGTCGCTAGGCTCGTAAAAATCTTCGAGTTTGGGTTCGCGTTGCAGTCCTACGGGTAGTTCGGTAGATTGACCACTCACCTCGTTATAGTAACGCAACGCTCGGTCTACGTTAGAAAATGTTTCTTTAGAAGCATTTTGTTTTTTGATACGTTCGTTTAGAAAATCTAGATATTTTGTTCGTTCTCGTTGCCACATATCTTTGGCGGCTGAGAGTTGTTCTATCGCTAAATCGTGTCTCTTACGCTCCTCGTCGGCATCACTCTGTTTCAGACTTGAAAATAAAAAGTTTGAACCAGTAAAAGCTAAGGCGTTGACGATCGCGCCTCCTAACATCATAGCAAAGCCAGACATATTATTATTATAAACGTCTTTTATATTAAATAATATGCAAACGTTATCTAAACTGTATTATAGCCCGAGCGGTTATTGGAGAGGTGAAAGCGCCGTCGACCATTTACACGATAAAACAAAAATCGATAAAAAGGTAATCAGAGATTGGCTTAAAAAACAAGCGATATGGCAAATTTATCTACCAGGTCCTGCGTATGTACCCAGGCCTACGAGTACTTCGCGAGAGTTTGAAACACCAAACAACTTTCACCAAATGGATGTGCTATACCTACCCTGGGATAAAGTAAAACGCAAGACTTATAAATACGCTTTGACGGTTGTCGACGTTGCGAGTCGATACCACGAAGCAGAACCTTTGGGTTTCTAAAACGGCTGATTCCACCCAAGATGCTATCGTCAAGATTTACGCGAGATCGCCTTTGAGTTACCCTAAAACGTTGAGAGTAGACGCCGGTACCGAATTTAAAGGCGCTTTTAAAAAATGGATGGCCTCAAAAAACGTCGAGATTATCGTAGGCGAACCCGGAAACCACCGATCGCAGGGTATCGTAGAAAGATTTAATCGAACGCTAGCCGAGAGACTGTTTGGTCATCAGTACGCTCAAGAAATGTTAAATCCCGAGAGTAGAAACACGCAATGGGTCGAGCGATTACCCATCGTGATCAAAGCAATAAACGATGAAACGACGAGATTAATAGCTAAAGCACCGTCAGAGGCGGTTAAACTAGAGCAGGTCCGGCAATCGCCGGCTAACCCCGTTAAAACAAAAGAGCAACAATTACCGCAAGACGCTATGGTTAGATATTTATATTACCCGGGCGAGCAAGAGGGTGGAACTTCTAGAAGAGCAACGGATCCCATTTGGAGCGTAGACATTTATAACGTGGAAAAAAGAACGAGTCAATTTCAATGGATTAACGGTAAAAAAGTCACGACGGGTCCTACTCTTTATTACCTGCAAGACGGCCCAAAAAGGAGTTTTGTGAGACAAGAGCTTCAAGTCGTACCCGAGGACACGCAATTACCGCCTAATTAATATCTAGATTACGGTGACCATAAGCGAGCGTGTGTATTCCATCCGGTAAAATGTACCTCTTTGTGTCCAACGGACTCAACGATAGTTTATTTTGAGATATGGTGTAAAGGATGTGATTTTCTGATCTAATGTGAGTCATGGTTTCGTAATGAGATTTCTCGTTTAAGATGCAGTCGTAATAGTGTCGGTGTTTTAATTTTTTAGAGGTGACCGATTTTGTGACTCCCTTGGCTTTTTTCAAGTTGATGTCAGCGGTTAAAATCGAGTACATTTTAGGTCTTATACCAACGACTTCTTTGATTATTTTACCTCCAAACTCGTCTTTAAATTTACCGATCACTTTCTTATTGGTTGGATCGTACAAAGGATGATCCGTCGGATAATTCGAAAGGTCGTATTGTTGCCCGTTTTGCTGCATATCTTTGTATACGTCGTCAGTGTAAACGCTTAAGAGTAAACTGTCCGTGTCAGTATATAATAATCTGACTCGGTCTCCATACGTCGCTTTCATTCGATTATAATAAAAATCGTACATCAGCGTCTTTGAGAGATCCAAGATACTCACTCCGCAGTAGATCGGTTTGTTTAAAACGGTTTTAGTCTTGTACATTTCGACAAATGACAACTCACATTCTTTAAAGATCGATGTCTGTTTGTAGTTTGGTTTAGACACAATCATTTTGTATCTTTTATGCTCATCCTCTCTGAGTAACTTTGCGTCCATTCTATTTCTAACGTCTTCCATCGTTTTTCCAAAAACGCTATTATTCATGAGTTTAAAAAAATCTGTTTCAAAGTTGAAAGTCGCTTTAGTTCTGAGTTGAGTGTTTTTATCGATGTACGACTTCATCCAAGGCTTCTGTTTAAACCCCAAGACGCGATGTACTTTTTTGAGTTTTAATCCGAGCTTGATATAAAGCTGTAAAGTGATGTAGTGCAAAACGTACTTGCGTTTGGGTTTTAGCGTGCCGGTTAATTTGGGTACTTTGCTACTAGGTTCGGTATCCAATAACTCGTTTTGATAATCAGACATCCATTCTTGTGGTATGATTATGTTTTCTGGCGCTAGTGGGTAATCGTTGTGCCAATCGTGAAGAGCAGCTGGGTAATCGAGGTCTACCTCTAAAAAATAGCCCGTATCTGACGTTTTATCAATCGACATGATATACTCGGTATTGAATTCCTTGGGCTTTAACCACTTAAAATCTTTGTACGGCAAGTACTGACTCATAGCCCAACCGTATAGGTTATTAGCGTCTAGATAGGTCACGTAACTCGTTGGTTTATCCGGATCGTGGTCGGGCAGATATTTATTGTTTGCTTTGTGATATCTCGCGCTACCGACGCTCGACATGCCTCCTCGTTTCGCTCTCTCAAAAAATAAATGTTTGTCTACGTCTTGCAATAGTTCGAGTTCTATCTGAGAGTGTTTTAACAGTGCATCCCACGATAACCCGGGTGCGGTAAAATAATTAGCCGGATCTAACTTATAATTCTTTTTACACACGCGTCTAAAATTCTCAAACACGCCGGCTAGTAATAACGTGTCGGTAGTCACGTACAAGTCGTGATATTCACCCAAGTTTTTTACCTTAAACTCTTTTCACACTCGTCGAGCTCTGTCATAGTCTTCTTGCGATATCCCTTCGTCTTTTAGACTGCTGTAAAACTGTTCGATTGGTGGTAGACTGGTCTCTTCAAATTTATCAAACGAGTCCATATATTCGTAAGGGTAAACTCCTTTTTGTAGTAAAAGGTCTAAACTCTCTGGCGAATTTTTAAAATGTTTTCTCAGTAAAGTAAACGACTCTTTTGGACAAGCTTTGACTAATTTGTCAAGCGATGACGCCATAAAATTGAACGAGTCTATAAATCGTAGATTTCCGATTGAAAACGAAATGTTCTTTTCTGAATTTCTAGGGATACAATTTATATTACCTTTGCAAACAGAGATGCCTTGCATGATCAAATGCGCGTCGTAATTTTGTAAATTGTGTAATATGACCGGTATCGTAGTACAACCGGGTTTAACACGTAGCTTGGTGTTACAGTAGGCGTGCGCGGCACCTCTATATCTACCCGTGACGTGGCAGTGATCTCTCACCTTTCTAAATGTGTTGATTTTCTTTTTGCATTCGAGACATTTAGACTCGATAAATCCATTTTTGTTTTCGTACTGATGGTCTTTTATTTGTTTTTCTGTTTTTGGTTTTTTTGGTTTCTGGCATTGACAGTTGCTCGAGTAATTGGGATAAATTGGTTTCTCGCAAATCCAACACGTGTTTGTTTTTTCATGATGTTTTTTATCTCGCTCAGTAAATTCCATGGGTATGGGATTAGCAAATATGCAATTAATATCTCGTTGTAATTGTAACATCTGCTCTACAAACTTAGTTGTGGCGTCTTTGCCCCTGTAAGTTTCTCCATACATATTTTTACCATCACATCTAACGACTACCAACGAATAACCGCTTGCTTTGTGAATGTTTGTCTTTTGCGTGTTTTCCTTTTTATCGTGCTGAGTTTTTTCTAGTACCGATTCAAAGTCGGCGTAAATGACAAATGGTGCGTCCTGTGCAAATCTGTGGTTTTTAAATTTTAATACGTTGTTCTCAGGGAAAACGATTTTAGACGGAGGTTTGTCTATTCCCTCACAATCTTGTTTGTGTCTGTCTAGTTTTTCTTGCGTTCCGTAGTGTGACAGACATCTTCTACAAAAATACTTCTTGTGTCGATCAGCCGTTACGGTATAAAATAATCTAGAAAATTGTTTTATCCAACAGTAGTGACTCTTATCACCGTTGGAAAACAACAACAGATCGATAGCCTCAACGGTAGGATCTGTGTTTTTAGATAATGCCAATACATGTATGTTATCTTGTTCAGTATAACCAAAAACATTTATTGACAGATTATTTTGTCTTTCTACCCTAGACATTTGATCCACTGGCGTGGGAAAGTCTATATTTTCGAATTTCAATCCATCGTTCGTGTTGTATATCGTAGTTCTCTCTTCATGGACATGATATTTTGGGTTGTTTTCGATTCGCTGTTTTACTTTGTCCGAATATTCACCAAGAGCGGCCCTCAAACACCATCTCAAACATTCGTTGTCTTTGTTTTGTACGTTGATAATCGCCCTTTTATTTTTGAGATAGTCGGGTAGCTCTATGTAAGAACTACCTCCTGCTTGAGCATAACGGTTTACGTTAATGTAAAACGCGAGTATTTTATCGACTACCCAACCTGATCCTCGATTTGTATGACTCGCGTGTTTTTCTTTTACTTGATCGATCGCTTCTTTAAGAATTTGCTTTACCTGACTCTCCCTCAAAATAACCACATTGTTACTGATAAAGGTAAATTCAGCAGTCACCCGTTCTCCATCAGGTACATTTTTAACGTATCTCACTGTAATCGCGATCTGAACCTTTATGTTAGTGAGTTCTCTCAGTTCTGATACGACTTTGCTTTCGATCTGTTGCTCGTGAGTGCGAAAAAACAGTTCAACGTCATTATTAAACTGTCTCGGAATCAGTTCCCAGTTTCGAAAGTTATTTCTAAACCTTCTCGTACCTCTGAAGTCAGCCTCTTGAAAATCTTCGGGAGATTTAAATCTCTTGATCGCTGAGAATAAATCTTTTTTCAAAACTCGACCATTATAACCCGTCGGTACGTATTCTAGATTGTGTTCATCTACAATCTGTTTGAGCTCATGTAGTGTCTTTTTCTTCAAGTTTTTAAATTTACTCTCTTCAGCCTTTATGGCTTGAATATAGTCTCGACGAGTATAATTTTCTCGTTCATCGATCTCTATATTATTTTGATCAACATAACTCTTCAATGCAGCTTTAACCCACCGCGAATAGCCTTTAGGTGATGGCTTTGAGTTGGTCTCCATTTAATATATAGATATATTATCTCTTCAAATATGGACTAGAAAATATTTTTTTTATTTAATTTTTTTGAATAAAACCAAAATGTTTATCCACTGACAACAGAATTAGACTCGGAAATAAACAGGCCCAACAAGTACATGTACAAAGTGAGTCGACACTATTCGAGAGTGCATGAGAATGCATATGAATAGATTTTGAGCGGCCTTGACCGCTCAAAATCTATCATGCTTGAAATGGACATTTTCTAGCACAAGTACGCACAATTGCACAATTGTGTGTTGTGTAAACCCCAGTTCTAGTAAACTGTTTGATTAGTCACCCCAGTGACGTAGGATATTTTGGTTGACGGTTTCCTGAATTTTGAGAATATTGCACAATAAACCCCAGTGACGTAGGATATTTTGGTTGACGGTTTCCTGAATTTTGAGAATATTGCACAATGCACAATTGCGCAATGTGTTATAGTCTCCAATTGGACTTTTCTAGATGGCACCACTTATAAAACACTATGATCATGAGTAATAATTTTTTTGGCTATATAAGTAGACAAATGAACAGCCCTGCCATTCAACAGACATTCTACCCAGCAGATAGACGTTCATCAGCCTAGCAGCATCAACAACTGCAGTAAAAAATACAGAGCAGTAATATCTACACTTGTTTTAATCAAGCAACCCCCACTAAAAAGGTAAACTATAAGCTATATTTTTTACTAAAATTTTTGATAAAAGTGTGCGAGGGAGCTGTACAGTAAGTAACAAAGTTTTAAAGTGAACTTTTAACTGTTTAAATTATTATTATTTTTTCAGATCCTAAAAGAGGAATTGATCGAGACACCAGCAATCCAAACAAGTTGTCTGCACCATCAAAAGGTAAACATAAATATTCACCCTTGACTAGTGTGGTATATTTCCCGTAAATTGTATAAAAGGTACTCACAATAATCGGAAGAAAACGACACAATTTTGCAGTAGCGCGTACAAGACTCACGTTCCACACAACAACCTTTTACAATTTCACCCCTGGAGGGCGCTATCACACAAATGCATGTCGGCTAGATTTTTGAGGAAGGATATGAGCAGTTGCAAAGCACATAACAATGTTTTTGTAAATAACTTTCAACTTTTTAGTACTTGTATTTTTTCCGATCCAACAGCAATCATGACTACTATTTGTAACAAAAGGTTGTCTGAATACTGCATCAAAATTACCATAAAAAGGTTGAAAATATATATGCCACTATATTTATTATTTTTTCGTTCTGTCTTTTTTAGAAACACTATGGAGATTCCAAGGCAGACCATTGGCATAACTCACGTTCAGGAGGCTAACGAAATCATTAGAACTAGTGATGACATCATGCTTATGAATTGAATTTGTTTAACAAAGAGAAGGGAAGTGGCACTTCCCTTTTATCAATAGAACTAGTGATGACATCATGCTTATGAATTGAATTTGTTTAACAAAGAAAAGGGAAGCAGTACTTCCCTTTTATCAATAGAACTAGTGATGACATCATGCTTATGAATAAAATTTGTTTAACAAAGAAAAAGGAAGCAGTACTTCCCTTTTATCAATAGAACTAGTGATGACATCATGCTTATGAATAAAATTTGTTTAACAAAGAAAAGGGAAGCAGTACTTCCCTTTAGTTCAATATAACTCTGACATCATTTTTGATTTATAATTTATTATATAATATGTTGTTAAAGTTATATGTTTTAATAAAGTAAAAAACTCAGACATATAAACCTAAGAAAGCGTTGTTTGTCTATTTATAAGTATTGATAGAGGGCGCCACCAGTTGCTGTGAGTCTGTGTAAAGATCTCCAAGACGGCAAAAGATATTAGATAGTAAGAGACTGGTCTGGTGCTAGACAGGGAGAGATACATTTGAGAAAGGGGCGGGGGCTAAGTGGGTAAGGGGCATCATAGGGGTGAAAAATCATTGGAGAGGGGCAAAGTCTGGTACCCTCCACTCATACTATAACAACTCGGAGAGAGAGATATTTGGGGCAGAGGGAGATTTATTTTGGGGAGGGGGTGGGGAGGGTGAGAGCGGGGTGGGGTGAGAGCGGGGTGGGGTGGGAGCGGGGTGGGGTGAGAAGGAGAGAGAGATGGAAGGATTTGGAATAGTACCTGCCCCTCTCCCTACTCATTCAGTTATTCCAAGTTTCAACACTCGTGGCTCACAGCCAACTGACACACCTGAGCGAGCAGGACGCTCAGCGGGCATCCCTCAACACAATGCCCAAGGCTCACAGCCAACTGACACAGTCGAGCTAGCAGGACGCTCAGCGGGCATCCCTCAACACAATGCCCATGGCTCACAACCAAAGATCTTATAGCACCGAAGGCGCAAGATGGGGAACTCCATAGAAATTGCGAAATCGGCTTGGACGCCATTCGAGCAAGCAAACCATTGTGCAAGCCATTGTTTGCACAATGGTTTGCTTACTCGAAGCAAACCATTGTGCAAACAATGGTTTTCACAATGGTTTGCTTACTGGAATGGCGTCCATGACGATTTCGCTATTTCTATGGAGTTCCCCATCTTGCGCCTTCGGCGCTATAAGATCTTTGCTCACAACCAACTGACACACCCGAGCGAGCAGGGCACGCCCAGCAAGCACTCCCAATCCTAACAAATCCTACTTAAGGAGTAGCATCTCCAACAATTCAGTCTCCTGACGATGACTAGAGCAGGTTAGTCGAAACGTTGAGACCAAAGATAAGTTCGTTTAGAACTTACAGCAGGACTGCTCTTATCAAGACAAAAAACTACTTAGCAAAGTTGAAAACAAGCAGGACAAGTTCTTTTCAGAACTAATATCTTGTAGGCAGTAGTTATTACCACATGGTGTTACCGCAAACCGAAACGATACCGATACCCCACCATGCAAAGCCTCAAATCTTATAGAATATTTATTGTCCGCCATTGCTTGTGCCGGTTCAACCGGTGTAGCGTGAATACCCGACTCCATAAAATGTGGACTTATTGGTAGTAGTGCGCACGCGTGAGTACGATACTATGCTATTTTTAGGATCGTTTGGGGAGAGTGACCTGTCACGTGCGAGGGATTAACTAATAAAAGAGAAAAAGGGGTCCGATTTTCATAGGAGTCGGATTTTCATGTGACACCGGCCGTTAAAAACACCAGTGGATACGGACTATACATGCACATACAGTACATTTTCATGTACATGTACGTGTGTAGGACAATGCCGCGCATGCTGTACACAATACGTTCATGGGACGCAATGCGAGGCGCGACCGGCTCGGCAAGTGCTCGATCGGCGTCGGTTGCGGCTGTCGGCTGTGGCGACGAGCGAGAAAACACACATTTAAAAAAAGGGTTAGGCGGGCATTAACGGGCGAGAAAACATATCGACATGTAAAAAAAAAAGCGTAAGCCGGCCATTAACTCCCTCCCCCAGCGTACGGTTTGTACGCTCGTGAAAATGTTGATAATTGTGAACGGCCCCTAAATATATTACAATGTTATGACTTATATTACCTTAATTAAGCAAAACTAATGTATAAATATATGAATAATTTACTTTCGTCATAATTTACTTCTTGTTTTACTTAAGCATCTAACGCTCATGTATATAACATTAGTAGTGTTAGGGGAAATTTTTTCGTCAAATTTAACAGAACGTCAGTGTCAAACAATGGTGTTATTCACCGAGGCACTTTGTACTCGAATAGTTCAGATGATTGTCTTAAATCGTTACATTCACGATCTGTCTTTGTCAAAAACATTTAAACTAATTTTCTCGATTCATATTCATAAACTGAAATTCCATTTTTGTGTATTAATATTTAGGCCTTGTCTCACACTTGTCCTGTCTGTCTCGCGTATTGGTTTGTTTGTCCCTTGGTCGTATGTTTGTTCATAGGTAAGGGCACGAAAGCGTTCTGCTTAACCTTATACCCAAATTTTGTCATTTAATTTCCCACCTTATAATTAATCACTGTGTACATTAATATCAAATATTATACTAGTGACTTTTTCTAATTTATACATGTTTGTACATAATTGTGATGAATGATTGAAATAGATGTTACTACTACTTCAACGGTTCAAAAAGAGCAGATGGTCGGTTTCAAGGATAACATTTTATTGAAATTCTGTTTTCGCTTTGATTGTTTTGTGCTTGTGAAATAGACAAAATCGGCAATAAAGTAAGCGTATGAAATTATTTGTAATTGGTTATTCTTATTTATTGTGTGCTTGTTTGTTCCTTCTCATCGCAAGACGACTCGGATCAATGTTGGGGATTGCGACGACAAGAATATTAGGATATTGGGCTTTGCCGTGTGTGGCTGTATTGTGTGCACCGCTACAGCATGCTGTCTGGCCGGGTGCTTTAGTTATGTGTGACAAGACCGTATATGCCCATTAAAACGAAACTGTGCGGAACTCGTCAAAGCCTCGATGTGGGGTGGGGGGGGGGGCTACCTCGCGGTTCGACCCCGAGGTACCACCGCGCCCGGTAAAAAAAATCGCATCCTTCCTTAACATTTGCTGAACGTCGGCAAGGGCTGATATTGCAAAGTACACAATATATATATGACCCTATTTTGTGTCAATCATTTTGACATCCACTGCAAAGGACAGGTCGTAAGGGATTGTGTGAGTATGTGTATTTGCAATAGGGTTACTTTAAAATATTAAGAATATATATTATGTCACTGCTTAATTGAAACCTAGAGACCATGTGGAAAGAGAGCAATAATCCCATCAAAATTGTCCCCTTTGTTATAATTGTACATATATATTGACATTATGACGTTGTTTCTTTTTTATTCTTTTTGAGTTCTAACACCCGCCAATGTCTCTCTCGAACTAGAGTATCGCCCTCTCGAACTAAAGTATCGCCATCACTTGCATTGAATAAACAGTGTATTGTGTAGATCGACGCCTTGTTCTATTGCATCAGATTGAAGTGGAAATGAAAGGGGAAATGAAAGCCCTCCCCCCCGGCTATACTTTACAAGTAAACCGGTTTCAATATTTCGCCTTCCAAAAGCCTTCTGACGCCTTCAGGATATTATATGAACACTGTGAACATTTCAATCAAATTACGTGTAAAAAGGCCATGTGATTTCCCACAGTGGAAAAATAAAGCTGTTATTGTATTGCATTGTATTGTATTTATTACTATACTTGCGCTTTCGCTTCATTTAATGTTGGCAGAGGTTCACAATGTAGGCGTTTCTATATCGGGAACAAGCGTGTTGGCTACAAAAGGTTCTTCGCTTATTACCGAAGACATTTCGGTTCGTTGGCGATGCCAGGTCGCTTCATATCGATTTTTGATCGTTTACGACTGCAGTGGGTCTTTATTGTTCAATTACAACAACAACTTGTGCGAGTCAGAACCAGCAAAAATTACCGTCTCCCCTTGGTCTAGCCCTTTCCTGATTCAATTGGCTATGCTTGCTATGACGTCACCCTGTTCCGTGCTCTACCGCTGCGAACGGTTGAGGCGAGCTACATGCTGGTTGTGTGCTCGGTGATATAGACAAATTAAGTAAAACTTAATGCATTTTATGGCTGACTGGTCTCGCTGTTAGCAGAGCGTAGCCCGTTAAGAAGGGCGAGCTGTGCAACGTGGCAGACAGTGCAAAATTATGTAATAGCGAAGTAAATGGAAATTAAAATCACAAAAGCCTAAATTTCCAAGAAACGCAGGGTGTGGTGAAATACGACAGTAACAATTTCGGCAGCACAGAGAGAACAGCCATTTGAAAGAACAACAACTGCGTCACCTCCTCCAACCCTCCTTCCACACACGGCATCAAGCCTCTGGGGTTAGGAGTCCTTACAAAGAAACAAATGTAACAAGAAAAAAAATATCTCTATCTATATATATTTATATATATATAGATATATAGATAAAGTCAAAATAACAGTTATCAGTTTAAAAAAAAAAAAAAAATACAACAACGAAGAAATAGTTGATAAATTAATACTTGAATTAAATTATTTGGTACATTGACCAAAATATAATGTTTATCAAGTTCAGGGCTAGTGGTGGCGAGGTGGCCTTCCAAAACAGCCAAGAACAGGTTAAAACACAGAAGTAAAATAATAAGAGAATAGTTGACAAAAGATAAAGAAATATTACCAGTAAATAAATTACTAATTATATAAGCTTAGTTAGAACATGGAACGAAACATAATGTTAACAATGTTCAGAACTATAATTGAAAAGAAAAAGTGTTAGTATCCAAAGGTTGTAACAATGCAACACAAATTAGTGATTAAAGAAAAGAGGAAATATTTTCAGAGACAACAAATATAAAAGAGATCAGATGCCAAAGATGGTAAACTTAGTAGATATGTACTATGTTTAATTATCTCGTTAAGTAAGTAATATTTAATTTAATTGATTATTGTGTAAGAAAAAGAAAAAGAAAAGAAAGGACTCCTCAACCCCAAAAGGTCGAGCTATAGCTAAAGATGCTTAATTGTGTGAGAGACAAGTAAAGCAATAAATACAGTCAACCTAAATGATGCTTGTTCATTGTGTAAGACTCTGTTTTGAGCTATAGGTGTAATAGATATTTTTTTATCTGACCGTCGTTCAGTACTCCACATGCGTAGCTAGCTGCTTGGTTGCGTTGTTGATGGTGTGTGTGAGTTGATACTCAATATTAACAAGAACGGCTTCTAGAACACCGTACCGATTAGACATATATTTTCGGACAGGCTTCAAGTTGCAGCTCTTTCCTTATTGTTGTTCAATGGTCTACGTGCGTAATTGCCTTTTAATTCTCGTTGGTGTGCGGGTCGTTGACAATACATGCTATCGGATTTGCGCTCAGAATTCACGTGCATCTTGGAGAATGGACGGAGCAGCAGCTTTGGTTCTGATGCTTTCAGCAATGACAGGTGAGATTAACTATCTACGAAATTAAAAAAATATATACATATTAATTTTGGAGCCGCGAAAATTATTACCATTTTGTTATAGTGTAAATGACAACCTAATAGTGACATAAAATGAATTGTAGCGCTGGGTGAACTTAGGTGCTGTGTTATTAACCATGCCAAGAGCAGGATTTGGGGTTCTCCCCAGACAAGGGGGAATCACATTGCACCTCATGTTACTTTCTATAGTCTCCAGCCAATGTTTCTAAAGAACTAGCAGTAATGGTGGCTAACCAATCATCTAAAATGCTTCATATTTTTGCACCATTGTAACCTCAAAAGAACACGTCGCTACGTGCATTTTTGCCCAGTTTTGGAGATGTTAGTCATACTTCCGTCATTTTCGCTCAAATGCTTAGCCAAGTTTACCGAAACCAAATAGCGCCTTTCTATCGGGTCCACCATATCTCAAAAAGCTAATTTGGCCATATTTTACTTGCACACCAACATTATAGTGATGGTTTCATGCCACCAAGTCTGCTTCATCGGATCGGAGTTCAACCCACAATCTGTTATCCCACCCCGTTGGTTCTTACCGTATAAAGATCCCTGCGAATGCACCGCTATACGTCTAGGTTGGATGAGCATCCCCGCTTCGTCATACCATCAGGGGGCACCCCAGTACCTGGACGAGCTTCTCCTAAGTGAGGATTCTTACGAAATTTAAGCTTACTTCAACTGTGAGCCTGCAGAGAACAATGCAGGTTAGAAGCATGTTTGGAATGCATCACGGTAACACATTTATACCAAAAACAAGGAAAAAGAGCATCCTAACGTAGCTTTGGTTGATCTTTAGAAAATATCTTTCTAGTTTAAACACTTTGAAACATTTCTCAGTGCGAAATCCAATTTGTTGTGCGTATTGCAATAACCTACTATCAATGACAATTACCACTTATAAGGTAAAAAGTGCCTTTAGGTTGCTGCATTCTACCGCAAAACAAACCTTGCATTCAATTTAAGATTCAAACTATCCGAATCTTGAAGTATTAATATCTGTAACACTTTCGTTTGTTTACTCGTTTGGTAACAACAGAGTGTTCAAGTCCACAACCACTAGGTATGGAGGCCGGGACAATCGAAGATGATCGCATCACGGCGTCCAGTAGTCATAGATGTTGCCCTGCCAGTGAGGCACGCCTCAAAAATAACAACAGATGGCTAGCCTCAATGTAGGTATCAAAAAGGAAACAATTGGTATTTTTGTTTTGTTTTATTTTATATTGTGATGTCCTATTTTGTTTAACCTTTTCCTTTTGTTTTTTTTCTTTAGCCCTAAAAAGGCCGAGGCGGAATCTGCTCCCCCCCCCCAACTTTTTCCGCGATAGCCTCTACAAATGTTCCGGCGCTACGCGCATATTTCCCCATATACATAGTGTACACAAAGCAGACTTACCATTCGTGCATATGAAAAATTAATTGGCCATAATTCCCAAACCCTTCGACCTATTGTCAAGAAATGTCTTGGGCATGTCCATGATAAGTTGTTCTATGCATGTAATGAGAGATCTTAGGCCGAGATCGTAGGGGGAGGTGGAATCTGCCCCCCCCCCCCCCCTCCCGACTGTGAGATGGTCAAAATAACCCGGTCCTTTTAGAGTTAAAATATATTTTAAAACTACATCATCCCTATCCCAAAGCCAAGCTTACCTAACCCTAACCCAAAGCGCAACTGACTTGCACACTGTAATTAGTTTCAGTAATTGTGTTCGATTTTCAAATCCATTTATACTACTGGACTTGCGGATTTGTTTTTTCATTGATCCCAATCTCGCTTTACTCACTCTGAGTACAGTAACGTTGCAAATCCCTGGATCGAGGTGGACCTAGTTGAGAGTACAGCGGTGTGTGGCGTCACCACACAAGGCTTCAGCGTTACAGTACAAGGCCACGAGTTCATTGGTTACGTGACACATTATAAAGTGTCCTACAAGAAACAACCCTCATCTGCTCTTGAAAACGTGACAGATGAATACGGACACACCAAGGTAATATCAATTGGCCCCATTGTAATAGCAATGATTTTTTTTATTCAAGAACCACAAGTATTACAACTGAGAGAGACACTTGGGGAGCCCATCCTATAAACAACTTTGAAATTCAGATCACCCCCCATTGAAATAAGCCTCTGTACTGATGACGTCACACTTGTTTACATTTGCACCTTCCTATGCAGCCAGTTGGGGCCCACGGTCTACTGAGCACCATTGGGTTCGTTCTTTTAGCTCACCCGGGTCGATATGGGTCAGCCCCGTGCCGTTCGATTAGCTCTTACGTCATTTTCGGGGCTCACCCGGGTCAGCCAACACATACCCTGCTCGTGGAGCAGAGTCACTGGTAGAAGAACGTTACGCATGCGTTGTTCATTCCCTGGAAAGGGACAGATATGGCGGGAGGACAGCGGAAATCTCAAGTTGACTTAAATGTTGACTTTATTTAAAGTCAAAAGGTAATCATTTATTGGCTTCATTGCGGCTTTTGAGGCTATAATGTCAACCAAACTTTTGTGAGTTTTGCAATTGACTAAAAAGCAGTAAATCTCAAAATAAGAGTAAGCCCCAATCCGAAACGGGCGTTTTGTCAATGACTACGGCCACGGCTAAGGGCGTCACGTGAGGATCGTGATGGCAAGCGGTTTAAGCATTTGATTAGCCCGGCTGTCGTGGCTGACCCGTCTGCCTTTACCCGTGTCGACCCGGGTGAGCTAAACGAACCTAAATAGGAAAACACACACGTAAACAAAGTGTGATGACATCCGTATAGAGGCTTATTCAGACTATTGATTACTACACAGTCTTCAGATAATGTAGCATGTATGGTTCAACCTCTGGTTTTGTAAAACAAAAACAAAAAGCTCCACCATTTCCCTGTATTTCGGGCTGTATTGTTGAAAGACAACACACGCTTCATTTTGCACATTCCTTTTCATTTCAGCATTTCATCGGTAACACTGATGACGACACCCCGGTCACTAACCTGTTCGATGAGAGTGTGGTGGCGACGGCAGTGCGCATTGAGCCTACTGAATGTGAGACTCTGTGTAATCTGCGATTGGAGCTGCTTGGATGTCGCTGTGAGTAATTCATCAAAAACATTCCGGTGATGCTGTTCGATTGTAAATGCTATATTTAGTAAGACGAATATTTATCTGATAGCTGGAACAAGCTGAATATTTTAAATATTCACTACAGGCTCTTGCGTGAATTTGTGCCTTTAACTGCGTGTTATGCGGGAAAAACGCATTTGGGTAAAGCTAAGGATAATATTGTAGCGGGAACTTATTGGGCTCTTGTCCTCCGAGTTCGTCCCAACCAAGAAAAGGGGACAACCACACAGGATTTCCAACTTCTGAAGAAACTCTTATTTATTCAGCACAACAACTCTGAGGTCAACCTGCCACACTGCTATCAGTACCACGACTGCTGATTTCCAGCATAGAAATACACACAGTCTGAACAAATGTATACAATTGTAACAACTTGAAATGAGCCCGGCATCTTGCCAAACCTTTCCTGCGTCCCCCAACAACAGAAACCCACATAAGCAACCTATTTTTAGAACCACGCCAGCCAGATCCCAAACCAGGTCGGGTGCGCGCCGCCGGAGCCCCTCCGCCGGAGCCCTAGCGCAAGAAAGCAATGACAACAAAAGTGCTGCATAAACAATATTTTAAGGATTTTTTCCAACAATATTGGCCCTGTGTTACTTTTTGTGGCGCCTTGGTTTTTTGTTTTCAAACTTATTCGCTTGAAATTCAAAAAATATTGCAGTGCTTAGTTGTATAGTTAATAAATATATTTAAGTCAGCTGTTCAGCGTTGTTTTTGTAAATCTTCAACACAATGTATACCGTGTGATGTAGTGTTTAAAATAACGATATTTAACTCTATGAAACGTAAAATGTGGTACGTAGTTGAAAACAAATCAACTGAAACAATTGAAGCGAGTTGTGACAACAAATCTTCGCAATTAAAAAGTTGTTGAGTTTAGTCTGGTTCACACTTTACACGAATGCGAAGCACATTTTACGTCAGGAAACATTCGCTTCGCATTCCGGTTCAAGCCGGTTCATGGAGAAATGATACAAGCTCACTTCAGGGAAACGGCGGACAGTCGAGCTTGTGGGCCGAAGATTGACTACAGCACCCAGGCCCGGGCCAACAGACCCAACAACAACAACAACAATAAAGCCACGCATCAGATCGACAGTGGGGGCATGCGGCATGTATGTGGCCGGACATCTACAAGGGGTTGGTGTGAGCTTTCTGGTAGATACAGGGGCCAACATAACGATAGTGAGGCCAGAGATTTACTACGCCATACCAGAATCAACGCGACCACGACTAGAGAATAAAGAAATCACCATGGTAACGGCAGATGGCAATCCCCTACTTTCCCTTGGGCGTGGGAGTTTTCAACTTAAAATCGGCAAGCAGAGCCCTCAGGTACAACATGATGTATGGGTGGCTGAGATCGACATAGACGGTATCCTGGGCTATGATTTTATGATGAAATACAACTGTAATCTAGATGTGGGTAAGGCAGAAATGAAACTGCACGACATACCCATAGCGTGCACAGCCACTGCACGGGCACCAGCATCATCATGCCGCATCACTGCAGACACTACTGTGAACATTCCACCAGGTGGAGAGGTATTGCTGCGGGGAAAACTGTACAAAGGCTTATCTCGCCGGCCATGTGACGAATGTCAACAGTGCGAAAGAATTGAGCACAATGACCATGAAATGCATGATCATGTCATCACAACGAAGCCGACAACCACCAATAATTTGGAGCCAAATGATGTCTTGCTTAATTGCAAAGAGAAAGAAGAAGTGAAGAGCCAAAAAGAAAAGGGTATCGACAAAGACAAATCGTCATGCAATGGCAATGATGATGAAGTGCATGGTTGCTCAGCCCAACCCGTGTGCACAAATGAAGTTGATAAAAATGAAGGCATTCAAGATGTAAGCACTGATCCCAACGCAAATACCGAGGCGCAAGATTTACCAATAACGTACTGTTCCGTGATTGGAACTACCGAGGCCGGAGAAGAAACCCCAGAGGAAAAGTCTGAAGAGGGCTGGAGGTCAGGAGACCTCGGATGGACAGCCAAAGACTTGAGAGGGTCGCAACTGAATGACAAAGATATCGGGCGGGTGCTCCGATGGAAAGAGTCAAGAGAAGAGCGACCAGACTGGGCAGAAGTCTCTCCCGAGGGCAGAGTAGTTAAATCATATTGGACGCAATGGGAGCGTCTAGAAGTACATGATGGAGTGCTGTATAGACGATGGGAAACAGCTGCAGGTGATAAGATAACGTGGCAATTAATCCTTCCTTCGAATATGCGTGAAGATTTGACGAAACTTCTTCACTGTGAACCAACGTCCGGACACTTGGGACGGACTAAGACGTCTGACAGAGTTCAGAGAAGGTTCTACTGGTACGAGTGGCGAAGTGACGTTAGCAAGTTTTGCAAAAGTTGCGATATCTGCGCAACTCGTCAACAGCCGCTGAAGCACCGTCGCAGCCTTATGAAGAAGTACAATGTCGGCATACCAATGGAAAGAATAGCCATTGATGTGATGGGTCCTCTGCCAGTTTCAGATCGAGGGAAGTTACCTGCGGACTTGCTAATTGAGCGACCCCCAGAAGAAAAGTACAGTGAGCATACAGATTACGCAGAGAAATTACTCGAGCATATGGAAACCACACAACGGTATGCGAGAGAACATCTGAAAGTGGGGACAGAAAAACAAAAGAAAAGCTATGACCACAAAGCAAATGCAGGTGGCTTCAACAAAGGAGATGTTGTATGGTTGTACAACCCAACGAAGAAGAAAGGGATAAGTCCCAAACTGCAGAGATACTGGGAAGGCCCGTACCTGATTACCAAGAGGCTGAGTGATGTCACTTACAGGCTTCAGAAAGGGCCGAAGACAAAACCAAAGGTCGTACATAGTAACCGACTCAAGCCATATTGTGGAAGCAAGCAAGTCAAATGGCTTTGGAAAGAAACAAGCAGTAAACAAGACACGAAATGTAGCCGGGAAGAAAAAGAAGTCAGGATGGACTCTGCAGAACAAAACAGAAACAAAAGAAGTTCGACGAAAGTACAAGTAACAAAGCGGCGAAGGACTGGACGACAAGATAAACCTGTGACAGAAAACAAAGAAAGTAATCTACGAAGAAGTCAGCAAAGCAGGTGCCAACCAGAAAGATATCGAAATTAGCACCGGTGAACAGGCACACCGGCTAACCTGTGAAGTTCCCTATAACTCAGGAGAGTTATACTTCTTAGGTGAGGGGGGTGTTATTAGTTTAACACCAGTGAGGGGTTAAGCTCCCTCTACTGCCCCAGCCAGGTGTAGCAGGGGGGTGTACCTGCATCGCCGAACCCTTTGGGTTTTATCGACTGAGGAGCAATCTGAAGTCAGCCACCACACCTTGTCGCTTGGGGTGTAAAATACAATGCCGGGTCTACCAGTCTAATAATGCAGCTGCGCGGATCGACATGTCGTCACCATCATCATGAAGCTAGCCTCAACTATTTCAGTCAATCGAGTTATTCCGCACAAGATCATCAAGTGTTCATCGATGGGGCTATCTAGCCCGGCTATCCAGCGCACCAGGGTCAGCCACCCTCAGCTTTAGAGTTCTTCGATGGGGCTATCTAGCCCGGCTATCCAGCGCACCAGGGTTAGCCACCCTCAGCATAGAGTTCATCGATGGAGCTATCTTATTTAGCCGGTACCAGGGTCCGCCAACCTCAGAGGTTTCCGAGTCATCATTAGAGAAAATTTGGTAAGATACGAGTTGGTACAAAAACGAACACAGTGAAGATTGGGTCTTGAAATACAAATTTGGGGAGTTTAAATTTTAATAGAAGTAGCCTGCCGCTTTTGGACGTGATGCGTCTGAAGCGCATGTTTCTTTAATAATGTGTGTAGCGCCCTCAAAAGTCGAGGCGCGAATAACATAATGGCGGCGCCCTATAGCTTGGCCTGTGTACCAGTGTAGTGTATACGGCTCGACTAGAACTGCGGTAAGAAACTTTGCCGTTTTGTTTGAAGTTGAAAAAGTAACGTCAGACGGAAACTGTGTCTGTTCAGTATGATAGACACAAGAACAGTTCGTTTTTGTAGAAGACATGTATCTTTGATGTATGTAGGACAAAGATAAATATTTGTGCGAAATTAGTAAATTGTTCTGCACGATGTTTATAAATGTACATGAATTCAATAATGACTGTCATGTTAGTTGTACAGACTACGGAAACTACGATGTTTGAAAACTGTGATGTTGCTGCTGATTTAAACATCAGAATGGTTTTTCCAAAAGTAGAGATTAAGTTATTTAGATTATTAAGTAAACGTTTTGTTGAGGATATTCAGAGTTGCGGACTATTTCTAGTTTTATTTATTATTGTTGAGGATATTTGTTGCAGACCATTTCTAGTTTTCTTTAAATGTGTATTGTTGCGGATATGTTGTTGCGGCCTACTTATGGTATTGAAATAATTTTGGACCCGACAACGGGGTTACCCGCTCCGGCGGAGGAGCCACCCGCGCCGGCAGCTGGGCTGCCCACGCCGGCGGCGGGGCTGCCCGCGCCGGCGGTGGGGCTACCCGCGCCGGGAACTGGGCTACCCGCTCCGGCGGGGGAGCCGTCCGCGCTGGCGTCGGGGCTGCTTGGTTGGCCTGAAGACGATACCAGCTCCAACTCCTTGAATCCACAGTCCTCTGCACTACCTCCTTCGCAAATTTTCAACCTGTCTGCGTGAACCACCTGCGGGCTAGAGCGAGGGGTTTTCCGAATCCTGTACACCATATCAGAAAGTCTTTCCAGTACGACAAAGGGACCAGTTTAGCTCAGGCTCAGCTTCGGGCAAACTCCCTTCTTCCTCGCCTTGCAATAGAGCCACACCACATCTCCCCTGTTGAAGACCACCCGCACTGCGTTCCTGTCATAATGCTTCTTCTGGGCCCTGATTTGTGTACTGCTAGCCTTCCTGGCAACCTCGTGGGCCAACTTCAACTTCTCTTGAAGATTTTGGGCGTACTCACATGGGTTTAATACGCGCCTCCTCTGGGGTGGCAGCCAACAGTGGGTCAACGGTCTTATTTCAGCATCGAGAAGCAGTTAATGGTAGTGTACTGTTTTGAGGTCATGGGGACAGGTTGCAATGTGAAGAACATTTTTACTCCTTTGTAGCGCCAGAGGGCGCCGCCCTGCAATGGCACAATATCAGCAGTGCATTATGTCTTGACTTTACATGTAAAATAACACCATGGAAACACCTGCCACATTTTTTTAAGTTAACAATGGAACAAACCTTTCATTCACTTTTTAAATCTCTAATCATTGTTGACATACAGAACAAGTTTTGGAATTGTTATTCTTTAAGAAAATATGCTTTTATCAAAGGGAGTTGACATGATAATTCAAACAAGAACGTCACTTACCTTACGAAATGTTTGTGCACTTGCTAAAAGTTCACATACCAGATTGTCTTTTTATGTATTTTATGAAACTGAGGCGATTGAGGGGCCAGGCAAATTTTTATCAGTCCAGCCAAAAAAAAAGTTTCTGGTGTTTTAAATTGTTATGTAATAAACATTTTTTTTAACTTAATACTTTTTCGACTACTGTATTGTGAGTTTATATGTTGGAAAATGTTGATCTCACCTGTTTCCTTTCTACATGAGAAACAAAAGGCTAAAGTGCCATTTTTAATTTAAACAGTGATTGTTTGAATAACAACATAATTTTTGATAATATTCTTATTATTTTTTTCCTATAATATGTGTGAAAAATCACACGACGACCAAGTAAGTGTCTTTAGATCTATGAGATGACCCTACATAATTGACGGAAAAGAACTACATGACACAAGACTATCGCTCCATGAAGTCAAAAATCGACAGGAACAAATGATGTTAGGTAACAATCAAAGATTTGTAACCAACAATGTGATTTCTAATTGTCATAGTTACGAAAAAATAATCATAGTAGTTATTTCTGAATAAATCTTATTTTGTGGAGTTTTTCATAAAACAGTATACAATTCTTACAAATTATAATTAAAAAGCGCACATACACACATCCCGAGTGCAGACATATTAATTGCAAACACAGTGGTCTTGGGTAAAAAGGCGACACCAGCTAAGTCTTAAAGTAAGAAAATACTGGGTGGTTTCCGGTGTAGACAACGATAAAAACGTTGGACGTAAAATTGTAGGACACCAACAAGCGATTGTCTTGAAGATGAGGCCATTTAGCAACCTTATTCCCAGGTTAAATATAATTTCCGTCGCAGTCTCAAAACTTTAAAATTGCCAAATTGTAAAATATTTGTTATCTAGGGCAACACATTACTTTTTATTTAACAAACGAAATCAGACAACAAGCTTAAGGAAGGATATATTGTTATCATCATGATCATTTTTGTGCATGTATTTTAGATCTACATAATTTCAGATTTTGTTTTGGGACAGTTTCAATTTAAGTTACTTGAAATTCAAGAGTTGGTTGCAGCAAAGCAACTGAGAAACAAAAGATATCGGCACAGCAGATGATCATTCAATGTACACAACTTGGACTTACGGCACAAGATGTTGGCGAAAACCTGTTCTTTCATTTTCCCTCGTTTTTTTTTCCAAATTAAGTGAGTGTTCTCTTACTTGGTTTCAGTATTGCATGCCGAATACACGCCCTGCTGGTAGGCCATCAGCCTCGGTCAAAAATGTTGGCCACCGGTATCAAATGAGGGAAATTTTTGGCAAGGTATACACCTCCAGAGTTGGAAAATATGTGATAGCATTGCAGCGGTGACAGCTTTTTGGGTGTTATCACCCTTTTTTTCAAAATGTCCATCAAAATGCTTAATTGTTACCACTCTAGGAGGGGTATACCTTGCGCATGCTCATTATAATCATTTATGCCCTGATTTGATACTGACTAAACCCCCAGGAAGATGGCCTATAGGGGGTCCAGAGGCATTCCGTTTGGCCACGATTTATTAACATCATAGTATATGTCAGAGAGTGAACGGAGGTTTTAACTTGCTTTCAATATTTTTGCATTTTCAAGTCTTTCTGACGGTTCGGCATATTCTATTAACACTGTGAATATCAAGGACAATTCTTAGTTATTGCGATCGTCGCGCTCGCGCTTAATTTAATTTTCTAAATGTTCATTATGAAGGTGTTGCTATATTGGGACCAAGAGTGTTGGATACAGAGGGCTCTGTGTTCGTGACCGGAAGACATTTCGGTTCGTTGGCGATGCCAGGTCGCTTCATATCGATTTCGGGCTGTATACGATTGCCGTAGGCTTTATTGTTCAATTTCCATAAAAAAATATATTTACAGCCAAAAATATGAAACAACTGGACAGTTCCTATTGGCTGTCATGTTTAATTCTTCAATCATTAGCTCCGCCCATAAGCTGTAAAATTCAAAGAATCAGACAATTGCGACCATCCCCCCATCAGGCTTGTTCCTGATTGGCTAGGCTCGCTATGACGTCAACCTGTTGCGCGGTCTACGGCTGCAGAGCTGCTGAGGCACGCTGCTTGTTGGTTCGTGGTAAACGACCAGCCTTACAAATTCTCGATCATATTGCGTTCAGGCAAGATTAAAGCTGAGACAGATTGTTGTTCAGTAGTCTACGTGCGTAGCTGCCTGTTCATTTGCGCTGTCGTGTGAGTCGTAGGTCCCAGCGGATTTGTGCTCAGATTTCACCTTGTAAAATGTACGGAGCAGCAGCTTTGGTTCTGATGCTGTCGGCGATGGCAGGTAAGAATTAATGTATATCATCCATAGCACGCCCTGGAATCTCTGACTAGTTTGTGAGCAATAGCAGGCAAGCTACAGCAGGATTAATTACACAATGTGCCTGTCTCCGACATACTTTCAAACGTAAAACCACCTATAGAAATAGTCGAATTTTTGTTATGTTCATCGATCTGGAACGGTGAGTTGGTTTGTGGATGTGCTCTCATGTGTATGCTTAAACAAAATGTATTTTCATGTGAAAATCCACGTGGTGACAAGAAAGGTGCAAAAATATTGACGTTGGCCGCTATATATTATAAAGTATGATTAACTCCATATAGGTGCGTAGCAAGGTCATGTTTTATATTGTGGGAATTAAAAAAGCAAGCCTAAGAGATATGCGCTGCGCACAAACTGTCCTCTATTGATCATTTCATTCCCAATAAGGCCAAGCGGTCCATGCTGTTGATATGTCATCGATCGAAGTCGTTCGCAAACACGTTGAATTGGCGAGACTTCGAAAGGGTGTAGGGCAGTCGTGAAATATTGGGAGGGGGGTTAGCCCCCCTTACTCCTCGGTTGGTAAGCTTCCGCTATCGAAACTAAAAAAAAAATTAGAAGGAGCATTGGCAAATAGTCTGTATCATTTGGATGTGCTGCCTTGAACTCATGAGGACACGTTCCTATTAGTTTGTCCTTTTTTCGAAAATGTTGGTCCAATTTCGACATTTTGATTTAAATCCTTTCAATTCGGTACAAACATTCTCGCGGCATTTATCTAATCAACTTTTGGCAGTAAAAGCCACCACTAAAGAGTGCGCTTTACCTATATCGTCATTGTCTTTTCTGCAATCTTCGCAGAAAAGCCTTCGTTCCTGTTCTGATTTTTGTTGTGCATTTCTGAAATCTTTGCAGAAAAGCCTTTGTTCCTGTTCTATTTTTTTCATTCTACTACTTTTACTACTTCTACTTCTCTTACAACTTCTTCTTCTTCTTCAAATACTACTTCTTTTTCTTTTTGTTTCTACAATTCCCATAGACTCTGTACATGTTTCATTCTTAGTGCCACTTTTGACCTACAACACACTTCAATATTTAATGAAACTTGGCATAAACTCAGAACCAGCAGTGAACTCGTTCATGGATGAGTGACGTCATTATGACGTCATCACAAGTCATTTTTCAACGGCCTATTTCTAGAGAACTACCAGGTTGATTGGATTTAATATTGGTTCGTACAAAGTCAAGGATGTGATATAGATGAACATAAAAAGTGATTAAATGACAACGTCCTCGTGTGACTTTTTTATTGATTTTTCATCTCATCTGCATATCTCAAGAACAAAACATGCTACATTCAAAATTATTTTGTATTATGTTTGTTAGGTTATATTTGCACAATGTTTAAAATGTCGAAAAATTTCGTAAAACGTGTGCCTTATTATGACGTCATCAAAATGTGATTAATTTTTTTAACACTTATAAGGGAATGTCCGATAGCTATGAAACTTGATGGGTAGGTAGATAATGATAAAAGTATTCAAAATCTGAAGTGAGGCCATGATTCGTAAAACTTGATTTTTTTTTCGAATTGCAAACTTTTACATGAAGTACAATCAGATGAACACTCACAGACCATACATTACCCAATTCTACAGTTGGTTTTTACAAAGTAACATCATGATGACGTTATTATTGCTCACGTTATTATGTGACGTCATGTGAAATGTGTGTTATTTAAATGTCTAGAGTTCTACAACGCAAATAGGGTTGAAACTTGGAAAAAACACACTCACCTGTGTGTAAAACATAAAATAAAACTAACGTCGTGATGGTGTCATGTCCTATTTTTTATTGATGTTTCATTTTTGTTAATTTTGAAGGTTTTCATATTTGTTTTGACACAGAGAGTGTTATTTAATAAGGCAACGCTATCAATGTAATGCAGTGTTCCTGAAACATGGGTTTTCTTTATTGTACAAAACAAACACCAAGTTTATTTATTCAGCAAGCCATTTTACAGAGCCATCTGGCGTATTATATGCCTTCCGTGGTTTTGTTTTGAATTTATTTTTTATTGATTCCAAAGTGTTCCTGGTTGATGTGGAGAGCAAGGTGAGGGTGTGTTACTCCGGTCCCCCACCGGAACCTGATCCTGATAATCCGGATGACTGGATGAAGCAAGTCATGCAAGAGATACGGAAGCGTTGCCCGAGAAGGAGGCAACCTACCGAAGCTGGTCATACTACCACGGTAAAGGAACCTACCTCAGCCGGTCATATCATAGGAAAGGAACCTACCGTAGCTGGTCATACTACATTGGGAAAGGAACCTACCCCATCTGGCCATACTACCACGGAAAAGGAACCTACCCCAGCTGGCCATACTACCATGGGAAAGGTACCTACCCCAGCTGGTCATACTACCATTGGAAAGGAACCTACCCCTGCTGGTAAGGCGATACCTACCGTAGCTTGTAAGTCGTCATATGATATCACATATCGTACGTACATTATTATATATTTATTATATCACAAAGTTTAAGTGCAATGAGATTGAAACTTTTATTTTCACTAAATATTAAGGTTCGTTGAGGGCTACAAAGGACGCTCGACGCCATATAACGAGAAAGATTGGATCTGCTTTACATTTTGTTTTAAGGGGTGTTTGTTGCTTCCAAAATGTTAGCCACCTTTTTATTCGAAATAAGAAATTACCCCGATGGATGATTTCAGATGGTAAGAGGCAGCTCCTTACAAGAATATTCTACCAAATTTATTATGTTTGCCAGTACCGGAAAGGGGGCTTTTTCATGTTTGCAATAATTTACTTACTTTGAGGTTTTAATGGTCAAACGTGCCGTCATGGTTTTGCATAACACCCCAAAACAAGGTCCACGATCATACTAATTAGCTTTTAAACCACATCAGTAAATATCAGTTTCAATAGCATTATCAATTCGTTGTATAATTGGATGTTACCAACAGATTGCTCAAGTCCGCAACCCCTTGGCATGGAGGACGGGACAATCCAAGATGATCGCCTCAAGGCGTCCAGCACTTTAAACTGTTGCCCTGCCAGTGATGCACGCCTAAATACTAATAATAAATGGATACCCTCGAGGTGGGTTTCAAAGAGAAATTCCACTCCCATTTCGTTATGCACTCTCCATAGTACACTACCAACAACAAAAAAAACGATTTAATTCGACCGATTCACAATGGTGTGCGCCACCAAGATTTTGCCACAAAGAGTTAAATTTTCCCAGTGAATTGTGGGAAATAGTCGACGAATTCACAGCTTGGTTTTTTTAGGACATTTGAAACTGTTAGTTTTTCGTAAGCGTATGATTAGAGGATATGTTTGCCCTTTTTCTTTTGCTTATATTGGGTTTTTTTTTTGTAAGGCGGCAGAACACTATGCCGCAATCTATAACAAATAAGCTCAAACTTAAGTTGTCCATTGACACCACTTTGTTGACCGTAAGCTTGAAATATGGACTCTCCATGGCAAACTCTTGGTGGCGCCCTACATTGTGAATCACCCAAATTAATAAATATCTTATTACACAGTTCAAAGTGTGAGTGTGATTTTCTGATTTTTGTAATGTTTTGTATTACTTTAATTTCTTGTCGCTTGTTTTATTTTGTATTTATCCCCTCTTTTTCAAATTGTAGCTTAATCCATCATCCCGAACCGAAGCCCAACCCAGATGGGCAAATAAATTGCACACTCTAGCGTGTTTCAAATCATATTACATAACCGGATATGTGGGGTATTGCTACTTCATTGTTCCTCATCCTCTCTCCACTCTGTGTACAGAAACGACGCCAACCCCTGGATCGAGATGGACCTAGTTGAGAGTACAGTGGTGTCGGGCGTTATCACACAAGGCTCCGGCGGCGCTTATTATGTGGCGCAGTACAAGGTGTCCTATCAGAAGCAGCCCTCATTTGACTATGAACACGTGGCAGATGGAAACGGCAACATAAAGGTAGTTTGAGACATTTTGACTTAAATCTCAACTGGTTCTTGAGTCTGTACAATGCTATATGGTAATACATCGCCACCGATGGATATACTAATGAAAGGATGTAACGCCATGTTGCTATATTAAAGATTCGCAATTTTTTAAGTGGAAATTCAAGGAGCACAGTTAAATATGGCATTTTATGACATAAGGTTGAACTTAAAAATTATCTACGTACCGTGGTCATACAGTTAGGATTTCTAGTATTTATAATTTGTAAAACGTCTGTTTCGAGAAAAGGCCCGGTCTGTTAAGATTTCCCGGTTTGGGGTATCTCGGTTCAAGCGTTATTTTAATTAAACTGTTCTTGTTACACTCGAGCGTTGATTGCACACGTTTTCGTTTCAGATATTCAGCGGTAACACTGATGCCAGCACCCCGGTAACCAACCTGTTCGATGAGAGTGTGGTGGCGACGGTAGTGCGCATTGAGCCAACTGGATGGAATGGTGATGCTGCTTTGCGATTGGAGCTGCTTGGATGTCGCCTGGATTAATTCAGCTGAAACATTCAGGTGATTCTGTTCGACAGCGTTGACAAAATGTCATTCAATACAAAAGTAAACTATGACATAGGGATCAAGATTGAATGCCGTTTTTGGTATGAAGAAAATTTATCAAAAAGTAAAAACAGGATGAAGATTTCCAATAAGCACTACAGGCTTTTGCGTATATTTTGTGAATTTAACTAAACGGTATGTTGGGAAAACGCATGGATTAATGTGTACGACATATACCAACATTATACAACCTATTGGCTCGAACTATAACGAAAAATTCATCTCACGAAAAATGAAAGCGAATTTTGTTTAAAAAAAATTGGCCCATTGTGTATTGTTCGTGTGGCGCCTTCTTTCTTTTCAAAAGTGCTTTTTCTCTAAATAGGAACTACTGTGGTACTTTATCATCATCATCATCATCATCATCATCATCATCATCATCATCATTCTCCGTATCCGTCATGGGGGACGTTGAGCCGCCCAGACCAAGCGATCAGATGCAGACTGCCACAGCTGATATGCACGTGTCTTGTGGTCAGCTTCTAGCTGGCGCACCCAGGTGTTGTGAGGTCGGCCCCTGGGTCTCTTCCAGGCACTGTCCGGCTGGAGTCCCCCTAGTGCGTCGACGCTCAGCTTAAGAGCGGCATGGGCGGGCGGTACTTTATAGTTAACAAATATATATTAATTATTAAAAAGTTTGTTGTTCTCGTAAATCTTCAATTGATTGTTTCCATGTAGTGTTTTAAAAAATATCAATATGAAACGTTAGCATGTTAAACAAAATTGACAAAAAAACTATCAACTAACTGAATTGTTTCAAAACATTTCGGGATTTTGATTATAATTAGTAACTCAACATTTGAGTAGGACGGTTCATATTCCATGCGAATGTGATCCTGGAGCGCAATTGGAGTCAGGAAATGTACTCAACTCTTGCGAATTCGCATCGAAAAAATCTTGACGCGAAGTGACGAATTCGCATTCGCGTTCGCTTTCGTGCCCAGTGTGTTAACCGGTGTAAAATGATTGTGAGCTTTTTAACTGTGTAACGTAAATTTTATTCACTGTGATAATTTGCTGTAAATATAAGAAAATAGAAATTCACGATATCAAATACTAATTTAGGTGTATAGGTTGGATTGAGGTGTATATTGTACTGCGGTTCCTGTAATTCCATATCTTATTGACGTTTTATTTAGAAAATAATTCAAGATATACAAATATATACATTTATGTGAGATAATGTTACAGTGGTTGACGACTATTTTAAACAATTTTATTTAGCGATGCTTTATTGCGTAGGCTGTACAGCTTTATCAGAATTTCCTAATGACTAACTTTCCAGATTCAACTAGATATTCAACTAGATTGTAGGTCAGGGTTTCTATGTGGAAAATGAGAATGCAGGAATGTTTAACCCCCAAAAAATGAATTTTTCCCAAATATTAGTAGTTCGATGTGGCTTTCACTTCATGTCGATTTGCAAAAGCGAGAAACTGAGGGACAGTCATCTTCGAATCATTAAAATAATAACCTGACAATGTTGTTCTAATTAAATTCAGATGCTGTTTTCTCTTTTAGAATATGCTTGTGCTTGTGAAATAAAAATATATTCATTTAAAACATACATTGGTTTAATAGTCGCAACTAACATTTTTTTTTAGTTTGTCATTCGTTCCATATGCTTAGCCAGTCTGAAATCAATTAGATTACACCTGGTAAGGTACAGTATTTTAGGCAACGATTGAAACCCAAATGTAAAACAAACAACAGTCGCCACGTTTACACAACATAAAACAGTTGAAAAGCAGTAACCTACATGAGATTGGCACGTGAAACTTTTCGGATTAAGAGATTATACAAATTCACCTCAAAATCACTCCTTTTGGCGACATACTTTAAACTAAAACTTCAACCAGCAGAGGCAGGTATAGTGACACAATGAAAAGAGAATGTACAGAAACTACAAAGTCTGGTCTTCCTAAGTAAAAAGGTTAGTTTTCGAGCATAGACCGATCTATACGATAGTCTTACTTTGGTGTGCAGAGTGAAAAGGAGATTTCGCGCGTTCAGCGCACTGACTGCAGGAGTAACTTTGTTAAATATTTATAAAGGAAGTTGTGCAAAGTTCCAATATACGGTGCCTCCTAAAAGGTGCACTAACATAAGTCGGCGGATGAATGGGGCCTTTGCAAACCCCCTCCCCCCCCCCTCCTCCAAGGCTAAGTTTGATTTAATCTGAAAGCTTGCGGAGCCACAGGGAAAAAAGAAGGGCCTCTCTGCCATATTTTATGGGTAAATTGCTTGTAATCTTTTGCTCGGCATATTCTATAAACACTGCGAATAACAGGGACAAAGTTTCTTTGTTACTATATCTGTGCTCTCGCTTAATTAAATTTTGTAAAGGTTCATTATGAAAGCGTTGCTATATTTGGACCAGGCGTATTGGAAACAGAGGGCTCTGCGTTTGTGACCGGAAGACCTTTCGGTTCGTTGGTGATGCCAGGTCGCTTGATATCGATTTCTGACCGTATGAAACTGCAGCAGGCTTTATTGTTCAATTTCAACGAAAAAAATCTGTAAAGCCAGAAACTGCAATAATTAACAAGACAGTTTCCATTGGCTGTCATGTTTAGTGCTTCCAGCTTTAGCTCCGCCCAAGTTTAAACTCAATTAAATCAGAAAGTGGCGATGCGACCGTCTCTGCCTTGGTAAGGCTCGTTCCTGATTGGATAGGCTTTCTATAACGTCAGCCTTTTCCGTGGTCTACGTGGTTTCCGTAGTGAGGTGAGCTGCATGTTGGTTTGTGTACTCGGTGATATATTATACGATCACAGATTCTCCATCATTGCGTCAAACACGGTTTGAGCTACAGTTTAAGTAAGCTACTTTATAATCATCGTTTAGAGCTCCCGCTTAAGTCGTATTGGTGATGTGGTGTTTGAGTCGCTGATTAACACAAACAACAGTTAACGGATTGTCGATCCTTGCGATAAGCGGAGAAAATTTTCATGCAAGCTTTCAAGCTGAGGCTCTTTCGTGATTGTTGTTCAGTGGTCTACGTGCGTAGTTGCCTTTTTAATTTGTCTGGGCGTGTGAGTCCATCATAAATACACCAGCGGATTCATGCTCAGATTTCACTGCATCTTGAAGAATGGACGGAGTAGCAGCTTTGGTGCTGATGCTGTCAGCAGTGGCAGGTAAGATTTACAAATCCATAACCTTCTCGAATCTTTGAATGGTTGGTGAGCAACTGGAGATAAGCTCAGCCATCGGTGACACCATGTATCTCTCTCATTTATTTTCAAACATAACCCGATTAAACAGTTCATCGGTATTGAAGTTGGTGAGGTTTGACAGGAAATGACTTGTGGATGTTTATGCTCTTGTGTTAACTGATACAACAATTATTTTCATGTGATAATAGACTTGGTAACATTAAAGAGGTAAAGAATATTGTGTGATTAACTCTATCTAGGCGCGTGGCAAGATCATGTTTGAATTGAGGAAATGTAAAAAGTTAAACTCAAAGAGACATACGGTGCGCATAAATGTTCCTCAATTTATCATCTATTCTGAGTATAAAGGCGAAGAGGTCCTTGCAGTTGTTCTCGACGATCGAAGTCCTTAGCCAACACAATTGGCATGTCATAGAAAGAACGCGGGGCAGTTGTGAAATATTGGGAGGGGCTAATAACCCATTACAACTCTGTTGGTACGCCACTGCTACCAAGATTAGGGTAAAGACAGGCATTATCATGTTGCGGCCATCTTGATTTTTTTCCCCATTTAAATCAACGTAACCAAAGCGACGCTGGAAGGAAAAAATAGTCTCGTCGTTTTTTAACAGAAAACCTTATCATTGAGTAAAGGCTACTGTTATTAGATAAAAAAGGAACATGACTGGAATGGTGGCAGAATGATAAAGGTCTATTTGAAGGACTTCTATATACTACCCGGATCTGTATAACAATGCAATATATGTTTCATGAATAGTGCATTCATGAAATATATCATGAATATATAGAGCAATCTTCAACAAGGGTATGAATTCCCTTCAGTCGGGTTTTTCCTTACTTACTCCAAAGTGCTCTTGGTTGAGGTGGAGAGCGAGCAGAGGGTGTGTTACTTCGGTTCCCCACCGGAACCTGATCCTGATAATCCGGATGACTGGATGAAGCAAGTCATACAAGAGATACGGAAGCGTTGCCCGGGAAGGAGGCAACCTACCTCAGCTGGTAAGTCGTCATATGATCTACCATACCCTAGGTACAACATAAGCATGACGACTTGGGGGGGGGTGTCAGTGTGTTTGGGTGTTGCGGTTGATCGCCTACGTAGCGGCTAATTACCGCAAACGGGGATTCAAAATGAGCAAGTCGTCCGCGAAGCGGTCGACAGGCGGTGAAGCTTTTTCGTATAGCCGGAGATGCGAAGCCTCGTTTTTACGAAATATCAACGTTCATCGAGAGGTTGCAAGGAAGCTCGACGACAGCTAATGGGCAAGTTAAGATGTATCTGCTTGTCAAGCGCCTGGAGGGTTCCTTGTTTATGTAAAAGACCACACCTTCTTGCAACGATATGGTTGCAATGCTTTAATCAGCCTGTTTAGGTTTTATGTTCATTCTTTTGAATGGGTTGGGTTTTTTTCAGTTTCTAACAATATTACCCAACTCCTCTTAATTCAAAAACCTAGAAAAAAAACCATGAAGGAAATTTTCAAGTGGTTATGAGCAACTCCTTAAATGAAATGAAATAGGATAACCTTCCCGGAGAAATACGTTGGTGCATGGTCATATTCCAGCTAATTGTTCTCCCAGATTCAAAATGTATCGGGCGTCTTTTTTTTCATATTTGCAACAACTTACTATGATTGAGGTTAATAGTGTGAAATGTGCCGTCATGATTCTGCATTCTAACCTAAAACAAATCCAGGAGAAAAGTAGCTTTTCAAAAATATAATATCTCTAAGTAACTTTTTCGTTTGTTTACTCGGTTGTTACCAACAGAGTGTTCAAGTCCGCAACCCCTTGGTATGGAGGACGGGATAATCCAAGATGATCACATCACGGCGTCTAGTAGTTACGACTGTTGCCCTGCCAGTGCTGCACGCCTCAACAATAATTTCAGATGGGCACCTGATAGGTGGGTATCAAAGGGAAAAACCACGCCTGACACTTCACTCTCATATCTTTATTAACTCAACTCAAAACCAATTTTATTTTGTTTTGCATCGATTTTCATTTTTTCTGTCGGTTTTCCAGACCCATTTCTGATTTTTTTCTCTAATCATTTTCTTTATGAGCCATTCCAATGCGCGTTTTTTTGTTTTTTTTTCACATGTGATCAAATTGAAGTTACTTTTTCATTCTGGGGGCATTACATTGTAGGCACCAAAGATTGTCATATTCGTTTTCGTTTTGGGGTATTCTAAAGTTATCCTGAATCCTCTTGAAATCTTGGAACTTCTTGAGTCTGGCTGATTAAATCATGCAATCTTCCACTATGCATCATCTTGAAATCTTAAAATCTTGTCAATGTTTTCCTGGGTAGGGCCTTCTCTGTAAATATTGAAATGTCCTGAGTTTTCCTGAATCCTCTTGAAATCTTGGATCTTCTCGAGTCTTGCTGTAATTAAATCTTGCACTCTTTCACTCTGCATCATCTTGAAATATTGAAATGTTGTAAATGTTTTCTTGGGTATACCCAACCGTATTTGCGAAGAATCGATATTTCATTGCTCCTTATCCTCATCCTCTCATCATTCTGCGTACAGAACCGGTGACAAGCCCTGGATCGAAGTGAACCTTGTTGTGAGTACAGTGGTGACCGGCGTCATCACACAAGGCTGGCTGACACCATCGGACTCTCGAGCTCGGTACGTGAAGCGGTACATGGTGGCTTATCAGAAGCATCCCCCATCTCACTATGAACACGTGACAGATGGAAACGGAAACATCAAGGTGATTATCAATGTTACATTTTTACAGGTTGTTTCTTATCTTCAACATTCCAGATAGTAATTAAACTTAGTAGTCTTAAACTTCGACTTTTTTGGTTCTCCATTATAATGCAAGGTACGTTATGGAACCTTTCGGAAGTTGCTCCATATTATAAACAATCAGCCGAAGCATAATAATATGTCATAATACATTCTCTGCTGAGAAGGGTAAAATTGAAATTTGCTTTTGTTGAAATACAACGAGCTTATATCAACAAGAAAACGTATTTCTAGTTGAAAGTGAAACCCAAGGAGCCCAATATAATTCATAGTATGAACTTAATTGAGTCCCTATCTCTGAACTCAGGCTAGATGTATGTGCAGTTTGTTCAAGTTCACTAGTTGAGGATAACATTCTGTAACTGTTAACAATTCTCCTCTTTGACGAATATTATTGATCCCGCGCAATGTATACGTTTTCATTTCAGATTTTCATGGGTAACACTGATAGCGACACCCCGGTAACTAACATGTTTGGTGAGAGTGTGGTGGCCACGGTAGTTCGCATTGAGCCTACTGAATATCAGACTTGGTATAATCTGCGATTGGAGCTGCTTGGATGTCGCCGTGATTAATTCAATAAGTGTTCAGGTGATTCTACAGGACAGCGTTGACAAACTTTCATTCAATACCAAAATAATTGCAAACTGCATATATATATTAAGATGGATTGTAAATACCATATTTGGTAGGAGGAAAGAAGCAGATATCGAGAACAAACTGAAGATTTGAAATGTTCACTGCAGGCTCGTGGGTGAATTTGTGTCTTTAACTAATAGGTTTGTCACGGGAAACACATTTTGGTAAGGTTTAGAATGTTATCAACCTATTATCGTCTCTTCAACATTCCTTCATGGAAAACAATTTCCAAAAAAATCAAAATTTGAAAGGTGTTCATATACGCCTATCTGACAGAAACAATTTGTTGTTGGCCTTTTTTTATCAAAATTAGGCAATTTTTTTTGTTCTAAATAGAAACTACTGCGAGACTTTGTTAACAAAATTGTTTGATTAAGCTTTTCAGTGTGCTGTCATCGTAAATCGTCGTTATATCGTTTCCATAAAGTGTTTGAAGCCATTAACTCTCTTTAAATGTTAAAAAAAAATGTGATCGTAATATTAACGAAACAAATCAACTAAAAAAATCGAAATGAAATGTGGTTGAACATATTCGCAAATCAATATTTTGTTGGGATACAACTTTTTGAGTAAAGGCCGGTTGTACTTCAATACGGGCGATTCACAATAGTGCGCCTCCAAGAGTTTGCAACGCGTTGGCCAATCAGACTGCGCGAAATCGGTCGACCCAATGCGCGTTTAGAAAAGGTCGACTGACTTCGCGCATTGTGATTGGCCAACGTGTTGCAAACTCTTGGAGGCGCACTATTGTGTTGAAATGTGTTGCGATTTCGCAGCGCAAAAACTCGACATGACTTTACAAATTTGCATTCGCATTCGCTTTCGTGCTTTTGTGTACAGTTTGGTGTTAGGTGCATAGTGTATTGTTACAGTAATGGAATATTTTATTGACATGATATTTACAGTGTTCGATGTAGAAAATAAATTAATGTATATACATGTACATATATTTATGCGTTGGACAATTAGTTTACACAATTTTTATCATTGACCTGCTTTATTGCTAAGAGTTTACAAGTTATCATAATACCCCAGTCACAAACTTTCGGGGGTCAATGTGGAGGATCAGTTTTTCTGTGGATGACGAAGATGAATTATTCCCAAATTGTAATATATGTTTTCCCGGCAAATTGCACCAAGTTTTCATTTAATTTAACGCCTGGCTAATTCGCATTATGCTCGATTTGTGAAATAAAAATAAATAAAACATGTATATGTTTCTGCTTGTTTAATATGTGCATGATATGCTCCATCGAAGCAAACTGGTGCACTCTGAGTTAAGATGCGCTTTGCTTTTTGCGGTTCTATTTGCGGTCTTTGTAAATTTGATTGCCGATAAATTTGATTGCCGATTGCCGGCATTGGATTGCCCAGATATTAAGCAGGCATGCAAAATTACTTTAAAAAAAAAATAGCATAGAAAACAAAGAGACAATTTTGTTTTAACCACAATAGATTGCTTATCGCTCTTTCTGCACGAAGATCCGTTCGCACTTTTTTTTTCAACCAAGTATAGTTAATGACCATAACGCGCATGTGTGAAATATATATCACGTGAATGAATAATATAAGCCACATGAATTAACATAACATCATATAGTTTACATTCATTGATCTCCTTATAAAAGAGATCATTGTTAATATTTCACGACGGATAGCATTGCTTTACTGTGGCTTGCTAAGCTAACCAGGTGGTCGGAATGCTGCTGGTTTGCATTCTCATTATTTCTACCAAAAGTTAAATTTCTCCTACTGATCGATCAAATAAATTTCACTTTTTCCTCATTCACGGCTCTGGAGGATTTTTTTAAAGGCAACTGAAGTCCAACAACCATTCTGTGTCTAACTGACGCATGCGCAATATGGTCATTTAGTATACTTGGTTGCAGAAAAAGAATGTGCGATCCGTTTCTCTCGATCTCGTTTAGACAATAATCGTTCAACCTCAATCAAGCTGTTAATAGTAGAGTACTGTTTGAAGCCATGGACAGGAGGCTGCGCTACAACGTAATGGAAAGAAGAATCTCCACCCTATTATACCGACAGAGGGCTCAATGCAACGGCAAGACATGATCAGAGTAGCAAACACCTGCGATAATACCGTTACAACATTTAGGAACAACATTTCAGTCCAAATGTATCATCTTTCTTAGTGCATGCTTAATGTTAAGGGATTTTCCATCCGCAAAAATACAACAGTCCGCTGACCACATTCGCTGGTTTCTGTTCTTTATGGTATACTACTTTATACACTGCATAGTCAAGGGCAGTGTTGTAGTCGAGTGCTTTCTTTCCGAGTACCTAGGTTGCCGAGTACGAGTACTTGTACCTCAGAGTACAATAACAGGTCTCCGAGTACGAGTACTTGTACTTCCGAGTACGGGTACCAGTACGAGTACTTCCGAGAACGAGTACGAGTATTTGTATTTCCGAATACGGCCATACGGCCAATAATTCATTGTGCGTAATTGGCCCAGGCCCAGTCAGACCGATATACAGACCCAGTCACGACTAGCTGTTAATGAGTTTATCCAGACGTGCACAGAGGAAAATTAGGAAACTTTGATTGCTCCACAAGCCAATTAACCATTTAAAAAATACGGCCGTGGTATTGGTCAAGCTATACCATTTTCCCCGAGTACTGCTATTCGAGTACGAGTACTTTGGTGATCTGGTACAATTTCGACATGTTGAGTACGAGTTCTTTGCTGCCCGAGTACAAGTACCGTCATTTCGAGTACAAATAATTTGTCATTCGAGTACGAGTACGAGTACACCAAAAGACTCTAGTAGTACTCGAGTACGAGTACCGAGTACGAGTACTACAACACTGTGGTCTATCTAGGGGCTAGACGTTATTAGGGTTTGTACGCAATAACCAACCGCAGCGATAACCCGCCGCCGCAAGAGGGCGCTATCACGACCAACCAATATCATCCACGAACCCGTCGAAACAACGTCAAGACAAGTTGTGAGAAATACACCTGTAAAATGTGCAAGATGTAGCAAGACGTTTGTGCAACTTAACCGTCAGCTTTTTATTGTGTGTGGTATATGTATGACTGAAAATGAACAGTAATTTTCGGCTGAAGTCGCGCATGCGCCCTAGTTTACCCATTTTTCTGAGGGGTAGGAGTTGGCCTTGACGTTGCTGTTGACAAGTTTGTGGGCGATTCGTTGATCGTGATAGCGCCCTCTCGCGGAGGCGGTTTATCCATATTGAACCGGTATTATCGCGCATTAAACCATTACAACGTCTTGCCCCTAAAGACTCTACACTGCAGCGCTAAGGCCACATCAGTAAACAAGAACTTACTAAATTCTACCACTGACATTAGCGTGAGTCTTGCTGAATTTACTGTCTACAGTTTCTGTGCAGCGAGCAAAGGTCCCTTAGCATAAATTCGGGTGCTCATCAGTGCCATAAAATTGGGAATGGGCCTTTGTGTAGGGGCAATAATATTTTGCTCAGTAGAATTATTTGCTTAGCAGGTCCATATAACTGGACCGTGGATCATAAAATTCTTTAAGTCAGAAATTCCATCCACAATATACAGGACTACAAGACAGATGCATATACTAGATTACTATTTAACATGTAGGAAATATATATTTACAGCGTGCATGCTGTGAAATTGTAATCGGGCCCTTTACTGCTTTGTTTTATAAAAGAAGTCCAGCTAAAGAGAGACAATTGATTAAATAATCAGATTAAAAATGTTACATGAAAACACAAAATTTGTTTGGTATTTGGGCAACAGTAAGATCAAGATAAAGAGCTATACAAGTTCGGGTATGGACATGTACATATATTGTGGCGGGACCCCCCCCCCCCCCCCGGCCAACCCAAGTCTGTTAGGATAAGTCTGACTCCTAGTCGGGTGAAGACAATCTTCCCAAACCAAGGCTCTTCCCTAGACGAGAGATCACTCAGAGCGACCTTTAAGGCTAAGGGTGCAGTTCCGTTTTGGTGGAAATCTACCGCCCGATTGCGAATGAGTGTTAATTATTTATCTCTGTTAATTAATTGCACAATAAACCTGTAAACATAAATACCGGAAGCAGACTTGTCGGTAATCTTAAACAACAATAATCGTAACTTATTCAACAAAAATCAGGTACATTAATTAGCATGTGATTCGGCGGGTTGTTTTATTGACAGGGTCTTTCTTTAATTACTGGAGATAGCCCGCTGCTCGCCTATGCAACAACGCACACAACATTAAGCACTAGACAACAATGGCAGCAATGAGCAACCGTTGCACAGCGCTAGTAATGAATCATTAAGTCAGCAAAACACAGCGTCACAACACCTGCTTAGCAATGTATACAGTACATTCCGTTAGCAGGGTACCCGCTACGCCGTGTGTGTAAGCCATAATTCAGCTACACACACCAGCGCAACCCCAGTACAGCTACGCAGACTTTGCACACAAATCGCCTAAGCAATTACACATAAGCAGAGTACAAGTAATTCACCTACTTCTCTGCCCGCTGTCGCAGCTACACCCTAGCCCGCTATCTCCAGACACCCGGCACTCAACACCTAAAACAGCTGAGCCCCAAAACTAGACACTCAACCAGCTAGATAAACAACGATCTCCTAAACCACAACCAATCTGATCTAATCTCTAACAATCAATTCTAGCCTAAAGAGAGCGCGTTTGCCCAGGCCTATATACCAGGTACGTGCAGACGCTAAGTCACGTTTACGAACCATGTGCGTGTACTGACTGTGGTGCGCTAAACCTATGGGAAATATTAACCAATCACGTACGCGCGGCAGCCCACGGAGCTCGTATATAGCTCCACCCAGTCACTGCACAGCGCTAGTGCTATGGTATGACGTCACAACTTAACACTTAGAAAGGTACACCTTAGAAAGGTACTAAGTCCAAAAAGAAACAATTGTATGAAGATAGAGTTCATTAGTTTATCGATTAAATTAACGAACTTGGGGATATGTATTAATAGAATGCGACTCGTGCAACAAAACACATGCATGGGTGAAATTCCCCAAAGTTACAAATAATCAGCAAAGACCACTAATAGCCTTTACGTCATTACTGGTCCGTGGGTAGCGGTACCAGGTACAGTGGCGTGACCGCTAGGGGAGTTGAGCAAAGCATTTACACGCATAATATGTACAAATGTGATCTTCGTGCACTGTCTTTCTCGTTAGAAGCAACATAAATGCGCATAATAATGAGTAGGCTGCAAAACAAATAACGTATTTTGTAAGCTCGGTAGCTACCATATAGACTACTTTTGAGAAGACTGGATTCTGTTGCTTATACACGTAAACAGTGTGGAATCCCTATATCAGTCGGAACAATCTTACAGGAAATTTGCTGGTTTTCTTTTCCTTCTTAGGCGAGGCGTCATAAATAAATTAACCGTTCGCACGTGTGCGCACGCGTTCCTTCCCGTTCTGAACGGCCCCCGTTCCTTCCCGTGCCGAACGGCTTTTAGAACCCGTTCGTAGATCGTGCTTGGGCAAACACTGAGGGGGTATTGTTATGTTAATCAACCGTTCCTTTGCGTGCGAGAACGGGAGCAGCACAACAAAGATGCGAAGAACAACTATGTGTATATACTTGTACAGAAAAAAAAATCCGTTTTGGTTTGGAATTTAAATCAGATTTGGAATTTGAAACCCGATATCGGAGCAAGCATTAAATAAAAAAAAACATTTCAGAGTTTAGACAGCACGAGCAGGTATGAGGAGTTTGATAAGATTTATGCCTTTGTATCCTTAAATATCGTTGTCTGCTGCTGGGCGGGGCGAAAAAATATGTATGGTCTAGGTTATATTAAAAATGCGGAGATTGGAAGGGTTAAACAAATATTTGGAGGGCGGCTACATGCTCAGAATAAAAGCAATAACATCATTGTCGGCCGCAGGGCGGGAGGAAAAAATGTATGGTCCATGCAGGTTCTATTAGAAAATGCGGAGATCGGAAGAGTGAATAAAAAAAATTCGTGAGCTACATACTCAGAACTATCTTATTGGTGGTAAATTTCGCCTTCATAGCATAACGATCTGCCCAGCTAACGATCTGCTGTTGCACTGCGTGATACTATCGACAAATTCCCACGCTGTCCTTACTTGGCAAGGAGCCAAACTTGTTATCGTCCGCGCCCAGAAGATCCTCTCGAATTGCCAACGGCTGTTTACTGTGCTTACTGTCGACTGATGCTGAGCAGCGTAGTGCACAGCCGACGCTGTGCCTTTTCGATGCTGGGGAATCACAATGGCCTGTATTCAACATGTTGATGCTGCCGAAGTTCCGACGTACCATGAATGCACCTTCTGTCATTATCATTATACGGCGGTACGGCCGGTGGGAACCATGCCATTTTGTACTGACCATGCTACACTACTGCATGGCCATGCGCGATTGCGAGTACAATGTACATGCCCATGTATATGCATGGCGGCCTGTCAGCACGCCGGCGAACACAATCATGTACATGTATATGTAGGCCTATACACAGTGCAGTTAAATAATTGTGAGGGTCTATTACTTATTAGTATTAGATTTCAGTTTTGTTTGATATTATTTTAATTTTTTTTGACGTACAAAGGCCACGCAGCGAAACATTTCAAGAAAATGATACATGAAACAGCCGTTTTGCACGACTTGGGACTTCCCCCTGAGCACGCAATTCCCACGTTTTATAAACATTCAGCCCCCGGGCTAGCATTGCATACTACATAGCATGTAAATGCAGAGGCATGAGACGGGTTACACGACGTACAGCAGGGGGCACGTTCGCACGCGGGAGGACGGTGCAGCGCATGAACCTCGCACCTTGCACGACGATGATCAGTTGGTGGCAGGAATTACTGAGACTTCAACAAGAGACAACCATGACCTTTTAAGATATTCCTGGGCAATTTAAAAGCCAGAAACGTGGGCGTAATTCGTTAAATTTTACCACGGAATCTACTGAAAAACGCGTTTGCAGTTCAGAAATGAAAACAGACGAAGAAGATAAAGTAAATAAAAATTGAGAAAACCAGACATACTACACTAGATCGTATCCAACCCAAAAAATAATTGAGACGTTTAACACTTATTTAATGTAAAACGAAGTGCGAGTATTCTTTTTTTTTTTGGGGTACAAGCACGGAAATGTAAATTAGCAGGTACGGTACTGCATATAATGTTCACAAAAACAAGTTTAAACATTGTAAGAAGTTTGCTGACTGATGTTATAAACCGGCCTTGTACACACGATCAGCGAATTATAAATCGAATATTCAAGGTTTTTACATACTGATAGTAAAGTTTGCAAAGGTCTGCTTTCCCCGTTCAAGGTGCCCGTATTTTTATACGTCCCCCCTGTACTGTACGGGCTAGCCTGTAGCGACGAGAAAGTTTGTCGGATACTTTTAGTGCCGATAAGCTCTTCGTGTGTGCACAGACCGTGACTGGCCTTTTGTTGTATAAGAACGCGTTCGGAACGGGATGCCGTGAGCACGCGTGCGAACGGGAGGTAGATGTAACAAAAGGCCCCGTTCCTAGCGTGCGCCCGCGTTCGAACGGTTAATTTATTAATGACGCCTCGCCTTAATTTGTTTTACGATTAATTGTCAAAGTTCCTATGAGCCGTGAAGCAAACGGTACAGCTGTTTCTAAATGGGAATTATCAGGGTGTATCAAAAAAGGAAACCCAAATCTAAATTTAAATTATAAACAAAAAAAATCTAATAAATATTTTCAAATAAGTTAAAAATCATATAAAACGCCAATGTGTCCTCTTTCTAATGACACCATGATTGTGTGCCTGTGACCACAGATGACTGAGAACTCCTTGTTATTCTGTCAAGGGTCAAAACCTGCACTGGGCCAAATTTGTGCAAAAAGGGTAACTGGTATTCTGGGAATGTGGAACGGCCTAATTTAAATAAAGAAGACATCCCTTTCCTAAAAAAAGAACTTGTTCAATTTTGACCCAGTGATTTAACCACTATTATGCTTTGTGCTCGATGTTTTATTGCTTGGAATTTACAAGTTATCCTAATACCCTAATTACAAACTTAAGAAGTCAATTAGAGTGGAGGTTCGGTTTTTGTGGATGACGAAGATGAATAATTCCCAAATTTTAAATAAATACAGGTTTTCCCGGCAAATTTCACCAAGGTTTAAATTAATGTAATGTCTGGCTCATTGTTGTATGTGCTTGATTTGCTCCATCGAAGCAAACTATTTGCGGTCTTTGTGAATTTGATTGCTCAACATTTGATTGCCTAAGTAAAAAAAAACACATGCAAAAACACCTTTTCAAAAAATTAACATGGAAAACAAAGTTACAATTTTGTTTTATCCACTATAGATGGCTTATCACTCTTTAAGCACGACGTTCCGTTCGCACTGTTTCTGCAGCCAAGTAAAGTTAATGACCATAATGCGCATGCATTAAACATATAACGTGGTTGAATAATATATGCCACATGATTGACATAACATCTTATAGGTTCCATTTATTGATCTCCTTTTAAAAGAGCTCATTGTTTATATTTCACGAGGGATAGTATGGCTTCACTGTGGCGTGCTAAGCTAAATGGGTGGTCGGTATGCCGCAGGTTTGCATTCTCGCTTCTAAAGCCCGCCAAGCACCTTTCAAATTTTATGGGTTCGCCAGATCATTGCGGCAGATCGGAGAAGTGTGCACTGAATGAAAGGATCGGATGAAATAAAACATGTTGATTTTTTTCGCACCAGATTTCCCCGGGTGTGCGGGCAACTCTCCGGTTTCACCGGACGCAGTATTTAAGTTAAAAAATTCGTCCAGCTTCGAGCCCAAAAAAAATTACGCAGAGTAGCCACGGGGATAATTTTATCACCACACGTGTTTCTATGTCAATAACCCCCTCATGCCAGGACATGCACAAGAATAGGTCATTCACATGGTTCATGATTGTTTACAACCTGTCTGAGCTCTGGGCGGCACGACGGGTTGACACACAGAGATCGCGGCACAAAGGGGTTGGCCACTAAGATCTCCAATTACTGCACAAAGGCATTAGGCGCCATCTTGGCTGCTGTCTTTCGACACTCCTTACTCTGCAGTGGTTAGGGTCTGGCCAATGGGAGTCTACAGACTTGTGGTGTATAGTAGGAGTGAGGATTACATGGAAGCTTGGCCTTATTGGCCCATTGTTAAAAAATATGACCATAATTGGAAAATGTGGAGAGTTTTATCACCGCCTCGCTTCTCGAAGGCCAAGCAGTTTCACGAAAGAGGTCACATGATTCAAAATTAACGACTGCCATTTTGTCAACATACGTTTGTTCATCATGTGACTGATCAGAGTGTGACCGATTATGGAACGGACTCGAGCATGTGTGCGGTTTAACGTTGCAATTTTCGCAACGCTGAAAAACCGCACCGGCGATCAGATGATCCGGCGAGCCCGTAAAATCGAAAAAGTGTGCGGTTGGCTTAAGAATACATCTGGCTGAAAAACATTCACAAAAGCACCACAAAAATTGCGCATGCGCAAGCAGCCCAGCTGAGATTGCGAGGCAGTTCTCAGACATCAGCCGGCCAGCTGCAGTGGTACCCGTAAATATCGTTCGGTTTTAGACCCGTTCACTTGAAAATGTGTATATCTTCACACACAGTATTAGGCATATCCGGGAATTCCTCTACATTTTGTGAACTGACGTTTCACCGCGGCCGTATCATAAGTCCAACGCCTCATAGGTCCGACGCCTCATAAGTCCGAAATTTCGGACTTGTGAGGCATAACATTTATTTATCCCGCCTCACAGGTCCGACGCCTCATAAGTCCGACGCCTCAAAAGTCCGACAACGGAAAAACGAGGCATTTAATTTGTCGTACTTACGAGGCGTCGGAGCTATGAGGCGTCGGAACTATGAGGCGTCGGACTTATGAGGCGTCGGACCTATGTGGCGTCGGACTTATGGGCCTTTATTTGGTTAGGGGATGGGATTTTGTCGGACTTATGAGGCGTCGGACCTATAAGGCGTCGGACTTATGAGCGGACCCCGTTTCACCTGCATGTTAAGTAAGCTTACAGATATGAGGCTATACCCACTATTTACAATGTGCCAGAGGTTTTTAATTCTACAAAACTGAGCCAGGCTTCTTCCCACTCTTGTGACTATATCATACAATTCTACACAATGCAACATCTGCATCCAATTTTTTTTTTTTATTAAAAAGTTGATAACAAAATACATGTAACACTCCAAGGGTAAATTCAACTCGAAAAAAAAGTTGAAAAAAAAAAAATCTTGAACGCAACGTTTTGTGTAAATAAGACATGTCTCCAGGGAGGGTGAAATTGCAGCCCAATTTCACTCATTTCCCATAATGCACTCTGTTTAATGTGCAGTGTTTATCCAAGCCAACATGGATCGATGTGCTCAGAATCGTGAAGTATGTTCTCTTAATATGTTTTGTGTGTTTCATTTGTTTTTTGTTCCGTGTATGTATTCTGACACCAGCTGTTTGAGAGTCATTTCGTGTAAATACTTCACATAAGTGTCCACGCTCAAAAAATCGAATTTTTTTATACTTTGTGGGATGAAAGGACTTTGGGAGCAAGTAACCAAAATAGACTTTTTAATCAAATATTTTGCCCGTTGCCATGGTTGCAATTTTGAGGCTGCAAAAAATCATTTTTTGCGTTATTTTCAAAGGTCATCAAGCTAAACTGCAAAGTAATGTCACAAAAGTAACTATATCACGACTATAAGTATCATCCTTATCCTTACAAGAAAAAAATAAAAACACTTCTGAAAAATCTCCTTTATATTACTTTTAGGCCCTATATACAACATGTTTGTACACTATTGAATTTGCATTTTTACCCCATTTTTATCCCTCAAAAATGGCACTTGCCAGGGCACTCAGAATAATTTCCTTTCGGCTATGGTTAGTTCAGACATTGGTCTTTTTATATCTGGTGAGAAGTTTGGGTTATTGTATAGCCTTTGTGCAGTAGCGCTCCAAAAATGTTAAATTTTACAAAAACCTTAAAAAGTGTACTTTCAGTGTTTTCCTTTGTTTTGGGTAATAAACTTGTATAATTGGTATTGTTCATGAATCTAGCACATTTTTACAAACAGAATCAGACTGTTTATCATTTTTAGAGCATTGGATGAATAGTAGGCAGTGTACTTCCCCCCACACCTGGCTAGGCCCCGCCCACTCTCCCTGTGCCACCGAATTTTGAACGTGTATGTTGCATAACGAAACAAATGTAAATAAATAATATGCAAGTGAACACTTTAGAAATAACATAGAGTTCCTTTTCACAGCCTCCCCTTCCCCTACCCCCGGGGGCATTGCTTGGGATTGAGGGTGGGGTGTGACCACCCACCAATAACTTAGCATTGTCGGTACAATCATTGTCACATGGGCAAAACTCATGTGATTGCAAGCCGCAATGAATAATAATGGCTTTATCCATTGTCCTCTGATTGAAGTGCACCATTATTCAAATGATGTCCAGTCCTCCCCTCCCAGCTAGGCCCCGTCCCTTCCTTTGCCACCAAATTCAGATTTTGATTTTTGCATGTTTTTGCCTTAATTAATTTGTAAATACTAGATATCAATTTGAAAGTGAACTTTTTTACGATCTACACCAACAGCCGTCTCACAGATAGCCCCCTCCCCTGCCACCCTAACTCCCAAAGCTCAAAGAGAACCACGCCCTCCCCAACAAGTCAACAAGTACAATTTTGTTGAGATTACATACATGCATATGGCCTTGGGGAAAGTCTGAATTATGTAAGCTGGCTTTTTTACAACACGGGGCAGCTTAAAATATAAGAAAAGTGAGGAGGAGAAGGGGTGTGTATGTCGAAGGGGCGGGTGGGGGGAGGTGGGAAGGGTGATCTGGACAAATGCATGCACGCTGTACACATTTGTTTATATTGCAAGCTACTTTGGAATTACAGTAAAAGGTGTGGTGAACAAAATGACGTTTATTTTATAATTTTCAAAACGGAAAAGATCTGTCGATTTAGAGAGCAACTAACTCTTATTTTTTTACATTGAAATACATGTACTTTAAACCAACGATCACTCCAGTGAAAGCTCCGAGAGAACACAGCATCAATTTGATTGCATGAATTTCACTCTGACTTGACTTGGCTATATACATGTAGTTAGGGTCTGAAGTATTTTGTTTAGTGGAAGTGTCCTCCAAATTTGTATTTGCCTGATCAACATGAAGTTTTGTGGCACCAAATACACTTCTGTAGTGTGCTTATTATTACCATGGCAACCGTTGTAAAGACATCGGTGCTCATAAACTTTAGTCAAAAATACTTCCATTTTCAAAGCCTATCACGGAAGTATTATCCTATGACTGAAATTCATGGCTATATAATTAACAACAATACATGCTCAGTATGTAACGTGGCCGCCATTGGTGCGAGAAGCGCATATAATTTTCACCGTTCAATCTGTACCATTTTGTTTGTTTTGATGTACGTTTTTTTTTATAGTTATTACATGAATGAATTGCAGGGCATTAAATAACAGCACCTCGATTGTGTATATTTACTTCAGTAGTGCCAATTCGGTTTGAAAACCCACACATTTTTGGAATAAAATCAGTAATTATAAGTCCCTATGGCAGTGACAATGGATGCATACAATTGCTTGACAGGGATGAATGTTTACACAAAAATACAGAAATTATGCTCAAAATGTTATCTAGACAAGAGTTTGGAAAAATATATAAAAAAAAACACCTCTAGTGGTAACAGCAATAGACCCAAGAATGTCATATTATAGAGTAATAGTCAACCAATATTTTCCTGCCAAATCGGTTGTAGGAAAAATCGGTCAAAGTATATGCAAATCAACATGGGATCACAGTGTGCTGTACCCCTCCTTTTCAGAAAAAAAACCAAATACCCGCCAGAAAGTGTTAAAATCTGTAAGCACTTGTGGTTCGGTGGGGAAGTTGATTTTTTTTTAATTAACACATTAGGCCAAAAAAAAGTCTCCGGTTTCTGGTATGCGCGCGCGTCGCCATAGCCTTGCGCGTCGGCAAAATGAAAAAGTTTTTTTTCAATGAAAGATGATGTCTCAAAACCGCCAAACTCACTGGTTTGACTGGAATTCTACTGCTGCACAATTTTAACGTGTTTTTAGATTGGGTTATGGTCGAGAATAAGCTTTATGTGGCCTCTCTGGACTCCCATACATTTGCACTAAGTTTAGTCAGGCACCATTTGTAGTCATCAGCCGACATTTGAAGCAAAAAAATCAGGTAAAAAAAAAAAAAGCTGCGTGACCGCACCAATTTTTGGGCAAGCTCCATACGAGAAACCGGAGACTTTTTTTGGGGGGGGCCTAAACAAGACATTCCCTGCTTGTATACAAAAACCCCTGTAATTTATAAGCACCAATACATTTAGATTGCTTGCCATGTAACAGTGGATGCACCAAGATGTGTGGCCATGTTCACAGCTGATGACACTTTGGAAGAGACTCAAAATGTCATGCTGATTACGAAATTACGATTTTGGAGGGCATAGCAGCACCCATAACGGTACTATATTCGACTTTATATGTGCTTGATCTGACCATATTTACACATTCAATTCAATCAATCAATATAGAGGCCATTCTGAGTTTTCACTAGAGTGATAGATGTTTTAAAGTACATGTATTTTAATATACAAAAAAAATGAGTTATTTGCTCTCGTAATTGCCATATCACTTCTCTGTATTGAAAATAATAAAATAAAAGCAATTTTGTTAAAACAAATTTCAGCATTATGTACATGTACCATGTACATGTATCCATATTACACTCCCCCCCCCCCCTGCGCTTTCCAGATATTCCAAACCACTCCCACGTTAACAATAGCGAAACCTACATAGTGTATGTAAATATGTGGACTTTCCGCAAGGCAATATGTAACCTTAACAATAATACATATTCTGTACAATTCTTTGGAAGGGGAGGGGTAGTTGCTCATCATGAGCACTTGAGTAGGAAGAGGGATGGCAGGGGGTGGGCTGTGAGACGGGTACGCCTGTTGGTGTAGATTATGAAAGCTTCACTGGCAAATTGACATCTATTTACAATATTAATTTAGGCAAATACATGCAGAAATCAAAATCTGAATTTGGTGGCAAGGGAAGGGGCGGGGCCTAGCTGGGAGGGGAGGACTGGACATCATTGGAATGATGGTGCACTTCAATCAGAGGACAGTGGATATGGCCATTATTCATTGCGGCTTGCAAACACATGAGTTTGCCCATGAGACAATGATTGTACCGACAATGCCAAGTTATTGGTGGGTGGTCACAACCCACCCTCAACCCCAAGCAATGCCCCCGGGGTGGGGGAAGGGGAGGCTGTGAACAGAAATTCTATGTTATTTCTAAAGTGTTCACTTGCATATTCACATTTGTTTCGTTATGCAACATACAAGTTCAAAATTCGGAAGCACAGGGGGAGTGGGCGGGGCCTAGCCAGTTGTGGGGGGGAAGTACACGACCTACTATTCATCCAATGGTCTAAAAATGATACACAGTCTAATTCTGTTTGTAAAAATGTGCTAGATTCATGAACAATACCAATTATAAAAGTTATTACTCAAAACAAAGGAAAACACTGAAAATACACTTTTTAAGGTTTTTGTGAAATTTACCATAGGCTATACAATAACCCAAAATTTTCTCACCAGATATAAAAAGACCAATGTCTGAACTAACCATAGCCGAAGGGAAATTATTCTGAGTGCCCTGGCAAGTGTCATTTTCGAGGGATAAAAATGGGGTAAAAAATGCAGTTTTGCTAGTTGTAAAAACATGCTGTATTATAGGGTCTAAAAATAGTATAAAGGAGATTTTTCAGAAGTGTTTTTATTTTTTCTTGTAAGGGTAAGGATGGTACTTTGTCGTGATATAGTTACTTTTGTGACATTACTTTGCAGTTTGGCTGGATGACCTTTGAAAATAACGCAAAAACACATAATGGCCGGTAACCATGGCAACAGGCAAAATAAAAGTTTAAAAAGTCTATTTTGGTTACTTGCTCCCTAAGTCCTTTCATCCCACAAAGTTTAAACAAGTTCGATTTTTTGAGCGTGGGCACATATATAAAGTATTTACACGAAATTACTCTAAATATTCAACTAGTGTCATTTGGGAAGTAAACGCTGGCAGGGTTCATACAGTTTTTTGTTTGTTTGTGACCCTATGTCTGCAAAGTGTCAAAAAAAAAATCGTTTCGCAGTATGTCAGAAATTTAAACTAAATGTGTTAGAATTTGGTTTAATAACTTTTGTAAATATTTTGTTTTGTATAATTACTCCGTATATGGGGTTTATTGATGGTTTGGATGGAGTGGATAAAGCAATCAAAAACAAACAGAAAAAGAAAACAATCTTTGGTACAAAAGCTACAAATAACAACTCTTCAAGACGATTTTGAATCCACTGTTTTAACTGGAATGCTCACACTGCTTAAACACATTTTAGTTGCAATGTTTTGCTAGCTAACGCTTCAAATTGTGATATTTGTTATTTTGTTTATTTTGTATATATTTTCAAAGGTATTTATAAGTTAAAGTTCGAATTGGATCATATTAACAGTAACTCTCTAGGGGGTAGGCATAACGTATCGAAATTGGAGAATTCAGGACTGTTAAGGCTTACCTTGACTACAAAGGAAACTAGCAGAAATGCATGTAAAACACGTTTTTACCCTCACAACATCAATGGTATGCGGATAACACACGTTCAATCCGTGAGATGAAAATATATTTTTAAAATAACTAAAACGAAATATTCGAACACCTGTACATTACAGGCTGATTATCTACAGGCATACATAACTAATTGTGTAACATGTAAAATTGTCATTTTCATTTTCTTGAATATGTTTGTTTATAAAAGTTGAATATAACTTAGAATCAAGTAAAGTATACGATCTTGAGAACTGTCCTATGTAGTGGTTTAAAAATCAAACATTTCAACTTATAAGTTATATTCACATGTCTTTTATGCAAAATGCAACTATAACTAACACAAAAAAAGTTCTCAAATGAACCACGAAGGAAAACTGACTGGGTGGATTATAACAATATGTGACCTGCTCTGCAAAAAATAAGTCTGAAGTCGCATAATTTGAATCCAAGCTTTTGTCATTTTGAAATGGAAACAATGAAAATTTGATTAAAATTTGGATTTTTTTGTTTTTGTTTCATTTTAGTGGTTTGATGGTTTTAGTTCAAATGTCTTACAAAGAAATCTATATATTGTACGAAAAACACTAACAAAATTAAGGATTTTTTGGTACTTTTCTTGGTAAGTTACAGTATGTTTGTCAGTTTTCAAACCCTTTTTTTTTCTCTCCATTGAGACGTTTTTAGCTTTGTAAAAAAAAATGACAGAATGAAACAAGCACAACAATGCAACCAAATATACAGATACCAAATGAAAACTTAATTTTCATTCCTATTTCATTAACAAAGTTGTCTCAGAACGTCAGTTTTGCCACAACAGACTCATTTTTAGATAGCGGAGTTTATGTTGCAAAAAGTAAAATTTGGGACCATCACTCTTATTTTGGACAGAAATATATTAAAACTTGATTGAAAACTTGATCTAATTGATTTCACGAATTTCACCATAAAAGTCTGGTCCCTTGTTTTATTTGGTGGGAGTAACTTGGCATTCACATAATTATAGTGAATTTTTACTCTTGGAAAATAAGAGAACAGTCTGCACAAGAACGAAGAAAAATCTGCAGTCGTCCCCGTTCTTTAGTATTCACACACATAAAATTGATAACAGTATATGTCATTCTTCTATTTAATCAACAGCATTTCAAAATATCTACATACCAAAAGAAACAAATTCCCGTCAACTGCAATCAAGCGTTCCCATTGGCGCTCTGCTATCTACAACGGTTGCTCTACCTCAACTAAGCTGTACATAGATGACTGTGAAAGTCGCTGTCTCCATCGTCGCTTAAAACGGGACGAGCCATGATGATGACGTACTACATAATGTATTAATTACTCCAACATTTGTTGGTAAAAAAATAGGAATCCTCAGTTCTTCAATCCAACATAGGCAAAAAAGTGCTATGTAAGAGCGTCAAAAACCATAGTTTAACTAATGACATACATGTAGCACAATCCTGGCACCATGCATGGAAAATGTCATGCATATCGCAGAACGGGCATGCAAATTCAATCATTCGACCAACAAGACAAGTAAACAAGTTCATGTAGCGGCTTTTTGTAAACTTTTGAGCACTTCACAGCCTATATTAGATAAACAACAAATAGCTGAGGATAGTTTTAACCGCTATTATAACGTCCACTTCAAATCGTAGTGCAGTCCTGTGCATAGAAAAGCCCATGGAAAGTGGCAGTATGGGAGTTAGCCAGTCTGGTGCAAAGAGAACTAGGGTTTTGACCATCTGGGATCAGCCAAAAGCTTCGGATATATGTGATCAGGACGACGTTGGGGTGGATACTCTAAAAACACAGTGTAGCCTGAAGGCCAAAGTAGTCTTCACTGCAGCTCCCGGTCATTACCCCGCATTCTGTTTATAAAGGGGCCTATTAAACACAAAAAAAAACAAAAAAAAATATCATCAGGATAATTGCCAAGCATTCAACGGAATTAATGTGTGCTTGTTTCTTCAACACTGGGGAACAGTGAAAGTGTAGGTACTCGTCATCACTCTTTAACAAAACAAAATGCACTTATGAGGTAATATAGACGAAACCGATTTGTCACAAAGAAAACCGGCTTTACTCCATGTCAAGTGGAAAGACAAGATATTTTCAAAAAATGAACAGCCTGGCACGTTCAAGATCAAAGATGATTAGATGCAAGAATTCTTGCCATTTAATTTTAAGAAACACAGTGAGCGAATGCAGTCTTTGATGAGGTGGGTTTCTAACAATGAAAGAAAAACAAGAAAATACAATATTCAATTCAAGAAAGTAAACATTATCGATATCCTTTACTCATTAAAACAACGGTTTACATAATGATAACAAAAGTGGTTTAGGACAACTAAACTAATGTCATTTGTATGTTTTCCACTTCTGGAATTCGCACATGAACAGTAAATGCCGCTCTGTGACCCCCTTCGAAACGCCTAGAGGGAGTGGAGAATGCTAAGGTTAACAAGCGGTTGAACAAGAATCGCAGGAGTTGGCACCTCATAGAATTATTTCGGGTGATTCACAATACACTGCGCCGCCAAGAGTTTGCCATGGAAAGTCAAACTCTAACTGAGCAAGCAGTTTGAATGCCCCTGGCACTTGGCTCTCCCAACTTTCCCTTTGTAAAATAATATCGTCAACTTACCTACGACTGGTATGTTATGTACTTGATCAGAGTGGTTCTGGCGGTATCGAAGTCTGTTCACAAAATGCTCGCAGTTGTTTTTAAAAACACTGTACTCCGGGCGCATTCCGCAATTTTGCTCAGCAAGTCCTTCGATGATGTTATTGATGATGTCATCCGGTTTCAACGGCTCCCATGGCCTTTGACCGTCTCGGCTGTTGTTGATCCTCACGCGATGGCTACCGAGTGGTTTCTCGACCGAGTCAATACGGTAGGCTGGTTGATCCTCCGCCAAGGATTCGCGACAGGAGGTCAGTTTGATCGAATATTTTTTTCCAGTTCCGCAGGCGGAAAAGTGTAAAACCAGCAACGTGTCTTTCAGTTGGCCAAAGAAGATGCCCCAGTGGCTGTACACCGGTCTTCTGAATTCCAGCCTGTCACCCATACACAATTCATACGCCAAGTCCATGAAACCCGCCCTGTGCAACCACGGATCGCTGGTTTTTCCGATGTTTTCTCGGGCACGTCCCCTGAAACTGCCTCCGACTAAACCTGATCAACGAGATAAAGTTGAAGGTAAAATAAACCAAATTATTTTTTTTCATCGCTGCTTCGTTTGGGACCCAAAGTCAATAGGTTAAAACGGGGAAGCCATTCATGCGAACGTAAAAACCGGATTCCGAACTGTCACAAACGTATATATATTTGAGAAATTAATTATTTTGTGGGATCTATTTGATTATGATTGTGATTGTATAAGTTTAATCCTTATAATTTGATAAGAGTGCTTGTAATTGTTGTATAAGATTATTGTTTATGATTATATGAAATTTGGTGAAGAAGTGTTAAAATCATAGTCGTTTAATACATGTAAGGAAACTCACTTTAAACTACAAATTTAATGGTTGATTTGACAATAGTTGCCACTTTAAACCATGTGCATTCGCGTGTTGAGATATCTTTTGTCAACTACCACACAGGGAAAGGTTTACTTGCTTGGGTGTAATACAAAGAGCTCTGTTCCTTATTTGGTTTAAACATGCAAATTGCTCAGGTGAACCCCACATTTGTAGAATGTTATTTGAAGAATGGTTTAAGAATTTAAGAGCTGCAATGCTGTTGGTCTAGGATCGGGGTGGTTAATCCCAACAAATATTTTTGGAGTGGTATAAAATGAAATGTTTGGAGTGATGCGTCACTTAGTAGCTTACTCACCGGCTCGAGGACAGGGGGTATTGAGGCCCTTGTTTTGCTCTCCAGTTTGGGGAAGGCCGACGGATAGGCGCTCAAATTTGTGTATTGCCGGCCTGATGCTGATGAATTTTGAAGACGCCCGTTTGGCAATGGGTTTGCCGAGTTCGGGGGGCTACTAAGTCACTTACCTCAAAAGCCAGATTTATTCTGTAAGTATTCATGTCATGCCTGTATCATTATTTGAAACTTGAGACAGCAAATTTTGAACTGTAATAGGGCCATGCTAAGGACACAAGTTACTGGTATTTATTTTGTATTAGAATAACTGAGTGAAGCATGAGATTATGATGGGTTTCTGTCTAAAATGTTTGGGAAAGAAAACCTGTGTGAAGTAGAATAAAATTATTTAGAGATAATATTACTAATTGAATTTCAGGGCTTTTTTGGTTGGAACGGGGACACGCTTTTTCACCTGAATGTTCCATCGATGAGCTACTGGGAGCGCCGCGCCGACGACCAGGATCCTGTGGACTGGACGTCACCCACTGGAGGCCGTCGACACCCGTAACCCGATGTCTCTGTTCGTGTCCGTGCCGGTGTTCTTATGTTGGGGATTTATATTGTAATTAAATGTCAAGTGTAAATATTGTAATTTATTTTGATTAAGTTAATTGGTTGTATTAAATTTCTTTATTTCCATACAATTGGTCAAGTGTCTCGCATTACTTTTGTTGGTGAAGTTCATTTTCCGGAGTTTCTTTTATACTGTATCACCCTCACAATTGTCCCGATTATGGTGGACCTTGTGACATTGGGGGCTTGTGCGGGAATCGTCCTTCCCATTAAAAAGGGACACCGATACAGTTATTAGGAATCTGCGGGAAGTGTTCAAGCTCTGACAAAGGTGGTTTGACTTAACCAGTCTTTCATTTTGCATAGGTTGATTGGATATTGTGATTTTGTTAAGGATCTCTCTATAGTGTAGGACTTTGTAAACCATGGAACAATTTGAAGACTTTTTAATAGCAGGTCGTAAGATAGGTTTAGAAGGAAAGGACTTAATTGTATTTGCAGAAAAACGAGAGGCAACTTATAAAGAACAAGTTCAACGTGATGAAAGGCAGCAAGAGAGGGAACATCTAAAACAAATGAAGGAGTATGAACTCCAAATTGCAGAACAACAAAGTAACTTAGCTGGTACTGCAGTGACTATAAGCACAGGTCAGATTAGGAATGTAAATAAACCTAAACTTCCTCCTTTTCAAGATCGAAAGGATGATTTAGATGCATACATAAAGCGCTTTGAAAGATTTGCTCAGGCTGTTGATTGGCCAGAACAACAATGGGCCACAATTCTTAGTACACAATTGACTGGTAGGGCTCTAGAATTGTATTCACGATTACCTCCAGATAAGGCTAGTGATTATCAAGAGTTGAAGAAAGCACTTCTTCATAGGTATGATTACACTGAGGAAGGGTTTCGCCTTAAGTTTAGGACAGCTAAAAGAGAGGAAGGAGAGACATACAGTCAGTTTAAATAACTGCAGAGGGGGATCTTAAACAACCAATTACCTTCTAAGCCAAGACATTCCGAGGATAACTGAAACCTGCTTTACCTTACCGTTTGCCCTGTAGTCAACCAGTTTAGATAGGGAAGATTAACTCATCAGTAACTTGTTCAGAATTAAAGGTGTTATAGCGCCCTCTGTTATTAGATCATAGGAAGACTGCAACAGTGTGTTCCAAAAAGTCACGTAGATATAAACAGCATTTGCAACTCCCATATTAGTGTGTTTACCCGGTTATAACAATTGGCAAGCAAGTAAACTGAATACAAATAAAACAATAGGGATGTGCAACTGTAAAGAAAAATATCGCATGTGTACTGTGTAGGCTTGTCCATTTGGGGCTTGCTGTTGTAGGGGTTGCTGCTGTTGGACTTTCCTCACTTGCCTGCGCTGTCTCTAGGCGGCAAGTCTCCCACACATTCAATTTGGTCTTAACCTTTGTGGCAGGTGTTGCGCCATGTTGACCTCTTCGCTGCTTTATTTTCCCAGGTGTCTGTAGGGACTGCACATGCCTTGAGATTTGCCTTGAGGACGTCCTTGTATCGTTTCCTTTGGCCACCATGGGATTTCTTGCAAGATGTGAGCTGACCATAGAAGATAGCTTTAGGTATTCTGTGGTCGGCCATGCGTACAAGATGGCCCGACCGGCAAAGCTGAGCTTGTCAGAAAGAACTCGTTACCTGGAATACGACAACACTCGAGGACTTGGGTGTCAGGTACATGATCCACCAAGTGAACCGAAGTATCTTTCAAAGACACTGTTTGTGGAAGCGATCAAGGCGTTTGAAATGGCTTCGGTAGGGCGTTCGATATTAACAGCCATTCAAGAGTGTGCTGCAAGGTAGACATTGATCTTGATATTCTAACGGATGTATCGCTTAGGATGCGCTTTCTAGATGTTACTTCGTCATCGATCATGGCGTTTTGGGAGAGCACACCTCCAAGATAGCGGTATTTTTCGACGGCCTAAAGCGGTGTTGCATCTACAATGATGTTTGGTGCTGTGGGTAAACCTCCAGTTAGAGCAGAGCCTTAGTCTTCTTGAGGTTGATGGTAAGCCAGTAACGGCGTGCAGATTATGCAAAATGATCAACAATATGCTGCATGTCCTCAGGGTTGTGACTGACGAGGGCACACTCATCAGAGTTAGCGTGCAGAAAACATCATGTCGACTGTGCCACGCCAGGTAGGGAATGCACATTGACTTTCTGAGGTAGATTGTTATAATACCGGTAGCGAATGAATGCAGCCGGTTGAGGATGAGACGGGATAGCATTTTCCCTTATCATCAACCGGCATAGACTTGCGTTCCTGGCCGTGTCATCCTCAGATTGTAATGGGGAGGTATCCCTGGAGTCGCCGCAATCATCTGTGCTCTTTCAATCGCTGCTATTCTCAGCTTTTCCACACTTCTGCCACTCCACTTCGTCACATTGTCTACTAGTGAGGTACCTTAGTGAAAAAAATCGTGACACGGTGAACAAAAGCACTATTTTTTCACCAAAATATCTCCATGGTATACCTTTTCGAAAAAAAGACAGAGGCAAAAAATTGGATGATGGGAAGGGCATGTATGACGTAATTATGACGTCATCAGCTAATTATTACATGAAATATATATATAAATTGATAATATCTTCTGAACTACAAACATCACAACAACAAAAGTCGCATCAAATAAAAGGGAACAACAAGATCTTTCATTTGAGTGGTATGTCAGGGGCGTGGAATGTAGCTAGAGCGACCGTCTATAACTGTGAAGGGCAGACCTCCTTGTCTAATCACATGAGTGCACCACATAGCCTTCCGCTCTAACACCTTATCACATGTAAGACACCAGCGTCTGTCCATCATCTCCTCCAGTCTTTCGTTTGGAATAAAGTCTGATCGCTTTATGTCCGGCAGGGTTCGCCATATCGTTCTGCCAAAAGCGATAAATAAAAGCGAAACACATCGGTAGTTATCGGGGCATGACCTATCACCTTTTCGCTTATATAGGGGAACCATCTCTGCGTCATAGAGTGCCTGAGGCACTGATTCCTGGTTCCACATAGTATTAAAGAGCCTGGTGAGTTGATCAGTCAGGTTGGTGCTGCCATACTTAAATATCTCCGAGGGAATGCCGTCATCACCAGGGGCTTTGCCAGCAGACATCGGTTTGTTTGATCAGCTGCCATTTTGATTTCCTCTGCCCTAGCGGTCCACCTTCTGTCTTTTATCAAACATAGTTCGGACAGTCTTCTGAGTTGGAGATAGGAGGCACGTTTGTACAACGGGTTTCTTTCGTCAATTTAACGGAGAAAAGCAGTGTGCATTTAGCTCAGTTGTGTGTTAATCTGCGGGTCATTCTCATTAACAGACGAAAGAACCTCCGGGTTTTTTTAGTAATTGTGCCCGTCAACGGCAAACCGGTGACCATGGAAATTGACACTGGTGCCTCGCTTGCCATCCTAAGTGAAATGAGTCGCTGACACTATACAATGACACAGACATTGAACTGCGTACATAAACAGGACAGAAAATACCAGTCATTGGCAGTTGCACCGTAGCAGTTGAGCACAACAATCAACATGCTTCATTGCCGCTTCCCATCGTGTCGGGCAAGGGACCCAATCTTCTTGGCCGCAACTGTCTTCGCCAAATTCTGGTATTATGACACACAATCGGTCAAGTGAACCATACACCAGTTCCGATCGACATCACAAGACAGTACATTGAGTTGTTTTGCGATGAACTCGGAAATCTCAAAGGACAACAGGTGCACATTAGCGTGAAAGATAACGCAAAGCCAGATCGGCATCCTTCCCCATGAAACAACAAGTTGAAGATGAACTCGATCGTCTCCAAAGAGATAGAATCATCGAACCTGTGACATTCTCCCATTGCCCATTGTACCCGTGATGATAGAGTTGGGTAAACTGCGGATCTGTGATGACTACAAAGCCACAGTAAACCAATCAGCTAACACAGGTTCTTACCGGCTAACTCGCATCGCGGAACTGTTTGCAGACATGTCAGGCGGGAAGACCTTCAGCAAGCTGGATCTCAGCCTCTCCAGCTTGAACTTAAGGAGGGGTTACGTAAACTCCTTACTATCGATACACACAAAGGGCTTATCTAATACACGTGTATGCCCTTTGTTGTATTCTTCCAAAGTCTTTTGACAGACATCCCCGAGGCAGTTGCATATTTTTTTCTTACAAGAATTGCCATTAGCTCCGGGTGTTTTGTGTTTGGGGCACCGTAATAATGCAGCTGGCTTGCATCTTTAAACAAAAAACGTTCGAGCAGGTTGGGATGCACCAGTGCCACGTAATATGACATAGGTGAGGTCATACCTGGGACTTCTGAACTATTATGGCCGACTCTTGCCGAATGTGCCATCAGTTCTAGGGCCACTCCACTCGCTGCTAAAATGTCTGCTGGTCATGGAGGCCAGTAAATAAAGAATTCTTCCGAGCTTCAAAGAGTTTTAGCCTGTGATGCTAGCCCGTACGGTGTGGGCGCCGTGCTAGCCCACCGCACGCCTGATGGATCTGAGCACCCAGTTGCCTACGTCTCACGTTCACTATTGCCACCAGAGCGGACCTACCAGCAGTGATCTTCATGGTGAAGCATTTCACAAGAACGATCGCCAATTAGAGATGGCTACCGATCACAATCCGCTGCTCAGTGAGGAGCGAGCAGTATCCCATGGCGTCGTCCATAATTCAACGTTGCGGCCTCACTATCGACCATCACTTTGTGTAGAAAGCATTACACTTGAGTGGCAATGCTGACACTGTAAGGGCAGATTATCACTGCCGGACACCATCAGCCATATCCCGGTTCAAGCAGACTACGTCATGATCATGGATCGCCTTGAATCCACCACTGTCAGTCCAGAAAAGATTCGTCTCTGGACTGGAAGAGTTCCAACCTTGTCCCTCGCTCGTACCTACGTTATGAACGGTTGGTTACGTGACAGTCATGGCCAAGGACTGTAGCCATAAACTTACCGCTCAGAGCAGTTAAGCGTGCAAAATGGCTGCATCTTGTGCAGATCACCAGTCGTCTTTCCCCCACAAGGCTGATCACAGTTCTTCCGAGAACTACACAATTCAAACCCTGGAATCTTGCGAATGAAATCGCTTGAAGCTGGTACGGACAAAGACCTTGAAAATAAGGTCAAGCAAAGTACAGCCTTCAATCCTCGCGGAAGTTGCTACCAACTGTTCCACTCCATCCGTGGGATTGACCTAGTTGTCCATGGTCGCGCTTACACTTGGACCATGCTGGTCATTTCATGAGCCGGATGTTTCTTGTCATAGTCGATGCACAAAGCAAGTGGCTGGACATCCACGATATGCACATTGCAACATCTCAAGCCACAGTAGAACGGCTTCGTCAGAATGTTGCGACTCATGGACTGCCGGAAATCGTTGTCACTGATAATGGCACCTACTTCACCAGTGCAGAATTCGAGTTTTCTGCAAGTAAACGACATATTGATGACATATTGCGTGACACCACATGCAACAAGAGGATTTCACTAGCCTTTCGCCAAGGCCATCGTGGCTTAACTTGCCGGCATTAGACAAAGCGGCGAAACCGCGAAGCGACTGGAGCGGGAGACCACACACGCAGGTAGCGAAACCACCAGGCCTTTTCCAACTTGTCAAGAATTTCTCATGTTTTTCTTTATAATCTCAATTTTTGCTACCCCAAAAGGGTAGCAAAATTCCTACCAATCATCGGCCTTTTAGTACGCGAGTGGCTACTACCCGGACGCGTCAACGCGCCCGGATGCTTGCATAACATTTAAAAACAAAAAATGTGAGTCTAGTTTTCCACGAGATCGTGACCGCGTAATTGTTCTTACATTATCTTATTTTAATTTTAGTAATAAAAGTATTTCAAGAAATTAATTGAGTGTATGAACTTATTTTTCATCTGAAATGACATTTTGCTCTAACGGTTTCCTTACTCACCCTTCTTTCACAAAGGGAAGCAACCAGGCAAAATCCGCGCTGTGATTGGTAAACCTTTCAGCACTCTTCTTATTTGCATAAAAAATATGAATAATTCAACAAAATCAAGTTGGAAAAAGCCTCGTTGCCTCGCTACTCGTGCGTGCTGACTTAATATTTGCTCCAGTCGCTTCGTGCTTTCGCAGCTCCGCCGCTAGGCCACGATGGCCTTGGCGAAAGGCTAGATTATCACCATCAGAGATGCTGATGAAAAGTACGCCAGCTGTACCAGACGTGATGCGGGTAGACCAAACATCCAACATCCCATCGACAACAAGCAACAAGCACAGAAAATGTACCATGACAAGCATGTGAAACCTCGTACTAAATACTCATGATGCAGCCTATGCCAAAAAAATCGTCTCCGATCATCGTTGGATCGCTGGATACATCACCGCCGCGATCTGTAATTGCATGTACACTATTCAGCTCGAGGATAGCCGTGTCTGGAGACATGTAGACCAGATCCGACCCCGCCAGGTACCTGCGACACCCATCACTGATCCAGTCCACACCAAGGGTAGAGGAGTATGAAAGAAACAAGCCTAGTCCCAGTAGGAAGGACAAACCTTTACATCCAGTGGATCCGGACAAATCTGAGAACACCCACCAAAACCGGATGTATGTCGAGCTCAACTCACTCACTCGCATAACTCACAGATTGATTGCATGATTCACATGTACTGTTTAGTTGTCACATTTTACATCCAGATTAAATGTTATATACTGTTCCAACATTGTTAACATTTTAAAGACTTTCATGTAAATGCTAGAAATGCCAGTCTTAACTCATCACTCATTATGGGGAAATTGGATTACTCTCATATTCAAACTTTGGGCATTACTTGATCAGTGCCAGTTTTATGCGCAAAGAATCCTCTTGGTAAGCACCCAATTTTCCAAAAATCTCATGCATGTGCTAGAAAGATATGTTTAGTTAACTTGTAATGTCTAATCAGAAAAAAATGTTAAGGTTTAACTAAAGGGGGAGGAGTTGTAGTAATTGTTCAGGACTGAAAGTGTTATCGCGCCCTCTGTTGTAAGACCATCAGAAGCATGTAACGGTGTGTTCCAATAATTACAGCTGCCGTCTGAGAAAGTCACGAAGAAATAATTAGTGTTTGCAACTATCAAATTTGTGTGTTTGTCTGGCACGAAAACCGGAAGTGTAACATGCCCACTTCAACTAGGAAATATGTACGTCATGCAACGTTTTTACTAAATTCCCCGGAATTGATTCGTGTTAAGTTTGGGCAAATTCGCAGCGATATAAAAACAAAATTGTCCCTCAAACGCACACGTATAAAAAAGCATAATGATCGCGTTACAAATAAAATTGTCTCCTCTCTTGTAATACAAAACTTTCTCTCGAAAACAAAAGTACCCCTCTCTCGTTAACGAGATTGTGCCACTTGAAAGCACAATTATTAGTGCCCCGCTCGCAACATTAAATTCTTGCCCCTCTCTAGATATAAACTAACTCATTTAAAAAATAACACTCTTTACGCGAATAAAATGGTCGCTGAACTGGTCATCTAAAGCAACAATGCCCCTCTTGCGATGAAAGAACGGTCTCTTTGTACATAACTAGGTAAAAGAAACACCAAGAGCAAAATAGACAACATTTTCATAATTTGTTCCTCGTCATATAAGTTTCAAGCGAAATGAACGGGGCCATATTATTTTCCTTCACTGTCACACCGACGGAAGGTTCCCATTTTTGTGAGCAAGTGCCCCTTTTTGGTGTTGCCTCCCCCCCCCCCCCCGTTTGAAAAGTGTTCCTGGTGATGGCACAATTCGCGTTGATTTCGCGTTCACTTTCGCAACATATGAAATGCCTCAATTTATACTTACCTATCAAAGTAGTTAATGCTGATTCTATAACTGTCTTCACATGTTTAGTCCTCTCTTCTTGTCCGTCAATAAACTGGCCAAAGTCTCCCATGAAAGAGTCGAAGAGTGTCGTTGATCTGTTGTCGAGAAAGTGAGCAATGATGTGGAGGATGTTGTTTTCGCTGGCATTATGGCGTCTTTCATGGTTGGGTGCTCTTAGTTCCAGTAAACTGACTCTATCATTATTTATTCTAACACTACAGTCACCGATCACATCACGGAGCCATTTGGTGTGTAACTTGTTGTCATGAGAGCTGTGAACGATTTCCACGTCGTTTTCAGATATAAAGATGACAAGTCCCCATTTGAAGCACTGCTCTACATTACGGGGCTCTAGCTCTATAATGTCCCACTGCTTCGCTCTTCTCGTTAATTCAACGACATCGTCCATGCTGAACTATGGTATTTCTGCATTCGTCGTGTTCTGAACGTATTGTTTTAAAGACAAGTTAACAGAAGTACTACTTAGATCAGCACTAGCAAAATAAACTTTGAGCGGCTCCAATTTCTGAAAATATTTCCAGCAGGTCCATACATTGAAAACCCAGTCCCTGCATTATGATCCCATGCAATTTGAACAAATGCACTGCGCACAGCATTTTGCAGCCATGACCCCGGCCTCTGTTTACTTTCTCAGGTCAAGTATTACAGTAAATAAGAACTGAAATAAATTATTAACCGATAACCAAACAGTAAACATTTAATGCAAACATACGGCTCTGCGACGAATTGTGAAGCGCTTTGAGACATTTTATATAAAGTGTTATTTAAAAGCACTGCATTAAAATAAAATTCAAAGAAGTGTGGCTCAATGTGAAGTATTGCATTCTGAGCATATTCCCACAATTCTATTACTAAGACAGTTTTTTTAATATATCTTTTAATGGAATTCGAATCTAATGAATCCATAAAGAAATTCAATCTGGAATAGCTCACACTGCTTTGGTTATGATCAGGTTCATTTTGTCATATAAAAACAATGTAACCTGTAGAAAATAATTCATTATGCAAATTTGCTGACACTAAAACATTTTATCGAATACACTTGTTCATAATTTGAGGAGAAAAACCTGTGTACAACACAATTTTGTGGAGCTTTCAGTCACAAAATAGTCGGTTATACTTACACTTTGTGACAATGCTTCTAATTTTGATGAACATTTTACAATCAACAATTATGCAAATTTATGCAAAACATCTAATTTACATGCAATACAGAGTTAATTCCCCAAAAAGGAGAGAAAAAGCCAGCGGACAATTTACCGAGTAAATTCAAGAGATAAAAAAGAATGTTACCTATCATGAGTAAGAACAGTTCCCGTCTAATCTCATCTGGCAGCGTCTGTAAGGCAGGACTAAAATTACAAAAATACAGTACATTTAATGTGGTGAATCGTTGTTTTTTTTGGTGTTCATTGTTTGTTTATTTAGACAATAACGTGGCATTTGAGATTGGCCTGCACAAGTTTGACTCATCAACAAATCTACAATTTCACCTTGAAGAGAAGCAATAAACTGTCAATGTCAATGACAAGTTCTCATAAACTATTTATAAGAATAGAGGAGGAGGGTATTAACCACCTCTAGTAAAAGCAAACACAAAAAAAGGCAAAGGGGGGGGGAAGAGGCGCGAAGTTATATTAAAGTTTAATGGGTTGTTGGGGGAACAAATGTTTCTACCCTCCCGCGAAAATGATAAATCGAGAATATGCTGGAAAAGTACAGGATTTCGGGAGTAAAATGTGCTTTGCCCCCTCTAGAAAAAAGTCCTGGCGACGCCAGTAATTGGTTTAATCGTGGAAACATTTTTTTTCACATCAAGTTGAAGACACTGGGAGGACTACTGCAGTGTTAGCTAGCTCTTGAAAAGCCTCTCCGAATGGTTCTAATTAAACAACAAACTCCAAAGGGAATATAGTTTCCACGGTCTTCACAGCGGCGTCCAATCAAATCTGGGTGTACATGTAACTTGTGTCGTAGATCGTTTGTGTTGGCACTGTTTGTTGTGGTATTTAAGGCCCTGCATTTTCTCAAAGTCGTACTGGCTTTGAGGAGTGAGTGACTTCATCGATATCATGAATTGCATTTTAAAAAAATATTATTGAAGCGCCATTTCATTTCTAAATCAGTCTGCCAAGAATTGGATAAACAAGTTGGAGTTGAACTGCATCTTTAATCATTGAAAGGATGTGAGGATGTGATTTGCCTCGTAAACTACCCATGGTTTGTCCAGCAAGATGTTCTTCTCGTTTCGCTGAGGTAATGAGCGTTCTATTTTCTTTCTTTGAGTTTCGGAAATATAAGAGGTTGGTCTGCAGCAAAATGATGCTGCATGTACAATAAAATATTTCACCCTGAATTTGACCTTTTGACCCATTACTTTTTGCCCCAAGGACCTTCTTCCACGCGTGACAAGTTCAATTATTACAATAAAAATGTATGTCGCCTACTAATAACATTATCTGACTTCCCGCCACGTTTTATGATAATCCAATCAGCCCTTGTGTTTGAAAAAAATGTCATCATTAATTAGTGAATTTCATGATCAAATGTGTCCAAAAAGGCAGAAAAGTGAGCGGGTTCATACAGACTTTTGAGCCCATCAGTTATACCGAGTTTTAAGTAAATTGGATGAATGCAAGCATATGGCATTGCGAAATTCCTTTTAAAACCTAACCATGGACTTTGATTCAATTGGACAGTTGCTTCGACTTATACGGCGCACCCAAAATAAACAACAAAATAAAATGCAGAGAAAGCAATTAGCATTAAACGTTGCAGTCACTACACACATAACGATTTAAAGGTCAAAGTCAATTGAAACAAATGTAGTGGAGAAGGGGGAGACGTCAACACGTAAACAGACCAAATCGTGAAGCAATCAAACAACTTTTACAATACCGAGTAATGCTTATTTTTAACGGTTAAAAGGGGAAATTGGGCAGATTTCACGCGCCTTTGTAGTTTTAATGCGTCTTGCTTAAGATGCAAGAATTGTAAGATATGAAGAGTTTCGTAAAATCGGCCCGGACGTCTGGAACCACCGGAAGAGATCGTACGTGCGGGCAACATTGTAGTTGTTTGTGGAACTTAAACATAGGTGGAGCAGGCTTTTGCGATCATTTCACTATGAAGAGGGAGGGGGTTGCATCCCCCCCCCCCCAACTCCAGCGTGAGTCCAATGCTTTCTTCTTCCCTTGGGAATAGTTACAATACCGTTAAGAGTCGAAAGCTCTTTGTTATTGTCATACCGTCTCCAATCCATAGCAATTCTTGAACACTTTGCAAGATGAGATACAACAGTACAGGATGCATAACCCATGGCCCACAGATCGGCCGCGGCCAGTATGCACGCATGAATGTATACGTGTACAAGGTCAACTCGTACTCGAACCAACCCGTACGCGACCAACTCGTACACATAATTAAACTTGTATACAAAAATATACGTGGTCGACGATTCTTGACTATGTACAGGGAACGGTCCATCGTTCAATTTCTTTCAACTGGCTAATTTTGGCCGGCATACGAGTTGGCTGGCGTACGAGTAGGCCCGCGTACGACATGTACGAGTTGTCTCTTTACAGCCCCTGTCACACTTTTGCGTATCCTAATTCCTTATGAGTTCCTTATTAAAACATTTCAATACGCAGCCGTACGCTCAAAACGTCGAATTTTTTTTATTACTTTGACTTATGTGCGACGCACATCTAGCGTACAAGTAACGAATTCAGCGCATCCACTGCGTATGAGATGCGCATGAGTTGCGTATGAAGTGCACAACATTATTTTTTGGGCTGCGAATAGGTCAGTATGCAGTGCGCATGCCGAGCGTATTCCGGACGCACCCGACTTATGCCGACCGCATGCCTGACGCAATACGTCGGCATTCGCTATGAGTTCGTTCAGCGTGCGTTGTATCTGCGCTGCAAGTTCGCTATGTATACGTCCGGTATAGGCGGCTCATTATGCTGACGGGGTGCGTGGCCGCGTATTTCCGCGTATGAACCGCTTATCCCCCACGAACACATAGCGTACTCGTACCGCGCTCGACCAATGCCGGACTGATGCGCTTTGTATTTATAACTTATCACCTGCGTAACAGCGTACGCAGCGTAGTTTTGTGCATGCTCAAAACTATCCGGCGTACTGGGCCGTACCATGCGTATGCCTGCGTACATAAAACTTACACAAAACGATAGAGATGCATATGAGGTGCGTATTGTGCGTACGACTGCGTATGAAAAAAAAGTCAATGCGCAACTCATAAGGAATTAGGATACGCAGAAGTGTGACAGGGCCCTCCGATCGAGTTGGTTCACGTACGAATTGTACAATACGCGCAGTGGCCGAGTTAAACACTACTAATATTAAGAATATCCTGGGGGTTTTATCGTACAAAGTGTTTTTATCGTACAAAGGCATTTCTGGGGCTTGGGGACGGTATAACAATCGCAAGAGCTTTAGAAAATGTTACCTTCAAAAACCAAAATAAGCTACGGCACATCCCCTCGTTGTTACAGACACCATGGTGTGTTCCATCTTCACTTATGCTGTGCTGTGCTAGCCGCATCGCGTCACCGCGTGTACGTTTTTACCTTGTTTAATTACGCTTTACATAATCGCAGTACGTTTTTACATAATTCAGGTAAACTGACTGCTTTACTTATTCAATATGTATTTTACAATTTACATGTTTTCCAGGTACATTTTTTTTTCCGGCGAATTTTACCGAAATTGTGTATCATTTTACATACCTAATTATATTTTACATATCTTTTTGAGAGTGTTTTTGTTTTAAAGATTTTAAAACAAAATGTGTTGTAAATTCCCGTTTAATTTAAATTGTGTTCATAATAACAAAATGATTTAAGAGGTAATATCTTTTTTCGAAACTAATAAGTATATATTGCTACAAACTGACGTGGGGTTTATTGATAATGGGTTTTCCAGGCAAATTTCGCAAAAAAAAATTAGGATACCAATTAATTCATTTTCATAGTGGTTAATTCATTCATTGATTGATTTATTTATTTCGTGTTATTTTAGCAGGGTAGCCCCATCAGTTTTCAATGAACCTGGGGGCCCTGGATTACATAAAAACATGATATAATAACAACAAAAATTACAAAAAAAACACAACAAAAGAATTAATGAATACATTACCAAAAATAACTCAAGGAATTAAAACCACACAAAATTTAAACCCTAAATTACAACATACGATGTATAAAACAAGCAATTAAAACCATCCAAAATTAAAACCCTAGATTAAATTTGAAGCAATTAGCTCGCTACTGTCATTCCCGTGGTTCGTATAATAGTTGTAGATATTCAGACCTTTTAAATTCGTTTTCAGGCCTGATATTTTCATGCTTAACACATTCTAAGTTGAAGCTATGTCATTCGATTTAAATGGTCATTCAATTTAGCAGTGATTGGTTAGGGAAATGCGTCATTGGCTTTTTATTTTCAAGAATATCTGTCAACAGCTAACTCAACGGTGAAATCTTACAGCAAATTATACCGCTTACGATGAACCTCATTTGTATTATTTAATTCAGAATATTTACAAGAATATTTAGAATAATATGTGTGTGTTTCTGATGCCCACCATAGCTTGTAGAATTTCTAAAAAAAAGTATGGAAATGGTTAATTTCATGTTAATATTATGTTTGTTTATGGCCTTGAAACAGCTGAGTAGTATCTTGTCTTTCTATTCTATTCCGTCCAAATACATCAGAGTATATCAGCATGCATTTTGTATCCATAAAGCACTGTGCAAAGAACTTGTATTACTATAACTAAAAGAAACTAAATGTGCATAATAACGAAATAAAAATGAAAAATTAAACGTGCACAAATAGTACAAACAGAAATGTCCTTCAGTCTCACAGTAGATTTGATTGGTGCATTTTTAAGTTCGGAAATTTGTCAGAAAAATAAGATTTCAAGCTTTATAATTATGTGCACATGCACAATATGATTTAGTACACCTGTCAGGCCCTGCCCTTCATACGAAACGTGGGGGGGGGGTATGGAACGACGTAGCAGATATAAGCGTGTCATTCCGTGTGTGTGCGACGTTGAAGACTGTGCGTGTGCGACGTCGAAAACCCTGCCTCTGCGAAATGAAATAGACATTTGAATCGTGATTGCTTTTGGCAATCCTTTAAAAAAGTTGTTATCAATTGGTTCTGATTTTCTTTTGTCTTTGTAACATTATTGTTTGTATGCATGGTATTTCGTCTCTGTATGTATGCCTCAATGAGAAATAATAAATGAAATGAAACGAAAGCTAGTTGCATGCATGTTATCATTTGTTCATACCTATTTTATCTGTGAATTTCAGGCAAATTACAAACGTTACGAAATGTCACAATATACATGTACAATATACAAACAGTCCTGCCTGTGCGGAATCCCATAAGTGAAAAAAAGTATGTACAAAAGGCTTTCCTCACAATAAAAATAGGGACCAAAAGACAGTACATGGTACTTTAAAAAAATCACACATTCTAGGCCGTCCACTACCACCCCAAGAAAGAACTAGAAATGTGTTTGTGGACAAACACAAGCTGTTTCGGATATTTGAAATACTCTGTGCACGTGATGAACACTTGATGAAGTCACTTCGAATGTCTTCTGCCAAGTGAAAAGTCAATCAGACATATAGTGCCAAGGTATGATTTGAAGAAAAGCGTGTACAAAACCTATGGGGAAAAATACATCTTTAATGTGAAGTAACCTTACACCTGATGATGTCACCATGACGAATTTCTTCTAGGACCATCTGTGGGTGGTAGTCTAAGTGTGAACCAAGTCTAACGTCGATCGGATTTACGAAAGTGCCAAAGTAAAATGTTCTAAAACGTGTACAAACCCTATTGGGAAAAATGCATCTTTAATGTGACGTAACCCAACACCTGATGACGTCACAATCACAAATTTCTTTTAGGACCATCTATGGGTGATGGTCTAAGTGTGGGCCAAGTCTTAAGTACATCAGATTTACGAAGAGGCCAAAGTGGAGTGTTTTAAAACATGTACAAAACATATGGGGAAAAATGCATCTTTAATGTGACGTAACCCAACACCTGATGACGTCATGGTCACGAATTTCTTCTAGGACCATCTGTAGGTGGTGGTCTAAGTATGTTTAAAGTCTGAGGTCGATCGGATTTACGAAGAGGCCAAAGTGAAGTGTTTTAAAACGTGTACAAAACATATGGGGAAAAATGCATCTTTCATGTGACGTAAACCGACACCCGATGACGTCACGGTCACGAATTTCTTCTAGGACCATCTGTGGGTGGTGGTCTAAGTATGTACTAAGTCTGAAATCGATCGGATTTAAAAAAAGTGCCAAAGTGGACTGGTGGAAGAAACGTGTGTTAAACCTATGGAGAAAAAGTCTGAAAAAGGAGAAGAAAAAACTAGAGGTCTATGTCTGTTTGCAACAGAACATAGGGCTTTTCCGCATTATGATTTTTTTTAATCAATAATATGCCCTGAATATGCATGAACATAAAATCTGTCAAAGTTAGCCGAAAAATCGGCTAAAACGGTCACTGTGGACAGGATTTGACCTCGGCAATACGATGTATGTGCGTGTGTACAAGGTCTTTGCTTGGACAAAGAGTAATCTAAATAAATTTCTGGCAAAGAGTCGAAAACGCACTATGAAAATCGACAATTTTTTGTAAATTTTTTGATGACGTCATCGTGACGTCAATTGTATACTAGTATGATTAACTACCTACCCACCAAGTTTCATGACAATTGGACCTTTCCTTATATGAGTTTTGAAAAATCGCATTTTGATGACGTCATGATGACGTCACCCATTTTTCAAGTTTTGTGCGAATAGCTATTACATAACAGACCAAATGCAAAATATAACTTTGCATTTTGCATGTTGCGTTCGGGAGATATGGCTAAAAGATCCAAAAAATAAATATTCATATAAAATCTCAGGATGACGTCATCATGACATCACCTCATTTTTAATCTATAACACATCCTGGTATAGCCACATACCAAGTTTCAACCCAATCGGACTTACATTTCTGTAGATATAAGACTTCACAATTTGTACGTAAATTTTCAAAAATCAATAAAAAAAGTAGGTGATGACGTCATCGTGACGTCATAGTCTTGGCATAATTTTTGTATGAGGGTCTTCCTTGGCTGTAACTTTGATGACGATTCCAGATCGCCAAGTTATGAAAATGTTGGCTTAAAAAGGGGGAAAGTCAATAGGTTAAAAATCCCACAGCAGAAAAACTGCACCTTTAAATGTGTGATTTTCCTTTAAACTGAAACATTTTTATAAAATATTACTTGCTATTCTAACTCTTGAGAATATTTTCAATCTAATGACAGGCCAACCTCGTCCCCAGGGTGTCGAGCAGTACGCGCCCACCACTACCTGCTCTCTCACCCTGGTATTGGATCATTTGCATGTGCAAGATTTTTGCAAACGTATGCAAATGAGAAACAGTCTGATGCCTGGATATGCGTTACACATAAGCGTTTCTTTTTGTATGCGGTGTCTGGGGTAAAAACAGAGTCAATTCGTAGCAGCGCGAGCACGGCGTGAGTTACGAAAACACGATTTTTGAAATCAAACTGTTACGATCTTATCGAGACAACATGCAGTATCATATTTCATATTAATATGGGCAAATTGGAAAGGAAATTAGTATTTTCGAGAAGGCGTGGACGAATGATCGCGAAAACACGTACTGCACGTTGTGAATATATAGCACCAAGTACACGATAAAAATCCATTACTAGCCAATTGCGGTATCCAATCAGGATACAGGAAGAAAGTTTTCTATCCAGGGTTTACTATTGGAAACGCGGTTGGAAATAAAGTAAGCACTGGGGACGAGGTTGATGAAAGGCGTAACAAAATACGATTTCTTTTTCCTTCTCATAGTAATTCTCAGCCGAAGTTCAGAACTACTCAGTAAGATATATCAGTGTTGTATAGGGAAAGACTTGTGGAGAAAGCTGTGTACAAAGTCTATGAGAAAAAATAATTATTCATAAATCGATAATAAATCACTTGATGACGTCACCATGACGTCACTCTTTGGGACACATCTTGGCTATAGGGACTATGCTTATGCCAACTTTCAATGATATCTGACAAAGATTAATGCCAAAAGTGCTATAATACGTCACTGTCTATGCGCATGCATGAACACAAAAAACTGTCAAAGTTAGCCGAAAATCGGCTAAAACGGTCACTGTGGACAGGATTTGACCTCAGCAACCCATGCGCTTCAGGCTGACTGGCATACGATGTATGTGCCTATGTACAACGTACGTGCATGTGCATGTACATGTACATGTACATTGTGGATGTCCTGTCCTGTGCATGTTTTGAAGCAGAGGTATTGTCAACGTGAAGTTTTAAGCGTGCGCAGGTTATGTTCGAGTTCGCTTATCGCCTCGAAACTTTAACATGTTTTAGACCCACCCTTCAATCAACAATTAAAGTAAAAACAAATATAAAAAAAGTACCATGGTTGATTTTTCAGGAATTTTCAAATAAAAAAGGGTCTTTTTATTTTAACTTCCGGTCTGATGACGTCATTCGCCTAAAACTTCGCACACGTCTTAAGGTGGTCAAGGTCATTATATACACCAATATTTAGGCGATTCCGACAAACTTCGCCACAGACATCTAATCAAAATACATTTTTGCTAATTTTCAACCTGTCGCTAGAGGGCGCTCGAAGATTGCACGACGTCATCGGTAGATGATTTGAAGAATACTATCAGCCAAGAGACTAACACCGTTGAAAGCAAGTTCATTTCTATTACCACTTTCAAATAATAAGCCACTTCCGATTTGGGCCTTTTTCGACCGGAAGCAAGGGTCACGTGATTGCACGCACACTGAATGAAATGAAGACCTCAACCTACTCTACCACTTTTCGGCAACAGAATGCTGCGGACGCCTACGGTTGATTTCTTATGCATTTTTAAATATTAAAAGTGTCACAATTTAATTGCCTATAAATAAACACAGGATGACGTCATCATGACGTCATCATTCCACAATGTTGTTTGAATTAGGGTATTTGCTTGGACAAAGAGTGGTGTAAATGAATAACTGGCAAAGAGTCGAAAATGCCCTTTGAAAAGCGACAATTTTTTTTTAATATCTGTGTACAAAGTCCATGGGAAAATAAATTATTCAAAAATCCATAATAAATCACTTGATGACGTCACCATGACGTCACTCTTCGGGGCACATCTATGCTATAAGGACTAAGCCTATGCTGACTTTGAACGATGTATGACAAAGGTGAATGGCAAAAGTGAGGGGTGGAAGAAACGTGTACAATGGCTATGGGATTTGCCGGGGAATAAAAAGAAGAAGAAAGAATAAAAAAAAAAACTAGAAATGTGTTTGTGGACAAACACAAGCTGTTTCGGATATTTTAAATACTCTGTGCACGTGATGAACACTTGATGAAGTCACTTCGAATGTCATCTGCCAAGTGAAAAGTCAATCAGACATACAGGTGTATAGTGCCAAAGTATTATTTGAAGAAAAACTTGTACAAAACCTATGGGGAAAAATGCATCTTTAATGTAAAGTAACCTTACACCTGATGATGTCACGATCACGAATTTCTTCTAGGACCATCTGTTGGTGTTGGTCTAAGTATGTACCAAGTCTGAGGTCGATCGGATTTACAAAGAGTCGAAAGTGGAGTGTTTTAAAACGTGTACAAAACATATGGAGAAAAATGCATCTTTAATGTGACGTAACCCGACACCTGATGACGTCACGGTCACGAATTTCTTCTAGGACCATCTGTGGGTGATGGTCTATGTGTGTACCAAGTGTAACGTCGATCAGATTTACGAAAGTGCCGAAATGGAGCGTTTTAAAACGTGTACAAACCCTATGGGGCAAAATGCATCTTTAATGTGACGTAACCTGACTCTTGATGACGTCATGATCACGAATTTCGTCTAGGACCATCTGTGAGTGGTGGTCTAAGTATAAATTCAGTTTAAAGTCGATTGGATTTACGAAGATGCCAAACTAGAGTGTTTTAAAACGTGTACAAAACATATGGGCAAAAATACATCTTTAATGTGACGTAACCTGACACCTGATGACGTCACGATCACAAATTTCTTCTAGGACCATTTGTGGGTGGTGGTCTAAGTATGTACCAAGTCTCAAATCAATCGGATTTTAAAAAGTGGCAAAGTGGATTGGTGGAAGAAACGTGTGTTAAACCTATGGAGAAAAAGTCTGAAAAAGGAGAAAAAAAAAAAAAAAAAAAAAAAAAAAAAAAAAAATCTTAACGAAAACAAGAGCTGTTTCGGTGTGTCACCGAAACAGCTAAAAATTGAGAACAAAAAGAAAGGCTTTTTCGCAACTATGCGGAAAAGCCAAAAAAGAAAAAAGAAAAAAAAGAATCTTAACGAAAACAAGAGCTGTTTCCTTTGCTTACTTTAGGATATTTTTATGTCTGTATTTTAAAAGAAATTTAAAATTTTTAAAATGGAGAGAAGACGACCAACAAACTTACAGGGAGATGGAAAGGTAACTATTTTAACAACCAGATAAAGTAAAGAGAATATTTCCTATTCCGCAACGTATCACAAAATCAAGTCTTAAAATATGTGGGGTATAATAGAATTAAATACACGGATAATCCTGCAGTAATCCCTAAGCCATCAGAAAGCAACAATTAACACATCCCAAAACTGCAAATAATGAAACCCACATTTTACTGTAAACAATAAGCTTTATTATTATAGTTTAATTCATTTGATTGTGCCAAATTTGATTGTGTCTAATCCGAGCGCCGACCCTCCCCCGTCCCCCTCCTATTGTTGATGTACCATAACGTGGTATGGCCCCAACGTGGCGCAGTTTGATTTTTTTTCGCCTGTAGTGCCTACCTAGAGCAAAAGTTTTAACTGAAATTTCATCAAGTTCTAAACTTTCCTGTTCATAAAGCGCGAGTTTATTTACCCGTAACAAAAATTGAGGAAAACATTATTTTGGCGTGATTTTCTGATTAAATTTTCAAATGCAAAGTGAAACCTTTGAAAATGCGCCTAAAAATAAGAATATAATTTTCTGACAATCATCTGGCTGGGTATGTAAGTAGGGATAATAATTATTTATCAGAATTTATCAAGTTTACAGATATTCTTAAATGTTAATTTGGAACTTTCTAAGATTTATTCAAGTGCGCCACGTTAGGGAACACTCCGCCAATTTGTGCCCAATATCCGGACGCCACCGTTTTTGAATTTCGGAATAAATTTTATGAAACCAAAATTGTTCACAGAGGTTAATTGGCAAGCATCAATAAGGTAAAAGTACTAGTATTTTACTGCCTGAATTTCAGGTTTCATCAACAAAGAGGTTTGGCAACACTACACGAGGAAAGTCGGGTAAGCTACGAAGTGCGCAAGGTTAAGGAACAAGCCTATAATTGGTGTACCAAGTTCTTGGTTTGCATTCCCAACATCCCGCATGTCTCGAAAGAGTTATCATTTTCCCTCTCAATGTGGCAGTTATCTTGCACCTGCCCCCCTCCCAAACAAAAGAAGGACACATTATTTAAAAAAAAATCCTGTGATATAATGAAATTTCGACGCCGCGCACGCACACACTTCAACGTCACGTTTTCTATGGGCGGCAAATATGGCAAAAAAAAAGACAAAAAACAAATATATAACCAAACCAGAAAATTAAACAAAAACAACACATAAATAAACGAACAACTCAGAAAAAACTAACAACTCAGAAATAAACGAACAACTCAGATATGAACAAAAATAACTCAAAAATAAACGAACAACTCAGAAATAAACGAACAACTCAGAAATACACGAACAACTTTGAAATAAACGAACAACTCTGAAATAATTAAACAACTCAGATATAAATAAACAACTCAGAAATAAACGAACAACTCAAAAACAACGAGCAATTCAAAAATATACCAACAACTCAGAAATTAAACCAACAACTCAGAAATATACCAACAACTCAGAAATAAACAATCTACTCAGTAATTAACAACCAACTCAGAAATAAACCAACTACTAGGAATCAAACGATCAACTAAGAAATAAGCGATCAACTCAGAAATATATTCGAACTCACAAATAAACGAACAACTCAGAAATAAATGAACAACTCAGAAATAAACGAACAACGTTCCCAGTGTCGAGCTGCAGTACGCGCCCACCATGTACCCGGCCAGGACGTGTAGTGCAGACGACACAATGTTTACCGCGGCATCCAAGATGGCGGACACCGTGCATTGCTTTTACGTGATGCATGCATCGCTTGCATGCTTTATGTGATGAACACGTAGAAAAAAATGGAGGGAAAATTGTATTGGTTTTTCGTCGACAACCTCTGAAGTCAGAAAAAGTCTATATGCGAAAGTTAAGCCTGGGTTGTAGCTTAACTTTAACGATGGTATGTATTCCGTCATGTCTAGTCTGTAAAGCCCGGTTCATACTTCATGCGAAAGCGAAAGCGAACGCGAATCTGTGACGTCATGGAAAGTATTCGCCCTGCGAATTCACAAAAGTTGAACACATTTCAACTCCAGCGAATTTCGCAGTGAATGTTTCATGACGTCAAATTCGCTTCGCATTCGCATTCGCATTCGCGGAAGTATGAATCGGGCTTAAAGTCATGTACACGTTCGGTATGCCAATGCCGGCCGGGTACTGTACAGGCCTCGGCGTGGCACTGCGCCATGGCCACGGTGGTCAGACTGGAAAGAATTCTATATACGTACGCCACTAGTTTTCCCTACTTCTTAGCCATCACAACGCGGTAACATGTCCTAAAAAGTGAAAAGTAGCAGGGAAAATAGAGAAGCATTTAATGAGAAAACACAATTTGTCAGACCAGTCTCCAAGGGTTTGTACACAGGGTGTCAAGTGACGTCCCTCTATAAAAAAATTTAAAAAATCAGACAATTTTCATAGGGTTTGTGCACAGGCTCACTGTCCATGTGATGTCTAGGTGTGAATGTATTTCTGGAAGGGCATGGTCTATATGTTGGTTAACTGGTTATACCCGATATAAAGTGACATCCAAAGGACGTCTGTTCACTACCATTATGTCCGTTTGGTCGATTACGTCCGACAACAGATTTTGAAGAGCAACGCCCGATTGTGTACGACCCATTATGTCCGATAGCCGATTATGTCCGACCAATTGTGTCCGACAGCCGATTATGTCCGACCCATTATGCCCGACAACCGATTATGTCCGACCCATTGTGTCCGACGGCCGATTATGTCCGACCCATTGTGTCCGACAACCGATGATGTCCGACCCATTGTGTCCAACGACTGATTATGTCCGACCCATTGTGTCCGACGGCTGATAATGTCCGACCCATTGTGTCCGACGGCAGATTATGTCCGACCCATTGTGTCCGACGGCCGATTATGTCCGACCCGCTGTGTCCGACAACCGTTATGTCCGACCCATTGTGCCGACGGCCGATTATGTCCGACCCATTGTGTCCGACGGCCGATTATGTCCGACCAATTGTGTCCGACGGCCGATCATGTCCGGCCCATTGTGTCTGACGGTCGATCGAGGATTTTGTTTAATTTAGATGTAGGTCTACATTGCTGATAATGTGGAATACAATTCTTATCTTCACCCTGTAATGTGACAATGTGGCCGTATTTAGAAGCACTCACTCATAAAAGTGATTTTCCCTGACCCAATTTTGTCCGGTAAACTCTGAAAGCTTGTTGTCATAATATTTGTCATAATATGTCCTCTATTTTGAGCTCTAATTACTCTCATAAGTGTTTTTTTTAATGTTCTTATTATGTTTTGCATTCTATGAAGGAATCCCTTTATACAGCGCAATTGCCTCACGGAGTACAATTGCAACCATTATCAGAATCAGGACCCTGTTAATGTTATAAAGGGCGGTGGGTAAAAGTGAAGAAGAAAAAAATCCAGTGAAGCAACGCTCAAATAAGGGCGCCCTATCCCCAGGGCGTGCCGAGGACTGCAGGGGTGCACTACACGCCTGTTAATAGGCCAAAAAACCGTCCGCCGAGCTCCTGAAAACAAGTTGTACCCTCAAAATATTCTATATTAGAGAGTATTGAGAGCCATAAAAAAATGGGGAATTGAAGAGATATGGTAATGAACATCCGGCCCGGACTTAGGGCTTCCAATTCAGAGCATTTTGGATGCTATTGGGCTCGAAAGTGGCGCTATTTTGCCATGTTGTGGAAGGATCGTTTTTCAGGATGGCTACTTTTCCACTTTGGAGAAAAAAGGGGTAAGAATATCTCGAAAAGTCAATGGTCAACCCTCCGAAAAATGAAAAGAAAATGAAAAATGACACATTGATCATCATTTTTTTTTCTGTGCAGCTTGAATACCTGTGGGAGATCTGAGTATTTTTAAAAGAATTTTGAAGTATGTGCATCTAGCACAACTGCCTATGGGATATGTATGCAGGGTTGCACCCTGCATTGACCAGAGGCGAGCTTTTTTTATACCACAATGTCGGTCCTTTATGGATAATTGCAGCGTATGGTGCAATACATTTGCGCGTCATCATGTCAAGATGAATCACTTTTACCCACGAACCGTGGGGAAAACAAGTGGGTAGAAACGAGGGGCGGACAGACAATTCTGGCAATTTGGATGATTCAGCTAGTTTGTTATGGATTTGGGCACAGCGTTCCGCCGCCTCTATAAAGAACACCATGAAAAGAAAAGAAAATGGACAACGTGGAGCGTTTTCGAAACCTTTACTTCGTCTTCGGCTTTGGCTTTGTCTCCGACTTCTGAATCACTGAGAGGCAAACTAAACGACAATGTTCACAATTTTGACTTCATGTCAACCAATGTTCCTAAAGCATAACATGCACCAAAATGTAGCTGGAATTTCAGAAGTAAGGGGCCTAAAATGTCATAAAGACGAAGACAAAGCCATAGCGAATCGTTTCGAAAACACTGATATACTCGAATCACACGCAATACGAAACTACTGACCCGACAAACTAACAATTTCAAATGTCCCGCTCTGCGAATTTGTCCACCATCTCCCACAATGCATTAAGCAAAATGAATTCTCTGTGACAAACTCTTGGTGGTGCACTGCAATGTGGATCGCCGATTGACCTATCGGGTTGCAGACCAGTAAATCGGTCAGAAATTGCCAACGCCGGCCAAATAACGATTTGATTTAAATCTTCAGTACTTGAGCATGCTTTGGGCCATGAACTTGAGGGTTTGTAAAAAATATGGTTGGAAGCCGAGCACAGGACTGTGAACTTGTAGTTCCGTTCAATTTGGATGAAATTGGGGCCTTTAAAACGCTCTATTTTGCAATGGAGTGTAGGCATCGTTTTTTAAAATGGCGATGAGCTTCAGGCCTATTTTCAGGGGTGACCATCTTCGGATGGAATTTTTTCCTAAAAGTCATCAGTTGACCCCCCCCCCCCCCCCAAAAAAAAGTGAAAAGCAAATGAAAGATGATGAACACCTTGGAGAGTTGTGAGTAATTTTCCCGAATTTCTGAAGTGGGAGCATTTACCATTGGGGTCTATGGAAGTTAATTTACTGGTCTGCTACCATTGCCGTTTGCAAGTTAGCCACGCTCTTTAGACAACCGTAAGGTATTTTGCTCGTCAACTTTTGTTTGACGCAGATTTTGCGTGGGGACATTTTCAGATTTTTTTAACGGCAATTTTGCGCGCGCACTGCAGTGACAATCCAAAGATAACTTAAAAATGTCAGTACACAACCGAATGAATCCGGCGAAATCGACCATCTAAATACAATAGGTTGGACGTATCCCATCGTCGGACACAATGGGTCGGACATAATCGCCGTCGGACATAATGGGTCGGGCATAATCGGCCGTCAGACAATGGGTCGGACATAATGGGTCGGACATAATCGGCCGTCGGACACAATGGGTCGGACATAATCGGCTGTCGGACACAATGGGTCAGACAAAATCGGCCGTCGATAATTGGTTGTCGGACACAATGGGTCGGACATAATCGGCTGTCGGACATAATGGGTCAGACACAATCGGGGCGTCGCTCGTCAAAATCTGCTGTCGGACGTAATCGACCAAACGGACATAATGGTCGTGAACAGACGTCCGCATGTGGAATTCTTTCCAAAATGTGGACTGCCATATAAATAACAGTTAACATTTAGTGTCTGAAGTTTGTTCCTAAATCCAAACATGATGATGAAACACATCCAATCCTTGTACAGATACATGTTAAGTTGCTCCTCTTCTAAATGACACATTTAGCTCAGTAAAAAAACAAATTGCTTATTAGAAAAATGTATGTGAATTTTCCTGGGTGAATATATATATACATATCCAATGAAATCGTCTTCTATCACAATTCACAGTGCTCGATACATCTCTGTAGAGCTATAAATATGCAATATTCAGAATATGAGTTAAACAAACTTTGGCATATCTCTCTTCTGGACAGACTGTTTCGTACCATAAGGCACTCATCAGCAGAATGACGAAAAATAGAATACAAGTAGCATCTTACCTTATTTCAAATCAAGCGCGCGCACGCGTTACGCGCGTTACGTCCATTGAAGTTAGTACGCGTTTACGTCACTGAAGTAAGAACACATCTGTCTCGATGCTCGTCTCCAATTCATATTCTGAATTTATTGCATGTATTTCCATATATATCGCATAAAATTGCACATTTACTATTCTTGCAATGCATAGAATTTTAAAAATGACTAAAAAGTCTGCTATTGGTGGAGAAAAATGGTTAATGTCTAAAATATAATTTTAAGCACATGTACTTGCACTTTTACTCTTGTTAGGGGTTACAGCAAGTTCCAAAGTAAATGAATCATCTTCATTGATGCTCATCTTTGGTTGCGAGTGAACTTTTTCTCATACATGTATATGTGTGTTTTTGGGGGGTCTAATAATTGAAAAAAAGTCTCAAAAACTTTAAAAGTGCATTTTACAAGGTATTCGGGGAGCCGCAGCTATTAGCATGGGCGTCGCTAGGATTTTTCTAGTGGGGGCAAAAAGTATTTTGTTAAATTTAAGTTTTTAGTCAAATCTGACTGATGTTAATTTTAGTGTCTATTGTAATGTTATTGTCTCCCTGTGGCCCCCCTCTCTGTGGCCCCCTCCCTGTGGCCCCTCTTCGTGTTGCCCCTCTCCCTTTGTCCCCTCCCCCTGAGGCCCAGAAGTGCTAGCCTTTGTAATTGCCTCCTTTAGAAATTTCATGTTAAACATCGCATTTGGCTGTGGCTCGACTGACTCGTTTACCTTCCTTTGTTTTGACGGATAGGCTTTCCACCACCTCTTTCATGTGGCCCCTCCCCCTGTGTCCCGTTTCCCTGTTGTCCCTATCGCCGTGGCCCCTCCACCTGTTGCCCATCCACCTGTTGCTCCTCCCTCTTTGGCCCCTCTCGCTGTGGCCCCTCCACCTGTGGCCCCTATACCCGTGGCCCCTCCAGTGGCCCCTCTCCCTGTGGCCCCTTCCCTTGTGGCCCCTATCTCTGTGCCCCTCTCCTTTTGTGGCCCCTCCCCCTGTGGCCCTTCTTGTGGTTCCTCTAACTGTGGCCCCTCCCTCTGTGGCCCTTTCCCCTGTAGCCCCTCCGGATGTTGTCGGACTAACTCCTTTTTCTTCTTTTGCTTCGACTGAACTGAAGGTCCTGAAATACAAACACAAACAGAATATCGTCTTATTCACTCACATGGAGACCATGTTCCTGTTAAGCGATAATGTTGCTGTTGAGACCTAATTTCCCGAAAGAATTAACAATTTACGCAAATTTCACCCCCCGCCCCCCCCCCCTAAAAAAAAAGGTGTCACCCTTTCGTAATATCTTTTACGGGTCTAAAAAAATATATATAACTGCCAAATTTGGTGCACTGGACCAGTACGAATCAGTCAAGATCTTGTCAAAAGATTAGATCTATTGTATCACTAAAGCCACTTGACTAAAAGGTACTTTATGTACAGACCTAATTTCTTGGCTCTGCTTACAGCTAGCGAAAAATCTCTGCTAACTATGGCAGAAAAATCTGAGCTTACGGTAAGCTAGACCTGAAATCAAGCCTGTAATGAGTGGTTTTAATTGGGTCCAACGCGCGCGACTGCCAAGTTCTGTGCCGGGGGTAGGACGTACCGCATGCTGTCCTAGTAGCGGGGATGCTACTTACATTTTCGACCCCATGCGTGTGCGATCCCATGCGTGTGCTCTTTGTATGCATTACAGACTTGAATAATTAACTCGTTGTCAGTTTGTGCAAAGGCAATGAGACTTGCTACCAAAATTGGACGGAGCAGTCTGATTGGTTAAGAATCAAGAAAATATGGATATTCAACAGGCATCTCTTAGCCGATGCGTTTTGGCTTGCTCGACGACACATGTACACACAAGTTTACATATACGTACACATTATCGCGGCATGTTAGTGTAGTCTTCACCTAACATTCTCAATCGCTTACATAATTTCTTCGGATTTCCTATCACCCAACGTTAAAATGGAGGTGTTAGAAGCTAGCACCGAAAGGTATAGAGGTTCCATTGACCACGGGTTGCGAAAACTGGGGATTTCCAGTGCTCTGAAACCCAAAAAAACTGTGGCAATCACAAGTTTTCTTGACGACAACGACACCTTCGTGAATCTACCCACTGGGTACGGGAAATCCCTGATATACCAGCAAGCCCCTATCTGTATCGACTTCATAAAGGAAGTTCCATATCACGTAATGTAGGCATACTTTCTTCACTCACAAGCTTTCGAGCTTGAGTAGAATACCACCACAATATAATTACAGTTACACATGATTCAACTAATTAAACCAACAACATGATGAACTAGGGCCATTGATCAGTGCAATAACCGTGCGCAACTAAATGATCATCATAATGTTTTCCTTACTCCTTGATAATGCAACAATATGTTTCAGAGCCTCGCCGTGTGCATCGGGCATTTTGTCATTGCGGTTCTGTAACCTGAAAAATGGTCACAAACCGCGAACGAGTTCGTTTTCAGGGCGATTCGTTAAGCTACAAAAAACCACATGGGCCAAAAGGAGTTTACGTTTACAGTCGGCGCGCACTTCATTTTTTTGAAGGGGATTTACAATTATTCGTTACAATTTCAACTTCCATAATTACTGAAATATTACTCCTTTTATTCAAAGACAGTTTCAAAAGTACTAATATTATCTACAATGTTATACCCTTTTTTACTGTCATTTTAAAGATAGGACTGCCAAATCAAATGGAAACTTGAAAATGATCGTGTAATTATAACCCCCATATTTATAATGGATGTTTCTTTCTAAGCCAAATGGGCTACTATTGGCCCTCGTCATGCATGTGCATTGCAGTGGCTGCATATATGAATATTTGCTTGAAAACGTCTTAGTCAAGTCGTTAGACACAGACTGACCATGCCGCGTGGTAGTACATGACTTTTACATGAATGGTTGTAGCGCTCACGTTGCATGAACGGCCGTGGTAAGTGGATTTTGACGCTGATCGATGACGGACATAAACCAATATAGTCTAACGACTTGTCATCAAGTCTAACGGTAAGCGTATTTCACGCGCAGTGGCGTAGCCAGGAATTTTTTTTCAGTGGGAAGGTTTTTTTTTAGAAACTCAAAATCTCAGCGGGGGGCGACGGGGGGGGGGGGCTGTCGCCCCCCCCCCCACGCCCCCCGTGGCTACGCCACTGTTCACGCGTTAGCGGGGAATTTTGGCTTATGCGCATGAACATCCCATAACTAAGGACTGTGTGCTTACAGGATCAGCACAGAATTGTTCTGCCAGCGCAGTTAGCCTAGAATGGTGACTGAATAGTGTGCCAGCCAAACGAGGAAAAGTCCTCTAGAAAAAAAATCACGGCATTTTTGGGTAATAGCTGGCAACCATGCTAGATCAATTCTTTGAACCATTACAAATAAGATGTGGGTGGATGCCATCGTCAATTTTGGATTTCAAGGTCATTTTCAAGGTCAAGTGAGGTCAAATGAGGTCAAATTTCACATTTTTTAATTATGTAGCCAATTTGATCTAAACTGATAGATCTATCTACTAAAAATATTTTCATTATCATGTGCATATCCCCAGCTTGTTAAATACATCAATAAACTTTCATTTTAACACACAACTATATGGCATTAAGAAACACAAAAGTGTGATTTTCTCCAAATGTGTATATCTAAGTTCGGGTCCTTTATGGACATTTCAAATCATATGGGCCAGCAACTTACCATCACTACAGCTGACCAGCCACTGTGTAGCAGGGGCAACGAACTCGTGTGGGCGAGTTCAAGAGAAAAAAATTCTCTAGGGAGGACGCCATGTCTGCTTCAACGTCTTGAAAGCCATTGGTCAACACATGGAAAATGCTGGCCTTGCTGATCTCTGGACTAAAGCATGTGTGTATGCAGCCAGCATGACAGAGAGTCTATGCTTGATGACAAAGCCTACTACCGTGCTGTGAGGGGCACCAACTTGTGTATGAAGCTCTGTGGCACATCAAATGGGAAACGTATGAGTCCTGGCTGGTTGAGAATGGTCACGAACATGATGTGGAAGTGAAAAAAACTTACCTGAAATGTGGCTAAGTTGTTCACAAAGAATGATGGCAGCAAAACAGAGGAACTGTGTAATGCGACTGTCAAATTTTCTGAACAGTAAGAATGTTCAAGGCTCATCATAGAGTTTGACAAGAAGCAGTCTAACAATGCAAACTTCACCTTGTGGTCAACATGGAAACGGTGGAGATCCTGCTTGACTTCATCAGGGTAGAGAGAGTTGGTGACCGGAATCTTGAAGCCTTTGCAGCAATGCTACAATGGCTCACCATATACGACCACACAAACTATGTAAGATGGGGACCTGTCTATCTCGCATGATTATGCTGAGTACATCGATGGTAATTTTGTTATGAAGAGATCCCACCTGTAGGCGCTTCAACCAGGTTCCCGCGGATCAAGCAAGTGAGTGGATAAACAAAACTTGCAAGATGCACAACGGTATAATTGGCATTACACGGAATGATCAAGCCAGAAATAGATTTTGCATCACATGGTCAGAACTAACGATCACACATCACACAGGACATGAGATTTTGGATTCTAGACGCTCTATGGTGTGATCTGAGGCAATTTCTAAACACTTAAACCATTTTTTTAAGCAAAAGATCGTAATTTAAACATAATTAAATTCAACCTGGAAGATGATAAGAAAGAAACCACCTTCGTCCATATAGTCTCCACTCCCAGAGAAAGCGTGATGTGGACGATGTGAAGAAGCTTGTCACAAAATCGGATTTGATGTGTTTCAAATACACACCTCCGTCCTTGACTGAAGAAGAGGGAGACGACCCCAATGGAAAAGACATCCCTCTGGTATCATTGGCAACAAGAGACACTGCACCTAGTGACACAAGGAGCGATCTACTCACAGCTCAAGATCGAGGATAGCTGCACCTTCTCACCATTGTCAGGTGGCCGCCTGATTGAGAAAACTTTGGGGTGTAAGACGTGATTAGAAAAGATCACTCAAAAAGCTTTGCTGACCTATACAAAGCAAGCGTTTAAACCAAGCATTATGTACAGAAAACTATCAAAGCTGACAGAAAGTTACTCCAGAGACTGCTCAAAGCTGTTACTGAAGGTCGGCCATAAGAAATGCTGGTCATACTGAAGCACGAACTATCCCCAATTCCTGTGTCTTTGGCAAGGCTGGAGGTGAAATGAACTCGACACCAAAGGCAGAGCTGATCAGCATCTTGACGTCTGGACTTAACACACTCTAGAAGTTCCTCATTCTGACAAGAAGACGTGTGTGCTGGTCGATGGCCATGCACTCATCCAAGCTCTTGGAAAGCCCCAAGGATGCCAGACGTTTGGCGACTATGCTGATGTGTATGTACAAAGTATGGAAAATCACTTTGGACTGCACACAATGAGAGTTGATGTGGTGTTTGATCGGTACATTGGGGAAAGCTTGAAAAAGGTACAAACTAGTTCAAAGCGACTAGGCGAGAAAAAAGCCAATTCCGAAGCTCATTGATGGACGCCATGTGCCACTTCTACATGTTTGGAAGCAATTCATTGCATTAGATGAAAACAAGGCCAATCTTGCTAAGTTTCTGTCTAAGGCCATCATGGAAAAAGGAAAAGATTTACCATACATTCAGGTACGAGCTGTTAACAGGAGGCGGGTTCTCTGATAACAGAAACAAGGTTTAACAAAAATAGAGGACAACGAGCTTCGAGGAAATCATGAAGAAGCCTACACCAGAATAATACTCCATGTATGTGAGGCTGTCAAAGAAGGATATCAGAGACTGCTGGTTGTCTGCAGAGACACAGATGTCGTGTTACTTGTACTTCTGATTCACTTCCTTTCAACCCAAGCTGAAGTATGGATGGTCGCTGGGACTGCTCAGAATAGGAAATGCTACCCAGTTAATGCCATATCTCAGAGACTTACACAACCTGTGAGGGATAATGTGCTTAGCTTTCATGCACTGACAGGCTGTGATATACAACCTCCTTAAATTTACTGGCCATGGGGAAAAGTCGTGCTGGAAACCTTCTAGAACCAACCACAACTTGTCAAGAGAATTGGTCGTGATGGAGACCTTGCGCCTATCGAACATTTTACATGTGACCTTTATGGCACTCTTGAGCTGTTAACCGTGCCAGGTTGCAACTTTTTGGGAAGGCTAAGAAGAGCTTTGAGGCACTGCTGGCAACAAGAGATGCCCTTGAACTCCACACTGTGCGTGCAAAATACCAGGCAAAGATCTGGTTCCAGGAAGACCAGGAACACATCGATATATCTTCTCCTGTTGATACTTTAAGCTTGGAAGATGGAGTCAGGCTGTCTTAAAGCAGTTTGGACACGGTTACCTCCTATCCCAGATGCCTGTCTACTGGTCTAGAGCTTGTTACTTGTGGAGCCAAATAAATCGAAGTTCACAGCAGCCCGATGCACATGCTTCCGAAGGAATATGAGGTGCACTCTTGCCTGTGGGTGTGATGCCACTAAATGTACATGTAACTGCTGCAACCCAGCTGGCCAAGACTGATGAACCAATACAATAACAAAACTGTATATGTACACAATCACGTAAGATATATTCTATATTTCTTCAAGTCTTACGTAATATATTATAATATATTATATATTGTAATATCTGTACAGTGAATCATCACAGTAATGACCGAAGTGCAAGGTATAATTTAAGAAAACAAGTACATAAATATATAGATATATTGTGTGTGTGTATTTCTATATGTTAGGTGAAAACAGTACCTTTTTTTCTTACAATGTTATACATGGAGATGAAAATATTTAATTTAACCTGTTAATAACAACTGCCTGGTATGCCTAACTTTAGGATAAAGATATTTTCTGAACAATACTTACGCTAGTAAGTTCCAAAATCTTCCAAAATACAAAAGAAATACACTTTTTACCATATTTGACCTTTGACCCTCTTAATGACCTTTTGGGGTCACAATCCAGGGTGGCATCCACCTCAACCTCGTCCACAGTGCTTACTTTATTTCCAACCGCGTTTCCAATAGTAAACCCTGGATAGGAAACTTTCTTCCTGTATCCTGATTGGATACCGCAATTGGCTAGTAATGGATTTTTATCGTGTACTTGGTGCTATATATTCACAACGTGCAGTACGTGTTTTCGCGATCATTCGTCCACGCCTTCTCAAAAATACTAATTTCCTTTCCAATTTGCTCATATTAATATGAAAAATGATACTGCATGTTGTCTCGATAAGATCGTAACAGTTTGATTTCAAAAATCGTGTTTTCGTAACTCACGCCGTGCTCGCGCTGCTACGAATTGACTCTGTTTTTACCCCAGACACCGCATACAAAAACAAACGCTAATGTGTAACGCATATCCAGGCACCAGACTGTTCCTCATTTGCATACGTCTGCAAAAATCTTGCACATGCAAATGATCCAATACCAGGGTGAGAGAGCAGGTAGTGGTGGGCGCGTACTGCTCGACACCCTGGGTACGAGGTTGCATCCACCTACATTTTCTTCCCCATCCTATGACTGATTGATCTAACATGGTTGCCTGCTATTACCCCAAAATGCCGTCTAAAGTATAATATGCCGTTTTGGCTGGTCCACTGTAAGTGCGGAATACCGTGGTCAGAAAAGCCATGAAACTGGGCCCGGTTGCCTTGCGCTGAAAACTCGCCCCTCCCTTGGCAGCAAAATGAGCGTCAGTGCGAGAGGCCGATCTAGTATCGTAAACATGGGTTTTCGAAATCTTTGCTTCGTCTTTGGCTTTGGCTTTGCCTCCGACTTCTGAATCACTGAGAGGCAAACTATACGAAATTATTCCAACTTTTGGCTTCACATCAACAGATTGAATGTTCCTGAAGCATAACAGGCACCAAAATGTAGCTGGAGTCCCAGAGGTTGGGGCCTAAAATCTCCTTAAGCCGAAGAAAAAGCCGAAGCCCGTCGTTTCGAAAACGCTATAGACACAGCAGTGTTGTAGTACTCGTACAACGCTGCCGATCCTGCCATAGCATAATGAGGAATAACCCCTACCTTTTAACTTTTCAAGTTGTGTACATCATATTAAAGAGCAAATCATTGGTACTCAAATGATACCAAAATTATTTCTGCTGCTAATTTATTTCAAAGATATGACGCAGGAACTTTAACAGTGTCCTACCAAGTTTTGCTAACCTAATTTCGAGAAAAAGACACCCATTTCGCCGCCAACGGTAGTAAAAAATGTTCTTCAGATTTTCCGCTTTTGTGGGTATTTTTTCAAAAATGCATAGTGTGAATCTTGGATACCTTGGCTAATCAAAATACAAAACAATCAATATCAATCTTGACATGATTTTTTTAATATCCGACTTCAGGCGTCGGTTACTCAAAACAAGGTTTTGAGGGACATTACTCGTTTGCCTCAGAAGGTCACCTTTATCTATGGCAATACGTTTCTTTTCCTGATGATAATTTCACTCACTTACCCCGCATTGGTATTTCATGTAGTTGATCAGAGTGGTACTTGAAGTATGGAAGTTCGTTGATACAATGTTTACAGATGTTAAGCAAAACACTAAACATGTACTTCGTTGAGCCTTGGAGAGTTTGTGTAGCAGGTCGTGCTTCTCTATCTATAAGGAGAGCGAAACAGTATGAAGAGGGACAGGTAAAGTTACTCCATTTCTGTCACTTAGTGCGCTACAGGCTGTTTCACACTAAGGATCGTCAGGCGTATGAGTGGCCGAGTCCCGGGCTATCGAGCAGTATGGTGGAGTGCGTTCAAGTGGACCGATGACAAAAGGTCACCTGAACGCGCGCTTTATAATGCAGGTCAGTAGACCGGATAATGCAAATTAAAGGTTCTTTAGTATAAACTTGTTGGAGTGGCTAGATTTGCTAATGAATTCAGTTCCGCCGTTCACTGTGGTCGATTTGTCGGCAGTAACGATGTAGTCTTTCTCCAAGAGGCATAGTTTGCAAGTTGGCATCTTTTGCCTTTGTTTGAGTAAGAGTTGGCTTGTCTGAGGATTTTCCACTTAACTTGATGTCGTAATTGATGTTGTTGTCCTTCAAGTGTCAGATGTACTTGCTGAGTTCTGTGCTTTTTTTCTTGTGCGCAAGTTTGAACGACGATTTGTGGTTGTTCCATCTCGTTTTGAATTCGGAGTCGCTGACCCCTATGTATATTTTTGTGTCTTGGTCGCTAGTTACACTTGCTTGGTAGACAGTGCTTTTTGTAAGGAAGTTTCCAGAAAAAGGACATTCTGCTGGTTTTCTGCAGTTACAGTTTTGGTATATTTTTGGTCCACTTTTTGGAGGATGGAGTTATTATGGGCATCGATTATCTGGCCGATAATATCCATGCAGCTGTAGCTGACTTTGACATTGTTGCGGTTGAAGATTTTGTGAAGCTGGCTGCCTCTAGGGAAGTGTTTGTCGATCGGTTGTAAAAACTTTATGCCAACGTTGGTGGAGACATGTTTGCTGTAGACAAAAAAACTTAGCTTAGCTCAACAGAAGATGGATATAATCATAAATTAGGTGATGTTTTATGATTTGGTGGCTTTTTAGATGAAAAGAAAACTTTTATGTTAATGATGAGCAATTTCTAGGAGATTTTTTTTTTAAACGTGCACATTTAATTTGTTTCACTGTAGCGCCCTCTATAGGTAATTTCCACGACAACCAAAGAAATTTGTCATGAGCTTTTCATGAAAATTAATTTTGCTAAGTTTAATTAGATCGATATTTTTACCATCCAAATGCATTTTCCAAAACCGAATGAAATTCTACTGACCGACAATCCTTACGATTTGAATGCATTTAAAAAAAAGCAAATGAAATTTTACAATCCTAACATGTTTTACGACTCAAATGTATTTCAAAAGCGAATGAAAGTTTACAAACCAAACATAACTTTACGATTCGAATGAATTTCCAAAAACCGCGTGACATTTTACAAATATATTACATCTTTACGAATCAAATGCATTTTTATGACAAAACACATCCGCCAGTTTAGAACACCGACATCTCATTTCATCCGCATTGAAAAAGCATCCGAATTGAAAATAATTGGATCTGAAAAAAATCGATCTTTTGACCGTGTGCGGCCCGGCTGCGAATCTTTTTTTCCCAAACGACATCCGTTTCCTGATCTCATCTTCTAGTGTCTATCTAATGCCTTTCTCTCCACAACACAAACCAAGATAGGCTTTACGTCTTGTGAGAAATGTTTCTTCTTCAGTTTAGTTATTTGAGTGGTAAAATGAGAAGAAGTGAAAAACCATCTGAGATCACCTGGTAAGATCACTTGTCAGGACTACTTCCAACCAGTACGCGAATCAGCTGCCAATCGTCAGTGTTTTATGTATCATTATTCCTTGTTATATAACTTATTCTCTAAAGCCCTGGACATCATGAATATGCATAACGCTGAGAGCGCCCTCTTTTGATATTTTCCGATCTCGTTAGGGAAAAAAAAAATCGCGGCCCGGTTATGGCCGATTACCTGAGGTACACATCTTCTTTTCCAATGATGGTTAGGGGCAATGTCATGGATAATTCAATTTCTCTTTGAATCATTGCAAGAATAGGTTCTCGTTCTCATTTCCTCTTAAATTAAAATTTTCTCAACGACAAATTTGGAGAAGAAAAATAGTAGATGAAAATGAGCATCAACGACGTGGATTCGAAAGAGGGATCTTTGTACCCATAGCGCATCTATATATCCTTTAGGCTACTGTGTAGTTGCTCGACGACAACCATTCTTTACAATGCTTTGATGTAACTGGTTGACAAAATAACAACGGTCTTGATATCATTGTTCTGTTTTCGGTATAAACATCATTGGCCCGGCCAAAACTACTGAATTATTCATGACTTGGCCCTAACCATCCTGAGAATATATAACCCGCTTTCCCTAGAACGGCGATGCGATAATTAAAGCCTTGCTCCCATTAAAGGATAGAAAGTACACGCTGCTGCGATGTACACTTTTCCGTGCTGCGGCGTTAAATTTGCAGCGAGCGCTGCCGTGCTTCCACTTTCAAGAAAACTTCCTTATTTTGTTTGAAATTTCAGAAAAACATTTGAAAACTAGATTTATGTTTGTGGACAAACACAGGGCTTTTCAGTTATTTTTTGTGACGTGTGACATGTAAAGTTTCAAGTATAAGTTCCATCAAGGAAGGATGTGTAGCTCTGTTTATAATAAATGGTGGCATATAATATGTGATTACATTCTCATAGGGCTTTGAATTATGACGTCACATGTCACGTGATGACGTCATGATGATGTCACATCAATTTTATGGATAACTATAATTGTATAGTGAAGAACAACTTAGCCAGACCATACTTCGTTGAAAGCAGGTTCACATCTTTCACCAATTTTGAATTACAAGGCACTTCCAGTGTTATCTGGAAGGAAGGGTCACGTGATTTTGCACATAATATAAAAAATGAAGACCCTGGATTATTTCTATCCATTTCCGCAAACGTCAAGTTCAGGTCGCTCACGGTTGATTTTATAGTGATTTTCAAAGATTAAATCTAATAATCTTTAATCTCCAATTTTCATCTATAACACATCCCGGTCTAGGTACAGACCAACTTTCAACCAAATAGGACCTGTAGTTCTGTAGATAAAGGTCTCCAAAATCTGCACTTTTCATGTGACGTCAAGTCACGTGATGACGTCATCGTGACCTCAATCCACTTTTCATCTAGAACACATCCCGGCTTAGGTAACGGCTACATGCCAAGTTTCAACTCAATCGGACCTGCAGCTCTATAGATATCGGCCTTCAAAATATGCACGTTTAATATGATGTCACATGTCACGTGATGATGTCATCGTGACGTCACTTAATTTTTCATCCATAACACCTCCTGGTTTAGGTACATACCAAGTTTCTACCCAATCGGCGTGTACTAAAATCGTGTACGAAGTCTATGGATTTATGGCACAAAAAGAAGGGGGAAAAATCAGAACAAAAAAAGGCTTTTTCGCAAATTGCGAAAAAGCCAAAAAGAGAAAAAAATTAACGAAAACAAAGGCTGTTTCGGCTGATTGCCAAAACAGCCAAAAATTCAGAATCTTTTGAGAAAATCCAACGTTTGAAGGAAATTCAAAGAAATTTCTAAAGTATAATTAAAATTTCAAAAAAATTATTGAAAGCAAAAACAAATGCCATTTTCGGGGCCTGTATACGGAACACAGGTGTCGAGGTTAAGGCTCGAGGGCCATTTCCATGGTCATGGCCAGGAAATGAATACGAGCCGAAATCCCACCATCTCCATAGAAATACATGTATATGAAAGAGAGGGCAGATTATGAGCGTCCCAACATGACCCTAAAAACATCCATCGAGCTAGAAACTGGTCTGAGTGGTCCATCTCTTTCCAACACTATGCTCGACAGGGACAGTTGGGCCCAACTCATCAAGTCATCATTAAAATGAATGAATGAGGAAGAAGATAATAGTAGGCTTGGCAGAGTCTTTCTTTATGAAACTGATAAACTAAACCTGTTAATCCACATTTTATTATCAATTTATACTGCGTTGTCTTAAGGTATAATTATTTAAGCTTTAAACAAAAAAGGAAACCCTCCTCCACCCCAGTCCAAAAAAAATAGACAAAAATTCTTTTCAGAAAAGGGCTGAGCGCAGTAAAGGACAGAGAAGGTAACACCCACACTAATAAAGAAGAAGTTCTAAAGTGCTGGAAAGATCACTTCTGTACACACCTCAACACAAGCTTCCCCAATGAGCCAGAAGCCTTACAAGAAATACCTGCAGCCCCATCAGAAGAAGACACAACGACCCCAGCAGATATAGCTCCAGAAGAAATACTTCGAGCAGTCAAAAAGCTGAAGTTACATAAAGCCCCTGGTATAAATGCCATCACAGCAGAAGTCTTAAAAGCGGGAGGAGAACCGATGCTGAAGATGCTGTTAAAGATATTCAGTATCATCTGGACTACCGAAAAAACGCCAAAAGACTGGTCACAAATGCTAGTTACACCTATACACAAGAAAGGAGACAAGCTAAATCCAGAAAGCTACAGAGCCATTGCTCTACTGTCAGTACCTGGTAAAGTCTTTAGTCAAGTTCTTCTCAGCAGGATGAAGAGGAAAACAGAAGAAGCAATAAGAGAAAGCCAATTTGGATTTAGACCGGGTCGAGGTACTGTCGATGCAATACTCATTGTCAGATAATGAAGTGATTGAGAAAGCCCGAGAACACAATGTGCCTCTGCATATCGACTTTGTCGATTTCAAAGCGGCTTTCGACACAATCTGGCGGAAAGCCCTTTGGAAGATGATGCTGGCCATTGGGGTGGACCCGAAGATAGTACTCATCATAGAAGGTCTGTAAAACGACACCGAGTGCACAGTAGTGATAGAGGGTCAAATCACGGACTGGTTCGAGGTGAGGGTAGGAGTAAGACAAGGATGCCTTCTCTCCCCCACGCTGTTTAACATCTTCCTCGAGTTTGTCATAAAAGAACTGAAAGAGCTAGACGCCTCTTTAAACCTCACTGACTCCTGCTGCATAGACATCAGATATGCGGACGACACAACCCTGCTGGCAGCCACCTTCGACAAACTCAGACTCTCAACAGTACCCCCTTAAAGGTACGACTATTCCAAGTACTCATCCTTCCTATCGCGACATACGCTGCAGAAACATGGACCCTCAAAGCAGAAGACCAGCGTAAGCTGGAGTCCTTCGAAATGCGCTGTCTGAGAGCTATCCTCGGAGTGACTCTCCGAGATCGACACACCAACATCACAGTGCGGGAACAGCTGAAAGTGAAACTCACGATCACAGAAGTCATCAGGCGAAAGCGGTTGAAGTGGTTTGGCCATGTAGCAAGAAGGCCACCGGACAGCTATGTCGCTAGAGCATACCGGCAGGACTTCACGAACCCAAGACCTCGTGGCAGACCTCCAAAGAAGTGGATCTCACAAATTCGTGAGGACACCGGCCTTCCTATAGCAACAGCCGAACGCCAAGCATCTCACCGTGAGGGCATTCGTGGTTGTCTACAACAGAGGAGCGCAAGGGTCCCATGGGACTGAGCATTTAAGTCAAGTCAAGTCAAGTAAGTCAAGTCATTCTTTTTGTCCCCGGCACTTTGGACAATAAAATCAATCCGATTGTTTACGTCATCACGATTCACGTGACGTCACATTCAATGTACATATTTTGAAGGCCTATATGTCCAGAACTATAGGTCCGATCGGGTACAAAGCTGGTATGCACCTAGACCGGGATGTGGTATTGGTTGAAAAATGAAATGACGTCACGATGACGTTACGCTAAATATTGATAGATTTAATCTTTGAAAATCAATATAAAATCAACCGTGAGAGACCTGAATATGGCTTTGGCGGCAATTGACTGAACAATCCAGGGTCTTCATTTTTGATATTACATGCAAAATCACTTAACCCTTCCGTCCAGTTAAAACCGGAAGTGCCTTGCAATTTGTTTTAAACTGTTAGAGCGCCCTCTAGCGGCAGGTTGAAAAATGTTTAAAATGAATAATCAGTTGATGAGTGTGGCGAATTTTGCTGAAATCATTTTTATATTTGATGTATACAACCAGCTTCATGCTAAGAACAAGTTGGGGGCGGGGAAGATTGATGACGTCACAAGACCAGAGGTAACAATGAAAATACCTCTAAACCTTAAAAGAAAAATCTGAAAAATCAACCGCGAGAGCTGTAATCCAGATCTTTGCCTTAAATCGCACACTTAACAACGTGGCTCTCAAGCTTTCTGGTTATGACGTCACCATCACGTCATCAAGTATCAGATTACAAGCAACAAAATATTTCTTGATTTAATCTTTAAAAATCAATATAAATTAAATGTCAGAGATCTGATTTTGCTTTTTACGGGAGTTGACAGAATAATCCAGGATCTTAATTTTTAATATTACGTACAAAATCACGTGACCCTTCCTTTCGGGTGAAACCGGAAGTGCATTGAAATTTGAACTACAGGTCCGATTGGGTTTAAAGTTGGTATGAACCGGTACCTAGACCGGATTGTGCTATAGATAAAAATTGATGTATTGTCATGATGACGCGCAATGCGATTTAAAGACATAAATTACGACCTGAAATGCGCCCAACTGGGCTACAAAACGCGTTTTGAACGAAATGTCATTAATGGAGCTATCCTGTAAAAAACTGGGCGTTTTTGTGTTATTCTTGCAAGAACCATGCTTGAACGAATTTCGGGGGTTAAAATTTTGTCTCCGAAATATCGAGCTGTTGAGTGCTAGTCTTGTGAATCCTGCAGCACAGTGTTTTCACATTTTGCAGACGTGTAAAGAAACAACATGTGTGTATTATGTGATATTATGTGAGACACATGTCAACGTGTATATCGTTCATATTGAATGGAAATAACTGAAAATACGTGTATGTCCGCCACTTCCGATGAAAACAACTGGGGTTTTGCGTCTTATTTCAGAAACGGTAAAACATCAGGTTAGTTTCCTTTTAGCCAGACCTTTAAAATAGTAGGGGCCATAGTAGGGGTCTCCGGTTTCTGGTACGGAGCTTGCCCAAAAAGTGGTGCGGCGACGCGGCTTTTTTTTTTACCTTTTTTTTTTGCTTCAAAATTAATGTCGGCTGATGACTGCAAATGGTGCCCAACTAATCTTAGTGCAAATATATGGGAGTCCAGAGAGGCCACATAAAGCTTATTCTCGATCATAACCCCATCTAAAAACACGTTAAAACTGTGCAGCAGCAGGATTCCAGTCAAACCAGTGAGTTTGGCGGTTTTGAGACATCATCTTTTATTGAAAAAAAAAACGTTTTCATTTTGCCGACGCGCATGGCTACGGCGACGCGCGCGCATACAGAAACCGGAGACTTTTTTCTTTGGCCTTACTGGCCGTAGTGATGCTGTACACCGCTACACCGTGCACTTTCCTATTCTATGGGAGCAAGGCTTTATCGCCGTTCTTGCGCGGAGATGATTTATATAATCGGCCAAAACCAGGCTGAACGCGGTCAAAAAGATTGAATGCTTTTTAATTCGAATGCTTTTTCAATTTCGAATGGATTAAGATAAATGTTGTTTTATGTCACCAAAAATGCATTCGATGCATATAAAGATGTGTTAGGTTTGTAAAATTTAATTCGGTTTGGGGGAATGAATTCGAATCGTAAAAACATGTTAGGTTTGTAAAATTCAGTTGGTTTTGGAATGCATTCATATCGTATAATGCGCTGCTCGTCCAGATGTGTGCTGAGGCGTGCGTGAATTTAAAAGCTTTATATAGACGCATGTTTTGCTTTTTATCCTCACACACTTTCCAAAATGACTGCAGAGAGTGATGTTGATCAATTTGCTTTAAATTTGAACAACGTCTGAGTGCAGTATTGCTTATCAACAATAAAACAACACTCTGTACTTGCAGATACACATAATTCTATAAAAAATGTCATCTAGTTTCAAAACGAACTTTAAATATTTTCTCCTTAACAAGTACTCTAGTTCATGAACTCAGAATCAATTTATTGTTTTATATTGTTGTATCGTTAATACCGTTCAGCCACATTTCTTCTAATTTTCCTCATACAGATTGTTAATCTTCATAGTGATCATGGTGATGCAGTATTGTTGGTGTAGCTGACTTGGATGTTGTTTTTGTATTTGGTTTTGCTTGTTTCGGAACTGGGAGAAATTTGCTTGCAAGAAACAAGCTTTTGCTTTTGCTTGAAGGTTGAAGATTTTGCTTGTCAGCAATTGCTTATTTTCATGTATAAATATGTAAGCAAAATCCTAGAAAAAAAAACAAATGATGTTTTTTATGTATTCGGCCAAAGGTCGTTTGTACCGCGCCATCTTTGAGATGATTTTTTTTTGTCTAACATAACAAGTAGACCACTTTCTCTGCATTCACTGTCATCGAATTAACATAATGCAATTGATCAAAATATAGAAAGTGTCTTCACTTACATTCCATTACGGGGTCACGGGTCCTTGAAATGGTGCTGACCTGGACACTGTGATATCTCCCATACCGACAATGGTTCACAAAGTGCTCGCAATTGTTGTGGAAAAGATCGTACACCGGGGTGACGCCATGTGATTGAATTTTCAGCTGACGATCGATTTCAGCCAAAATGTATGTCCTGTCAAACGGTGGCCAGATGAGATCTCTTTCGTTGTTGATTCTGACCTTGTCATTTCTGGAAACTTCCTGGATTGAGTCTACACAGAGAACTTGTTTATCTTTCGATGAGGAACCTGAACCAGAGGAGAAGTGGACTACTTGGTCGTGGTCATCCCCGCATTGGCCGACATAGATGCCCCAGTGCGTGTACGGGCGATAGAACTCTAGCCTGTCACCCACATGTAACCGTGGCAATGACTGCCCAGATTCGCACCAGTCACCGACCAGCCCGAATTTAATGCGCAAGTCATCGTATCGACAGTAGTTTACAAAGTCCTTACTGTCTTTGAACAAAACCTTGCATGCGTACTTGTGCATCTTGACCAGCAAATGACAACTGATTTGATCCAAAATGTCTTTACTTACTAACGGTGGGAAGGTTCGATCTCTTTCGTTGTTGATTTTGACTTCATCATCCCGCAGAACTGCCCTAATGGATTCAACACAAAGTTCCGGTTTATTTCTCGCTGAGGACCCAAAACCTGTGGAAGTCATTGCTAACTTGGTTTCTTTGTTTTCGTGGCTTGGGATGAAGTGCACTACTTGCTCGAGATCTTCCCCCCATTGGCCGATGTAGATGCCCCAGTGGTTGTGCGGAGAATTGCGTCGGAACTCCAGCCTATCTCCTACGCGAACTACACGAATCAAGTCCTCGATATTAGCCTTACTGTACCATTCGGTGACTTTCTCGCAGTTGAGGAGGCACCTGCAATGCTGACTACCTCTATCGTATCGACAGTAGTTCACAAAGTTCTCACTGTCATTGAACGAAACTCTGCACATGTACACGTTCACTTGATCGAATACAGACCTCTTGTGTAATTCTTTGAGCTGATACGAGATTTCCTTGCAAATATATTCCGTGCATAGCGGTGAGCAGTCTGTATCCTTCAAGTTGTTGATTCTTACTTTGCCGCCTGGCATACTGACAAGTGTATAAATGGTGTTAACGACGAGTGCATGATGACTAGGTGGGAAACTAACGTCCAAACAAGTCTTCATATATGAGTATGATCTTCCCTCTACGTCGTCAGGAATGAAGTAAACTACATTCCAGGGCAAGAAGTTCAGTTCATCGATGTAGATGCCCCAGTGTGTACGCGGCAGATAGCTATTCATGAACTCCAGTCGGTCTCCCACGCGCACGTTACATTCTAAGCTACAGATATGGTCCTTATCAAGCCAAACGCTCAGTCCTCCGAAATTGTTGTCGCTGGTTAGACAATTGTTCGGTTTCGTTTTCCAAAAATCCTCATTCCGTGGTAGCTTCGATTCGGTACTCTCCGCCATGACTAATTGTCTAACGTTTTACCATAGAAACCTTAGCCTAATTGTTCAGGTCAAAACTTCCACGGTACATTATTTCAACATGTAAACCCGTCAGCGATCGCAGATGAAAAAAAGACAGAACTTGACAAAAGACAATGACTCTCTTCTTTGTCAATTACGATTTTCGGTAATGGCAATGCGACACCAAGTCTATGGTTAAACCCGACAATTCCTATCACCACACACTGAGGCTGGTGTAATGACCATGCAAGCGGTGCTTATATCCCTACTTGTGAGTCCAAGGTTCAACATTTTGTATACGCAGGATTCCATATGCTACTGCTCTAGTAATGTTTAACGGATTTTTGTGAAAGCATCAAAATAACGTAGGCTTTATGGTCTTCTTTGTACAAATTAATTCTTCGGGAAATAAATTTGACTGTTACGTATTTCCCTCGCAAGCCTTCAGCTACCTTTTTTTTTAAGTGAAAATGTGGAAATAATACACAATACCATATACTTCATTTCCTTCCCTTTTTGAAGAAAAAAATGTACCGTTGTTTTGTACCAGACACAACAACTCGCCGGGAAACAAACGTTTCAATATAGCCGATTGCACAACTTGATCAATATTTGAGTTCAAAGGTTCATTGTATTTGTTCCGTTCATCTCCATATCAAAACCTGGTAATGCAGCGAAGCCAAAAGAGGGCGACATGCTTCAGTTTATTCTCAAGCTTGACTTTGTGTCCTTAACTTTCGAAACATTTCCGCACTGCAGTTAAATTGGAATAATTCATTTGATTAAGCTTCAATGTTTACAATGTGTAGAGTTATCCCTAAAATGTGTATCACATTAATTGTATGCACTTGATCTTGCCGTCGGTTTTCAATCGATAATCAATAAGAAAATGAAAATTAAAGCGATAATAATAGCAGGTTTGGAATCAATAGTTTAACTGCAAATCACGTTGGCATTGCATTAAGACGTTGAATTGAAATGATAACAAGTACGGCTTATTAATTGGATAAAAGCACAGCTTTGCATCCAAAAATGCATCGCTCCTATCCAAAACCGTTTTATCTACAGCGCATTTCTCAAACCTCGGCCTTTCTCCCTGCTCTAGATCTAGTTTCATTCATTGCTTAAATGAATTTATCTTTGAGATTAACAACAACTCTGTTGATTTGCTTTTAATCCAAAATATAATTAATTTGATAAAGCATTACTCTCCAAAGCCAAGGTTCTCAACACATGACATTGAATTATAGCTTGCCTGCATTAGACAAAGCTTTAGTCGCTTCGGGTCTTCGCCGCTCTAAGCCACGATGGCCCAACCTCGTCCCCAGTGCTCACTTTATTTCCAACGTTGTTTCCAATAGTAAACCCTGGATAGGAAACTTCCTTCCTGCATCCTGATTCGATACCGCAATTGGCTAGAAATGGATTTATATCGTGTACTTGGTGTTGTTATTCACAACGTGCAGTACGTGTTTTCGCGATCATTCGTCCACGCCTTCTCGAAAATATTCATTTCCTTTCCAGTTTGTAAATATTAATATAAAATGTGAGACTGCATGTTGTCACGTTAAGATCGTAACAGTTTGATTAAAATAAAATCATGTTTTCGTAACTCACGCCATGCTCGCGCTGCGACGAATTGATTCTGTTTTTACCCCAGACACCGCATAGAAAAACAAACGCAAATGTAACGCACAGGCAGGCACCAGACTCTCCTAATTTGCATACGTGTTCAAAAATCTTGCATATGCAAATGATCCAATACCAGGGTGAGAGAGCAGGTAGTGGTGGGCGCGTACTGCTCGACATCCTGGGGACGAGGTTGACGATGGCCTTGGTGAAACGCTAGAAACGGTATGACCCTGTGACCCCATACGCCCATTGATTGGTCGAGTTGGCTGAGATGGCCTGCTTAATATTCATAAGTTATTCATTGCACGTTCGCGCGTGCTTTTTTTTTTTGGGGGGGGGGCTGAAGTACGTATGTCCGCACTTACGTACGTTTACACGCGTACATTGTGATTGCAAATCATGAAATCTCGCAAACGTCTTCATTTTTCAACCGGCGATTTGGACAAAAAAGTATCCTGCACGTTTTTCACATGCAAATGAAGCGTACACTATTATCTATCTACTGAACCTTGCCAATTCTTTCGGCCTTTTTAAAGAAAAGAATGTACACCTGAAAATTACCGGTCTACTTCTTTTGTTGCTATAAAGTATGATTTTTGTTTGATACGTCGTAACAACACTTAATTTTTGTCAAAAGCAGTTATATTTGTTATCAAAATAAAGCACACGATTTCAACTTTTCACTAACCTAGCCATCTTGGCCAAACAGTGCATGTTAGGCGTGACATGGCTACTGACTGGTGTGTCTCTTTCATGCAAGGGGGAATCCCCTCTTCACAGGGGTGTATTTGTCTTTAACTGTGATTAACTCGTGGCCACGACTTATGTATGTAGCGGCCGCGAGATGAACACATCTCGCGGCAGCGACTTCATATGTCGTGGCTACGATTTAATCAAACAAAAAGAGAAATATCCCCTGTGAAAAACTTTCCCACAGAAAATAGTTTTATTAGTGCGCGTTACAACTGACAATGTAGTAACCAACGGGTATCACCAACCGATAATGTATTACAAATTGACTGATATTGTATCTCTAACCGATAATGTAGCAAAAACTGACTGATAGTGTAGTAAAATTTGTACCCGTAAATGTATCACGTGTCGACAGATAATGTAGTTACCAAAACAAGTATCCGATAATGTATCAACACAAAATGGATATTGTATCAACCGATAACCTATCAAATCAAACGATAATGTATCAGCATGGGACAAGGTATACGTCTTGTTTATGTCTTATTGTTTACATGGGCCAAATCATCGTTGCGCTCACAAATTTCAAACATATCTCAAATGGAAAACAACAAAACGTTGTTTGTTGTCTTTTTAAATCAGTGGTGGTTCCAGGAGGGGGGGTTCAGACCAGTTTTGTAGGTCTCGAGACCGGTCTCGGTCTCGGTCTCGGTCTCGAGACCACTTTTTGCCGGTCTAGGTGTCGGTCTCGGTCTCGGGAGCTGTGGTCTCGGTCTTGGTCTCGGTCTCGGTCCCCTTTGGTCTCGATATTTTGGCTGGTGTCGAGTCGAGACCAGCCAAAAAGTGAGGGGTTGGATTCCGCCCCCGGCCCTTTTAGGGTTAAGTAAAGAATCAGTTTAGGGCAGATGTGACTGCAGTGTGATGCTAATGGACATGTCTCTCTTCACTTTCTAGTGAGTGAGGCATAGTCCAAAAACCATTGCTCCTTTTCTTATTTTTCGTTTTTATTGTGGGATGACTGTTGAAACAAGCACTTTAAAGCCATCCTCATTGATTCCAAATACAACTGAGATTTAAATCTTATGAATCAAGACTAAAACATTATTTTTACCGTCAGATTTTGTATTTTGAATATGGGGAACAATTCAACTCTTTTTCCCTAGAAATGTTGGTGATTTTTTTCTACTTTCATTTTCAATTTTTCCTTTCTTCGTGCAGGCGGGAAAACGTTGTTTTTTTTTCATTATATTTATTAATGGATATTCATCAATTCGTAGACCGTTAAATTGGTATGAGTGGTGGACAGCTGAATTTTGTGATCTCTTTATTAAAATAGACACGACTTGGGAATAGAGTAGGCAAATTACGTGAAATGTTCACAGTTACTACTCAATAATATGTTCTTTATCCCAATTATATTTTTTACAAAATGGAGCGTGCCATTTTTTTTATCATACGGTCACTTTCTTTTTGACTCGCCATGCATTCATCTTTTCATCTGTGATAAACACAAATTGAGCTACTGCCGTGGTCACACAAAAATAGAGTATAATTGCCTGCCTCGTCTCCTTCCTAAATGTCAATATGCTGTTTACGGCCATCATAATAAATTATTAATAAATTGGCAATATGTCGTACTTGTTAATCACTAAAATATTCAAGTAAATTGCCCAGCAAAGTAGCTGATGCGGGCGATACGATGGCACGGTACAAAACACAGAGAGGCGTGGGCACTGAGCCATGAATCCTAAAAGTACATCTCACCCACCACATTCAGTTTGTGACAGCGCCCTTCTATTGTGTCGGCCATATTCTCAAATATGCTAACGACGATGAAAACGGCGGGCAGATTAACAGAAGATAGATCAGGTAAATATGGTTCATCAATCTTCTATAGTATATGTAACGTTATTGACATTAAACAAAAATAAGGTGGCATTACATTTCAGCCTTAGCCAGGCCTTCTTCAGAGGTAAATGACAGAGGAACAAGAAACAAACATGTAGGGGACACACAAACATGCAGGGTTGAAAGGAGAATCACAAAGAGGGATGGGGGGCAGACCAATCTATATTTGGCTACCATCTCTCAATGTTTTGGTCTACATGTACAAATCTATATTCCATGACTGAAATTTTAAAAAATAAATCAATATTTTCTTGCTCCCAATTTTTTTCGAATCAGGTTTACAAGGAGGTGCAATGTAAAATTAAAGTTGTATTTAAATATCCGTTAGTGGTCATTGCTGAAACCAAGGAGTGGCTGTGGAGTTTAGGGTCCGAGTTCCTATAACAGATGAAACATCCACTTTTTACTTTTGTCAAGTTTCAACATGTTCAAGTTTTGCAAAAACTAGTACAAATTGTCGTACTCCTAAGTTAGAGTTTCTTCATCAGATTTACACTTTATAGTAGTCAAACAATATTAAAAAAAAATATTTTTAAAAAAGTGGCAAAAATATATGGAGTTCATCAAATAAGGTTTTCCCCTTCTTTAAATTAGGTTGTTTCCAATTGTTTTAATTGATTGTGACAATAACAAATTCTGTTGCCATGTTGTAATTTATGGCATGAAGCAAACACGAAGAGCACTCGCATGACACAATTAAGCAGGTACAAGTGATTCCTAACTTTCAATCAATTCTTTCACATCCCCATGAACATCAACATCTCAAGGACAGACTGTTCAGCTGTAATTAGGGTCTTGTTGTTTATTTAGATTATTGTTATTTATTATCCGCGGTCTCGGTCTCGGTCTCGGACTCGCAACTTCAGGTCTCGGTCTTGGTCTCGGTCTCGGACTACTCGGTCTCGACTACAACACTAATTCAGACGTACCATTTTTTAGTCAGCAAATCAGTGCTGAAATGAAGGTTATTTTTTTTCTCCGGACACTTGACCCCTCCGTTAAATCCAAAAATGTAGGGGGGGGGGGGGCTGGTACCATTCTTTCAATTGAATTGTTGTTCAAATCCGACGATCATGAACACCATATAGCATAATAGTGTAAAAATACCCCCTTACCCCCGCTGGCTACGCCTCTATGTCAAATTGTTACGGACAGGCTCGGCTCGGCTCGGCTCGGCTTGGCTCGGCTCGGCTCGGCTCGGCTCGGCTCGGCTCGGCTCGGCTCGGCTCGGCTCGGCTTGGCTTTGTTCTTTATCTCGACAGAGAAAAAATATTCCCTTGCGTCTGATTTTGGCCTCCTTGTCAAAGATATTGAGGGAAGCGATGGTGGCAAATGCCTACGCAGGCTGTGCTAAGTCCACTGGCATGGCACGGAGTACATAAAACAAGAAGAGGCAATCGACATTCAAGTTATTGGTAAGACCTCTGACAAGATTATCTTATTAACTTACATCATTTGACATGGTTGAAGTTGAAGATACATCTGAAGAATCTTGGTTTGTTTATTCCGAAATTGAATTACTCCAGAGACTATTCAGTGAAATAATCATTCATAGCATTTGCCTGTCTGAGACCAAAATATATTTGGATTTACCCAAAACGATTTTTAGAAACCCGATTGTTTTTCTCGAATTAGTGTTGGATAAATCTTATTACATACGTGTATACAACGAAATCAAAGTGGATGCAGCCAAGAAATGAAGGTCACAAAGAAACTTGTTATATCTGATAATGTAGTAACCAACGGATAATGTATCAACAACTGATAATGTCACACAAATTGACCGATACTGTATCACTAACCGATAATGTAACAAATATTGACCGATAGTGTAGTAACATTTACTACACTATCGGTCAATTTCTGTTACATTATCGGTTAGTGATACAGCATCGGTCAATTTGTGTGACATTATCGGTTGGTGATACATTATCCGTTGGTTACTACATTATCAGTTGTAAAAAAAACTGTTTGCAGATATCCATGCGTTCTTCACAACTTGGATTGTATTAAATAAGGGATCATCTTTTCTAGTGTCAAATGCGAGGGGAGGGGTATTCACTGGAGGATACTGGTTGTTTCATGAATTTCACTGCACAGTGTTGAAGCTGGGTCTACGGATTGTTGATTAAAGCCACTTGAATGAGAAGTCACAAAACTTGGTATGATTCATAATCGCAGGACACACGTTTCCACATGGGAGTTAGGTAGTCAGTGAGGAATCGCCCCCTTTTCGTTTTGAACTCTCAAAGGTGCGATTTTTTTATGGTACTACCCTGCAGATTTAACATGGCGCCGATTACAGCATTGGTAGCAAAGCTACACGTGCAAACAACTCCCTGAATGACGTACAAGATACACTGAGATTCTGGTGTAATGTGTTACAGTAAGAGGGCGCACTCCATATGTAACGGTCGGCACTCGCACCCGCAGGGTAACTTTCATCGTCGTCATTTCAATCCTAAATTGTAGTTGTACCGCCGTTAGGGGGGTTTCGCAAGTGTGCTAAATGGATCGAGGTCTAATGAAGTCAAATAAATCAAGCACAAACACAAAGGTCGCGACTGAAGCGTTTAGGGTCATTGTTCTCATGGTACTTCTTGGATATCACAGACAGTACATCCAAAATAGGTTCGCAAATTCCCAAAAGCTCCTAAAGCTCTTCAAACTCAAAGCTCCTAAAGGACTCTAGAAAGGCTCCTCAAAGTTCCCGAAAATTATGCTCCCATAATGGTCCGTGAAAACTCCTTGCGTGCACTGGATTTGTAGTTGAAGAAAGTTGGTAATTTCTGCATGCCTCTGTTCGTTGGTGTTTGAGAGAGGGCGCTATAACAACTTAGTGGCAAGTTACATTTACATGGCTCCCCAAATTAGCACAGCTAATTTTTAAACAAAGTTAACAATCAAGTCAATTACAGTTCAATCTTTAGGGGAATAGGTCGAACAGTTCAAATTACAACTTCAATTTTAACAGTATAGAAACATTTAAGCGCTTACAAACAGATAGTCAATCAAACCAGAGGTTCTGATAGAACACAGGTATACAAGAAAATATCCAAATCCACTTAAGCATGAGACTTCTAGAATTGGTTCTTAATGGTCCGTGAAAACAACTTGCGTGCACTGGATTTGTAGTTGACGAAAGTTGGTAATTTCTGACAGCTTGTTACGTTTCTATCGCTAATAAAACAAAACGTTGCTTAAGATGGCGACCTCCATGGAAATTTAGACCACGCCTCAGTTCATTGGTGTTTGAGAGAGGGCGCTATAACAACTTAGTGGCAAGTTACATTTACACCATAGGTGTTCCACTAAATTTCAGGTATTACAAGGTTAACTTTCAGATCGTTCGTTTGCAGAAGGTAAATGTGACAAATATCAAAGCACTTGCTATCTTAAGTCACCCTTTCCAACTTCATGGTCACTGCTTGGGCTGTCCCGAAAATACCGAATTCTTGAATATGCAATCATCAGTGGGCGTCGCCAGGATTTTTTTTCTAAAACGTGGCAAAAGCACATTAGCCCCCAAATCCCTTTACTTTTCCAGCATATTCTCAATTTATCATTTTTTTGATCGTGGGCAGTATGCATTTGCCCCCCCCCCCTTAAATTCAGCATTATGAGATCGCACATCTTTTTTCTCTTTTTTTTATTCTTTCTTCTTTTGCTTTTAGCTTTTCCTACCTCCTACCTTGCCCCTTCGAAACGCCTATGTCATCATCAACCGAATATTAAAAAGTTTGTTGCCGGTTTCAATATTCGAAAGAAAAACATATTCAAGTACACACGAATATGATTTTCAATTATAAAGTTGTTTTTTTACGTTAGATGTCTCTTTTTGTAGACGGTAACTTTTTTGACGCCCATTTACTGTTCCCACTCTTTTAACTGTGTAAAGTCCCTATTTGTTGTAAAGTACTTAATCCAAAACACGTCAGTGGCCCATGCTATCCGACAATCCCTGACAGTCGCATCAGGGCGTCCGGTCAATTGTTGCCATGCCAGCGAGGCACGCCTCAACAATAACTAGAGTAAAGATGGGCACCATCGTGGGAAACGCTACACTTGACACTTCACTCTTATATCGCTATGCAGTCTACAATATTTCATTTCTGGGCATGGAAGACGGAACAACCCAAGGTGATCGAATCACGCCGTCAAGTCAATTCTACACTAATTGTTGCCCTGCCACTGACGCACGCCTCAACTATACACTGAAAAATTGCCTGGGTTAATTTTACCCCAAATTGAGTTATGCTTTACCTACTTGTTTGGGTTATGATTTCTGTTAAAGGAAAAATACAACATTCGCAAACATCAAAAAATAAAACTACCAAATCATTTTGAAATACCTTGCTGGACTGTTAGTGAATGACAGTGTAAAGCATCCTGTAAAATCATGGCACCTGGTATACTGTCATTTTCAAGAAAAGTGGTATTTTTGTATCACTTTCCAACGCTGATCGGCCGATCAGCGTTGGAAAAAAACTGGCTTTTTTTCAAATACTGGCCCCAATTGACCATCGCACTTGTTTGCGATCGATTACAAACCTATGAACGGGTACGAGCCAGCTAGACTGGTTCCCTGACCTTACAATTCCCCAAGGTATGTAAACTGCTCTGTTTCTTCTTATACCAGACTACAGGAAAATGATTGTTTTTCTTGGTTTTTATAGCATTTTCGAACCCAAAACCTCAAAAAAGTCAGTGTAATTATATTTGCTATATATTTCCAACACCTCAATTCCATCCATTTCTGAAAATTACAGTAAAAGCAAATGATGTATATTCCCTTTAAGTTCAACCAAATCATGTCGTCATACAAGACCAAATTTATTGTATGACCACAAGTTTTTGGTTGAATTTAACAAAAATTTTAACCCAAACTATTGGGTAGAGTATAACCGAAATTTGGGTAATTGCGGCTTTCCCTTTTGCTTTGGTAAAATTAACCCAGGCAATGTTTGAGTGTAGCAACATATTGGGCAACAAAGGTTGGATGTAGTTATCAGCCAGCCTTGTGTGATGACGCCAGTTAGCACTGTGCTCTCACCTAGGTCCACCTCGATAAAGGGATTGGAGTCTGTGCTGTACACAGAGTAAAGTGAGGACAAGGAACAATGAAATTAAAAATATAAAAAGGAGCCCACATTCTATGAACAAGTGACAGATGGAAACGGAAACTTCAAGGTAAATGTTAACCTTTTTGACTGATACGGGTATTTATTCAACTTCAACATTTCAGTCTTATTTTTCTTATTGTCTGTGTACCTGTAGATCCTTGTTAAGCTCATCGTTTGTTAATGGATTGGTGCCTGATTATAAACAATGAGTGGATTCGGTGGAAGCGAATCGAAGTCATGCTACATCTATGAGCTTTTCTTAAGGGGAACACTTTTGAAGCCAAATTAGAAACTGAAAAGCCCCCTGCTCGGCACATATCGTATATCATGTAAGGTTTGTCCAGATTCCCGTTGCGAAGAAAATAAAATAGAAGTGTTGCTAAGAATTCCCTTCGACGTATGATATTAATACTATGGATTGTAATCTTGTTCGTTTCAGGTGTTCATCGGTTACACTGATGTCAACGCCCCGGTCACTCACCTGTTCGATGAGCGTGTGGTGGGAACGGTAGTGCGTATTGAGCCTACTAAGTGAAAAGGTTATGCTGCTATGCGATTGAAGTTCAGCTCAGCAGCGGTGAGAAGAAAAATAATATTTTACGAAAACTATATTATTATGATTCCATAGCAACAAATTTACTAGTTATTGTAAATACATTTGGTAGAACTAAAAAGTTTATCAGATCGCAGGTTCTTGTATGTCAACTGTGTTCCATGTAAACAAAATAACGAATTATTTGGGGGGATCCATGCGCTATCAACTAAGGGCCCTTTTTTCACACCTCGAAAGCATTGTTCCCTATATAAAGAGTCGACAGCGTGCACAAAGCTGGGGCACCTTCTACGTGCCCGACTCCCCAATCCCTAAATTTTCGTTAGTGTCACGGAGCACCTAGAAGTAGAACCTACTAGTAGTCACGATATCATTATCGTGGGAAGAAGTGTTAAAATCAGATTGACGCTGTGTTCTGTTGCATCTGTACCGTTTATGGTGTATTCATGCACTGAGACTAGAGGGAAATGGCTGTAGAGGCTTCCTGCCATTTTGAGGGAAAAAAGGCACGATGCAAATATTTTGTGTTACAATGCCTTCTTACTCGTTCGTCGTATAATATTGACACTGCCTTGAAAATCAAAGCGGTTGTGTAATTATCTAGACCAACCTTGAATGCTGCTGAGGGTTCTGTGTTTATTACCGGAAGCCGTTTCTGTTCGTACGCGCGGTGCCGCACCGTTCCATATCGATTCGTGACTAGTTATGACCGCGTCGGTCTTTATTGTTCAAATTTAAGACGATATTTTCTTATTTCAAGATAAAAAAAACTAGGAATTATAATGACCAGGGACTTTTTCGCTATTACGTTACCCGCTTCTTGCATTAGCTCTGCCATTATGCCCAAGCTCAAGCCCGTTCCTCATTGGCTGGGCTTGCTTTGACATTGGCCTATTGCGTGGTGTGCGGCAGCTGCTGTGGCGAGGTAGCCGCATCGTGAATAATGTACTCATTAATACGATCAACCTACGGGAGTCTCGATCATTATGTCATTTGGGGGGAAATTACCTGTGACACATTTTGGCCTTTTATATATTTTGTTTTGGCTATTTTATTAAATATTTTGAATATCTTCATTTTCCCTCGAACGTGTTTTCGCTTTAGATAGAAATGTGTTATGCATAATCATATGAAAATTGATATAACAACTCAAAAAATGTTTAACTCATACGTAACTCATGGTATTCTCTGTCGTATCCACTGTACATATGACATTCACGTGAAATGAAAGAATCTTACATTTATTTGACTGTTCTGAGTAGTTTTGCCGTAAAAACACACATTGCAAAGTTTCTTCACTGTGTGAGATATAGGAACTAAGCATGTAATTGTAATAATGTTATTACAGTTTTGGGAAACAGTATAACAACAATGTTACCATGCTTTGTTGCTATGGGTGTATGGGTTTACCAGAATACCCCAATGCAAAACTTTGTGGCTTCAAATAGAGCGGAGGGTCAGTTCTCAAGGATAACAAGGAAATTAATACTTTTAGTATCTTGAAAGGAAATATATTATTGACAATGCTGTTCAATATTACTCGAAATACTGTTTTCGCTTTGCGACTGTTTTTGTGTTTGTACAATAGACAATATCGGCAATAAAGTAAGCATATGTATTTGTGCTTGCTTGTTCCTTCAAATCGCAAGGCGACCAGGTTCAATGGTGAGGTTTGAGATGAGTAGAGATGGGCTAACTGGCTAACAGAGCAAATTTGGTTGCAAAAAAATATCACAGCATAACCGATTTTGTAACTGGGGAATCAAATTCTTATATTGTCATTCTTTCCACATAAAACTTTATAAGCCAGTTGCGTGTAATTAAAGGGAACATGAAATAAAATTTTGATTGCATTTTTTTTGCTTAAATCAATAAATGATGATGTTCTTAACAATATTTTGTGTATGGCGGTGTTTATTTTCTGGGATAAATGGGGGAAATAACATAAAACTTCGCGAGGGGTATGACGCAAGTCAAGGCAGAGACTTGCCGCGCTGCGGGGGGGGGGGGCACCGGCATTGCGGCGTGCATCATAATACATGTACATATATACATTACGGCACTGAAAGTTTTTCTGGTGTTTCGTTCGGAATCGAGGAGAAATAACACCCGATTTTCGGCCATGCCGACAAGGTGTGTGGCTGCTGGGTGTAGCAAAACTACCAAGGATGGATTAAGCCTTCATTTGTTTCCAGTAAATCCCAAATATCGGAGCATTTGGAGAGCCTAAGTGAAGGTAAATACCAGAGCAAAGTGGTCCGGGCCCAGTGAGTTCGCGGCCCTCTGCGCTGCACTTTGAGCCGTCGTGCTTTGATGCTGGTCTGTACAGCAACTTGGGCATGCCCCTAAAAAAACATCGAGTCAGTGTCTGAATCATTAGAACTCTGATTCGAATCGGACGAATCTGTACCATTTTCATCGGATTCGCTAAGGAAAGAAGAGGAAGGTCTTCGGAACTTTCACGGTCATGACGGTCGTCGTTGTGTTCATTCGACAACGGTGGCACCGTGGCACGTCCACGTTGACTGTACATGTAGACACATTCGTACGTGTGCATATAATGCCACGTACGGGTACGCGGCGGCTGCACATACACACAGCACAGTAGCTTCGCCAATCCGTCTCGTACCCAGACGTCATTTACGGGCCCTGGATTTCTCTGCCTTTGTTTACGTCATGAACAGCGCCCTTATTTGGAGTTGCCGCGAAAATCAAAAAGGGGGGGGGGTTCAATTTTGCACGGCAAATTACCACACTAAACGTACACCAGAACCAGTTCTGCTTTTAATTCACATTTAATACACATAAATGAATGTATATATAAAATATAATACGTTATGAAAATTTGGACTGCATGTTTCCTTTAAGTTCACGTTTGTTTTAACTGCAAGAGGGTTCCTTGCAAAACTGACACTTTCCTCGTACCAAACGTTCTATCCCTGTGATGCTCTTGGTCTGTGTACTGTTGGTGTGCGATTTAATCATTTTAAGACAATAAGACCCTACGCCTGGAGCCTAGGAAGATGTCAGCAGCTACAATATTAAAATCGCCGCTTTGATTTGTTTAATCTGTACCGCAACGGAGTCTAATAATGGATAAATGGCTATAGAGATTCCCGCCAGTTTGGCGAAAAGGTTTGATTTAATATTTCATATTTCAATGCCTACTGACTTTGGCGTATTTTATGCAAACATCTTTAGGAATCAAAGGCAAAATATCGTAATTGCAATATCTGTAATATTTGATTGTATACACGGTTGTGTAATTATCTCGACCAACCTTGATTGCTGCTGAGGATTCTGTGTTTATTACCGGAAGCCGGTTCCGCTCCTACGAGGTGCGGCAGCGTTTCATATCGATTAGTGACTGTTTATGACCGCGATGGTCTTTATTGTTCAATTTCAAGACAATATTTTGTTTAATTCAAGATGCTGGTTTGCTAAAATTGGAATTGTAATTAGCAGCGGGTACTCATAGGCTGCCACGTTAGCTGCGCCCAGCATTAGCTCCGGCAACACATTAAAATTGAACAAATCAGAAAAAAACTGCCTTCGTTGCAAGCTGAGGCTCGTTGTTGATTGGCTAGGCTTGCTATGACGCTAGCATGTTCTTGATCTGCGGCTGCTTTGCTGCAGAGGCGAGCGAGCGGCGTTTATGTACTTGGTGATATACGATCGACACTAACGGAGCCTCAATTATTGTGTCAATCAAACACGGTTTTGAGCTAAGGTCTTGTTTGCCTTGTTGCTGCTCAGTGCTCTGCATGCTTAGCTGCGTTGATGTGTGAATTGCTGGTAAATAACACTAACTCAAGGATTTTGGATCATTGCATCAATCAGATAGAGTTTCAATTAAGAGTATAAGTTCAGGCTCTTTCCTGATTGTTGTCTAGGTGTCCTCGTGCGCAGTTACCTATTAATTCGCATAGTGTGTGGGACATTCATGTGATAAATTTATACAACCCAGTGGATCCGTACTCAGAATTCAGCTATATATCTTGGACAATGGACGGAGCAGCAACTTTGGTTCTGATTCTTTTAGCAATAGCAGGTAAGTTTAATATATATCATCTTCATAACAATCTCACATGTCTGATCCGGATCACTTTCATAACGTCCTCAAATGTCTGGCTGTTTTGTTGGCAAACGTAGCTTAGCCCCGTTGGAGTTTAAACACAATGTGCATCCCCATTACGACGCAGTTGCTGAGGCCATCTGTATAATGTAATAATTGTCCATCTGATGAATCAATGTAATAACCAAAAATCTACCCCACATGTAATATTTAGAATTTCCGTAATAAAGTCTGAATGTGCTAACATTAAACAAATGGAGAATTTACTTTCATTTAATGATCGGGTATTTCTAACGTCACGTTATTAGATGTTTGGGCGCAACCTAATCGCCGTTTAAGAATCGAATATTTTTGTTTATTTTTCCTGACAAATTAATCTCATTGGATTTCCTGTAAAATAGTTCATATCATAAACCAGAAACTCTGGACATCAATCCTGATACAGAGGACTGTATGTTGCAGTGATGTTATTGTGAAATCATCATGCATTGAATTAATGGCGATTTTCATTTTATACATGGAAACCTTTGTTGATGTACAACTCGTGAACAAAATAATTCTCCATGTTCATACGTTGTAATTATGATTAATCGTACATTGATACATTATATGTGACATGAAGCCAAAGTCGCTTGTCCTCTACTTCAGAATTCCGGGGCTACCTGAAGGTCCAACTCGGGTGAATTCCAAATCCTCAAAATCAGTAGAAAACAATTTTGGGTCTGAAGATGAAACAAGAATGAAGATGAAACGTGGCATGAAGATGTACCCTGGTCTGAAGAAGTGGGGGGTGTTTGACGTCATCGGGGATCAAATAATGTGCGAATTAAAGGGAATGTACATCATTTGCTGTTGCTGTTATGTTAATGAACTATTTGAGGGGTTAGTATAATAGAACAAATATTGTTAAACTGACATGTTTGACATTTTGTGTTCGAAAATGCTGGAAAAACCAAGAAAAACTAAAATGTTCAGGTAGTCTGGTTCCCTGACTCCACTAAAGATAAAATGGATCACTTTATAGATGCCAGAAAATTGTAATGTAAGGGGATCCAGTCTAGCTGGCCTGCACCTGTTCATGAACATGTAAGCAATAGCAAACAAAATTTCGACTGAAAAAAGGGTTAATTTAGAGCAGAAGTCGAAAAATAGTTGGTCGGCCGACCAGCGTTGAAAATGTATACAAAAATTCAATTTTCTTGAAGATGACTTCACATCAGGTGCCATAATTGTATAGGTTGCTTTAGACTGTCAATTACCAACATCCTAGTAAGGTATTTCGTACAAACTTGGTATTTTTTTTTTTCGATGTTTGCAAATGTTGTATATTCCCTTTAAGGTTTAAAAAAGCTTACAACATACTTTGAAGTATAATTTTGCACTGAATGGAGTGTTCGTTGTTTTGTGATGTGGTGAATATTGGGCAACATGTAGGGTTCCCGAGAACGAAACTGTTCGCCTACCAATCGCTTGGCAATATTTCAGAACAGTGTTGTAGGTCTCGAGACCGAGACCGGTCTCGGTCTCGAGACCACTATTTGCCGGTCTCGGTCTCGGAAGCTGTGGTCTTGGTCTCGGTCCCCTTTGGTCTCGATATTTTGGCTGATCTCGAGTCGAGACCAGCCAAAAAGTGAGGGGGTGGATTCCGCCCCCGGCCCTTTTAGGGTTAAGTAAAGAATCAGTTTAGGGCAAATGTGACTGCAGTGTGATGCTAATGGACATGTCTCTCTTCACTTTCTAGTGAGTGAGGCATAGTCTAATAACCATTGCTCCTCTTCATATTTCTCGTTTTTATTGTGGGATGATCTGTTGAAAAAAGCACTTTATAGCCATCCTCATTAATTCCAAATACAACTGAGATTTAAATCTTATGAATCAAGACTGAAACATTATTTTTACCGTCAGATTTTGTATTTTGAATATGGGGAACAATTCAACTGTTATTCCCTAGAAATATTGGTGATTTTTTTGTATTTTCCTTTTCAATTTTTCATTATGAATTCGTGGAGGCGGGAAAATGGTTTTTTTTTTTCATTATATTTATTAAAGCTATAGTCCATCATTTGCAGCTATCCGAAAAGTAGCTGGCGTAATTATTGTTGAAAAACATACTTGGTTGAAAGATAGTAAGGGGACTAAACTCCCTGTGAAATTATTCTTTCTGGCAAGCTGCCATTTTGAAGTAATCAACGAAAGAAGGCCTTTCTAACGGTGCTTCTTAAGACGCACCGCAGGAAAATTTAAATTAGTAGTTCGTTTTGTTATTCGGCGAAGCGCGCGCAAGCATTGGCACGACGCACACGCACCCCCGGTAATAGACCGCTTGTAGACGCGATCGATATTGACGCGCGAAGGTGCACGACGCCATGTTATGGGACAAAATGTGCATGGGTAGATATACGCCTGTCCCACAACACGGCGTCGCGCGCCTTCGCGCGTCGATTATCGAACGCATCTGCAAGCGGTCTATTCGTATCAGTGCGCGACATCGCGTAGCTGCATTCGGCTCAGCGAGAACGTGTCTCGGACGCTGAATTCAGGCGCAATTCAAAACATGATTTAGCAACTTTTGATTTGAAATTGAGATCCTAGAATGCTGTTTTCCTCAGAATATACAGCTGAAGCTGAGATGAAACTTTATCAGGTTAGTTGTTCAGTACCCTTCTTTAGATTTTGAGCACTTTTGTTGCCTCAAACAAACAAAATGCACAAATTACAAATGATGGACTATAACTTTAATGGATATTCATCCATTCGTAGACCGTTAAATTGGTATTAGTGGTGGACAGCTGAATTTTGTGATCTCTTTATTAAAATAGACATGACTTGGGAATAGAGAATGCAAATTACGTGAAATGTTCACAGTTACTACTCAATAACATGTTCTTTATCCCAATTATATTTTTTACAAAATGGAGCGTGCCATTTTTTTTATCATACGGTCACTTTCTCTTTGACTCGCCATGTATTCATCTTTTCATCTGTGTTAAACACAAATTGAGCTACTGCCATGTACGCACAAAAATAGAGTCTAATTGCCTGCCTCGTCTCCTTCCTAAATGTCAATTGCATTTGCATGAGTCGAGAAGAATTGTGTTCCATTAATCGCTATATGCTGTTTACGGCCATCACAATAAACTATTAATAAATTGGCAACATGTCGTACTTGTTAATCACTAAAATATTCAAGTAAAGTGCCCAGCAAAGTAGCTGATGCGGGCGACACGATGGCACGGTACAAAACACAGAGAGGCGTGGGCACTGAGCCATGAATCCTAAAAGTACATCTCACCCATCCTAAAAGTACATCTCACCCACCACATTCAGTTTGTGACAGCGCCCTTCTATTGTGTCGGTCATATTCTCAAATAGGCTAATGACGATGATGACGGCGGGCAGAAGATAGATCAGGCAAATATGGTTCATCAATCTTCTATAGTATATGTAACGTTATTGACATTAAACAAAAATAAAGTGGCATTACATTTCAGCCTTAGCCAGGCCTTCTTCAGAGGTAAATGACAGAGGAACAAGAAACAAACATGTAGGGGACACACAAACATGCAGGGTTGGAAGGAGAATCACAAAGAGGGATGGGGGCAGACCAATCCATATCTGGCTACCATCTCTCAATTTTTTGGTCTACATATACAAATCTATATTCCATGACTGAAATTTTAAAAAATAAATCAACATTTTCTTGCTCCACATTTTTTTTCGAATCAGGTTTACAAGGGGGTCCAATGTAAAATTAAAGTTGCATTTAAATATCCGTTAGTGGTCATTGCTGAAACCAAGGGGTGGTTGTGGAGTTTAGGGTCCGAGTTCCTATAACGGATGAAACATCCACCTTTAACTTTTAACTTTTGCCAAGTTTCAACATGTTCAATTTTTGTAAAAACTAGTATAAATTTTCGTACTCCTAAGTTAGAGTTTCTTCATCAGATTTACACTTCACTTTATAGTAGTCAAACAATATTTTTTAAAAGGTGGCAAAAATATATGGAGTTCATCAAATAAGGTTTTCCCCTTCTTTAAATTAGGTTGTTTCCAATTTTTTTAATTGATTGTGACAATGACAAATTCTGTTGCCATGTTGTAATTTATGGCATGAAGCAAACACGAAGAGCAATCGCATGACACAATTACGCAGGTACAAATGATTCCTAACTTTCAATCACTTCCTTCACATCCCCATAAACATCAACATCTCAAGGACAGACTGTTCAGCTGTAATTAGTGTCTTGTTGTTTATTTAGATTATTGTTATTTATCATCCGCGGTCTCGGTCTCGGTCTCGGTCTCGGACCATTTCGGTCTCGGTCTCGGTCCGCCTTGAAGGGGCTGGTCTCGGTCTCGGTCTCGGTCTCGCAACTTCAGGTCTCGGTCTTGGTCTCGGTCTCGGACTATCCGGTCTCGACTACAACACTGTTTCAGAATGATGACACTATCAGTCCTAAAGTCATCGTCGAGAGGAATCGAGTAACGATCAGTCTTTTCTCTTTCATTATAGGTTTTCCCGGAAAATTTCACCAAGTTTGCATTCGATTTAGCGCCTAGCTCATTGATTTTAGATTGAAATTGAAAGATTACGCAGATCGTCATTCGACAATTAAAAAGAATCATTCAATTTTAATATCCGAGCGTTCTATCGTCTTTTAACTGCACTCGTCCTTGTAATTTGTTTAATACAAAATTAAAAGTATGGTGTTGGTTTTTTTTTCAATTTGATCTGAACCAGCAGCAAGGGGTTAATCGGGCATTTATTTTCATAAATGGGCAAACATATTTCACACTTCGTCAACCATCTTTTTACGACTTTCTGCATTATATCAGAGTAATCACATGTGCAGTCAATTCGTACATGCAAACCTCTCTTTCATAATCAAAGGCCTGTGCACTGATTTTTTTGTCTGAGGAACACATTTTGTGCAACTTTCTCCTCCTATTAAAAGTATGAACATTATATATGACACATTCTTATTGCAAAGTGTACTTCTTTAATCATTTAAAAGTCTCCATGCTTATCCAGACTACTGAGCACTGTTGTTGTGAAGTCATTTCAGGAAGACAATGTTCAGTTAAAGGAGTTTTCTGTTCAAATTTTGAACCCAACATATGCTCATTGAAAACATTTTTGAGAAGGGGTTGAATGTGTCAACCGTCAAACGATACACAAACATACTTAAGAATGCTATCAAATTATGTATTGAATCCACCAAACGAAATGTTATGCCCCAAAACTAAAACAAATATTCGGAGAAAGCTCTTCGGTGCCTAAATATTTCGACTTTTGCCCCAACGATGAAAAGAAACTCAATCTTAATAAGATGTGAAAAAAACACGCGAAATTGAATGGCTGATAATGAAAATGATTAGACAATTTCGGTAATTGGCCGGGGAAAAACTATATTTATAAAACATCGTTGAATTCGTTCATATTCTGACCACACTCATGTGCGTCCGTATAATGTTTACGTTTTAAATTATTTCATAAATAATCATAAATTTCATAAATTATTTCATTATTTCGTCTTAACTCAATCAACATTCAATTTGCACATTTTAGCTGATTACGTCATCCAACAGGATGTTACGAAAATATGAAAATACGATATGAAACATCAAAACACCAAACGATCCGAAAATACTGAACTTCGCAACTCTTTTCCTTTTTCAGCTGTTACATGAAAAATATATAGTTGCAACTGATCTGGACATTGTCATATGAAAAAGTTGCATGCCCTATCACCCTGCGTGTATACACAAAAATAAACGCAAAATATCAAACGTCAAAATTGTATTTTTTTCACGAAAACAATTCCTCCTTCTTCTTAAGCGGTAAACAGCATCAACTTCAACATTTGGCCACACATAGACCTTGTCTTGTCATAGACTACATGCTCAGTCTCCATGTATATATGCGGTCACCGTACATCTGCATGGGATCTCATTACTTCACATGTTTAGTGTTTTTACTTGAGTACTGCATAAAGTACTCGAATGCCAGTGGCACTCGATTGCTTGTTACTCAGAAGAAGTACTTGCATAAAAGTAATCGACTGCAACACCGTGGGAAAAAGTCATCGGTATTTATCAAAATCTAGGCAAATAAAGTAACGACTCCTACTGTGCCCGATGTACTAAACGGCTAATGCTGTTGTGTTTTCCTTGCACACTTACATTTTAGTGATGGTCTCATGCCATCAAGTCTGCTTCATCGGATCGGAGTACAACCCACAGTCTGGTATCCCACCCCGTTGGTTCTTACCGTACAAAGATCCGTGCGAATGCACCGCTATACGTCTCGGTGGGATGCACGTCCCTGCTTCGTCATACCGCGAGGGGGCGCCCTCCTACCTGGACGCGCTTTTCCTGAGCGAGGACCCCGACGAAATTCAAGCTTACTTCAACTGTGAGCCTTTTGAGGAAAGTGCAGGTAAGAAATTTGTTTGGAATGCTACACAATAACACCTGTTGATATTATTGTTGTAAAACAAGGAAATAAAGCATCCTGGCGTCAGTTCTTTAGGAAACAAATCCATAGTTTTGGACAACTTGGAAATATTTATCAGATATTTAACAATATCAGATTCTTTTATTTCAGTAACATTTTCGTTTGTTTTCTCGTTTGTGACCAACAGAGTGTTCAAATCCACAACCCCTCGGCATGGAGAACGGAACAATCCAAGATGATCGCATTACGGCGTCCAGTAAACACAAAACTCAGTTTTCAGCCTGGAGGGCACGCCTGAACAATAACAATAGATGGATACCCTCGAGGTAGGTATAGAAATGGAAATACCACTCTAATATCGCTATGTACTCTACAGTATTTCAATGCCACAAAACGCTCCGGACCGGTTTAAATAATGAATGTATAATTGCAATAGTGCTTTTCCTTTCGTATTGTTTTGGCCTTTCCGCATGGTGTGAACAATCTTTGTTTTTGTTATTTTTGTTTTTCCGCAAAACAAAGTCATATTCCCATAAAACATAACTTTTCTTAACTTGTGTCCTGAAGAGTTCGGAAGAGTCAGGTCATGATGACGTCAACACGGGTCACGTGACGACATCGTAAATATGTTTTATTTAAAGATACTAATGTAGAGAACTGTAAGTCCGATTGGGTTGAAACTTGATAAGTTGACCTGGATGTGTTATAGGTACAAGTTCTTATGATGACGTCATTTGATTTTGTTTTAAGTATTTTCACTTTAAGCCTAATCTAATCAACAGAGCATGCTAAATTAAAAATACCTTTTATCATACGTTTGTAAGGTCATAGATATTTGCACACAAATGTGAGAAATGTATGACGTCATGATGACTGTATCAAAAATGCGGGTTTTTTATTTGTTTTTTAAATAAAGGGTAAGTCCGACCGTCATGAAACTTAGTGGGCAGGTAGATATTGTAACTAGTATGTAATTCAAAGTGACGTCAAGATGACATCATCACCTGATTTGTTTAAGGAATTTCTAAGCTTGTTTCATTTTTTTTACAAGCACATTTCACATGAAATACAATCAGATTGACCTCACACCACGCACAAAGACCTCAAGGTTAATTAAGCCCTTGACAAGTGATGTCGTGAAGATGTCATCAATGGTCATCTGGGGTCATGAATGGTCATCTGGACCTATGTTCGTGCAACATGCATTCATACACAAATCATAATGCGGAAAAGCCCATCGAACAGACATAGATTGAGTTTTGACTTTTCCGCATAGTTGAGGAAAACCTTTGTTCCTGCTCAGATTGGTTTTCCTTGTTGGGCGTTCAATCCCATAAACTTTGTACACGTCTGTTCAGACCGCTTCCTTGGGCATAGAACAAAGTTGTTTACCAATGAAACTTAACATAGGCATAGACCATATAGAAAAGTTGTATCTCGACAAATGGCGTCATGATGACGTCATCACGTGCCACGTGATTTCATCACGGAGGTGCATTTTACAATGACCTACATCTAGAGAACCACATGGCCCGTTTTGTTGAACTTATGAAAGTACATGGACAGGGATGTGTTATAGATGTAAATTGAGGTCACGTCATGATGACGTCATTGTGTCACCAATATAACTTTGAAGATTATTAGAATATCTCACGAACGCAACATGATTAATTCAAAAAATCCCTAAAGCGTCGCCCTTTTTCACAAAATGTTCACACAGCTTACATAATATAACATAGCACTGAAATTTATTAAAGCAAGTAACTTGGTCACAGTGTTTAAAAATGTTGTTGTGATCAATTGACCATTGTGCAGTGAGCCAAGGGGGAAATTAAATAAAACTCACAGAGATTAAGACCAAGGATGAGGAGTATCTGCACAATTAAACAAAACCAAAATATACTTCGTTGTTTTGTTGTTATTTTTCATTTCATTTTGTTTTATTGTGTTTTACATTTAGCTTCACTTGTTTTTTTTATACCAAAGATCCATCATTCCCGACCCGAATGTACAACTGAATTCAACACTGTAACGGACGAGTTTTGAAAATTGTGTTTTCAAATACATTCACACAATAGGATTTGCAGAATATTGTTGTTTTATTGTTCCTCCCTTTTACTCTGCCTGTAGAAACGATACCCATCGCTGGATTGAGGTTGACCTCGTTGAAAGTACAGTGGTGACTGGTGTCATCACACAAGGCTGGCAGCCGACTCCAGAAAAACCTCGGTATGTGAAGAAGTACAAGGTGTCCTATCAGAAACAACCCTCATCTGACTATGAATACGTGAAAGACAAAAACGGAAACATCAAGGTAAATATAACCCTTAACTTGATACAGACTTGTATTTATCTTCGAAATTTCATATAGTTGTTGTTGTGATACGTCAGACTGTTTATTGATCCTTGATAACTTAATTCTGTACGACTTTGTTTGATTCCATGATAACGCAAACTATCTTTTAGAACAATCAGTTGAAAAAATTCATATATCATGCTACATTCTCTTCTAAGAAGGTTAAACATGACGAAATAACCCTTGTTGAAATACAAATGACCTTTTATCAACGAGAAAAGTTGTTTTTCTAGTTAAAATAGAAAATCAAGGTCGAATACAATACGAGGTATACATTTACCACAAAAATTAGCCTGCATACTTGGAACTGAGGTTAGATGTATGTGCGGTTAAATCAAGTTCTTGTTAAGGAGAAAAAATAATGTGTCTGTTAAAACGATACCCTCTTCGACGAATGGTATTATTGATGACGCGGAATGTAATTGTTTTGGTTTCAGGTGTTCATCGGTAATACTGATTACCAAACCCCGGTCACTAACCTGTTTGATGAGAGTGTGGTGGCGAAGGTGGTGCGCATTGAGCCTACTCAATGTCACACTTGGTGTAATCTGCGCTTCGAGCTGCTTGGATGTCGTCGTGATTAATTCAGCTGAAGCATCCAGGTGATTATGTTCGACAGCGCTTACAAAACTTCATACAATACAGAAATACGTGGTACAAGTAGATGATATTTGGATTCATTATAAAAATACTATACTTGCATTTGGTAGGAGGAACATGTTATCACAAAGCAAGAACAAAGCGTGGTATAATCACTGCAGGCTCTTGCGTGAATATATGTCTTTATTTAAATAGTATCTCGCTGGAAAACGCATTAGGGTAATTCCTTCATGGAATGCAGTTTACCAAACATATCGGAATTTTGAACGGTGCTCATATATCTAACAGCAACAATCACCTCCCGAAAATGGAAAGCGAAGTCTGTGTTTACTAAACTGATCGTTGTATATCTTTGAGTATCTGTGAGGCTTTTTGGTTTACCATTGCTCTAAATAGAACCTTTAGCTGTATTTTGTTCCATTGGTCTTATAATTGGAAGGTGCTCAGTGTGCTGTCGTCGTTAATTTTAATCGCTTCAATATTGTGTTCAAAATAAATAACTCTGTGAATTATTTTAAGGTATTCCATAATTGACAAAAAAATATATGCTCACAAATTTACAATTTGGTAAGACTAACCGCCAATTCATTTCTTTCTTTCTTCTTTTTTTAGTGATAAATGTTTTTTTAGTAGGGCCGGATCATATTTCACGCGAATGAGATATTAAAGCGCATTTGACGTCAGGAAACATTTGATGTGAAATTCGCCTTGGTTGAAAATGTGTTCAAGTGTTGCGAACTCGCAGTGCGAAAATTTCACAAATTCCGGTTCAAGTTAGTTTCTGCCTCTAGCATGAACCGACGTTAAATGTGGCCTTTGCCTTAAACATATAAGCATATCATTAAATGTGTGTATTATTAAATTTTTGTTGCTGTAAATATAAGAAAATTTAATTCACGACATCAAATCATCGTAAATCATTTAGGTGCACAGTTTGGTGTGAGAGCTATAGTGTATTGTTACGGTAATGTAACACTTTATGAACTTTTTAATTACTGTGTTCGAAAGAGGACATAATCAAATCGATATACTTGTATACATTTAAGTGTAATAATGTTTGTACAGTGTTGGAAAATAATTTGTCACAAGTTTATCATTTCCATATTTTACTGCTAAGGGTGTGCAGGTATAACAGAATACTCCAAATACAATTATTTCGGGGTCTTATAAAGTTAAATACTAGTTTATGTGGAAGGCGAAAATGCAGGTAACTTTAACAAACAAATGAATAATTCCAAATATTATCCCTGCCGTTTGAAGCCGAATTGCCGTGAAGAGAAGCTAATAGGCAGCCAACTTGGTTTCATTGAGGTTAATGTTTTAAAAATTATTGTACAATTGTATATAAAAAGTTGCTGTCGCTTTATGACTATCGTTGTGTTTGTGAAATAAAAATGGCTATAAAGAAAGCATGTAAAAAGCAATAACAAGAACGTATTACGTTTTAATTCCGCACATTTCGCAATGTCTCGTGTAATTATATTAAGGAAAATAATATATAATACAGGAGATTTACAGAGCAGAAACATGACCACCGTAAGTAGGTCAACGCGCTAGAAGTATACAGGCGGGAAAAAGTAAGCAAAATCAATATAAATCAGGGGGGGGGGGACCCGGTAATTTTCGCAGGGGGGGGGGGTTTCATCAGCAAAAAAAATCTCAAAATGTACACAGGTTTTTTTCTCCGGACACTTGGCCTCCGTAAAATCACAAACTGGAGGGGGGGGGGGGCTGGAACCATATTTCAATAGGGGACGCTGTTCCAATTCAAGTTCGACGACTATTAACACTAGATTACAGAATGGTGTACCGTATTGTGAACAGGCGGACATTATTCCAGTATAATTTTGGGGGGGTGTCACGAGGGGCTTTCGACATTTTTTTACGAATTCGTATGATACATTATTTTTTTGACAGAGCTGGGGGGAGGGGTTGACCCCCAAAACCACCCTCTGGATCCGCGCCTGTAAATTATTATTAAACAAATTGAACAGACAAAAAACCGACACTCTGGCAAACAACAGAGCGAGACACCAACCAATAGGAGTGTTAAATGAACGATTATGACATATGATGAGTTTTGAGATATTTTGTGAAGGACTGGGTGGACTGGTTTATGAGGTTTTTATGCGAATACCTTGCCAAATCCACAGACAAGGTGCTGCCATATAAAAGGACCTGTCTCCCACATACAGCGACATTTTGGCTCATGCATTAAATGTTTGTTACTGGAACGAAGACTATGGGAGGGTTTGTAAGTTGAAAGCATATCCATGATGTATGAGGGGGCTTTGCCATCGAGAGCTTTGTAAACCAACAACGTCAGTTTATAGATTATACGATAGGAGATTGGTAAGCAGGGTAGCTGGTGAGCTGTTCTTGTGGGAGACAATACAAACAGAAATTCCCCATGTCCAGCTTTGCAGTGACAAAATAATGAATAATAAGTTCAGTTGAGTTGCATCGTACTCACGATTGCTCATCGCTGTTAAAGTAGAAAGGTCCGTTCCTGTCAACCTCCTTCCCACAGTCTACTTCCAATCACAAGAAAGCAGCTAACAGTGGCGTAGTGCTTCCATAGCGCTGGGAAGAACACTATTTTCCCAATAATACCGCCAGAGGGCGCCATGCAGATGATGCAGTACCACGATATCAGCAGTGTAGTTGTATTGATTCTAAAACGACTCGTTTGAGATTTAAGCGGAGAAACAAGCGTTACTTTACCGTCTGTTCTTTTCTAATCATTGTCGACATCACGCGCAGTTTTGGAATCGCATTAAAAACACTTTTCTCCAAAGGTATTTGCACATATTGGAATCACAAACTGGACTTACAAAATTCCCGAGCACTTGATATAGGCACCAGTAATTGTCAACTTTCTGCAATGGAAAGATTCATTTCTTGTTAAGATTGCATGAGGACGCCCTCTCTCAACTGGTCGGCCTACTAATCCGATATGCTTAGCTTTCTCACAGAAACATTCACATTGCTTGAATTTGCTTCCATGTACATGTAGTCACCATCTGCAGGTACCGACTACATGTACGCGCAAGCAAATATGGTATATTCAACCGTGTTAACTTCTCATTTTTTTATCACAAAAAAAGTGCCAAGTCCAATTGGGAGCCATTCTTTGAAAGCACGACGGGGTTTATAAGTATTTCAAATCCATTTAGAATGCGACTTTTACCACGCATCACACGATGGAAATTCCCAACTCAAGTTACAAATCACCAATAAGCATGGTATGTGGGATCTTTAGGTATTTAGGTTTAGGTACTTGGTAAAGTGGCGTGACCGGCGGGGGGACAGCCCTCATCAGAAGTATTTTTCCTATGTTATATTCGCTGAATTAGTTAAAACACCCGCAGACAGGCCTACTTTACATACCCTTTGTGGACATTCCTTTGTTTTCGCACAGTTAAGGAAAACCGAAGGAAACCAATATATAACTGACTCTGTGAAAATTCTCTCCACCCAATTTGTTTCTATGATTAGCTGAGAGTTTCTATTCATCTTGCAACGGATAAACCTAACCCAAAAATGCCTCTAAACATGTTGGTCCGCACAAGCTTCACACAGCCTGCAATATGTTGACCTTTTTGTTGTCAGGTTTACATAAAGATGGTAAGGTTGGTACACATAGCAGAAAAGTGTGTATTTGTCTGTAATCGGGGACCCCATATTGTCCCTCTTTTGTTTAGGAAGACCTTTATTGTACACGATTGTAAATTGGGGACCCTCGGGAATCCGGGATTCTGTCGTCCTCTATTGTTCAAAGTCCCAAACACACAAGGCCTAGCACGGATTTTCTTTTGTTCCTTTTCCCTTTTCCCTTTTCCTTTGTTTGTATACCAACTTTTTCGCAGCAGCTCTCATTCGGTATGCACACGTTTTCCAAGCGAGAAGTCCTCGATTTGATTCCTGTCCTCGATGGCGTTGCAGGTGGGTGTCTTCGATTAACACCATAAAAGAGCGCTCATCTTACATACTATGAACACTCTTGTATTCGAAAAACCAGACAAAAGGTCATTTTACTTGTACTTTGAACACTTTTTCAACCCATTTTTTATCATGATTTTCTAGTGTGTTCCTCCTAATTTTGCGATACATAAGCCGAACCCCAAAATGCATCTTAACCTGTTTTCCAGAGAGTATGCAAAGTTAGAGCACATGTGTAAAATACCTTCAGTCGTTGACCTCTGTTGTCCTTCTTTTGTTTGTATTCTAACTTTTTAGGAAGACATCCCATATGTTTTGTACACGATCGTCAATGGTGGATCTTCGGGAATTGAGGACCCATTGTCTTTTATTGTTCAACGTCCCCTATTAAATGCTAGAACAAACTCCTCAATGCCAGTTTTGTTCATGTGAACATCGAGAAATTTATTTATTTTTCCTCACCTTCTATCTTTTGTTTATACTCTTTTTGGTAACAGCTCTCATTTGTTTTGTACACGTTCTGTAATCGAGGTCGTCCTCGATTTGACTCCTGTCCTCAATCAGTCGATGATGATGATTAACATGTGTGTCCTTTGTTTAAATCACAAACACGCACACACAAACACAACACCCATCGGTTCAGTTATTTCAATTCGATGGAGCAGGCAAGAAAAACAACTTAAGCAGAGCCAATTAGCTTGTTTTACATTTTTTTTTGTCACATTTATTTCACACGCACGAACATAATCACGAAGCGACAACAGCAAGTTGAATTAAAAGTGAACAATATTTTTTTTAAAATATAACATCAATAGTTCAAGATTGCTACTCTATGGACTTGGACTTGGCATCAAGTGAAAATCACACCAAGCCATGATTTTTTTGAAAAATGTATATGTTTTTTTCCTTCCTGCCTTCTTCTAATGCACACAAACTGGCCCTCTACTCTGTCGACTCAAACAATTGATAACTAGTGTATTTTGATATACCTGTTTGCCCTTATCAATTATGCATGGTCAATGATTACATTTGGTAAAATGACATACCCACTGTGACTAAAATGCTTAAACATTTTAAAGCAAAAGGCAACATTTAACGCCGGTTGCTATTTATATATCTATGGTGAAATCCGAATAAAATCAGTCGTGTGTTCTTTGCGCTGTACGCAGTTGAACCAGTACTAGTACGCAGTATGTCCTATCCAAGCATGTAAATAGTTTTCGTTTTGCTGAAAGAACACTTTAAAACAGTGTTTATGTTCAAATTCTGTAACTTGAAAAGAACGCAAGTAATGATTCTGGTAGTAAAAGAAAGCTTATTAATTGGGCTTTCACGCCCTAGATTGAAAGTGCTACATGCAGAACTTCAATACAAAAATGGTCCTGACATTTGGGTTTCATTGTTTTTACTCATGGTGATGATTTCAAAGTTTGTTTCTTGTTGTTCGATAGGCTGAAAGTTTGTTTAGCACTTTTAAAGTGAATGCGATGAATGCTCCAGCATAATTATTCACGGCGACATCCAAGTAACTCCAATCGCAGACTGCCATAACCACCCTCCCACTCTGTGGGCTCAATGCGCACTACCGTCACCACCAGACTCTCATCAAAAACGTTAGTGACCGGGGTGTTGCCATCAGTGTTCCCGACGAAAACCTGAAACGAAAACGTTTACAGCCGTGGTGTACCATTGGTCGAAGAGGGGTTTCTTTTTTAACTCATATAGAATTTTAGCCAGATTCTCAATTCTAAGCGAAATTTATTCCATGGATTTTATTCGGGCTCTCTGGGTTTCTTTTTCTAGACGAAAACAAGTATAATTAAGTAGTTAAAAAAAATCGCATCGAACCTTTCCAGAAGATGACATGGCATAACTTGTCATTTGCATCGGGTGATTTTTTACAATCAGGTACATTTTTAAACTGATGGTTCCATTTAATAGTTTGCTTTACCATGGAACCGAACATGGTCATAATGAATGAAGTTATCACGGATCAACAAACACTCCGACAAATATCACAGCTAGTACTATGCATGTTGAAGATGGATAGAATTCCGTATCATCTTTGGGTTGATATTTACCTTGATGTTTCCGTTTCCATCTGCCACGTGTTCGTGCTCAGACGAGGGCTGCTTCTGATAGGACACCTTGTACTGCGCAACATACTGAGGAATTGCTGACGGTGGCATCCAGCCTTGTGTGATGACGCCTGTCACCACTGTACTCTCAACAAGGTCCACCTCGATCCAGGGCTTGGCGTCGGTACTGTACACAGAGTGAATAGAGGAAGATGAACACTGAAATAACAATACCCCACAAGTCAGGTTGTTTGATGGATCTGAAAATTGAACAGCTGGGCTTCGATCGGAAAATTTACTGTTATAATTTTTTAAAGGGGAAAAATACAAAACTAACCAAAACAAATCATTGGCAGCAATTAACTGTTAATGAACACGTCTAGACCTAATGACGTCACGTTTTGTTTACATGTGCGCTTTCCTCTGTGGTAGACAGTCCCTACTTCGTCTGGCGTCCCGACTTCGTTGCCATAGGAAAACGCAAATGTTAACAAAGCCATTACGTCATGAGGTCTCAGGTCTATTAAAAATATTAAGGGGGGTTTAGTGACGTTGTAATTGAAGTGTCAGGTGTGGTATTCCCCTTCGATACCTACCTCGAGGCTATCCATCTGTTGATATTGTTGAGGCGTCCCTTACGGGCAGGACAACAATTAGTGTGCAATTGACTGGAGGCATTGATGCGACCGTCGGGGATCGTCATGTCTTCCATTCCCAAGGCGTGACTCAAACACTCTGCTGGTAACAAGCGATGGACAAAAACGAATGTTACTAATATTGATACTCAAATACACCAATATCGTCTGAAAGTTATTTGTTAATGAGGTTTAATTAGGGGCAGAATGCTGAATCCTGAAGGCATTTGTGCCTTAAATCTGAACGATTGCAAATAGGCAAAAAGCATATATATATTTGGCACTAAAAATCATTTCAATTTATTTTTTGAGGACATACAAAGAATATATTCCAAAGAACCATCAAAGTGACGTCAAGATATTTCCTTAGTTTGTAAAAATGATATCAAAGGACTTATGGTGTGCTATTAGTAATCTTAATGCAAGACACTTGTTTTAAACAGTGGCATAATCGACATGCATCGTGACCTTAGAAAGGATTGTAATCATTAAAAACAAATAACGAACCTACTGCAAGTTTAAACAAATATCTGAGTTTAAGCTATAGTTACCTATTAGATTCTGGTAATTGATTTTATTTATCTTAATTTAGATGTTGATTACACAAGTTGATGATTGAAGTTGGTAGATACACTGGTTTGGCTCGACAGGAAAGGTTATGTTCACATTATCAACTTGATGTTGAAACCAGAGATTAGAGATATTTTTAATGTCGTCTACAGATACACGTATTATTACATTGTGTTGCTAGATTTGCTTTGTTGAGATGCGCCCAACGGGCAGGGAAACTCTCCCAACTACTAAACGAACTGATGTGATCTTCGTTGATTTCCCGGCTCTTATATCCAAACGATCGTTCTGTGATGAAACAATCAACTGTTGCATGTCCTAAAATCCTTTGGTATTAGAGCATTTTGGGGGCTAAAAGCCAGCTTTCATTTCAATAGAATTTGGTTGGATGAAATATAGCTCCAAAATTGTTTATTTTTGGCATTGGAGTATAGGCTCTCTTTTTCAAATGGCAATGGGCTTCAGGACTATTTTTAGGGGTGATCATCTTTAGACAGAATATTCTCCCAAAAGTTATTGATTAACAATCAAACAATTTCTTATATTGAACGTCCTTTGCAGCCCTCCGTGAACATTGCTATAATGTTCAATCTCAATGCACTATGTAGCCTGGTGAAAAAAATAAATCCTCTTGCATTACGGTGTAGCAACTATATGGTATGGGAGATCATAGGTAAACTTACCAGCTGGGGTAGGTTCCATTCCCGTGGTAGTATGGCCAGCTTGGGTAGGTTCCTTTACCGTGGTTGTATGACCAGCTGGGGTAGGTTCCTTTCCCATGGTAGTGTGACCAGCTGGGGTAGGTTCCTTTCCCATGGTAGTATGACCAGCTGGGGTAGGTTCCATTCCCATGATAGTATGACGAGCTGGGGAAGGTTCCTTTCCCATCGTAGTGTGACCAGCTGGGGTAGGTCCCTTTACCGTGGTTGTATGACCAGCTGGGGTAGGTTCCTTTACCGTGGTAGTATGGCGTGCTGGGGTGGGTTCCTTTCCCATTGTAGTGTGACCAGCTGGGGTAGGTTCCTTTACCGTGGTTGTATGACCAGCTGTGGTAGGTTCCTTTCCCGTGGTAGTATGACCATCTAGGGTAGGTTCCTTTCCCGTGGCAGTATGGCCAGCTGGGGTAGGTTCCTTTCCCATGGTAGTATGCCCAGCTGGGGTAGGTTCTTTCCCCGCTGTAGTATGGCCAGCTGCAGTAGGTTCCTTTCCCATTGTAGTATCAGCTAAGGTTGGTTCCATTCCCATGGTAGTATGGCCAGCCGGGGTAGGTTCCCTACTTCCCGGGCAACGCTTCCGTATCTCCTGCATGACTTGCTTCATCCAGTCATCCGCATTATCAGGATTAGGTTCCGGTGGGGGACCGGAGTAACACACCCTCTGCTTGCTCTCAATACCAACCAAGAGCGCTTCGGAATTAATTTTAAAAAAATAATAAACCCTGAATTTGTGCGTTAAGCGCCCTCTAATCTAGTGGTGACTTTAACAGCCGAAAATTGCTTGATTAATATTGGCCCCAATAATGCTGTACTCTATTAGAAGCATTTTGATGGAAATGGAGTGGTGGCGCTGCTCCTGTGGCGACACAGCTCATCCGGTGCTCTAAGCTGTTGGATGTTTCTCGCCTGTTTCTTGTCTAAATAACAATAGTTGTATAATTCTTCTTCTTTTTTCTCGTAATTGTCGGGATATGTATTCTTCTGCAAGTTTTGAGCCTTGGAAGTGCCCAAAATCAGGACTTATAGGTCAGCTCTTGCATTCACTACACTTCAGCAGAGCGACGTGATATTCACTCACGCCCATTGGCTGCAGTCAAACCCAGACTTAGTGCACGTAAATATAAGCCGTATCTACCTTCTGTGGTCATGGGCAATGTGCAATTTTTGAGAAACAAAACTGACCAACTTATGCAAATGTCCGTTATTTACCCGATTGTAGAACTATTTCATTTGTGACATTCTCATGAGACAAGGTTAAAAGCTGTGGATGCGGATGAACATGTGGCCATTCATGGTTTCAAATGGTTAAGCGGTGACAGGCATGAGCGTCGCGAGGATTTTTTTCTAGGCCGGGGGAGGCAAAGCACATTTCCCCAAAAAAATCTTTTTCCTCATACTCTCAATTTATCATTTTCTGAGCGTGCGCAGGGGAACATTTGCCCCACCCCGACCCCCATGAAATTAACAGCAATATGGCTATTCACGAGTAGCCAGCCCCCTTCTTGTGTCGCGCAACATGCAAATGGTGGCAAGCGACTTCGCTCGAAGATAATTTATAATAACCTCATAGACGTTTTCTCCTTCTTCAGCACAGAAGATAAACTGATAATTGGTTGTCCTTATTTCTACCTATTTGGCCTTTTTTTACGTTCCCCCAATCAAAAGGAACTTGCTATACGCGCATAGAGTCGATTATCACATAAACATGAAGATATTAAACATGACATCATTTACATCACAAGTCATTTTTCTGTCGGACCGACTCATCGTTCCAGATCACCACATTCAATACCGATCGACTGTTTCAATCGGAGGATTTACGTGCCAAAACGTTTCAAAATAAATGTGAGGAAGCACGTTGTGTCCCCGATCCTAATATGGCTAATCTTGTCTGCTATTGCTCAAAAACCAGTTTGCGATTCTAGGGCGTACTACAAGAGATGCATTAATTCTTACCTGCCATTGCTAACAGCATCAGAACCAAGGCTGATGCTTCGTCCATTGTCGCAGATATCTGATGAATCCTGATCAGAAATGCGTTAGTGGGTATTTATCAAAAACTCCCACACCAACGCGAATTAAAAGGCAACTACGCACGCAGACCACCAAACAACACACTGTCGGATTAGATGAAAAGATGGACAATCGGTTAAAGTTGTTCGTTTTAGTCAGCGGCTCACACATCACACAAACGTGACCTACTAGGAAGATACGTAAGTAGAGCACTGAACGACGATCAGCAACAAGCCTAACATGACCATAGCGCAAAACAGTGTTTGATCAACTACGCAGCCTTAGACCATGAAACAGACTGACATCATAGCGAGCCCAGCTAATCAACAACGGGCTCGACCAAGAAAAGATGGTCGCACCTTCTAATTGGATGCAGTTTCTGGCTTTACAAAACGTGTTCTTGAAATTAAACAATAACGCCCGTTGCAGTCGTATACCATCAGAAGTCGATATGAAGCGACCTGGCATCGCCAACAATCCGAAAAGTTTTCCAAGAAACAGAAACCTTTGTGTCCATGCTCGCTTGGTTGCATTATAGAACCGCCTTCATAATGACGTTTAGGAAATTCAATTAAGCGAGAGCGCAGGTATTGAAATAAATAAGCTTTGTCCTTGATGTCAAGGCATATAATATGCTGACCTGGTCAGAATGCTTTAAACAGGCGAATATTAAATGCAATTTACCTGCTAAATATACCGGAGGGGCCCTTTTTATTTGCAGTGCAATACAGGCAATACTGCAGATGCTAAATTTCGAAAGGGAAATCCAAGAGCTGGGAATTCGAAGATAATGCATTGATGAAATTTATGTCAATCTTTACTTACGACCGGTCTATCATGGCGCCCAGTAAAGAGAAGCCAATGTAAAAAGATTACAGTTTAGACGTCGGAGGAAACCCCAGAAGAATCCACGGTATCAAGAAGAACCAACATAATCAGGCAGGAACTGACAACCCAATCCACATATTGGCCAAGTTTTGGAATCGAACCTGAGACACGGCGGTGGAAGGCGAGGAAAGTACACACCTCTATCAAGACTCCCCCGTCATTTTGAACTATCGACATTGTGACGTAAACCTCTGCTGACGAGAGGTCGTCAGAGATGGAGTGTGTGTGGGTGTGCGTGTACAAACACTGCCTTATGAGGTACCAGAGCAATGGGAGGTACCCCACAAGAAATGGTTTGGTACCCCAAAAGTTGTTAACGAAATAGATATATGGATTGTACTCAAAAACGAGGAATTTCCAAGGTGAGTTGATCCGTTGCAATTGGAAGAGTTTTAGAAAAGGGATATTAAGTCCGAATTTCAGCCCGGGAAATTAACTATGGTTAAAATAAGAGCATTCTGACATAAGTGTGCGATGTTGCAAAATTTCAGTACACGAGAACAAAGGAAGTACCCCACTTCTATGCCTATGTAAGCGTGGGTGTGTGTGTAAAAAAGGTACTTATGAGGAGTGCAAATATTATCTCATATTGTAACAAAGATATGTGGCTCTTCGTGAAAACGGAAATCTCATTTGACCTACTTTTACGCATTTCCGTACAATGGGTTTTGTAAGCGTTCAAAGGGCCAAAATGTATGTCGCTCTTCGTGAAAACGCAAAATGCGCTTATCGAGATTTCTGCCCCTTGCAACAATAATGTAACTTGGACATTCATGATGTTTTGCCTACAGAAACATGTCAAAATGATTTAATAGATTGTTTTTAAAAAATCTCAAAATTCTGGGAAAAAAAGAAAAACATTGAAAAAAATATCGGCAAAATGGTACTTTTTGACATTATGTGGCTCTTCCTGAAAACGAACTTTTGTTGATGTGAAAATCGAGGATTTCTTCTATCTTCTATTTATACTCGTTTTGGAGTCGTTTTGGTAACGACTCTAATTTGTTTTGTACACGTTTTCTAATCGAGGTCGTCCTCGATTTGATTCCTGTCCTAATTACTCGAGGATGATTAACCTAAGTGTCCTTGATTTTCACCACCAACACGCACACAAAACACACAACATCCGTCGATTGAGATTTTTTTTAATTCGATTGAGCAAGCAAGAAAAAAAAATAAGCAGAGCCAATTAGCTTGTTTGGTTTTTTTTGCCACATTTATTTCACACGCTCGAACATAAACTCAAAGCGAAAACAGCAAGTTAAATTAAAAGTAAACAATATTTTAAGAATTACATCAATACGTTCAAGATGGCTTCTTCGTATAGCTTCTCTATGGACTGGGACTTGGCATCAAGTGATAGTCGCACCAAGCAATGATCTTTTGGAAAAAATGTATTTGTATTTTGTTTACCTTCCTGCATTCTTATAATGCATAAAAACTGTCCCTCTACTCTGTCGACTCAAACAATTGATAACTATTTTGATAAACCTGTTCGCCCTTATCAATTATACATGACCAACGATAACATTTTGCAAAATGACAACAACCCACTGTGACAACAACCCACTGTGAATAAAAAGTTAAAACATTTTTAAGCAAAAGGCAACATTTAACACCGGTTGATATTTACATATGTCTATGGTGTAATTTAAAAAAATCGGATGTTCTTTGCGCTATACACGGTTGAACCAGTACTTGCACGCTGTGTGTCCCATCCAAGCATGTAAATTGTTTTGTTTTGCTGAAAGAATACTTGCCTCTTTTGTGATCCGCGGACAGAACTTTAAAACGGTGTTTGTGTGCAAAGTCCGTTACTTGAAAAGTACGCAAGTGGTTTAAATGATTCTTGTACAAAAAGAAAGCTTATTAATAAGATTGAGGTGTAAAAACTTCCATGGAAAATGGTCCTGACAATTGGGTTTCTTGATTTTACTCATCCTCTGGTGATGATTTCCAAGTTTCGGTTTGTTTCTTCTTGTCCAACAGTCTGAAAGTTTTGTCAGCGCTGTCAAAGTGAGTGTAATGCATGTAAGCGATGAATGCTCCAGCGAAATTATTCACGGCGACATCCAAGTAACTCCAATCGCAGACTGCAATAACCACCCTCCCACTCTGTGGGCTCAATGCGCACTACCGTCGCCACCAGACTCTCATCAAAAACGTTAGTGACCGGGGTGTTGCCATCAGTGTTCCCGACGAAAACCTGAAACGAAAACGTTTACAGCCGTGGTATACCAGAGGGGTTTCTTTTTTAACTCACATAGAATTTTAGCCAGATTCTCAATTTTAAGCCAAATTTATTCCATGGATTTTATTCGGCTCTCTGGATTCTTTTTCTAGACGAAAACAAGTATAAGTAGTTTAAAAAAAAACTCTTTTATATTTCAATAGATCTGATTCCTTCCCATCGAACCTTTCCAGAAGACGACATGACATAACTTCTCATTTGCATCGGGTGATTGTTTACAATCAGGTACATTTTTAAACGGATGGTTCCATTTCATAGTTTCCTTTACTATGGAACCGAACATGGTCATAATGAATGAAGTTATCACGGATCAACAAACACTCCGACAAATATCACAGTGGATAGAGTTCCGTATCATCTTTGGGTTGATATTTACTTTGATGTTTCCGTTTCCATCTGCCACGTGTTCGTGTTCAGACGAGGGCTGCTTCTGATAGGACACCTTGTACTGCGCCACATACTGAGGAATTGCTGACGGTGGCATCCAGCCTTGTGTGATGACGCCTGTCACCACTGTACTCTCAACAAGGTCCACCTCGATCCAGGGCTTGGCGTCATCCCTGTACACAGAGTGAATAGAGGATGAGGACCAATGAAATAACAATACCACACAAGTCAGGTTGTGTGATGGATCTGAAAATCGAACAGCTGGGCTTCGATCGTAAAATTTACTGTTATAAGTTTTAAAAAGGGGAAAAATACAAAACGAACCAAAACAAATCATTAGCAGCAACTAACTGTTAATGAATACGCCTAGACCTAATGACGTCACGTTTTGTTTACATGTGCGCTTTCCTCTGACAGTCCCTACTTCGTCTGGCGTTCCGACTTCGTTGCCATAGGAAAACGCAAATGTTAACAAAGCCATTACGTCATGAGGTCTCAGGTCTATTAAAAATATTAAGGGGGGCTTAGTGACATTGTAATTGAAGTGTCAGGTGTGGTATTCCCGTTCGGTACCTACCTCGAGGCTATCCATCTGTTGTTATTGTTGAGGCGTCCCTTACGGGCGGGACAACAATTAGTGTACAATTGACTGGAGGCATTGATGCGAACGTCAGGGATTGTCCCGTCTTCCATTCCCAAGGCGTGACTCAAACACTCTGCTGGTAACAAACGATGGACACAAACGAATGTTACTAATATTGATACTAAAAGGTACCAAAATCGTTTGAAAGTTATTTGTTAATGAGGTTTAATTAGGGGCAGAATGCAGAATCCTGAAGGCATTAAATCTGAACGATTGCAAATAGGCAAAAAGCATATATATATTTGGCACTAAAAATCATTTCAATTTATTTTTTAAGGACATACAAAGAATATATTCCAAAGAACCATCAAAGTGACGTCAAGATATAAAATGATATCAAAGGACTTATGGTGTGCTATTAGTAATCTTAATGCAAGACACTTGTTTTAAACAGTGGCATAATCGACATGCATCGTGACCTTAGAAAGGATTGCAATCATTAAAAACAAATAACGAACCTACTGCATGTTTAAACAAATATGTGAGTTTAAGCTTTTAGTTACCTATTAGATTCTGGTCATTGATTTTGTTTATCTTAATTTAGATGTTGATTACACAAGTTGATGATTGAAGTTGGTAGATACACTGGTTTAGCTCTACAGGAAAGGTTGTGTTCACATTGTCAACTTGATGTTGAAACCAAAATGTAGTTTCTTTTAGAATGTCCGTGGTAGAACCATTCTAATCTTTTTTAGAGATATTTTTAATGTCGTCTGTAGACAGATACACGTATTATTACATTGTGTTGCTAGATTTGCTTTGTTGAGATGCGCCCAACGGGCAGGGAAACTCTCCCAACTATTAAACGAACTTATGTGATCTTCGTTGATTTCCCTGCTCTTATTTCCAAACGATCGTTCTGTGATGAAACAATCAACTGTTGCATGTCCTAAAATCCTTTGGTATTAGAGCATTTTGGGGGCAAAAAACCAGCTTTCATTCCAATAGAATTGGGTTGGATGAAATATAGCTCCAAAATTGTTTATTTTTGGCATTGGAGTATAGGCTCTCTTTTTCAAATGGCAATGGGCTTCAGGACTATTTTTAGGGGTGATCATCTTTAGACAGAATATTCTCCCAAAAGTTATTGATTAACAATCAAACAATTTCTTATATTGAACGTCCTTTGCAGCCCTCCGTGAACATTGCTATAATGTTCAATCTCAATGCACTATGTAGCCTGGTGAAAAAAATAAATCCTCTTGCATTATGGTGTAGCAACTATATGGTATGGGAGATCATAGGTAAACTTACCAGCTGGGGTAGGTTCCATTCCCGTGGTAGTATGGCCAGCTTGGGTAGGTTCCTTTACCGTGGTTGTATGACCAGCTGGGGTAGGTTCCTTTCCCATGGTAGTGTGGCCGGCTGGGGTAGGTTCCTTTCCCATGCGAGTATGACCAGCTGGGGTAGGTTCCTTTCCCGTGGTAGTATGACCAGCTGGGCCAGGTTCCTTTACCGTGGTAGTATGGCGTGCTGGGGTGGGTTCCTTTCCCATCGTAGTATGACCAGCTGGGGTAGGTTCCTTTACCGTGGTTGTATGACCAGCTGTGGTAGGTTCCTTTCCCGTGGTAGTATGGCCATCTAGGGTAGGTTCCTTTCCCGTGGCAGTATGGCCAGCTGGGGTAGGTTCCTTTCCCGTGGTAGTATGGCCAGCTGGGGTAGGTTCTTTCCCCGCTGTAGTATGGCCAGCTGGGGTAGATTCCTTTCCCATGGTAGTATGGCCAGCTGGGGTAGGTTCTTTCCCCGCTGTAGTATGGCCAGCTGCAGTAGGTTCCTTTCCCATTGTAGTATCAGCTAAGGTTGGTTCCATTCCCATGGTAGTATGGCCAGCCGGGGTAGGTTCCCTACTTCCCGGGCAACGCTTCCGTATCTCCTGCATGACTTGCTTCATCCAGTCATCCGCATTATCAGGATTAGGTTCCGGTGGGGGACCGGAGTAACACACCCTCTGCTTGCTCTCAATACCAACCAAGAGCGCTTCGGAATTAATTTTAAAAAAATAATAAACCCTGAATTTGTGGGTTAAGCGCCCTCTATATCTAGTGGTGACTTTAACAGCCGAATGTTGCTTGATTAATATTGGCCCCAATAATGCTGTACTCTATTGGAAGCATTTTGATGGAAATGGAGTGGTGGCGCTGCTCCTGTGGCGACACAGCTCATCCGGTGCTCTAAGCTGTTGGATGTTTCTCGCCTGTTTCTTGTCTAAATAACAATAGTTGTATAATTCTTCTTCTTTTTTCTCAGGGTGGAGGTGCAACTCGTAATTGTCGGGATATGTATTCTTCTGCAAGTTTTGAGCCTTGGAAGTGCCCAAAATCAGGACTTAGAGGTCAGTTCTTGTATTCACTACACTTCAGCAGAGCGACGTGATATTCACTCACGCCCATTGGCTGCAGTCAAACCCAGACTTAGTGCACGTAAATATAAGCCGTATCCACCTTCTGTGGTCATGGGCAATGTGCAATTTTTGAGAAACAAAACACCAACTTATGCAAATGTCCGTTATTTACCCGATTGTAGAACTATTTCATTTGTGACATTCTCATGAGACAAGGTTAAAAGCTATGGATGCGGATGAACATGTGGCCATTCATGGTTTCAAATGGTTAAGCGGTGACAGGCATGAGCGTCGCGAGGATTTTTTTTCTAGGCGGGGGGAGGCAAAGCACATTTCCCAAAAAAATCGTTTTCCTCATACTATCAATTTATCATTTCTGAGCGTGCGCAGGGGAACATTTGCCCTACCCCGACCCCCATGAAATTAACAGCAATATGGCTATTCACGAGTAGCCAGCCCCCTTCTTGTGTCGCGCAACATGCAAATGGTGGCAAGCGACTTCGCTCGAAGATAATTTATAATAACCTCATAGACGTTTTCTCCTTCTTCAGCACAGACGATAAACTGATAATTGGTTGTCCTTATTTCTACCTATTTGGCCTTTTTTTTACGTTCCCCCAATCAAAAGGAACTTGCTATACGCGCATAGATAGGTTAATTTTTAAATATTCTTTTCTTCACCAAGTCGATTATCACATAAACATGAAGATATTAAACATGACATCATTTACATCACAAGTCATTTTTCTGTCGGACCGACTCATCGTTCCAGATCACCACATTCAATACCGATCGACTGTTTCAATCGGAGGATTTACGTGCCAAAACGTTTCAAAATAAATGTGAGGAAGCACGTTGTGTCCCCGATCCTAATATGGCTAATCTTGTCTGCTATTGCTCAAAAACCAGTTTGCGATTCTAGGGCGTACTACAAGAGATGCATTAAATCTTACCTGCCATTGCTAACAGCATCAGAACCAAGGCTGATGCTTCGTCCATTGTCGCAGATATCTGATGAATCCTGATCAGAAATGCGTTAGTGGGTATTTATCAAAAACTCCCACACCAACGCGAATTAAAAGGCAACTACCCACGCAGACCACCAAACAACACACTGTCGGATTGGATGAAAAGATGGACAATCGGTTAAAGTTGTTCGTTTTAGTCAGCGGCTCACACATCACACAAACGTGACCTACTAGGCAGATACGTAAGTAGAGCACTGAACGACGATCAGCAACAAGCCTCACATGACCATAGCGCAAAACAGTGTTTGACACAATGACCGAAGACCTGTTAGTTTGATCAACTACGCAGCCTTAGACCATGAAACAGACTGACACCATAGCGAGCCCAGCTAATTAACAATGGGCTCGACCAAGAAAAGATGGTCGCACCTTCTAATTGGATGCAGTTTCTGGCTTTACAAAACGTGTTCTTGAAATTAAACAATAACGCCCGTTGCAGTCGTATACCATCAGAAGTCGATATGAAGCGACCTGGCATCGCCAACCATCCGAAAAGTATTCCAAGAAACAGAAACCTTTGTGTCCATGCTCGCTTGGTTGCATTATAGAACCGCCTTCATAATGACGTTTAGGAAATTCAATTAAGCGAGAGCGCAGGTATTGAAATAAATAAGCTTTGTCCTTGATGTCACGGCATATAATATGCTGACCTCGTCAGAATGCTTTAAACAGGCGAAATATTAAATGCAATTTACCTGCTAAATATACCGGAGGAGCCCTTTTTATTTGCAGTGCAATACAGGCCATACTGCAGATGCTGAATTTCGAAAGGGAAATCCAAGAGTTGGGAATTCAAAGATAATGCATGGATGAAATTTATGTCAATCTATACTTACGACCGGTCTATCATGGCGCCCAGTAAAGAGAAGCCAATGTAAAAAGATTACAGTTTAGACGTCGGAGGAAACCCCAGAAGATCCACGGTATCAAGAAGAACCAACATAATCAGGCAGGAACTGACAACCCAATCCACATATTGGCCAAGTTTTGGAATCGAACCTGAGACACGGCGGTGGAAGGCGAGGAAAGTACACACCTCTATCAAGACTCCCCCGTCATTTTGAACTATCGACATTGTGACGTAAACCTCTGCTGACGAGAGGTCGTCAGAGATGGAGTGTGTGTGGGTGTGCGTGTACAAACACTGCCTTATGAGGTACCAGAGCAATGGGAGGTACCCCACAAGAAATGGTTTGGTACCCCAAAAGTTGTTAACGAAATAGATATATGGATTGTACTCAAAAACGGGGAATTTCCAAGGTGAGTTGATCCGTTGCAATTGGAAGAGTTTTAGAAAAGGGATATTAAGTCCGAATTTCAGCCCGGGAAATTAACTATGGTTAAAATAAGAGCATTCTGACATAAGTGTGCGATGTTGCAAAATTTCAGTACACGAGAACAAAGGAAGTACCCCACTTCTATGCCTATGTAAGCGTGGGTGTGTGTGTAAAAAAGTACTTATGAGGAGTGCGAATATTATCTCATATTGTAACAAAGATATGTGGCTCTTCGTGAAAACGGAAATCTCATTTGACCTACTTTTACGCATTTCCGTACAATGGGTTTTGTAAGCGTTCAAAGGGCCAAAATGTATGTCGCTCTTCGTGAAAACGCAAAATGCGCTTATCGAGATTTCTGCCCCTTGCAACAATAATGTAACTTGGACATTCATGATGTTTTGCCTACAGAAACATGTCAAAATGATTTAGTAGATTGTTTTTAAAAAATCTCAAAATTCTTGGAAAAAAAAGAAAAACATTGAAAAAAATATCGGCAAAATGGTACTTTTTGACATTATGTGGCTCTTCCTGAAAACGAACTTTTGTTGATGTGAAAATCGAGGATTTCTTCTATCTTCTATTTATACTCTTTTTGGTAACGACTCTCATTTGTTTTGTACACGTTTTCTAATCGAGGTCGTCCTCGATTTGATTCCTGTCCTAATTACTCGAGGATGATTAACCTAAGTGTCCTTGATTTTCACCACCAACACGCACACAAAACACACAACATCCGTCGATTGAGGGTTTTTTTAATTCGATTTAGCAAGCAAGAAAAAAAAATAAGCAGAGCCAATTAGCTTGTTTGGGTTTTTTTGCCACATTTATTTCACACGCTCGAACATAAACTCAAAGCGAAAACAGCAAGTTAAATTAAAAGTAAACAATATTTTAAGAATTACATCAATACGTTCAAGATGGCTTCTTCGTATAGCTTCTCTATGGACTGGGACTTGGCATCAAGTGATAATCGCACCAAGCAATGATCTTTTGGAAAAAATGTATTTGTATTTTGTTTACCTTCCTGCATTCTTATAATGCATAAAAACTGTCCCTCTACTCTGTCGACTCAAACAATTGATAACTATTTTGATAAACCTGTTCGCCCTTATCAATTATGCATGACCAACGATAACATTTTGCAAAATGACAACAACCCACTGTGACAACAACCCACTGTGAATAAAAAGTTAAAACATTTTTAAGCAAAAGGAAACATTTAACACCGGTTGATATTTACATATGTCTATGGTGTAATTAAAAAAAATCGGATGTTCTTTGCGCTATACACGGTTGAACCAGTACTTGCACGCTGTGTGTCCCATCCAAGCATGTAAATTGTTTGTTTCGCTGAAAGAATACTTGCCTCTTTTGTGATCCGCGGACAGAACTTTAAAACGGTGTTTGTGTGCAAATTCCGTTACTTGAAAAGTACGCCAGTGGTTTAAATGATTCTTGTACAAAAAGAAAGCTTATTAATAAGATTGAGGTGTGAAAACTTCCATGGAAAAATGGTCCTGACAATTGGGTTTCTTGATTTTACTCATCCTCTGGTGATGATTTCCAAGTTTCGGTTTGTTTCTTCTTGTCCAACAGTCTGAAAGTTTTGTCAGCGCTGTCAAAGTGAGTGTAATGCATGTAAGCGATGAATGCTCCAGCGAAATTATTCACGGCGACATCCAAGTAACTCCAATCGCAGACTGCAATAACCACCCTCCCACTCTGTGGGCTCAATGCGCACTACCGTCGCCACCAGACTCTCGTCAAAAACGTTAGTGACCGGGGTGTTGCCATCAGTGTTCCCGACGAAAACCTGAAACGAAAACGTTTACAGCCGTGGTATACCAGGGGTCGAAGAGGGGTTTCTTTTTTAACTCACATAGAATTTTAGCCAGATTCTCAATTCTAAGCCAAATTTATTCCATGGATTTTATTCGGCTCTCTGGATTCTTTTTCTAGACGAAAACAAGTATAAGTAGTTTTAAAAAACTCTTTTATATTTCAATAGATCTGATTCCTTCCCATCGAACCTTTCCAGAAGACGACATGACATAACTTCTCATTTGCATCGGGTGATTGTTTACAATCAGGTACATTTTTAAACGGATGGTTCCATTTCATAGTTTGCTTTACCATGGAACCAACCCTGGTCGTACAGAATTAAGTTATCACGGATCAACAAACACTCCGACAAATATCACAGTGGATAGAGTTCCGTATCATCTTTGGGTTGATATTTACCTTGATGTTTCCGTTTCCATCTGCCACGTGTTCGTGTTCAGACGAGGGCTGCTTCTGATAGGACACCTTGTATTGGGCAACATACTGAGGAATTGCTGACGGTGGCATCCAGCCTTGTGTGATGACGCCTGTCACCACTGTACTCTCAACAAGGTCCACCTCGATCCAGGGCTTGGCGTCGGTACTGTACACAGAGTTAATAGAGGAAGATGAACACTGAAATAACAATACCACACAAGTCAGGTTGTGTGATGGATCTGAAAATCGAACAGCTGGGCTTCGATCGGAAAATTTACTGTTATAAGTTTCAAAAAAGGGGAAAAATACAAAACGAACCAAAACAAATCATTAGCAGCAACTAACTGTTAATGAATACGCCTAGACCTAATGACGTCACGTTTTGTTTACATGTGCGCTTTCCTCTGACAGTCCCTACTTCGTCTGGCGTTCCGACTTCGTTGCCATAGGAAAACGCAAATGTTAACAAAGCCATTACGTCATGAGGTCTCAGGTCTATTAAAAATATTAAGGGGGGGGGGCTTAGTGACATTGTAATTGAAGTGTCAGGTGTGGTATTCCCGTTCGGTACCTACCTCGAGGCTATCCATCTGTTGTTATTGTTGAGGCGTCCCTTACGGGCGGGACAACAATTAGTGTACAATTGACTGGAGGCATTGATGCGACCGTCAGGGATTGTCCCGTCTTCCATTCCCAAGGCGTGACTCAAACACTCTGCTGGTAACAAACGATGGACACAAACGAATGTTACTAATATTAATACTAAAAGGTACCAAACTCGTTTGAAAGTTATTTGTTAATGAGGTTTAATTAGGGGCAGAATGCAGAATCCTGAAGGCATTAAATCTGAACGATTGCAAATAGGCAAAAAGCATATATATATTTGGCACTAAAAATCATTTCAATTTATTTTTTAAGGACATACAAAGAATATATTCCAAAGAACCATCAAAGTGACGTCAAGATATAAAATGATATCAAAGGACTTATGGTGTGCTATTAGTAATCTTAATGCAAGACACTTGTTTTAAACAGTGGCATAATCGACATGCATCGTGACCTTAGAAAGGATTGCAATCATTAAAAACAAATAACGAACCTACTGCATGTTTAAACAAATATGTGAGTTTAAGCTTTTAGTTACCTATTAGATTCTGGTAATTGATTTTATTTATCTTAATTTAGATGTTGATTACACAAGTTGATGATTGAAGTTGGTAGATACACTGGTTTAGCTCTACAGGAAATGTTGTGTTCACATTGTCAACTTGATGTTGAAACCAAAATGTAGTTTCTTTTAGAATGTCCGTGGTAGAACCATTCTAATCTTTTTTAGAGATATTTTTAATGTCGTCTGTAGACAGATACACGTATTATTACATTGTGTTGCTAGATTTGCTTTGTTGAGATGCGCCCAACGGGCAGGGAAACTCTCCCAACAACTAAACGAACTGATGTGATCTTCGTTGATTTCCCGGCTCTTATTTCCAAACGATCTTTCTGTGATGAAACAATCAACTGTTGCATGTCCTAAAATCCTTTGGTATTAGAGCATTTTGGGGGCTATGAATTTGAGGTTTAAAAAAAAAGAATATTAAGAGTTAAAGACATGCAAGGGAAAGCCAGCTTTCATTTCAATAGAATTTGGTTGGATGAAATATAGCTCCAAAATTGTTTATTTTTGGCATTGGAGTATAGGCTCTCTTTTTCAAATGAAGATGGGCTTCAGGACTTTTTTGGGGGGTGATCATCTTTAGACAGAATATTCTCCCAAAAGTTATTGATTAACAAATCAAACAATTTCCGATATTTAACGTCCTTTGCAGCCCTCCGTGAACATTGCTATAATGTTCAATCTCAATGCACTATGTAGCCTGGTGAAAAAAATAAATCCTCTTGCATTATGGTGTAGCAACTATATGGTATGGGAGATCATAGGTAAACTTACCTACGAAAGCCCTGTAGTGCCATAGAGATTTTTTTTTCTCGAAGTTCGTTTTTAGGAGATTTTTTTTCTCGAAGTTCGTTTTTAGGAGATTTTTTTTCTCGAAGTTCGTTTTTAGGAGATTTTTTTTCTCGAAGTTCGTTTTTAGGAGATTTTTTTTCTCGAAGTTCGTTTTTAGGAGATTTTTTTTCTCGAAGTTCGTTTTTAGGAGATTTTTTTTCTCGAAGTTCGTTTTTAGGAGATTTTTTTTCTCGAAGTTCGTTTTTAGGAGATTTTTTTTCTCGAAGTTCGTTTTTAGGAGATACATTTTCTCGAAGTTCGTTTTTATGAGATACATTTTACGGAGTTACGGAGTTTTATGAAGTTACGGAGCCCCTAAAGGGACATCCAAAATTATTTTTTTATCTCGTGCGCACGACATAATATCTCGTGCGCACGAGATACATCTCATGGAATGTCGGACACTTCGCCCCATTTCCACGTCGCCCCATGTCACTTCGCCCCTAACCACTTCGCCCCATCCCCAATTCGCCCCATCCCCACTTCGCCCCAGCTTTTACATGTAAAAAAAAATCTCATCTAAATGTATTTTATTGGCTTAAAAACAATTCCAACAGATTCACTAATTGCTAACCAACGGAAAGAATTAGCCCACCAATATTGACCAAATGAACAATTCATAACAAACCTCTCAAGCTATCACTCTCCCCTACCGAGAAAAAAAGCTTGAAGTAAAAGATCCAACTTTGTTCCCAACCCGGCTATACCAACCCGTCTCCCACTTATCTGAGAACGACAATACCAATCTACATGGGGCGAAGTGGGGATGGGGCTAAGTGGGGATGGGGCGAAGCGGGGATGGGGCGAAGTGGGGATGGGCGAAGCGGGGATGGGGCGAAGTGGAATTGGGGCGAAGTGGGGATGGGGCGAAGCGGGGATGGGGCGAAGTGGGGATGGGCGAAGCGGGGATGGGGCGAAGTGGAATTGGGGCGAAGTGGGGATGGGGCGAAGTGGAATTGGGGCGAATTGGGGATGGGGCGAAGTGGTTAGGGGCGAAGTGACATGGGGCGACGTGGAAATGGGGCGAAGTGTCCGACATTCCATGAGATGTATGTCGTGCGCACGAGATATTATGTCGTGCGCACGAGATATATGTCGTGCGCACGTGATAATTATCTCGTGCGCACGAGATATTATGTCGTGCGCACGAGATAAAAAAATAATTTTGGATGTCCCTTTAGGGGCTCCGTAACTTCATAAAACTCCGTAACTCCGTAAAATGTATCTCATAAAAACGAACTTCGAGAAAATGTATCTCATAAAAACGAACTTCGAGAAAAAAAATCTCGTAAAAACGAACTTCGAGAAAAAAAATCTCCTAAAAACGAACTTCGAGAAAAAAAATCTCCTAAAAACGAACTTCGAGAAAAAAAATCTCGTCAAAACGAACTTCGAGAAAAAAAATCTCGTCAAAACGAACTTCGAGAAAAAAAATCTCCTAAAAACGAACTTCGAGAAAAAAATCTCTATGGCACTACAGGGCTTTCGTACTTACCAGCTGGGGTAGGTACCATTCCCGTGGTAGTATGGCCAGCTTGGGTAGGTTCCTTTAGCGTGGTTGTATGACCAGCTGGGGTAGGTTCCTTTCCCGTGGTAGTATGGCAAGCTGGGGTAGGTTCCTTTCCCATGATAGTATGACCAGCTGGGGTAGGTTCCTTTCCCATGATAGTATGACGAGCTGGGGTAGGTTCCTTTCCCATGATAGTATGACCAGCTGGGGTAGGTTCCTTTCCCGTGGTAGTATGACCAGCTTGGGTAGGTTCCCTACTTCCCAGGCAACGCTTCCGTATCTCTTGCATGACTTGCTTCATCTAGTCATCCGGATAATCAGGATTAGGTTCTGGTGGGGGACCGAAGTAACACACCATCTGCTTGCTCTCAATACCAACCAAGAGCGCTTCGGAATTAATAAAAAAAATAATAATAAACCCTGAATTCGTGGGTTAAACGCCGTCTATATCTAGTGGTGACTTTAACAGCCGAATGTTGCTTGATTAATATTGGCCCCAATAATGCTGTACTCTATTGGAAGCATGGAAATGGAGTTGCTCCTGTGGCGACACAGCTCATCCGGTGCTCTAAGCTGTTGGATGTTTCTCGCCTGTTTCTTGTCTAAATAACAATAGTTGTATAATTCAATTTTTTTTCCTCAGGATGGAAGTTTTGAGCCTTGGAAGTGCCCAAAATCAGGACTTATAGGTCAGTTCTTGTATTCACTACACTTCAGCAGAGCGACGTGATATTCACTCACGTCCATTGTCTGCACTCAAACCCAGACTTAGTGCACGTAAATATAAGCCGTATCCACCTTCTGTGGTCATGGGCAATGTGCAATTTTTGAGAAACAAAACTGACCAACTTATGCAAATGTCCGTTATTTACCCGATTGTAGAACTATTTCATTTGTGACATTCTCATGAGACAAGGTTAAAAGCTGTGGATGCGGATGAACATGTGGCCATTCATGGTTTCAAATGGTTAAGCGGTGACAGGCATGAGCGTCGCGAGGATTTTTTTTTCTAGGCCGGGGGAGGCAAAGCACATTTCCCAAAAAAAATCGTTTTCCTCATACTATCAATTTATCATTTTCTGAGCGTGCGCAGGGGAACATTTGCCCTACCCCGACCCCCATGAAATTAACAGCAATATGGCTATTCACGAGTAGCCAGCCCCCTTCTTGTGTCGCGCAACATGCAAATGGTGGCAAGCGACTTCGCTCGAAGATAATTTATAATAACCTCATAGACGTTTTCTCCTTCTTCAGCACAGACGATAAACTGATAATTGGTTGTCCTTATTTCTACCTATTTGGCCTTTTTTTTACGTTCCCCCAATCAAAAGGAACTTGCTATACGCGCATAGATAGGTTAATTTTTAAATATTCTTTTCTTCACCAAGTCGATTATCACATAAACATGAAGATATTAAACATGACATCATTTACATCACAAGTCATTTTTCTGTCGGACCGACTCATTGTTCCAGATCACCACATTCAATACCGATCGACTGTTTCAATCGGAGGATTTACGTGCCAAAACGTTTCAAAATAAATGTGAGGAAGCACGTTGTGTCTCCGATCCTAATATGGCTAATCTTGTCTGCTATTGCTCAAAAACCAGTTTGCAATTCTAGGGCGTACTACAAGAGATGCAATAATTCTTACCTGCCATTGCTAACAGCATCAGAACCAAGGCCGATGATTCGTCCATTGTCGCAGATATCTGATGAATCCTGATCAGAAATGCGTTAATGTGTATTTATCAAAAACTCCCACACCAACGCGAATTAAAAGGCAACGACGCACTCAGACCACCAAACAACACACTGTCGGATTGGATGAAAAGATGGACAATCGGTTAAAGTTGTTCGTTTTAGTCAGCGGCTCACACATCACACAAGCGTGACCTACTAGGCAGATACGTAAGTAGAGCACTGAACGACGATCAGCAACAAGCCTCACATGACCATAGCGCAAAACAGTGTTTGACACAATGACCGAAGACCTGTTAGTTTGATCAACTACGCAGCCTTAGACCATGAAACAGACTGACATCATAGCGAGCCCAGCTAATCAACAACGGGCTCGACCAAGAAAAGATGGTCGCACCTTCTAATTGGATGCAGTTTCTGGCTTTACAAAACGTGTTCTTGAAATTAAACAATAACGCCCGTTGCAGTCGTATACCATCAGAAATCGATATGAAGCGACCTGGCATCGCCAACCATCCGAAAAGTTTTCCAAGAAACAGAAACCTTTGTGTCCATGCTCGCTTGGTTGCATTATAGAACCGCCTTCATAATGACGTTTAGGAAATTCAATTAAGCGAGAGCGCAGGTATTGAAATAAATAAGCTTTGTCCTTGATGTCAAGGCATATAATATGCTGACCTGGTCAGAATGCTTTAAACAGGCGAATATTAAATGCAATTTACCTGCTAAATATACCGGAGGGGCCCTTTTTATTTGCAGTGCAATACAGGCAATACTGCAGATGCTAAATTTCGAAAGGGAAATCCAAGAGTTGGGAATTCGAAGATAATGCATTGATGAAATGTATGTCAATCTATACTTACGACCGGTCTATCATGGCGCCCAGTAAAGAGAAGCCAATGTAAAAATATTACAGTTTAGACATCGGAGGAAACCCCAGAAGAATCCACGGTATCAAGAAGAACCAACATAATCAGGCAGGAACTGACAACCCAACCACATATTGGCCAAGTTTTGGAATCGAACCTGAGACACGGCGGTGGAAGGCGAGGAAAGTACACACCTCTATCAAGACTCCCCCGTCATTTTGAACTATCGACATTGTGACGTAAACCTCTGCTGACGAGAGGTCGTCAGAGATAGAGTGTGTGTGGGTGTGCGTGTACAAACACTGCCTTATGAGGTACCAGAGCAATGGGAGGTACCCCACAAGAAATGGTTTGGTACCCCAAAAGTTGTTAACGAAATAGATATATGGATTGTACTCAAAAACGAGGAATTTCCAAGGTGAGTTGATCCGTTGCAATTGGAAGAGTTTTAGAAAAGGGATATTAAGTCTGAATTTCAGCCCGGGAAAATAATGTAACTTGGACATTCATGATGTTTTGCCTACAGAAACATGCCAAAATGATTTAATAGATTGTTTTTAAAAAATCTCAAAATTCTGGGGAAAAAAGAACAACATTGAAAAAAATATCGGCAAAATGGTACTTTTTGACATTATGTGGCTCTTCCTGAAAACGAACTTTTGTTGATGTGAAAATCGAGGATTTCTTCTATCTTCTATTTATACTCTTTTTGGTAACGACTCTCATTTGTTTTGCACACGTTTTCTAATCGAGGTCGTCCTCGATTTGATTCCTGTCCTAATTACTCGAGGATGATTAACCTAAGTGTCCTTGATTTTCACCACCAACACGCACACAAAACACACAACATTCGTCGATTGAGGGTTTTTTTAATTCGATTGAGCAAGCAAGAAAAAAAATAAGCAGAGCCAATTAGCTTGTTTGGTTTTTTTGCCACATTTATTTCACACGCTCGAACATAAACTCAAAGCGAAAACAGCAAGTTAAATTAAAAGTAAACAATATTTTAAGAATTACATCAATACGTTCAAGATGGCTTCTTCGTATAGCTTCTCTATGGACTGGGACTTGGCATCAAGTGATAATCGCACCAAGCAATGATCTTTTGGAAAAAATGTATTTGTATTTTGTTTACCTTCCTGCATTCTTATAATGCATAAAAACTGTCCCTCTACTCTGTCGACTCAAACAATTGATAACTATTTTGATAAACCTGTTCGCCCTTATCAATTATGCATGACCAACGATAACATTTTGCAAAATGACAACAACCCACTGTGACAACAACCCACTGTGAATAAAAAGTTAAAACATTTTTAAGCAAAAGGCAACATTTAACACCGGTTGATATTTACATATGTCTATGGTGTAATTTAAAAAAATCGGATGTTCTTTGCGCTATACACGGTTGAACCAGTACTTGCACGCTGTGTGTCTCATCCAAGCATGTAAATTGTTTTGTTTCGCTGAAAGAATACTTGCCTCTTTTGTGATCCGCGGACAGAACTTTAAAACGGTGTTTGTGTGCAAATTCCGTTACTTGAAAAGTACGCCAGTGGTTTAAATGATTCTTGTACAAAAAGGAAGCTTATTAATAAGATTGAGGTGTGAAAACTTCCATGGAAAAATGGTCCTGACAATTGGGTTTCTTGATTTTACTCATCCTCTGGTGATGATTTCCAAGTTTCGGTTTGTTTCTTCTTGTCCAACTGTCTGAAAGTTTTGTCAGCGCTGTCAAAGTGAGTGTAATGCATGTAAGCGATGAATGCTCCAGCGAAATTATTCACGGCGACATCCAAGTAACTCCAATCGCAGACTGCAATAACTACCCTCCCACTCTGTGGGCTCAATGCGCACTACCGTCGCCACCAGACTCTCATCAAAAACGTTAGTGACCGGGGTGTCGCCATCAGTGCTCCCGACGAACACCTGAAACGAAAACGTTTACAGCTGTGGTATACCATTGGTCGAAGAGGGGTTTCTTTTTTAACTCATACAGAATTTTAGCCAGATTCTCAATTCTAAGCGAAATTTATTCCATGGATTTTATTCGGGCTCTCTGGGTTTCTTTTTCTAGACGAAAACAAGTATAATTAAGTAGTTAAAAAAATCGCATCGAACCTGTCCAGAAGATGACATGGCATAACTTGTCATTTGCATCGGGTGATTTTTTACAATCAGGTACATTTTTAAACTGATGGTTCCATTTAATAGTTTGCTTTACCATGGAACCGAACATGGTCATAATGAATGAAGTTATCACGGATCAACAAACACTCCGACAAATATCACAGCTAGTACTATGCATGTTGAAGATGGATAGAATTCCGTATCATCTTTGGGTTGATATTTACCTTGATGTTTCCGTTTCCATCTGCCACGTGTTCGTGCTCAGACGAGGGCTGCTTCTGATAGGACACCTTGTACTGCGCCACATACTGAGGAATTGCTGAGTGTGGCATCCAGCCTTGTGTGATGACGCCTGTCACCACTGTACTCTCAACAAGGTCCACCTCGATCCATGGATTGGCGTCATCCCTGTACACAGAGTGAATAGAGGATGAGGAACAATGAAATAACACTACCCCGTAACTCAGGTTATAATTTTTTTTAAGGGAAAAATACAAAACGAACCCAAACAAAATCATTGGTACAACTAACTGTTCACGAATAAGCCTTCGAGCTAATGACGTCACGCTTTGTTTAACCGTGCGCTAAATTTCCTATGTGGTAGACGATCCCTACTTCGTATGGCGTCCCGACTTTGTTGCCATAGGAAAACGCATATGTTAACAAAGCCATTACGTCATTAGGTCTGCGGTCTATTAAAAATATTTGTGGGCGTTTATTAGTAACGTTGTAATCAGATCGAGTGCCTAACGATATGAGATTGAAGTGTCAGGTGTGGTATTCCCCTTCGATACCTACCTCGAGGCTATCCATCTGTTGTTATTGTTGAGGCGTCCCTTACGGGCAGGACAACAATTAGTGTACAATTGACTGGAGGCAGTGATGCGACCGTCGGGGATCGTCATGTCTTCCATTCCCAAGGCGTGACTCAAACACTCTGCTGGTAACAAACAATGGACAAAAACGAATGTTACTAATATTGATACTCAAATACACCAATATCGTCTGAAAGTTATTTGATGTTGAGGTTTGATTTGGGATAGAATGCAGAATCATGAAGGCACTTTTGCCTCATAAATCTAACTGATACTAACAGTGTAATGATCGACTGCGTTGTGATTTAAGAAAGGATTGTAATCTAAAAAACAAATAACGTACCAAGCGCATGTTTAAACAAATGTGAGTTTGATGCCTATTTATGTTACATAGATTCTGGTTACAAATCTTATTTATCTCGATTTAGATGTTTATCTCACAAGTTGATGATTGAAGTTGGTATAGATGTACTTGTTTAGCTCTACAGGAAACGTACATTGTCGACTTGATGAAATGCATTTTCTTTTAGAATGTCTTTTGAAAAGTAATCTTCCAAAGAATCATTTTTATCTTTGTAAGGATCTGTTCAATGTCCTATACAGATAAACGTTCTATTTTATGTGTTGCTAACTGTTATCAATGTTCAAAACTAAAGGCGCTGAAGGCAAAGTATAATCTCAAAGATTACTCTTTGCAATCCAACCTGCCTCACAATGTATGTTCAATTTCATTGCTGTAACCCTTCCCGAGAGTTGTGGGTACCGGGTCTGTTCCTATTTGTGGAATAAAGCATAATACAACAAAATATAAAAACATGTTACCGTTTTGCATTTCAAACATGCTTCTATTACCTGGATTCTTCTCATCAGGCTCACAGTTGAAGTAAACATGAATTTCGTCGGAATCCTCGCTCAAGAAAAGCTCTTTCATGAAGGGCGCCACCTGGCGGTATGACGAGACAGGGATGCCCATACCACCGAGACGTATAGCAGCGCATTCGCACGGGTCTTTCGGTAAAAACCAACGAGGTGGGATACCAGATTGTGGGTTGTACTCCGATCCAATTAAGCAGATTTGATGGCATGAGACCATCACTATAATGTAAGTGTGCAAGGAAAAAATAACATCATTAGCCTTTTGAGACCAGACACATGTTGCTACTTTTTTAGGTTAATTTGGCTAATTATATGCAGTTTTATTTTATTCATTAAATTCTCAAGAAAAGTTCCCCGAAAAGGCCTTTGCTATATTGTTACTGGCATATCGATGTATTGAAAGCGAAACATTGCCTTAATTACCTGAAAGAGAAATAATTATATCGTGTCAAAATTTACATCTCACTTCCGATAATCTAAAAAGAAACATTCCGACTAGTGCCATACGGATGTACATCCTTAAATTGATGTAGGTAAGTAGAGAAGAATTGATGCAAATTTGGTTGTCAGTTGATGACAACCAAAGTGAAATAGAAGACCAAAATAACATTCACGGTTTTCATCGTTAATAACCTTAAATTCAAGGACTTAATAAGTACTTGAAAGAAAAAACATAAACATAGTCATTTATCGTTTGAACAATGCGATGCTTATGTAATTGCAGTCGTGATCTGCTCTGGTCAACTCTACTATATCTAGAACCCATCGGCTGCAGTTAGATATCTCCTGGTGGTGTTCAGCCTTCTCGTCATGATGAAAGTATACGAAATATAAACACTAACGCACAGCGCAAGGAGACATAGGGACCACAATACCGGGCATGGCATGAAAGGGCAATGCTTGTGCAAATTTACAGATAATTATTATGATTTGGCTTTGGATTTTAAAATGTCCAAAAGAAATTTCACGCACTAAAAGCCATGCGAAAAAAATTCTGATTACATTAAAGGCTACACGTATTTCATGAAAATTTACTTTTTAAAAATGGTTCAAAACACGGATTTGCAAGGTATTGGCCATCAAATCAAGATTCTCATTGAAAATATTAAATTTCCAAACATTATGCTTTAGTGTCATTAAATAAACAACTTTTCTTCACAATATATATATATATTTTTATGAGAATTTTAACAAATATAGATCGAGGATAACGGCATGACGTCATCAAAAAATGTACCCCTCGCTGTTTTACCGATTTGGTAAGACGTGAAAAGAACAAGCCTACCTGCTATTGCTGACGCCAAAATCCATGCTACTGCTGCGTTCATTCTCCCAGATGCTATGAATGAGAATCCGTTGGCGTTGATCGTACAAAGTCACGAATGACGCGGCATCGAGCATACCATACCAGCTCGCCTCAGCAGCTACTCGACCACCGAACAGGGTGACGTCACTGCCAGCCAATCAGGGGAGTGCGAAAACTTCCCTGCGCAGATGTACACAGTTCCGATTGGCTGGAAGTCTCCCTGTGGGAGGGACATTTGTGGTATGCGTGCGAGTAGCTCCCAATTCAGTGTAAACTATAAATATGCCTACCGGCTTGTGATGCAAAGAAAGGGTTGACAAAGATACGATCTTCGCTGCTGCGGAAAATATCTAAGAATCGATAAACGGCGAGACGTCCAATAATTTGCAAACAGCTCTCACCTGTAATAAATGAGGTATATACAGGGTGAGTCAAAACGAAAGTGACATGGATTCATGAATTATTTTTATTTTGAATATGAAGAACAATTCCACTCTTCTTTTTCTGAAATATTGACGGCGATTTTGGTTTGCTTTCCTTTGCCAGTTTTCGTTCATTCATGAGGGTGGGAAATTTTTTCCCCTTGTTTCTAATGGGTATTTATCAGTTGTAGAACGGTACATGATCAATTGTGGAAAGCTAAATTGTATTATCTTTTTTTATTAAAATAGTCATAACTCGGGAGTAGAGTATGCAAATACAGGTAATTAGTCTAAATGAAGCGTAGGAATGTTCACAATGACAATGGTCTTTTTCATTATTATTATTATTTTATTAAAAACCACAAATCGTGACCCAAAGGTCAAATTGCATGTGATCATAACAATTAAAACTTTTAAATATAAATTAAGAGTGTACATGTACATTAAAAAAACTGCAACTCAAAAGAAAAAAAAGAAAAAGAGTAAAGAAATACTCATTCACAAAACTCAAACAAACCGAAGACATAGACACGATTAAGTTAAATACCATCACCCCCCCCCCCCAACAGGTGAATTCCATGTGGCTCAATTGTTTAAAATTCTAGTAAAGAAAGGGATGGGGCTGTTATGAAAGCGATTGGTTCGAGTTGGCAAGGATGAAAAATGATGGCTATTACGAAGGGTTCTCCCATGACTCTCCTGTCTGGTAGAAGGCATAATTGAATCTGTACGGATGTTATGTACCAAGCCTTGGGCAAAATTCACAGAGTGCTCTCTTCTCCCATCAGCCAGAGAGTCTTATCCACATACTACCAGTGATTCTGGGTATGAGGTGTAATTGTTACCTTAAATTATTCTACAAACCCTCTTTTGGTTTTGCTCAATGTCGTTAGATTGTTTTTTAGTGATACCAGAGTGCCATACAACATCGGCATATTCAAGAATTGGTCTGACATAGCCTTTATATACAATACACAGTTCTTCAGATATAATATCGCAGATATTAAACTTCTTTTGTATAATATTGAGTCTCATTCTCCATCTCCCTGATATCAAGCGAAGCGACTGTAATGCTCTTGCCTCGCAATATTGGATCTTTGGCATTATTAAATGCTAGGCAATTATGAACGCTCTCCATAATAACGGAGCGAAATTATCACAGGTATTAAACTTGCCCTTATGTATAATACTGAGTCTCATTCTCCATCTCCTTGATATCAAGCGAAGCGACTGCAATGCTCTTGCCTCGCAATATTGGATCCTTGGCATTATTGAATGCTTTGCAATTATGAACGCTCTCCGTGATAATGGAGCGAAAAGGCATTGAAAAGGCGTTCTAGCTACGTCTTGCAATAATTACCAAACCCTTGCCAGCAACAAACATCACAATTGGCCAAAATATCAGCAGATCCTTGAAACACGACCAACCTATCTAAAGTTAATGAAGCGAGCATGCCTTGAAACACGACCAGCCAATCTAAAGTTAATGAAGCGAGCATGCCTGTCAATTCGAAAAATGTGCAGTTTCAGTGTTAACGTGCGGCCGTCAAAACGTTTAGCAATATGGAGAAAGTACCAAAAAACTGATAATATTCTAGATACAAATATTTTCTTGAAGTTCATGACTTATAGAAAATATGCCATTGTGTGTATCTAAAAAAAATTGTATATCCAAAATTATACAAATGTAAAATGCAAAGATGCTTATGATCATAAGAGAACTCTTGTCCTTCCTTGGCCTTGCAATTAATTTTGTTAACAAAATTCACCGGCGAATTTCTCAGTAATTTACAATGTGGCTACTCTCCTTTTTTGAGACGGCGGTTGAAATTATATTCAACCTGGAAACGAGGTTGCTAAACGGCCTTATCCCCGACAAAAACGCTTGGTGGCGTTCTTATGAACTGTTCGTAGACACGGGTACTCGGGCCAACTGGGCAATCGGACCAATATATACGTGGCCAATCGTACCTTCACCTGAACCGCCCATACCGGCACCAATACAGTCAGTTGGGCGATCGGACCGCTAGATTTTGTACATGCAGCAGCATTCATTTTCCCATTCACGAACTACACTCGGTCCACGAACCGCACATAACGGCCTTGGGCATTTTGCATTGCAATCAGGAGTGCCTTAAAATGCTAAATACCGGCGCATGTACGTGGAAACAAAATAGATGTTCCGAAAACCGTTAGTAGGTGATCAACATACCATACACGGGCAATTTATGACCAGGGCATGGCACCCCTTGCGGTACTCCAGGCATTGCCAGGTACGTTCAAAATGTATGGAGAGCACGTTGACTTTTTAGCAGTTTTGCTGAAAATTGATGCTTCATCAGCACGGTCCATTTTGTTTATCCTACGACGCTTACAGACGCGCTTGCAATCTGTATACAGACGCGCTTGCAATCTGTATACAGTCACGTGTGTCTTGGAAAACTGCAGTACTGTAGCCTACGTGCAGAAACCAAACATGCTTAAACTCAGCTTCGTTCCGATTTTGTTTCATCGTTTAAAGAGCCGACCAAAAACAAATCAATCGTTTCATATCATACAATTTGATAGCAATGTCCAAATAAAAAAACCATTGACTGATGTTGAGTTGAAATGTCCAAAGTTAGGGACCCGAATAGCGGGTGGAGTCCAAATGGAGACCACGCCCAGTTTTAAATCTGACGACGGCTACAATGTAACCGTTGTCAGATTCAAAATAGTACGCGACGTGACTCAATGTACAAAATATACATTGCACATGACATTACTTCAGTACAGTGTCGGCAATTCAATTAACACCATTTTTACATTACTCTCACGGTGCACGACTGCTGCTGGGGTCCTGTTACTGCCCTTGAGATTGCCTCCCTCAAAAATGCAAGGCTCCAGAACCCTGAACGAAATTTTTCAGGGAAATCAAGGCTTTGGAAGACAGAACCTGGGAACTCTGATCTGATCACTGTCGACAAAGCTACATTGTTCGCAAAGGATATCGAAGACTCTTTTCAGGATGACCACAAAGCCAATACAGTCTATGTTGATCTAACTGCAGCATTTGACACCATCTGGCATAAGAGCCTTGCTTGCACCATTGCATTGAAATTAGACATGTAGATTTAATTCATTACCAAACTACCCGGAATATCCACAATACACCTTAAACGTTAAGGCAAAGCCATAGGGCAATGGTTTTGCATTGCCTGGACAGGCATGAGTAAACCTGCTGTACATTCATTGTTACAAGATTAAAATAACAAAGAACACATCTGAGATAGCTGAACGCATAAGCTCAATAAAAGGGCAGCATTAGTGCGATAGACACTAACAGGTATTGGTGATTTTCTAAGAGAAAAATTGAACAAGGTCATGTCAATCAGATGAATATACTTTGAAACATTTAACCATTGAACAATATGCACAAGATTTAAAATCTGGGCTGCAATAATTTGGTAATTTTACCTTTTGAAATCGTTTTTACAAACCATACATCATACATGTACATGTAATTATTACCGCATAACCCATATATGACGCAGCACAGACGCGTGATTTTTGTTTCGCGAATTCTCTCGAACATTGTTGGCAAGTTTAGCGTTTGTCGTTGTACCTCGATCGCTGGTGTAAAAATGAAGCTTGAGAAAAATAACCATAGAAGCAAACGACCAAACAATAATTAAAACAAACACCAAGATATAAGCAAAAACAGAGGCACATCCAAAACACTTGAACAATTCAGTGTGAGTTAATTGACTGTAATTTTAAATGAAATAAGTTTCGGTTGACCTTAGTTTTTGATCTGGAAAACTGTTTAAAACAGTTTGTATATAGAGAATCTTTTTCATATAAATATAACGTTAAAATGGCTACTGTATCAACCTAGTGTAAGCAAATCTAATATCTTTCAGTATTTCAATGCACAAATTGTAATAGTCTGGCACTTAATTTCACAAAATTTACTATTTAACGACGTGAAATTTACAAAACAAATGCACTTTAACAACATTCGTTTTGTTCCGTGAAAACTCAATCTCAATGTGTTGTGGTAAAGGTTACTTTAATACACGTTTAGTTCAAATGTTATCGTCTTACTCACTAGTTCATTATTTTTGAAGTAAAGATATCATTAATACTTAATAACTATTTATATTATATTTATGGAATTGTTAAGCTCTGTAGAATCAGAACTCGTGGAGTGGGGAATAGAATGTCATGGTCATGATAAAATTGGGATTTCAAGCAATATTTCATTATTATTAATATTAATATTATTATTAAACCAAGGATTGCTCAAAAGTGCCTCAGGCACTTGGGCTCGCAAGCCTGCAGAAGCCCTCAAGATAAGAAGAAATGACTGAGAGGCCAGACAATCCCAGAATAATATTCTGGGGAAAACCCACGGAATCAGGCCCAATCCACATGGTAGCCCATTCGGGATTCGAATTTTGGTCATAGCGGTGGAGGGTGAGGTAAGTACCGCTACGCCAATGTGACTCCCAAAAAAGTAGTGCTAGTGTCACATATCCATATTCGCATTCGCTTTCGTGCCGAGTATGAACGGGACTTTACACAGAGGTTTATCAACAGTTTGAGTGTATTAGTTTAAATCGGGGAGTAAATGTGTGATTGGGCGGTATTAAACACTCTGTTTAAGACCAGTTGGAGCCTGGATGCTGATAATTACCCGAGCCGAAGGCGAGGGCAATTATCAGCATCCAAACTCCAAATGTCTGAAACATAATGTTTAATACCGACCAAACACATTTTATTTCCATTCATAAATACCCTTTCGGTCAAAAAATCAAAACTTGTCCGTCCATCACAGTAAAAACAAATTAAAACATTTAAAAACGATTTCGTACTGCGTGATGTCACGCAGAACAAATAAGTACCGGTTATAATTTCAAAGATTTGGGCAAAAAATAGATCGATTTGTTGTGTTAACAAAAAAATACATTTTCACTGAATTTGGCCCAATTTTTGTACGCCAAAATTTCCTTGAAAAACATCCGAGTGAAAAATGCACACACCAACAAAACAATAAAATCGAATCAATGCAGACAGTTTTTTCACAAATATTTATTTACAGAAAAGCAAGTAAACGCTTTGTGAGGTACAGAAGTACAATAAACAAGGCTTTAAAAAACACTACAGGAATTACATGTATACCAGAAGGTTAATGTACGATATTTGCATTATGAATTTTTTACGGTTTTTTTTATTTATTTACAAGAGTCAAATACAATGCAGATTTTGGCTTTGCTTTAGTCAAGGTCTTGTCCAAAAATGGTGGAAATTTTAAAAGCTGTACTAGCATAATTAAGTTAGGAATTAAAAAAAGAATAGAAGTGGTGAAACGAAAAAGTTCCAGACTTTCGATGATTCTGTCAAATGGTGGCGCTCTTTGGCGCTTATTTGCAGAAAACGCAAATTAATCTGCTTCACCTTCAAAATAGGTATCTACGCTTTAATTGTAACATTTAAAATTCGACAACTTTTGCATAATTTAGCAGCGGTTAAAATGGACTAAAAAGGTTTTTCATGAAAAGACACGGAACAGTACAAAATTGACAAGTTTATAACTCTAGGAAATTGTCTAAAAATAGATTGCTTGAAGACAAATGCTGACGAAAATAGACAACTTTTGAGTTGAACCCTGTACGTTGAAGCATTAATTTTGGCAAATGTTGAAGTCGTGAGAAGATGTGGTTTGTTGCAATTTTCAGATAAAAGACATGTTAACAAAACAACCCAAAATTCAGTATTTGTTACAAATATTGAAACGCGACACTGTACTTCAGTTAACCTGCTGTATTAAAAAAATAATGTTATTGTGGCTTTTAGAAGAATGTTAATTATCCAAAATGTGTCATAGATCTTTTGAATGTAAACTTCTATTTTGGCATTTTTTTCACTTTGTTTTCATCATTAAATGATTTTCTCCCCCAAACGTAATCCTCATTTCGATAGAGCAGAAAACAATTTCAAATCGTCTCTGAATGAGGTGTTTGTATCCAAGCAAGCACATGCTAAAACTGGAAGTAAATCTAGTTCATAAAATAGTATTAGTATATAAGGATACCTTTATATAAACCTGATGAGGATTTTTGTGCAGTTTAAACTTATTTTGTTTTCTGTACACATACAAAATGTATTAAATTGATAAAGGTTAGATCTTACAATTTTCAAATAAAAACTACAATGTATATGTAGTCTGTAAATATTTTTTTCAAATGTAATTTAAATACATGTACATGTAGTTCTCCACAGGGTGAGTCAAAAAGAAAGCGACTGAATTAGAAAAAAAGATAACTTTACAAAATGTGGCTCGCTCCATTTCATAAGAACAACATAGGGATAATCTACGTGTTACAGACTACTAACTGTGAAAAGTTCACGTAATTTGCATACTCTGTTCCCAAGTTATGTCTAATTTAAAAACAAGATAAAAACAAATCAGCTGTCCACCACTGTTCGTTACCGTCCTACGAACTGTTGACTACCCATTCAATAAAGTGAAACGTTGACGTTTTCCCACCTCCATGAATGAACGAATAATCATCAATATTTCAGGATAAAAATGAGTTGACTTGTTCAAAACACAAAATCAGACAGTAACAATTGATGTGTCAATCTTGACTCCACATTAAAATCCCATTTGTATATGAATGTCTGCGTGATCTTTAATTCTCACTCAGCTCAATAGCTTCCAAAGGCATTCCATGAACAGTAAAAAATAAATTGGTTCTTTCAGCAAAACAAGTATAACTTCCGATATCATATGCTCAATTTCAGTATTTCTTTTTTTTTTAGAGGAGTGGAAGAACATGCTTCAATAGTGCATAAAATTTGATTGTTTTTTTTTAAGAAAAAAAATCATTTATGCAGGTCACTTTCTTTTTGACTCAACCTGTATAAGGTCCTCAGAAAATAGTGTTGGAATTGAATGCATAGTTTGACAAACTGGGGGAAAATACACGTTTTGAGACTATACAATAATTCACTTTATCAGTACCTGTATAATGTTAGTCATATTTATGGGTTTTTTTACTCAAAAACATTTTGCTAAACCATTCCTAAAATCAGGGATGCCAGTTTTAGGCTATAGATTGATTTCAGGCTTTTCTATGTTTAGGAAAAACAAATACCGGCATGCTATCCCTTCATAGGCTGAAAACAGGTAATCCTTGTGCAGCGACATGTACACCCATACTGTAATTTGTATCAAGTGTCGAGTTTGAAAGCGTACTTTCAAAATGCTCCTTTTGTAACCAGAATTAATTTCCTGGGCTGAAATTCGGACTTAATATCCCTTTTTCTAAAACGTATACAGTCTTTTGTTCCCTATCGTGTGCATGTCTCCAGAGGGCACGGTGTATCAGATCACTTGTGGTATTGCATTTGTGTTTACGGTGAATTGCAATCGTTTTGTGCATTTTTAGCTGGCTTTCACACGCCAAACCTTCTCAGGCTGTGGAGCAAAGACCCAATGGCATCCCTGCTTAACTGCGTAGAGCTTAGAATTAAATTACGTCTACAAATCTACATTTTGTTCAAATGTTCATTGTCCAATTTCCGCTCGATGTTAAACTATACAAAATCTCCAGTATCAAAAAAATAAACTACAGTAATATCAAAACTAGTTCTTAATCGCACTACTTGACTCAATTCAAGTCATTTGTGCATGACCCTCACAGGATTAATGCTAAATTGAATATAAAAACGGATTAAAATAGCATTACCACTTAACAGGCAGTAAATAATTTACAAATTATTATTTTACACAAGAGTTTAAGATGGTCATGGCATAAATAACTGTCAAAAGTAAGGCAGAATTAATCATTGCTAAATAATATTCTAAAACGCAACTGATTTAAACATTTGAAACAATTTACGGTTGAAAGGCAACTGTATATTCATTAACTCCAATTGAATAATTGAATAGAGTTTCCCCTTTTAATACTGGCATTCTAGTGCAGAGCCACACTACGAACATCTCACATATCCAAGCATGCACATTTTATGCGACCCCACGTTCCAGCCAATCGGAGTCGACTTTAGAAATTGGGATATTATTTCGATCAGAAATGAGGACTAGGCTGTTGACTGGTCAATTTGTCTGCCATTTTTTGAAAAACAACAATGAGTTACCGGTGACCCAACAAAAGGCGCTCGCTGAATGAATCTGAAGGTAGAGACACAGTCTCGTTTTGCATAATTAATCGCCGAATCTGCGCGAATATCGCCGATGTACAAATGCCCGTGTTTTAGTTTTGGAAGCCCAAGTTTGTAGAGTCCTGTTGAAATTTTGTTACTTTTGTTCCCTGATGCGTTGTTCATACAGTAGTGCCGCCATTTTCAGCTGGGTCATCATTCAACATGTTCTGTAAAATGGAAATGGAAAAAAAAATTAAAATAAAAACAATTACAGGACCCATTCTGCCCGTCATTCAGACACGCATTGACCACTAAGATCACATCTTTTTGATCAGGTGACAACAGAAGCTCAGTCAAACACGGTCAAAATCACTGTGAGAAATGTACACCAACTACAGGTGGGGCGGGGGGCTTATGGCCAGGTAACTTGACTATTTATAGATCACCTGTATTTAGTGAACGTTATTTTCATGGGAAAAGATCTGACCTACTCAAAATTTACTTGATGGGAAAGAAATCCGGAAAATTTCTTACCGTGAGGGTATTAATTTCTTCCGAGTAGACTCCGATCTGACTGGGCGGGGCCCCATCAGCCGAGTCAGGGGAACTCGCACTGGTCTGAAAACACAAAAACAAAAAAGTCACCACAAGAAGAAAACCAATTCCATTCCTCTTCCCCTTCCTGCCCTATTCTTTTCCCATTCCGGTATCCATCCTATTCTCATTCCCTTTCCTATTCCCATTCAATTCCTATTTCCATTTCTATTCTGGTTCTACTTGCCCTTTCTATTCCCCTTCACCTTCTCATACCCATTCCAATTTCCATTCCCGTTCTCACTCCCCCTTCCTATTCACAATCCCATTCCCTTTCCTTTTTCCAATCCACTCCCATTTTCCTTCCCACTCAAGTTCCCCTTGCCCTTCCCATTCCCTTCATCTTCCCCTTTTCATTCCCATTTCCATTCCCATAATCACTCCTTTACCCATTCCCATTCCTATTCTAGTTCCCCTTACAATTCCCTTTCACCTTCCCATTATCATCCCCCATTCCTATCCATTCCTATTCCCATTCCCATTGCATTCCAGTCTAACCTACCTCATCTTCCTGCTTGTGTACCTTCCCGGCGCTCCGTACCTCCACCCGGTAGCTGGGGGGCAACTTGGTCCCATTCTGTACCCCTTCCCTCAATCCCTGCAGCCCTGGGGGTACCTCGATGTTCATGGGGCACACATAGTCCTCCTCTTCCATGCCCTTCTTCTTGGGGCGACCACCAAAGGGGCGCTTTTTGGGCTGTTTAAATAAGCAGGAAACAAACATTTTAATAATTTACGGTTAGTTTCTAAAACTGCTCAATTACCATTTAGTGACCACACTTTTCTTAAAATGAGACTGTAAGGTACCAAAACCACTTCTAGAAAACCAAGTAATAATGAATTTACAAATTCCAAATGCACGGAACTGTTCACATTCAAAGAAAAACAAAATTATAGGTTTCAAAGATGATATCCGAAAGAAAAAAGATGTTTGCGAAAGTAAAATTCACGTTTTGCATGGCCAACTGACATTACAATGTATGTATGCTGTTGTTATGGCAAATTCATACCAAATCTTCATAACAAATTTGGCCAGAGTTGAAATGTGCTTAATTTTTGTGACCTCCCAGCACAAATACTTTCCATGATGTCACAATTTCAGTTGTGCTTGCTTCTGTACTAAGTTAAAACCAGGGTTCGACTTTAGCGGTAGCCCGCTAGCCAAATGCTAGTCAAAACAGCGGTGGGCTAGTCAAACTTTTCCTTAAGTAGCCCGGCTAACGAGTCAAAAATTATTGGGCAACGGCAAAGGATTTGAACATGTCGAAACCCTGTACAAATCGACCTTCAAGCTAGTTTTTAGGCTCATTCATAATTGGCCCAAAAGCCAACATGAAGACGAAGTTGTGACGTCACCAGTATACAGACGGCCAGTATACCCACTACAAGTTTGCAAAAGTTGAAAATTGTTTATCCCCGGTGAATTTCATTGCGATTATTCCATAACGTCACATTCATTTTGCATTCGCATTCACATGGGTAATGAACCAGTTTTTCAGTCTACCTTGACTTTGGAGAGCGCGCTGAGCGGTACGTAGTTGGACGCTTTCTCCGTTTCTCGTTTCTGTGCTTGGATCTCACTGCCCACCAGAGAGACAAAGTGAGTGCTGAGGTGTCTCCTAAGGAGGGACTTGGCGTTAGGGATGCAGAGGGTAGTTGCTAGGGTCTCTGCTGTGAAACGGGGCTCCAAGACCTGAAAACAAAGGCAAATATTGATGACAAATACAAGGTACTTGTGACAAATACAAGGTTTTGGTGACAAATTCAAAGTATTTCTGACGTTTACAAGATATTGGTGGCAACTCTTGGTGACAAATGCAGGATGTTGGTGACAAATGCAACATCTCTGTGACAAATACAAGATATTGGTGACAAATACAATTACTCAACATTTTCCTCCCATCTCTTAAACAACATTTCATTGTGTTCTCTCCATGGCTTTCTTCAGGCTTGTAAGCTTGTCTCACAGAAATTGTGCACGTTTTGTTTTAGTTTAGGGATTGGATGACCACGCCGTAGCCACTGCAGCTTACCATAAGGGCTCCGTGGATGCCACTGCCCCTGAGGTTTGGCGCGTACTCTGACAGGTCCACCGTCCGTAACCATTCCATGACCCTGTGGTTTGTCCATAGCATAACCTCACGTCCTGCTTCGTAAGGCTATACACCGGAGAACAAAATATAACACAACCAAAGGGTAAACACTTTAGTTTCTACATGTAATTGACCCTTAAGTCAGTGTAACACCCGACACTGCCTGCCTATTACTCACTGTAGCGGGTGTAATCGCCCACTCGATCCCATGGTGTGTTGGCCCTTTTGCTTAACCATAACCTTCTTGGTACTTACATGTACATGAAAAGTGACGCTCCTTAGGTCAAATTTTTGCCAAAATTGTATCAAGGAGGTTATGGTTAAGAAAAAATTTTTTTAACACCATTAGCACCTGTACATGTACTACACAGTATTACACTGTTTTTATTCACTAAAGAATCAATAGAATTATGCTTTTCGCTTAGCAGCTCCACTAGAATGGCAATTAACTCAAACTTTCTTTCGTCTGAACCGAAAACAGGGCAAAAAGCAATGTCTGGCATGTACATGTAGACTTTTGCACCCAAACTATGTTCCGGACAAAACTTGACAACGGAAGTGTCAGCCTTGGAATAAATACACCATGACAGGTTAATTATCCACATTTTAACCTGCTCTAAAAGTCTGATGGAGTTCAAGCAAATCTAGTCATTATTAATATTTAACTTTATTATTACACCAGATATATTGCATGTTCAATCTGAAACCAAATGCCACGACAATGTCAACATAGATGCCGATGTCAAGATAATGACAGTGGGAGACTTTTGAGACGCTTGGTGGCAGCAAAACACATTGGTCCTTTTCCATTGTTTGCTTCACTTTGAACATGCACACATTAGCTGAACCCTTAAACCCTCCAGGTATTTTGGCTAAAAACCCTGCCAAACACAGCAACATGCACCACTTGTCTATGAAGTGACAAGCCTGCCGAGTGTAGCAAGATCCATCAGGCCAAGAGTCTCAAGGCCAAACTGCCTCAGAGTCTGTGGTCAGCGAATGCAGCAGGATACAACTGTGGCATTGTTCTATGGGACTAGCTCTCATTGTCTCAGAAGTGGTCATTTATGCACTGGTGTTGGTAGCTGAATGCATCCGAGTGCACCAGACTTTTTCACCTGATGCACTGTGCTGCGTTCGGCAGGGTTAGGGTCAAAGGTCAGCATTCTGCTGCGCTCAAGTAGCAGTCGGGGGATTAAATGATAAATATTGTCAAAATAATGAAAGGTTTGCGGAAACACCATGTGCGAATGATTTTTCGAAACAAAGGCTTTGTAAAGCTACAAAAGTGTTGCTCTACAATGCACCTCTGAACCATGCATGGGCAACATTTATGTCGCTTCACCTCTAAAAGGGTTGAATTTGATGTAAATAACTGAAAACTGTGTTTTTGCCACCAATCATCTCAAAAGTCTCCCATTTTGTAAGATTGATGGTTGAAATGGGGAAGGTGACACAATGATGAAAATGAAGATGACTGATGACACAATGGCGATAATAATGGGAATGAAAATGGTAATGTGAATGGCAATGATGATGACAATATTCAATGACAATGATTAACCCTCCTAGTTTTCTGTGCTTTACAACTCTTCAAGTTTTGCGAGACCACTTTTGCCCATAGCAGTATATTTACGGTATCAACCAAACTTCAAATTCCTTGAGGCCATGTTCTGTGGAGTGTGGATAATTCCGTGCACAATTCTGCGTGGTTAAGCTCAGGGCAAGCAGGCAGGTTCAGTGATGCTTCACTGCTCTCCACGATGCTGTTTTCTTTGTGTGCAGTGACTCTGTGTGTGACACAGTTATAAACACATTGTATCCCCTCACTTGAAACTGACCTGCTGGATTTTTATAATAGGTCAAATTACATATTGCTCTGAACATTGGCTTTCCACTAGGAGGGTTAATATGACAACGGCAGCGATGACAATGGCATTGAACCCCTTGACGCCGGTTTGGTTCAGCAACCGACAACTGCACTTTGAGTGGAATGTGTACATGCAGGCATTTGACTATTTTCCTTGAATGGCCAGCAGGAATGCGGCCACAGCGTTCCCCGGCTCATTGCCCTTCATTGAGCTGCGGTCACCGCAGTCAGCCGGCGTTAAGGGGTTAAGATGATGCCTAAAATGGCAATGACAGCAGTGACAATGATATGACAATGGCAATGAAGATGGTAATGAAAACAATAGCAGCAATGACAAAGACATTGGTGTTTTGACGACAGTGAAAAAAAACTATGACAAAATGACAATTAAGGACAACAAATACGAAATGCTAAAATGACAAATTAGAATTGGCAATGACAGCAAAAGTACATCTAATAATGCTTTGGTTGGGCACTAGATCACATTCTCAGGGATACAAATTGCAAGATGTTGATCATACACTATGATAACCACAAAGAGCACAACAGATGACACTGCAGAGATACATTGATGAGTATAAAGTACTGAAGGTCAATAAATTCTGAACCTACAAGTAAAGGTCTGTCCACAAGGCATTCAGGAATACATGTAAGTTCCTGTGAAACCATGCAAAGTAGGGTCACAGTACACAATGTGAAGAAGGCTATTCTATTCCCTACTCACTCAAACAGTAACAAAAAAATACACAAGCGGTAGTGTACATATAAATCACATCATGATGCTGAGCACTACTGCTCCCAAACCTCCACACCACTAAGATCACCGTTCAGTGTATCAAAATATTTCCACTTTCATGTTTAACTTCCTGTTCAAGTGGTCATAAACCTTTCATAAATGTACCGGCATGTTTTCTAAATGTAAATTGTCTGGATTTTTTTCAAATTCATCTCGATTGAAATATTTATTACACTTCCTCCAATGAAAGTACACTTGAAAACCCATTCACAGACAAGTGGAACAGGCAGTTCCTTTAAGCAATGCATACACCAACAACAAGTACAAATGACACCAAAGTATTAACTGTGCATTACCATATTACTGAATTAAAGGGACTATTTGTGGTTTGAAAACCTGATCACCACCAAATGAAGCAGGCTGGTCCCAAAAAAAAGTGCAACTGCAGGCACTGAATCTCATCTGTGTACTTCTTTTGGTCTTTTTTGTAAAGGTACAAAATAGACACAGTTGACAATTAAATCTAAACATAACAACTACATGCACCAGTAGTCTATAAGTTTTTCATTTTTGGGACTTTCCAATGAAATTGGACAATATTACACAGACGCCACCAACACAATCGCAGATCTCAAAATAGGATAATTATGAGGCAGTAATTTCCCAAATTCAGGCTTAAATGTGCGCTGGAATGCAACATAAACTTTTTCACTTGTTTAAACTTAATTTGTTCAGTTCTCTACTAGGGCTGTCCCAAAAATACGGAATAGTCGAATATTCGATCATCTGTCGGTTAGAATATTCAGGTAAAAAATAAAATACGCACATACACACACCACTGTGATGTTATGTCGTAAAGTTGCGGTGCTCTATTGTCAGTTGCCCCTTTTTTTGTCGACTGTAACTTTTTTGGTCGACGGCAGTTCATTGTTCACATCCTTTAAGCAGGTCAAAGCCCTTTCACAGTTATAAAATACTTACTGGAAAACACTCCAGAGCCCCGTATGGATCGCCGCACATAAATGTTAACTAGCACTCTTCAAGCAACTTTTTAACGGCGCAGCACGAAGTAGCAGCTGGCAGTTTCGAATATCCGAATACTCGGCCTGACGCAGTTTTGAGTAATCAAATACTAAATTGTTCGTAAATGGACAGCCCCATTCTCAGCCATAACTCTTCAAAACATCCATATTTTGAGATCTGCGATGTTACAACCGTGCAATAGCAACAACCAACTCCACACTGAGCATGCCCCACTAGCTGTTGGTTTGTTTGTTTGATTACCAATTCTGAACTCCAAGGGGGCATTGTTTTAACCTCAGTAAACCAATTCTGCGAAAGAAAACAAATGAATATAAACTGATATGCAACTGCCAACTGGTAGAAATCTGAAGTAAAAAAAAATATTGATTATTTAATTAAGTAATGTTGAGTCAAATTCTTAAACCTGATTGTCTACAGTTTATTGGAGGATTTGAAAACAAACTTAGTTACTCCATTCTCAAAGTGGAAAAACCATTAACTTATAAGCCCAGACCACTTTGCAAGCGAGTAACAACACCTCTCCAGTGTCGCACTGTATGTTCCATCTGCGCATTATGCACAAGTGCACAAATGCTGGATTTTTGTCAGACATATGGTTGCACATTCATGGCTGTGATTTGTCAAAGCGTCAAGGGGCGTGGCTTAACAGATTGGTTTATTATCCGTAACAGTTAAAAAATGCTGCATGAGCTTCAAGCATTCTAACAACCATTACAATTGATGCTGTGATATGCCCTTACTCAATACTACACAAAATTACTCAAAACAAATGTGTTAATGTTTTGTTTATCTTCTGAAAGTTGTAGTTTCTTGACATGTCTGGGACTTTCCCTTTACGCCGTGAAAGGAAGGGGATTAGAACGACACATATGCTTACTTCGTCTGTCGGTCGACGTCGGAGGCAATTGGGCTGGAAGTTGTACAGCCTTAGGCACTGAATTCCCCGCATAATACTGACATGGTGCATGCCGCTAGTAACCCGCATCAAAAGAAGGTCATCCTGGAATAATGAATTATTCATCAGGTCAAATTTACAAGAACCAATATCATACCTCAGAAGGTCATCCTGCAATAATTACATATTCATGATAAGATGGAATTTTTTGGAATTTTGCGTCGGGGTGATATAAATCAAATTAGGTTTTGCCCTTCACCGATTTTTAAACACTGTATACTCAGTGTGTTACCTCCTGAGTGAAAGTTGGAAAAAATCACTCGGGTGGGGCTCAAACCCACAACCTCCTGCTTTCTAGTGCAGATGTCTTACCACTGGACCATCGAGCTAACGGGATCGGTTGGCTGGTTCGAATCTGATGTACATAGCAGCGGGTACCGCATAAACTATTATAAGATGGAATTTTGCGTCGGGGTGATATAAATCAAATTAGGTTTTGCCCTTCACCGACGTTACAGTATTTAAACGTCGCTGAATGGCAAAACCTAATTTGATTTATATCACCCCGACGCAAAATTCCATCTTATAATACATATTCATGGGGTCATAACGTGAGAACAAATATCGTCGTACAACATCAGGTCATCCTGAATTAATTTAATATTCATTAGGTCATATTGCAAGAACCAACATCATCATACATCATCAGGTCAGTCTGAAATGATTCAATATTCATGAGATCACAGTGCAAGAGCCAATGACTTCGTCGTGACAGGGTTGCAATATTTACATCACTGCATGATGGACTATGGGTGTGATATCATTAAAGTTGATAATTAGTGGCTGTAATGTTACTGACTTCAATGATACACAAAAAATTAAGGATAAAAAAAGAAAACAAAAACACAGGCTGTTCTGAAACAGAAGGCGAAAATCTGTGTAAATTGTTCTCCGACTCGATATCAGAGTTGTGTCGAGACATTCCCCAAAACTTGGCTTTGTCTTCAGCTATGCCTCCAGCCTCCAAATTAGTTGAAGACCCTCACTTTACTTGGGGGAACTTTTGGCTCAATACAGGTCCATGTACTGCCGAAGAAATATCCAATTCTATTATACAAAGGCCCAAATCAAGAATCTTTCCATCTATTGAGATTACTTAAAGGTTTCTAAGAATGATCCCTTGGCCAGCGATGAACCTGAAATTGGAAGTAAAGCCAAAGATGGAGACAAAGCCGAAGCTGGAGAAAAAGACTTGGGTTTGGCAAACACCTCTCTGTAATGCTTACCACAGTCAGGTAGTGCAGCATTCTCCCATCAATCCTGGCTTCATTGAAGGCATCCTTGTACTGAGGTAGACCCACGTCGTCCAGCCATCTGGTCACCCAGTGGTAGTCCAGCGTGCTGAATCGGTCCTCTTCTTCCGAGCCCATGGCCTGAATGGCTAACTGGAGCTTCTTGCGATGGAGGACGTTCTTGACCCCCAATTCCTGCGAACACAAAAAAAGGCACGCCTGGTAAAGCTGGTCCCAAAGAACACACCATTCTATTCAATTGATTCAGAATGGCTATGCACTGGAAGTCTTTTCATGCATCTGGTCCACATAATTGGCCGGATTTAGCTCATTGCCGAAACAGGGTAATCCTATACAATAGCACTGCCCAGATCAAAAGTGGCAGTCAGTCGGCGAGTCTGTCAGTCAGCTATCGGGTACAGGGAGGAGTACTGGGATCTCTGGAACAAAAAAAAAGGCCTGGTATTGTGAAATACGCCTTTTAACAGATTTTTGTACCCCTTTTCAGGCCTTAAGCTCGAACTATTTGCTCAATGCACCATTTCATGGGACTATTCAGCAGAAAAGTTTCTTTCTTGCCGAGAAAGAAACGAACTGATACTAGTCATGAGTGACACAAATCCAATGTCATTTCTGCTGGTAACTTTTCGTCTGCTAACAAATTTTTTTAGGCACTAAGCAAATTCATATTTATAGCAACTTTGTGAAATTGGCCCAAAAGGAGCATCATAGGGGAACTTTTTTTTAACACAAGCCTTATTAGGAAAGACAGAAGTCAGTGAAATGAATAAATGGCCTTACCCTCTCAAGGTCCAGGGGCGACGCTTTGAGGAGCGTGGCTCCGTTCTTGACCCAGACGCGACACATTGACATGTACTGGCCCAGTCCCATCTCTTGCAGCCAAGCCGCTACCTGGTCACCCTCCCACTTGGCGAAAGGGGCATCGATATCTCTGTAATTTAAATAAAAAATGGTACTACATTAGAAGTTCTCTATAATAAATATAAAAGGGTCCACAAAATGACGTTCGGTATAGTGGTAGCAAATTTGGTAGCCAATGGTCAATATTGGTGTACAGTGGAACGCCTCTATAACGAACACCCCGTGATCCACAGAAATTGTTTGTAATATTAGCGATCGTTCGGTATAGCAACTTTAAGCTACCGGTGCTCCTGTACTCACTTTTCAACAAATAGCGCCCTTCAGAACTTCACCCTGCCCGCCCTGAAAGACAACTTTGAACTCATGCCGACTATTGAATTATGTAATTTCACAGTTTTTGAGCTTACTACCTACAGCAATGGGTGGCTTTCCCCTTCTATGCCTTGGGGAAATAATAGCCACTTGTCGCTCTTCTGCTGACATTTTTGGAACACTGTTCAAAAAAAGGTACATTTTTGTACACAAAAATCTGGAGCCAAGGATGGTTTTCGGTATAGCCAAATGTTTGGTATAACAACGTTCCACTGTACATAAAATGTGGGATGTCTGTCATAGCCAAATGTTCTGTATTGCAGCGTTTGCCTTAGCGGCGTTCTACTGTTCATCAGACAGAACTTGCAAACCAACCAAAGCAAGCTCGGTGGTTGAGTGGTACTAAAGACATCTGCACCAATAAGCAGGAGGTCGTGAGTTCGAGTCCCACCCAAGTATTAGCTTGTGATTTGTTTGTCTTGAGAGCAATCAGACAGCAATGAGTATACACTACTTACTAAATTATGTCGGTCACGGTTTAAATAAAAAGCAATCTGAATTTATATGTCCCTAATGCAAAAGTTCCACCTGTCAAAACAGTAATTGATTGAAATACCAGCCACAATATCAGATTCAGAACCTGTCATATGATAACAGCAAGATTGGCAGTCAAGTGGCAAGATGTCCGTATTGGATTTGAGTCCCAACAACGACAATTTCGGATTTTGTGTTTTTTACAGCCTCTTGTACAACCTCATGTTATACCAGGCAAGTAAAATTGCATCAGCATAGGAAAAATCTATCATAGTCATTCCCTGCCTTTGAGAAACGGTCAAAATGTCAAGTTTTTGTTTTGAACATAAATGTTTTTTAAAGTCATTATTAAAATTAACTTCTTCCAGAGGCAAAATTCCACTGAATATCAATTAAATAATCAACCCTTTCTTGTCCTTTCAACTGACCTATTTACACGAAGCCCAGGCAAGCCAAGTCTCGGACCAGCCGTCGCCCTGAAACGCCCACCACGACGGAACTCCACTGGCGCATCATCATCATCCTCCTCAAAGGTTAAGGATGCAGAGTTGCTTCTCTTCAACCTACCGAGAATGTTTGTTTACCAAAGCTTCTTTCAGACACGTGTTGAACCTACTTGGCACCACACATAGTACATACCAAATTCCCCACAAATTATTGAGAAGGAAAATAAATTGTAGCCTGTTAAAAAACAAAATCCTCGTTAAGTTGTAGTCTTGAGACAGATCCATGGCATTTTGTAGTGTGACCAGTCGAATAATAGGTATATTACTGCAGGCCTGATACACTTACAAACTCAGACAAGTGTGTATTTGCCTGCAATCTTGGATCCCTCTATTGTCCCTCTTGTACTTTTTAGGAAGACCTCCCATATGTTTTGTACGCAAATCCAAATTGGGGACCTCTCGGGAATTGGGGACCCTATTGTCCTCTATTGTTCAACATCCCCTATTGAATGCAGAAACAAACTCTAGTTTTGTTTCCTTCTTATTATCATTCTTCTTTCTTTCCCAAACTCACTTACTTTCCAAATAGTTTCTTGATGCCCACTTTCTTTTAGGAAAACCTCCCATATGTTTTGTACACGAATCCAAATTGGGGAGCTCTCGGGAACTGGGGACCCTATGGTCCTCTATTGTTCAACATCCCCTATTGAATGCAGAAACAAACTCTAGTTTGTTTTCCTTCTTATTTCCATTCTTCGTTCTTTCCCAAACTCACTTACTTTCCAAATAGTTTCTTGATGCCCACTTTCTTTTAGGAAGACCTCCCATATGTTTTGTACACAAATCCAAATTGGGGACCTCTCGGGAATTGGGGACCCTATGGTCCTCTATTGTTCAACATTCCTTATTCAATGCAGAAAACAAACTCTAGTTTTTTTTTCCTTATTTCTATTCTTCGTTCTTTCCCAAACTCACTTACTTTCCAAACAGTTTCTTGATGCCCACTTTCTTTTAGAAAGACCTCCCATACGTTTTGTATTCCAAATTGGGGAACCCTCGGGAATTGGGGCCCCTATTGTCCTCTTTTGTTCAACGTCCCCTATTGATTACCATTCTCCTTTCTTTCTCAAACTCACTTACTTTCCAAAAAGTTTCTTGATGCCCACTTTCTTTTTCCTCCTCTCGGTAGGTGGGGTTAAGTGCGATGGGCAGTCGGCAAAGTTCACCTTCCTGTTCCGTCGGACGATGTCCTCTCCGTCCGATTCTGTGGAAGCTGGTTTACCATGGCAACAGATCCAGTTATGATATCGATAAATTCACAAAGTGTCCAAATTTGCAGGAAATGAGTAGAAATGTGTACAGTACGCTTTTATCAGATCAACAGTAATTATAACAACTTCAAGTGTGCTTTTATACTGGGTGCGAAAATTACATGTATTCATCAACATGAAACGAGAGAAATCAAATTTTTCTACCAAAAAATTCAAAAATTATGTAAAAACTTTCATGCAATAGATGCTTACATGTATAAACAGTGAAGTTGGATACTTTTTTTCCAACCAACATTTATCCCAAGCAATTCCGGTTTTCTGTTTTTCGTGTTTGTTATTTCTGATGAAACAAATTGTTCTGAAGCATTAATAAACAGGTAGTGGAATCAACAATTACTTGTTAAACCAAACCTTTGTTACTTTATTCCACTGGATACAATTTTTTTTAAAATCCAAGAGTTAATAATAACATGCAGGAAAGATTGCAAATAAAAGCATACCAAGCTTGCAACAATCAAAAAGCATGCAAATATAGAAGAAGTTAAATTCAACACAACATATAATACATTCCATTTTGTGGTGTTGTATGTAATAAAAGTGTGTTACAACAAACTACAACCCCGCCCCAGTAAAATATAACCCCACCCTTTATTGAATATTCAGGCCCTGGCTGCTTTGCATAAAGTGCTGACATGTGCTTTGGTGACTTTTTATGAATATGTATGAGTGTTTGCCTATTTCTACATGTGCAGGTGATGTGCAAAAGCATTCTGAAAATGTCACTCCTCTCTTGATGAATATGCATCAGCGATCAAGTGCATTCTTCTAACCCTGAAAAAAAAGGTGCCTGGTTGATACCGGTACATTGTAATTCAGTCCTGCACCCGATTTCACGAAGCGCTGCGACGCGTCACAACTCGAGTAACAATGTGTAACACGTCGCAACTGGCGACGCATCGTATCTTCCATTTCACGAAAGTTGCAATGTGTTGAACGCGTCGTAAGTTCCTTGACAACAGCTTAAAACATGTCACAAGTTACGACGTGTCTAGTGGTCATCACAAAATAAGAAGAGTCCCTTTCTTAGCCAGTTTAATGCCATAAACATTACATAAACGAGATTATAATACCGAGGCAATGTCTGCAAAGTTGTAAATAAAAAATTCCTTGAATAATTATAAATTAGACTGGAATATTGCAGTTGAAATGTCAAGGTAGCTATACAGTCCACTGAGAGCTTATTTTTCTTCAAAATTGCATCGCACGACCGCCATTTTGTCTTACGTTTTAACAAATTTCGCGCTGAGATCCGACGACTCTTTGTTGAATATCAGACGGCTATTTACTGTACGCTGACTAAATACATAAAACAGTCACCGAGTTGTGCTATAAATACACATACGATGCGTCGCACTTACGACGTGTTTTGTGAAATGGATTGCTGGACGCGTCGCAGCTACGATGCATCGTACATGTAAGTTACGAAGAGTTTGATGAAATCGGGTGCAGCCCTGTTAAATGAATAATGCATGAGATCTGATCAATTTCCATATGTGTTTGTAGAGTATGTGACAATACTGACAACATGTTCAGCGAAACCATCTTGTGCTCTTCTTGATTATCATGATAATTTGCATAAAATGCACTGTGCTCATCAAAGTGTGCATGATGTACAGAACTGCATGAATAAATGATGGGGGAGGTGGGAAAGAAGATTGGGTTGGAGTGGGGGAAAAGGTTGGAGTGGGGGAAAAGGTTGTGTGGGGGTGGGAAAAGATGGTTGGGTGACGGTGGGGGTAGGGGTGTAGAATGGGCTGGGTGTGGGAGAGTAGGGTGAAAGTACCCAGAATACCAGTTTTAAGCTAATGAAAGGTCAAAGCATGGGCAGAGATGGAGACATGAAAATGGGAAGGGATCTCAATTTTGTATGGCTTTTCTTTCGATTTTGGGGGGGGGGGGTGTTATACCACATGTGCACACCCATATTTGTTCCGTAGTTGTGGGGACTACACCAGAGTTGTCCCATGGTACTATGGGGACCAAAGACGCTGTGGGGACAGTATTAAGTCCCCATAACCTGGTCCTAATTTGTCTTGACAATAAAAAAACCTTTCCCATAATGCGTTGACGGCCTGCCCACGCTGGTTCACTAAGGCAAAATGTACACTGCATGTGCACCAACCAAGAGGACGAGCACATGACGGACATTGGTCTATTATTCAATCCAACACAGAAGCACAAAGTCCAGAAAATGGGAAGATATACAGAATGGGAGTGATAGCAATCAGGACTGGAGCAAGGGTGCTGAAATCTGCTTGTGCAAGATGTGCGTGATGGTGGATGGTGCCAGCAGATGTCTTGCTCATGGTAGCGGCAATTCTCACCACTGCAATCACTTACCACACCCTCCAGCTTGATCATAACTTCACTTTAGTTTAGAAAAAGCAAAGTCTGTGCACTGTGAATCATTTAGATGTATTTCTATGGTTGTTTTTATGAACTTAATACTTGTGAACTGCACACTGGACATGTACCGGTACATGTACTGCATGTATATCGTTAACCCCAACTCCCTTGGCCTTTTTGCTAGGATGTAGCCTCAATCCTGCAAAATCCTTCAACTGCCTCCATGTAAAAATAGCATATAGCCTCAATCCTGCAAATTCCTCCATTATTTCTTGAATATGATCCGTGGAGGGGTGACCACTGCCTGAATCCTGCAAAATCCTGCAGCAGTGACTGTCAATATCTTGAGACTTGGCCAGTGACATCCTGGAGCAGTGCGGAGGATTTCGGGCATAATCCAGGTCTATATTTATGCATGGCTGAGCAAAAACAACACAAGGTCCGGCCCAAGACCTTGACAAAGTGCATCCTACGAAATCAGTAACGCACTTTTGCCATGTAACTTCAATCCTCCAAATTCCTCCACTTTGGCAAAGAGGATTTTGAAGGATTCAGGGCGGTTAGGGTTGAAAATGTACTAAAATGGAAAGGTTTACTTGCCAAATTGTCTCAAGACTTCTCAGAAGTACAGGAAATTCAAAAGATATATGTTTTACAGGGTTACAATTTAGAACCCTAATTTGTCAATCACCGCTGCCCGACTGCATGAACATAAATGTGTCTGTTTTTGTGTGTGCACAGAAAGTGTCACAGTCATTCCAAGGAGATTAAAATGGTTTTGAAAACCAAGCACAAGAACTACACTCAACCAAAAAAGAAAGTCCCCTCTTCTCAATACTTGTTGTCTAACTCAAAAACTACTGAGCAAATCTCTAGCTCAAATAACGACTATTCAGTACAGAAATTCCTTAGCAATCCAGCCATACTCTTACCGGTAACTGGGCCCAAAACAGTGATAATATGTACGAATTCATGCAATTTATGACAAATGATACCGTAAACCGTTGCGCTTTGCGTGCATGTTGTGGTTCACACTCACCTTGCACGTATACAAAAGTGCAACCTTTTCTTCGGTACCATTTGTCATAAATTCAGGCATGCAACTGGGAAGTCACAAAAAAAGAGGAAATTCAAATTTTTCCAAGACTTTGTACAGTGTTTTTCTATTTTCAATGGCACACTTGGGAAGTACAAAAAGAGGAAATCAGCTGATCCGAGGAAAAGTTGCATGCTTTTAAATTGCATAATTTTGTACACATTATCACTGTTTTGGGCCAAACAACGACTGTGGCTGGATTGCTAAGGAATTTCTGTACTGATCAGTCGTAATTTGAGCAAGATGTGCCCAGTAGTTTTTGAGTTAGACAAAACAAGTATTCAGGGGAGACTTTCTTTTTTGGTTGAGTGTAGTTTGTTTTTAGTTCTTATAAATGAAATTGCAAATTTGTGAATCTGTGCTTTCTAAAAAATTCTTTTAAAGTGCAAATAATCCCTATAGTAGTTGAGGTTTCATGCCATGCATAGTGTATTGTGCTGGTGCAGCTGTTTTTTTTCACTTCCTACATACCTTCGTGCAGTGTAGTGTGGTGTTACATCATGCAAACAAACTTTAATCTTTTTTTAGTAATTCAAAATACATACATACCTCCAGGCAGGACATTACAAAACCACCATGCCACTGATAGACTGTACAAACGTACATCCAACACATCAAGGGGTAAATATATACAGATGTGGGTGATACTTTTTTTTTAGTAATGGTGACCGTCCTCCATCAATTTGAAAAAAAAAAAAAACTTTCACTTACACTTGGTAGTTTATTCAGCGGAGTAGCCAGGGTTCTCATCATGGGAGGGGATGAGAGGGGGTGAGAGGCGGGGGGGCCTTGAGGTTACAATGGAGGGGCACCCAATTATTTCATCAGTGCTGAAAGGTAGACAGGTTCTTTTTATTTCACTGGGACTGGACACCATCTTCCCATGGGGATGGCACTGTTCAAAACGTTTATCATGGCTACATTACACAATAACTACCGCTATTCACTTTCCAAGAAATGTTACAATAAACAGCCATTCGAGGGGGAAAAAAAAGAGTTTTGGTGAAAAATACGCACAAAATCGCATAAAAAAAGGGACTTTATGTTCTTCCAGCTAATCATGGTAACTCATATGGCTGTGCTTTTCTCCGGATGCCAAATTTTCAGTGGGGGGGAGGGGGGGGGGCGACTGGGGCCGCTGAGTTTATTCAAGATCAGGATGGAATCGGTCAACAATTTGGAAACATACATACCCTCGGGGCAGTGTAGTATACAACCATGCTACAGACACTGAGGTAACATTCCATGTTGAAATGCATAAACACGATGTATACTTGGACGACACAACATTGAATATCAAGCAAATAAAGACAGGATGATATGTGTTAAATGTGGTCCGAGCTTCCAAATGCAATGACATCTCAGCTTAAAAAAAATCTTTTCAAATTTGATATCTAAAAACCACTGGAAAGGCACAGTAACTTTCCGGTGTTTTAAGTTTGAGATCAAATGTAGTTTTATCCAAAACCACATACACATGTACATACACGTGTATGTTTGTGGTGTAAATCGAGGATTTTCTTTTGTTCCTCTTCCCTTTTCCTGTGTTTATACTTTTTTGCAACGGCTCTCATTGGTTTTGTAAAACGTTTTCTAACCCAGGAGTCCTTGCTTTGGTTCCTGAACTCAATATTCATTGATGATGTTACACATGTGTGACTGTGATTTTCACGAACGCAGTAAGTCACATGAGAGTGATTAATATTTATTTCAACTCTCAAATGAAAGAAACATTTGAATAAAAGTCTTCACTTTCCAATGAATCTTTCCAAAGGTAATTTACCATAAGTTTATTTTGGGTAAGGGTGAGTTACAAATTTGGTAACTGTTTGTGGTTTCATTGGCACAACTCAAGTGTAAAAAGACCTTTTGTTTTCTTCAAATAACATTTTTTTTTACACAGATTTGAAGAAAACATTTTAATGTACAGAGTGAGTTAAAAAAAAAAACATTTTTTGTTTATCAAAGTCAATTTTCTCAGAAATAGATTAAGGGTGGCCAAAATGTATTTCACCAGAATTATGTCACGGCTAATCTGAATCTGAATGCAAATTTCATTAGCCATGACATAATTCTGGTAAAATAAATTTCGGCCATCCTTATTCTATTTCTGAGAAAATTGACTTTGATAACAAAAAATGTGGTTTTTTTTACTCACCCTGTACACCAGAAAACCCTGGCTTGATTGACATTTATCAAATGACTAATCTTGGGTTTCATCAGTAAAATGAGAACAGTATCTCTGAAGCAACATCAAAAGTTTCGGAACCAGTTTCACAGAAAACACTTTTTGGTTTCATTATTAAACTGAAAAAGGATCTGACATGTCATTAGCATTTGCTAGCCCGGACCACTCGGTGGGGTGCAACGTGAAGATGAGTGCAAGCATGCAAAGCCATGGGCCCTCACCCAAGTTAGGTGCGCTGGAGGTCTTCTTAGAGCCCCGGACTTTAAACAGCCCCCGGCCGAAGGACCCGGACCGGTCCTTACGGCCTTGCCTAGTGTCTGGGCTACCTTGTAGGGTGGCGGCGGTGTGGGTGGGCGGCTGGGCGTTGATCGGGGGCGGGGCGGCCGGCTGGGTGAACTGGAACTCCCGGGTCTTGTTGCGGGGGGAGGGGAGGGTGCTGTAGCCCTGCTGGTGGACTGCCGAATCGGAATCGTTCTGAAAAATGGGGGAAAACAAGGCTTAGGCATATACACTAACCTGGGGTGCGTATTAGTCGCACAGACATGTTCGTGTTCATTAGCTGGGCCCTGCAGATGTGGGAAACCCCAAATGGAACGATACTGTCATTGAATTACTGTTGTCAAGATGGAGGTGCCCTGTATGCCAATCCTACAGGAGTCAGTGTTTGGATACCCTTGATAGAATCATTACATTGATTGTGTGTTGCCCATTTTTGGTGGCAAATAGTAGGTTCAAATTGTACAAACGTTGCCAACGTTGGCAGATGTTAGCCTGGACACCATCTGCCCTACTTGGGGACACAATCTGACAATATACAATCAAACAATAAACAGTGTGCATCAAAAAAAGGCAAACAAAATACAACATAATGTCAGACGAAGCATAGATAATCTAGGTATCGTTTGAAAGATACGCCTTTCCACTTGAAAATGAGACATCAAACGTCCAAATTTGAGAAATTTTGACAGAGTTATGAGTCATTTTCCAAGAGAGGTCAAATTGACCATGGGACCAAGTTTTGAATTTTGGGCATAGGGACAAAGGTAGCCTAATAGCCTCTGTGTGGATAATTGCCTGGCCTACAAACATGTGTTTAGTGAGTATATTCTAAACACTTTCTTGCTATCAGTTTGTAAACATGTTTACATGCTAATCATTCTTAGCATGAGGTGATAGCAAGAAAGTGTTTAGAATTGTGTTTACTCCATAGAGCTATATTAAATTACTAGAGCGCTAACTTCGTGTAAAAAGTAATGCCTGCTGGGCGCATCCATGTTTGTGCACAAACCTCGACCTCGAAATTTTGTTGGGCTTTTGTACGGCTATTTGCATATCTGCATTTGTATTCCATACCGGTGCGTTACCGAAGCCAATACGCCCACACCGAAACGCACGATCAGCAAATTCGCGTATTCGCTGCAGATGCATTTTGCTGTCACCTTTTTTTTAACCGTCATGACGCGCTTAAGTTGTTTGCGTATCTTCTACTCGCGCGTTGCATGTAGAGTACACTTTCAAAATTCAATGCATCTAGTTTAATTATTTTCTACAAACACGCACATGAATTCAAAATGTCTGCGCCCAGGACGGCTTCAAAGCGTCTCCGCGCGCAGAATGACGAGTTAGCGCTCTAGTAATTTAATATAGCTCTTTGGTTTACTCGCTAAACATTTTAAAGTGGAAAGGCGTATCTTTCAAACCATACCTATATTATCTATGTTGGTTACTCATTCTACGTCTGGCATTCCATTGTATTTTGTTTGCATTTTTTTGATACACACTGTATTTACCAACGTTGCACACAAGATTTTGCCAACAGGTTGCAATTTGCCAAACGAAATGATTACACCTTCCCCCCCTAGTAATGCCCATGTTCCTGGACTGGCAGTGGGTATTAGCCAAGTAAAGCTTTTCTCTCACCGTAAAAGCCAACGCTCCTGGTTTGATATCCTCCAAGCTCGCCGACTTCCTCTTCTGGAAATTCTTCCTGTCATCCGACGGCCCCCGCTGCGATAATGGTTCGCTCCTGCCAGCGTCAGCACTCCCATCCGTCGGTGTGGTGACAGGCGAGTCCACTCTGAGGACAACTTCAACTTCGGGGGTGGTTGAAGCGCTCACTGAATCAGTAGGAGTCTGTGGTTGGCGATTTAAAACAAAAAACCAACAAATTAAACCATGTATGTTAATGTCATGAAAGGAGGGACAAAACAAAAGAACAAACAGACAGACAGATAAACGGAGAGGAACAGACAGACAGCTAACCTCCACTTGTCTATCTTTGATGCTGGGGCTTTCTTCCGTATCAGCCAGACCCACGGAGCTACTCGTGGAGAAGCTGTCAGATCGAATCGGCTCGTCCTCCAACGAGTTGACGTCAAGTTTCCGTCCCTGAGCGCCCATCATGAGTTCCTGCACCTTCTGGTGCCGAGTGATGCTCTTCTTCAAATCGTCAATCTTTCTGTCCTGAGAGGAATTAATGAAAACATCCATTGCCGCTTTGAAGTTAATCCTACACGTAACACTACACTATATTGCGATAGTGTATTCCTTCTGTGTGTCCGTGTGTATGTGTGTCCATGTGTTCCATTTTGGTTAGGTTAACTGTTTAGTGCTGTTATATGAAAAGTCTGACTTCAATCTCAACCAAACTTGGTGACAATAGTCTTTGGATAAGGGGGACTTCAGATGACATAAGACATTTGAGGTTAAAGGTCATCTAGGGGTCAAATGAGGTCATTGTTGATTTTGGTTAGGTCAACTGAAAAGTGTGCTGACTAACTGACTGTATGAATACTGCCAGCATGCCAGGCGGGTCGTGCAAGTTTGACATGATTCTCAAGTGAGAGGTGTTTTCCTTTCTCAACAGAGGCGTGCTTTAAAGTATGAAAACAGTTTTTACCTTCTCATGGTTTGCAGCCAGGAGGGACTCCACAGCTCTCTTCAGCTTCTCAATCTCAATGGCTATAAACAGTAAAAAAGAACACAAAATTGAATTCATTTATTTATTGTTTTATTTTACTAGGGTAGCCCCATCAGGCAGCAAACACAGGCAGCGAATATACAGTATGGGCAATTTCTCAAGCCACAGCATCGTTTCCAGCTTTGGCTTTGTCTCTGGACTTGTTCTAAGACTAAACTGGATTTTATTCCCCAATACGGCTCTAAACAGCATGGTAGTAGTGTTATCCAGAAAATCAATCCAATCAAAACTTTTGCAGTGCTACCCATAAACAATCTGCTTGTAGCTCATGTGCGTGTGAGGTACAAGTACCAGTGTATTCATGGTATTCAGATTTTTCTGGGCAGCGTTGCCGATGTTCCCAAGACTGAATTTGACTCATTTTACCAATAGCGAAATTGTCCGCGGCTCTACTGCGCTTTTAGGGAACTTGCTGTTTTCAAACCTAGTCTTGCACCCACACTCCTTTGCCTCTGGCCTCCAAACCAATTGTGTACCTCATTTTCACATTAAAGGGACAAATTCCAGCTTGATTTCTACTATAGACACTGATAGAATGCTGAGCCAGGATCTCTAAAGTTTAGTACCAGAAATCATGAAGTTGAAGTCCACAGCCAAAGCTCAAATCACATCCGGGTTTTGAAATATGGCTCAGGTCTCTCATTAATGCCTGCTTTGTTGGGTTATAAGTTCCTCCCCAGTAATTTATTTACTCAAGTAATTGGTCTAGACATTCTGTCTGGCTCCCAGGTCTGTGGCAACTTTGCCAAGGGCAGAATTTTTTCACTTAGCAAAAGCCAGTCGCCGGGAAAAATACTAAAGCCCTTTTCACACTAGAGCCTCTCAACCCTGGGCGAATGGGCGAACCCAGTGCCGCCCCAGGTTGAGTTTTGGATTGTTCAACCCCGCATTCAGCCCCGCATCGTTTTCACACTTGTTTCATGCAAATCAAGCTTATCATGCTCAGTTACTACTGTTTTAAACCCTGGCAAGAATTTCAACCTTGGTTGAAAATGTTCACCCTGGTCTGAGTCCAACCCAGGGCAAAATCAATCTCGGGTTGACGCAGGGTTGAAATTCTTCAAATGTGTAACGATGCATGTTTTCAACCCTGCATCAACTCTGCCTATACCCCGAGCTTTGTCTAGTGTGAAAAAGACTTATAATGTCTTGTCTATTGCTTGTGAATGATTCTCAGCGTATTGATACTGAGCACATTAATTTACTAGGCGATATTTTCTGCCTCAAAGAAATTGAAATTTCATCCTGATTTAGCATCTACCAAGAATGTAATGTCGATTAAGGCATTGAACAGAATTCATTCTTGCGACTGCAGAAAAATTTGATTCAAAGGATTGATTTTTTTTTTAATGAAGTCAAATCTTAAGGCATTTCATTGCTCCATAACCAAATTAAACCATTTCATAATTTCACTTTTCGTAATATTCTCATTTTCTATTGCCAGATTGCTGGGGCTTCAAATGGAGAAATATATACATGTAACTACAAGGTCTGAAAAAGCTGATGCACCCACCATAGTCTGATTCCTTGGTCTTAGACATGTAGAGACGCTCATTCTCGGCCTAGAAAACACAAAACAAATATGTTAAAAGAGAAATCTGTACTCACAAAATATAACCGCTGTCTGTGTACAACTGAAAACGTTACGTATCGAGTTTCAGGTTTTTTCCACCTTACTTTTTCTTCTTTTAAATGTTTTAACTGTTACTGAAATGTGATTAACCCTTACCACCCCAAATCCTTCAAAATCTATTCCCCCATTTTGGTGGATTTTGGGGGACTTGGTCCAGAAGCCCCGGCGTGACTTAATATTGATGGAGTATGATGGACTTGGGCCTAATGGCCTGAAACCATGCTAGGGGTGTCCAATTGATTTTGCCTAGCTTCCTGTACTGCTACTGTAATAAAAGCCATGTGTAGCAAGTCCATGAATGTCAACCAGTGCGTCAGTGGTGGATTCCATTATGTCATGTACAGTTTTGTATAAGACGCACAATGATTGATGGATTTTGATGGAATTGGCTCAGTTCCTAGTAAAAGACCCTAGGGAATTAGGGTTAAAGTGCTATTTAACAGGTGAGAAAGGGCTCCAGCTTTTGCTTTTTTTTTTTTACTTTTTTTTTTAAAGGTGTGTAACAAAATTTAACTCGCATACAAGTAGTGAATACAGTTCTGAAGTTTTTTTTATTATTATTATTAATATTTGCCATTATCTGAAAAGTATGCGTTGATGGTTTCACACCAATCCCATTCACTCATGCCTTTTCATTTACATACAAAACTCCACCTCCACTAAAACCTCCATAATAAGTAGACAAAAGAGGGTGCTGTGTGACCCAACAATGAGACAGTGTGAAGGACACTGCTCTGGTTCACGAATGCTATTTATTGTTAAATATACATGTAATCTACAGTATGTTTCAAGATGGCGCTCACAGGTCCTTCAATATCAACTGAATCCTCCATAATGGACTCTGTGCGTAAACCCACGAGGGCGCTTTCACCTAACAATGAGCGTATGAAGATCACTTAACTGGTTCCCGCATGCTGTTCATGTACATGATCCATGTATGTGCCACAATTGTATATTTGCTTATAATTATATTGTTATTTCTTATTGTGCTGTGCAGAATTGAATTTTTCCAGCATGCATCTTTTCCAAGATGGCGCTAAGTGGTCCTTCAATATCAGCACTCTTTCTAATTTTCACAATTCAGAAGGGATGCTTATCAACTGTCTCCATGAAATTTAACTATGAAATTGTGTTTGAAGGACACAATAGGCTGGTTCCGGTTGGAATTTCACCATTTACATAATCTAGGTATTCCTGCATAAATGCTTCAATATTGCCGCTCTTTCAAATTTTCAGTATCGGGGGTTACATGTACTTGTTGACTGATTCCATATATTATAAACCTACCGTACATCTGTGAGTCTAGACATGTATAAAAATGAACCCACGTCATTTAATGTCATGCACATCATTTCCCATGCAATGCCAAAAAAAACCCTTTTTTTCCCCCGTCTTTGGAATAAAACCTCCGACCATAACCTTTCACATACGGCACAATGACATTTTCGCCCACTTTGAAAATTAATTCTAATCGCTTTGGCCTTAACATGCAATGCATGAGTTATTGAAACTGCATAAACACATTCATAGAACACAAGTTAATAGCACAATCACACCTTTACTAATTATAAGCTAACAGTTACTGGAGATACTTTTGGCGTGGACTTTTCCAACCTGGACTTGTTTACATGTAAGTCTCTTTAATTTGCAATTTTTTTTCAGCAAAATAAATCCATGTACAGGGTGAGTTAAAAAGAGAGTGACCTGGATTCATGATTATGTTTTTTCTTAAAAAGCTATCAATTTTGATACACTAATGAAGCGTCTTGAAAAAAGAATTACTGAATCAGACAAAAAGAATTATTGAAATTGATCCATGCTATCAGAAGTTATGCATGTTTTACTAAAAGAACCCACTTTTATAGCTGTCAATGGAAATGCCATTGGAAACTATTGAGCTGAGTAAGAATTACAGATTACAAACAGGCATCCGAATACAAATGACATTTTAATCATTTGAGTCAAGACTGAAACATTATTTTTGTTTTTTTCCTCGTACTGCTGCACTTTGGGACTCCTTACCTGAATTCTTTTTTCCACCAACTTACAATCTAACACTGTTCAAAAGAAATGTGAATAGGTATCTTCTGTCCCTGTAACTTTTTTTCCTCTACATGTATATACTTTCCTTTGTAGCCTGCACCTTGAGTGGCCCTCCGGCCTTGTGATGGCAATTACCATAAAAACATTTTTAAAAATTAAGAAACAAGTCAACTCTTTTTTTCCTTAAGTAATGATGGCGATTTTTGTCTGTTTTCCTCTGCATGTTTTCCCTGTATGTTGCAGTGGTGACGAATGGTAAAATTGTACCAAAAACAACAGATTAGGCGAGTCTAATAATTCCTCAAAAGTTGACATCATTGCTACTATGTTTTTCTGAAAATGTTGCAATAAAATATCCCAACTTTTCCAAAAACAGACTTCTCAGTGTTTTTTTTTAATGCATTCCTCCCGGTAACTTCCTAACAAAGTTCTAAGAAAATTGTCATTCTTATTAATTTGCGCAATTTAGAAATCTTTCAACCACGAACACAAAAACCTCACGCATTTTCATCACATTTCTTCACATGATTCAAATTTTGTGAAATTTTCCAAAATTGTTCCCACTTCCCCTCAACCATGCATGCACCCATGCAAACTAAGAAAGTCCACGATTTCCCCTTGTATTCTAAGAAAATGTTACCAAACCTACATTTGTAAACTCAACACGAAACAAAACTTTCTCCGAAATGATACATGCACAGTGCTTGAACCCATGGCAAAAGAAAAGCCAATTACGACACAACGCATGCATGCACACCACACGCCCACTTCACTTACACTACACTGCCGCAGACGACATTTGATCTCCGCACACTCAGACTGTGTGCGGACTAGCTTGACCTACGTTTTACATTTGCATAGAAGGTCATCATTTACATAGGTCAAGGGTGAAACAAAACAGGTTGATTTGCATAGAAGGTCAAACGTAAAAATGAGACAAAGAAATGGAGAAGAAAAAAAATGAAAAAAATGTATTGAAGTTAGGAAGAATACACGAGCAAGTGTGGATTCTTAAATTAAGAATCCACACTTGCGAGTGTATTCTTCGACTTAAACCACTGCGTCAAAAGAAGTGTTGTCATTAACAGTCCAGTGAGTGGAGATGAAAAGACTTGCATATCTCGTGTCGAGTCGTGGCCATTAGGGAGTTTTTCGAGGCTCTTATACGCAATGAAGCATTTGGCATGTTTAGCGTGTGTATCACCACTCCCCTACAACCAAGTCATTTTCATCATTTTCATCATTTTGTCATTTCGTAATTCCGAATCCATACTTGACTAAAGATTATTCGTTCCGAATCCACACTTTGTGACCAGCGTAACAGATTCGTAGTTCCGAATCCACACTTTTAACAATAGTGTGACGTCATAGCAATGATTTAAGGACAGTAGAAACAACATCCAATAAGAATGACGAAAGCACACGAACACAAAGTAAAATTTACACATGTACAATTTACATACATACATGTAACAATTAAGATCCTATAAAATAATATCTACTTCTGGTACTCAATGGAGAAGTGCAATAACATAAGCACTGCCTCAAAATCAGGGGAAACAATTCAATTTTGACACACACACAAAAAAAAATTTTCGGCAGTGTTCTAAAAATAATCATCTCCACATTTCAAAATTATCAAAAATGTTGCAGAAATTGGAAACTTTCTTATTTCACATTACATCTTTAGAAAGTTTTCGACCAACAGTAGTCAGCCAATTTAAAAGAAGTGATCCTATTGGCTGGTTAATCCTCACCTGTCCCTGCATGTATTTCTCCTGCCAGCTGTTGGATTCTGCCTGCAACTCAGAGATTTTGCTCTGTAATATGCGAGACACAAAAGTTGGTTAACGTTGGAGAAAAAATTGCTGGCAGTCAAATGAAAACATAATTTCAATTTTATTTTGTGATTGATTTCTGATGGCTTGTGACTGACTTGTGACTGACTTTGTGATGGACTTGTGATGGACTTGTGATGGACTTGTGACATGTATATAGAGTTGTAAGGGACTTGTCATCTGGCCTTGTAATTAACTTTTGATGACTTGTGACTGAATTTCTGATGGGCTTGTGAGGGACTTGTAGTGGGCTTGTGACGGACTTGTGGTGGACTTATGGTGGACTTGTGGTGGACTTGTGGTGGACTTGTGATGGACTTGGGGTGGACTTGTGGTGGAATTATGATGGACTTGTGATGGACTTGTGATGGACTTGTGATGGACTTGTGATCGACTTGTGATGGACCTGTGATGGACTTGTGGTGGACTTGTAATTAACTTGCAATAGTGAGAACCTGTGCAAGACGCGACTGCAGCACTGCTTACACATAGAAATTTATGTATATGATGGCACATCCTGTGTACTTTTTTGTGTACATACATGGACATGTACATCTGTTCTGAAAACATACCTGGCTCTGTTGATATTTCAAAGACAACTCCGAAGACTCCATTTGCTTCTCTTCAAACAGGCTCTGTACATTAATACAAAGAAAGATAACCTGAAATACCAAATTGAGTCCACGTTTTTGAATAACCATTTACCCAGCAAACTAGTGAGGGTTTGCAGTATCGACCTCCTGCATGCCCTCTCAATGGTTTAACTAGAAGAACTGTTTTGGTTGACTTTGCATTAATTATGGATACCCTCGCTCGTTCAAATGACAATTTCTACTCGGCGACTTCAGCATTCATGTTGACAGCCAAAATGACACAGAGAGTCGGAATTTTGCAAAATTTCTAGAGAGTGTCGATTTAGTTCAAGCATGTGGATGGTCAAACACACATGTCTTGACATACTCGATCTTGTCATCACCTGGGCAAGTTCAGACCTCATAGAATAATGGTGTGCATCGGGTCAGGTTGACCAGGCCAAACCGACCCGAAACATTATAGATATTAACCGAATCCAAACCAAAACTGATCTGAACTCCCCAATATGACCCACCCCGAAAAAAAACTCGACCCAAACTGAACCGACCCGAAAAAAACCCAAATATCTGGCTTGGGCAACTGTGTCCGCTTTTCGTGCCTGAATTTACCCGCGTCGCGTGAAAATCGTCATCTCTCAGCAAACAATCATAGCCTACGGTACGGTGAAGTCTCATAACGTTAACCACTGGTGGACCTACACATTATAGACTGTGTGTGATAGACCGCAAACCACATGCACATTCGTGCGGTGGGTTGACGTTGGTCGTAGCGGGTACAGTACATGTGACTCTGCAATGTTATTCCACCGTGTGAATTTCCAAACTGCTTCGTTTTTTCGTTGGTTTATGGCAGGGTTTTTTTCACAGATAGCTTATCCGAACCGACACAACCAAAAAATCGCAAACGCAAAACCGAAACAACATTATCATAAAACAGATCCATGTTGGTGCATTTTTGTACTGTTGACAAAGCATTTGATTGTCTCTCCCAGTGGTCTCCCACAACTCTCCTTTTCTTACTGTTGAGGAGGGGAATTGTGCCTGGAGCCAATATACCAAGGGAAATCCATGCATGTTGTTGTTGCATTGATTACACACTTAAATGTGTGTTCTGACACACGTATAATCCAAAACGCCTATGTTCCGAAACACCTACATGTTCATGCATGCTCTGACTGCACATATTCCAATCCCTAACCCTAACCCTACCCCGGAGTAACACAATCTTATGTGCAGGTTGTCGGAACATACAATGTAGGGGTGCCGGAACATAGGGATGTTGGAGTATAGAGCAGTCACCGTTGCATTTACCTCTGCTTTCAAGGCCCTGTCCTTGTAGCTACTGAGATCGTTGTCTGCCGAGCTCAGCCGAATCCTCAGATTGGACAGGTCTGTCATCTGGTTCAGCTTGGCAGCTTCTAGTTCCGCTCTCGCCGTCATCTCCTGTCGTCAGGAAATGGGGAAGAAAATAAAGGAAAACACCAACTATTTGAGTGGGGAATTTCACAACAGTCTCTTCAAAATAGCTACATGTAAAGCGCATACATGTGTACATGTGCAGGTTTTCAGCATACCGGTACATGTACATGTACCGGTACATAGATGTACTGATAGTTATTTTTGGCTGATGAATTCTATGTTCATGTATTCCTGTACAAAACAAAACAAAATTTCTGAAATTCTACATACCCATACACAAAATGTACAAGCATACAAGAAAATGAGGCCCCAACTTAAATGTGTGCCAAGTGCAGTTCAGTAGATACCATACCATACAATGTACATGAGCAATTTTTCTTGCTTAAACTTTATTTTCAAGAAAATTAAAAACTGTTTAGAAATGCTTCATGTAATAAAATAAATTACCAAAGCAAATCCAACATTTGAAGTGGGCCTACCCGGTACATGTCCAAAAACAAAACCAATGTAAACATATTAGATATTTTAACTCAAACCCGGAACACAGAAATCCACACCACAATCAAACTCACCGTCTCCAACCAAATGAAAGCAACACACTGCACACAAATTTAACATCCCGGTACATATCATTCAAACCTCCTGGTACAAAATGTACAATAGCATTGGACATTCAGGAATTACAATGTTTGTTGACATAATAAACACCCGCTGAGCTTTCCTGAGGGCCTTCAAATACCCACATCCTGTGTTGTGGTGTTGTGAAGGATGGTTGTTCAGTGATTCAGGGTTCATAACCCACTTCAGAAAGGTTCAGGTCTAATAATAAAACACTCCGAGCCGGCTGATTGTTCATCGTCTGGTGCGATGACGATGAGTCTACAAAGGACCACTTCAAAGGAACAGAAGGGGACATTTTAACATGAGCTTTCCTAGATGCACTTTGCTGTACATGTAAAATATATATAGGTACGCAGGTCCCACCATGCAAATTACCCTCCCATATTCTACAAAATCATGAGGATTTGAAGGACTAATACTATTAGTAGTGTGTCTGTGTCCCACATGTGGGACACAGACGCACTACATTTTCCGTGTTCCACAAGTGCGAGCGTAATAACGGATTTATTTTCAAGTAAACTTGACGCACTAAAAAGATTGAACACTCACGCTGTACACGAATTTTTCAGCGGTTATAATCCTATTACAATGTACTCGTGCTTGTTTGTATGGAATGGCGCCAGCATCTACATGTACATGGTTATATATGTAGCACGGCTTGTTGCCATGGATCGACCAATCAGGATCGAGGATTCAAGTTTACTTGAAGATAAAATGTACATATAGCCTACATGTATATAGAATGCCACTATTTATAACGAACACAAACAAAAAATGTTCCTTATAGTGGTTGTTCGTTGTAGTTATTTTTCATAAACTATTTCGTAAGCCAAAGAGGCCGGATGTTCGTTAACATCCTACTTTTGATCCTAATTAACTCCGTTGTTTACCAATGGAATTAAACCAAAATTTCAGATCATGTAAACAAGGCATGACAAATTGTATGGGGCAAGTTTTACCAGCTTTGAGAGTGAGATTTAAATGCCACACGTAATACATGTATGTACATTTACAGAGTGTAACGGTATTATTGCATCCTCTTTAATGAAGTCACCGGTACCAGCTCTTCACTGGTCCCGTGACGAGCAACGTTGAGTACTTGTCATCATGTACATTGTACGTGATAATCACAGAAACATGACCACTGTGAATGCATTCCCTATAGGCATACATACATGTGTATCTTGTCCTGCCCCAGGTCACTGAATCGGAAATTTTTACCGGCATGTGTGATGCACAAAATCCAATTACGCAATTATCTTATTTGTGGCCGAAAATGCCAAAGGGGCAAATCAGCCCAACTATTCATAGAATCCAATCATTAGTGCAGTGGGCAAAGACTTTGATTGCATACATATCTATTCATGAAGTGATGATCATTCTACTGAATTGAAAGTTTGTAAGTTACAAACCTGACCAAAACAGAGATGTGTAACACATAAAGAGTTTATTGCACAAACATGATACATGTACATTGTAAATGTTATTTTGTGCGTTTTCCATCGTATCAACAATCTCAAAGCGCTGTACAATTATTACCCCATCACCAGGCCATGGGACCACATGGCAGCTGATATCAGCGCTCAATCAGTCCTCCACCCTCACAAGTACCGGTACCCATTTATACTCCTGGGTGGAGAGAGGCAATCCCGCTCAAGAGATGCCAAGATCCCACAAAAATCGGGAGTACGTGTGACAGTGCAAGCGGCAAAGGCCATCATAATGTACAGGCATGCAACTTGGAATTTAGGGGGGAAACGAGGGAATTCCAAACTAGTCAAGACTATGTTTTTCAATGTGTAATGGCATTCATGAAGTAAAAAACAAATCCGCAGATCCGAAGAAAAGTTGCGTGCCTGAATGTAAACCAAAACCAGAAACATGTTTGATTGACCGTCATTCAGGAGGTAAGATGCTTGGCGGTGCCATACAATCCTTGCACAGAACCTGCACTGTATCGTCAAAACACTGAACCACGGAAAATGTAGAACATAACACTACCCAAAGTCAGTACACCTACCAGTACACAAACTCCAAAAGTGGCATGAAGATACGATCTTCAAAACGGGAGAAATTGACGTTCAAAGATTTTGCCCGCGAACATCAAAAGGTCTGCACAACACTAATTTGAGCTCATTTCATTCAAAATATGCAAACCAATGGCAGAATGATTTTATACATGTTATGCACAACAGGTGTACTCCATACTTGACAGCATTATATACTTCCGGTATTAGGTGGTTTATATCGGTCTGAACAAAATGACTTATTCATGACAACCTTTAGATTACATGACCTGTGATTTCCATTTCTACATAGTACATGTACATGTTCCGGTACATGTACAATGTACTACTAAGAGGTATCGGTAGCACTTGCCACACAGTCACAACTGTATTGTACAAGAGGTACAAAAATCCAAATCCAGCCTCAGACCAAGACCTTATTTCCTGTACAGCACCATGCCTTCCTCGGAGATCCAGCACTGGCCCATCCTACTGTCCAGCTTCACAGTGATCGGTCTGACTTACGGTCTTGCCAGCTGCGTTGGAGTATTCTACATTGAGTGGTTTGCGGAGTTCCCGGAGAGCGCCGCACTGGTCGGCGGGCTGTCTGTGTCTGTGCTGGTCCTGCTCTTGTGTTCGTGTAAGTTCCATCAATTTTTTTACATTTTGTTGCCTCTAGACAAGGCACAGAGTTCCAGAACTAAAAGCCTCTTCAGGCCACCGTCTCAGCTATTCAGAACTGGTTCCCATCAAACACAGTTAGGCCAAAAAATAAAAAAAGTTCTGCTTCCGATTACATGGCATTCGAAAATAGGGTACATGCACATGTACCGGTACATGTAGGTACCAGGTAGGTAGGGATTTTTTTGGGGGGCCAATTTTTTTGTGTACGAACATATGGAGACGTCTGCGTGTAGTCAAGGGTACATGTAAATGGTAGTAATTGATGGTTTAAATTGGTTTTTTTCCCCTCATTTTTCCAATAAAAAAATTAGGGTAGGGGCTGTCAGGATAGCGTAGGCAGGGAAACCAGAAGCAGATCTATATTTTGGTTTTTGGCCTTAGGCAAGGCGTACAGATGTACCTGCGGTCATACCGATTCTCACACCGGTTTGTACATGTACATGGGTCAGCTGTAGATTTTTAATTTTCTACCCGGGTACAGCCTCTAAACCCTAGTCCTGATGACCAAGGTTGAATTTGTCCCGTGTAGAGCACTGGCACCATGTTGAAGCCGTGTTTGATTCTTGTTACTTGTACTGTAAGAGGGGTTCTCCTGAAATCTTGTGTTGGACCTGGGTCTAACATGGAGATTTTGGACAGTGTGAAAAGGCTCTTAAGACTGTTTCATCTAGTGTTTCAAGTTCTTTTTCATGAAAGAGAATGGCTCAAGAGTCAAGGTAACGTTTGGTTATTTGAGCTGTGTTCACTCTCTGAGCTCATATTTTTTTTTTAAAGTTGCTGCAAGTGATTTTTACATGTATAGTGATATTTCTTGCCTTTTTCCAAGTCAAACTGCAGTCAACCTTGAAAAATTGTGATCACTGCAGAATTGGCACATTAATGTGCAGTACTAGTCCTATGTACATGTACACGTCTTAAACATTGTACTTAAGGTTACCCATTATTTCTTCTTTGTCTTGTACTGTTCAGCCCCATTCGCCAGTGCACTGGCTAAGTTCTACTGTGTTCGTACTGTGGTGGCGGCTGGGGCTTGCTTGTCATTTGCTGGACTTCTTTGCTCATCATTTGCCCACGAAGTCTACGTTTTATTCATCACCATTCCATTCATGGCAGGTACGTACGGTAGGAAGAATAATCATAGGGGAGAGTGACATGTCTGTGAATCATGAATCGTGAATCATATTTTGTGTCCTTGGGCAAGCCACTTAACTCCAACTGCCTCTCTCAACCAAGGAGTATACATGTAAATGGGTACCGAAAATATCCTACTGAGTAACCTGTGGTGGACTGGCATCCCATGGAGGAAACAGATTGTACCGGTATGTACAGTGGAACGTCCCCATACCGAACATCGATAAAGCGAACATTCTGCTGTACCGAACATCATCTTTGGTTCCTGATTTTTGTGTACAAAACGTACCGACCATTGTTGATGAAAATGTCAACAGAAGAGCGACAAGAGGCTATCATTTTCCCAAGGAATAGAAATGAAAAACCACCCGTGCAAGCTCAAAAGCATAATGAAATGATTCAATAGCATTTATTGAAAAGTGAGTACTGGAGCACAGGCAGCTTAAAATTGCTTTACCGAACACTCGCTATTACAAACCATTTCTGTGGATTTACAGTGGCGTTCCACCAAGTAGGCCTATACCAGAGATAAACTGTTACATCAACCTGATCAGGCACGGTTCTATGGAAGGCTAGGGGGGCATCAAAAATCTTAACAAAAACAGGTTGCCGAAACAGCCAAATACATGTACAAAGGCTGTTTTGGCAAGTTGCCCACAAGTTGCCAAAACAGCCAACAAAAAAACAAAGATACATGCTGGAATCTGCACTGTATACCTGTAGGTTGCTTTTCGAATCCCAAAATGAAATAGCACTTAGCGAAAGTTAGCCCCCCTAAGATATTAGAGCTACCAGTAGAACTGCGCCTGAGCCTGATTTATAAGCCATATCGGCTTATTTCATTCTTTTCACTCTTAACGAATAATCACTTGATTATTGATACAGGTAGTTCAGTTTTATGTACATGTCAGTATCCACTTGACCACAAAGTTTGCAGAATGCTTTGTTTTGATTGCAGGTACTGTGATTCAAAATCTACCAAAATTAAAACAAAAACTTGCTTGATTCAGTCATGCATTCATCTTTTCTGTTGTTCAGGAATTGGCTTTGGGTTGTCCCACATGGGTGTCCTCATCATAATCAGTGAGTACTTTCACAAGCACTATGCCATGGCTAACGGCATCGCCACGACAGGTGCCAGCGTGGGCATGATAGTCCTGCCCACCCTCTGCCTCTTCCTGATCGAGCAGTACGGCTGGCGGGGCGCCCTCAAAGTCTTGAGCGCAGTGCAGGCAAATGTGTTGGTGTGCGCCGGGCTGCTGAGGGCACCGGTTGACAGGAGAGACAAGCGAAAGCTAGTTGGAGATGGACAGAACAGGAACAGTACCGGTAGCTACGGCAGCACAAAACTGTCACATCGGGGGAGGAACGATGAGTACGTGTGTAGTCAGCTTCTCGAGAATGAAGGAAGCTCTAAAGATGTGTCACACACAATGAACCAATTACAGAGTGACTGTGAAACTGTCCAGGATGTTGAAAATATGTTAGAGAAAACAGCTCAGGGAGGGAAATGGTGTCAGAGGTTTGCGCATCTCCTGGACAGCTCAGGGCTGTCACTGCTCTGGACCAATCGTGTCTTCATGAGCTTCCTACCGGTAGTGTTCACCAACACACCCATCTATGGTGTCAGCCTCGCCTACATCGCCGCCCGGGCGGAGTCGGTGGGCGTGCCGAGCCTCCAAGCCACCTCGCTGATCTCCACAATCGGCGTCGCAAACATCGCCAGTCGGTTGACCCACGGGCATCTTGTGGATGCTGGACTGGTGCAGCCAGCGTACCTTTACGCCATCTTTGTCGCGTTGGCGACGATCGCCGGTCCCATCATCGCGACGATCGAGAGTTATCCAGGGTTCTTGGTTTGCGCGGTACTGGTGGGGTTGTCGGCAGGTGTGTACATCCCAATGCAGAACACCCTCACACGTCAGATTGCCGGGCAAGAGAAATTCCCTGAAGCATCCGGCATTGGTTTGGTGGTATCTGCTAGTGGAGACCTGCTGTCGGCACTTATGGCTGGTAAGATGCTCATTTATGGTAGCAGTTATGTACATACATACTTATTTTATACACGTGCTTTCAACTGCGCAGATGTTCACTAAACCAACAATATCCGATAGCTGAAAATATGTAGGCCTATCAGTTCTAAAAGATGAACACTGATAAAGGCATTCTGTTGTATGTTGTTCATGCTCCTGTTGCTTATGACTGGATTTGTTAATTTGAGTTTTGTGACTGGACATTTGTGGCTCAGGACTTGTGATGGACTAACGGTACATACATGTACATGTACCACATGTACGTACAACACTGCCTTTCTGATCTTTGGCCCTGAACCATCTCATTTGTTAAAATTCACATGTGAATGAACATCCTGAATAGAGTGTGTTAAGTTGACCTCAAAAACCTGTGAGATTATTATGATAATACAGCACATCCGGGCACCTGTACAATTTATTAACAACAACGTGTGTAACGTCCTTTTTGTCGCATGTTTTGTGTCCTGACTTGGCCCATCCAATCAAGGGCAATAAATGGGTATTCCAAAATAAAAGAAGGCATTACAATCAACAACATACTGAAAATAGTGCACAGTGATCGGATGACTATTATTCAATTCAAATTGTTGACCTCGACTTCTGATATTTATATTGATCACATAAACAATGTAGACAACAATTGTGTAAATGCAAACATGGGAGTCTGTAACACTAACAAGACCAGTCAGCGTTTGGTACCCAGACGTTCACATTAAAAGTGAACTTGGACTGGCGAGACTTACACGCTCTATTAACAAAGGAGGTACAGGAACCAGACTAGAATTGTAAGGCAGCCCTGACATGCATGTATGTCTGGTTTCTGATCCCACCCCAGGCTACTTGCATGATGTGACCAGCAGCTACAGCGGAGGGTTCATCATGATGGGTGTAGTATCCGGACTCTGCGTAGCCCTGACGCTAATGCTTCACCTGATTTGGACCAGACTAATCCCAGATGATCGCTGGCCGAGAGTCTAGTCCACGGCTTGATACGGGAATCTCGGATGGCTGGTCAGAGTTTAAAGCTATAGTCCATCATTTGCAGCCATCCGAAAAAGTACCGTAACTGGCGTATTATTGTTGAAAAAACATACTTGGTTGAAAGATAGTAAGTGGACTAAACTCCCTGTGAAATTAATCTTTATGGCAAGCTATCATTTTGAAGCAATCAACGAGTGCATCTTAAGACGCACCGTAGGAAAATTTAAATTAGTTCAAAACATGATTCAGCAACTTTTGATTTGAAATTGAGATCCTACAATGCTGTTTTTCTCGGAATATACAGCTGAAGCTGAGCTGAAACTTCATCAGGTTAGTTGTTCAGTATAATTTTGAACACTTTTGTTGCTTCAAACGAACAAAATGCACAAATTACAAATGATAGACTACATGTATATCTTTAACAATCAGTTCAAAGCTTTTTCAAAATACATTGTAAAGGGAGAGTTTTTTCTAGACCTGTTATTTATAGGTAACGGTACACTGTTCCTGTACAGTATCAGCACTTAACAAATGAACAGTTCGCTTGAACATTTATGTAAATGTTAGTACCGGTATCTTTAATTATACATGCACCGGTAAATGTACTAGGCGTTATTATGTAGTTAGGTATTGGGCTTCCTTGTGTTACAAATTATCATGACTCTGTTTTGATATTGATCAAATTGAGCAGATTGTGAGTGATCTGCAGTGGTCATGAGTAGTAAACATTAAAGGTTCAACAAATCTCAGCTTTGTATGTTTTGCAGCACTCTCCAATTTGACGATTTTAGTTTTAGACCGCTGGACTGACAGACTCCAACCCAAACAATTAGTTTTTCTGCTATGCAACAAATGCAGTCACACAAGGCCAACGATTGGTGTATTTTCATAGGATTTGAATGCGGCAGGATTCTTATTGGGATGGAGAGTAAGCCAAAGCTGGAGTTTAAGCCAGGTTTTAATAAATGCTCTAAGAAAAGGACCCACCTCTTGCAGCATGGCTTCCGCTTTGGCCAGCTTGCTTGTCTCCTCCACCAGTCCCCTTTCCATTTCCTGGATAGCCTCAGATTGAGCCTCCACCTGGTCATTCAGGACGCTGATCTGCAGCAGGAGGGACTCTTTGTCGCTCTCCAGACGCTGGACCTGGTCCGGGGATACCGGGGGTTGCCCATTCACCTGTTACAAAAAAAAGAAGGAAAATTGATCAGGGTTGGCCAAAGTATTGCATTCAGGACACTTATGCAGTACTAGTAGGACGGACCTCTTGGCACTCTTCAGACTATACGGAGCCTGTTTAAAGGACCTGGTTCGAGGACATGGCCTCAGGATATCAACATGATCAAGGAGACCCAATCTGTGGGTCAGGTTTTAGGACCAATCCTGAGGACCTGGTCTTGGACCTGATCTTAGGACTTACCGTATCCTTAGGACCTACCAGTATAGTCTTAGGACCTGATCAAACATGAAGGACAACATGATTGTACGGTACATGTTGAACCTTTCTTTAGAACCTGGTCTGAAAATCTGGTCTAAGAATCTGGTCTTAGGACCTTGTCTCAGGACCTTGTCTCAGGACCTGGTCTCAGGACCTGGTCTCAGGACCTGGTCTCAGGACCTGGTCTCAGGACCTGGTCTCAGGACCTGGTCTCAGGACCTTGTCTTAAAACCTGATCTTAGGATCTACGGGTATTTTTAGGACCCATCTGAGGACCTACCGTAAGGACCAATCTGAGGACCCATGTGTAAATGTGTCCTTAGGACCTGCTCTGTGGACCTTTCTTGGGGGCCTATTCTGAGGACACATTCCAGGGAACCTAGGTAGAGAACTTGATGGTACCGTACATGTAGGACTTACATGTATCATAATTAGTCCAAGGACCATGTCTTGGCACCTGGTCGTAAGAACCTGAGGACGTACAAGTATATGTACATTTATTCTGCTAAGGACAATTGAGGTGTTTTTTAACTTCTCACCAAACACCAACATACATTAATTTAACATCATTAAGGGATTGTCCAAAGTTATCATTCAATATACAGTATGCACATTTCAGGAGATTGTCTGAGGACAAAAAGAAAGTCTTACAGATTGACATACAGAATACCGGTACACATTGGGACAAAACTGTGGGATAACCAGTAACCTCCCTGCTCAATTAATCAATTAGTTATTAAATTATGTTCAGATTAATTACGAGTCAACATACCAGACTGAGTCTATACTTCTTGTATTTCTCTACTTGTCCCGGTGAGACCGAAGCCTTGACGAGGGAGAACTTCTTGCTCCGTCGGACCTGAATCTTCCCGGGTTTGGTCGGCATCTGACCCATAATGCCTTTCTCTTCCTGTTTACCAATTCACTGTGGTTGGTGGATATTTGGGGTTCGAATCTTACCCAACCTTTCACTACCTTTACGTACAGCAAATTGTTTAGCGCATTAGACCCCTTATAACAGGAAGTTGACCAATCAAATATGTTTGGGGAAACTCTCAATACACCCCAGGGGTTGGGTTCGAATCTTACGCAAGCCACAAACCTAACTTCTGAGGATGGCTGACACCCTGAGCATGCAAACAAGGACTGACAGGTGGTTCAAATCCACACAGATCTTCAGTCAGTTTGATTGATAGGACACTTCCTTTGCAGGAACCTCATGTAGTACCGGCAAATGCAGAAAAAAATGGAGGGGTTCACGTCCAACCCAATGTCGAGGAGAGATGGTTTGTTTATCTTGCAGTATCTTCCAAAGTGTTGAAAACTGCAGAAAACATCATTTGCAGACAGGTCAGTGGTTCGATTCCAACTGAGTGTATTTTACACTCCTTCCACTGGCCACACACCCAACTTTTTACCAAACAGAAAGTCAAGGGGTTCACACCCAAACAAAGGAAAGGATCAGTCAGTCTGATAACCTCTGTTGTGTGATCTGTGAACAAAACTCCACCTTACATGTAGCTTGCCATCCAAAACCAAATGTCCTCCGTCCACATCAACATACAGTATTTCCAGACACTCTGATGTAACTTCAATGTGACACTGTCTGTTCTTTGGAAATCCTTGCCTCTGTAATCAATTTCTACAGACAAAGGTTTCCTCCTTTTAAGAACTCATACTCACTGAAACAGATGGGAAAAAATTGTATCTTGAATGTACATGTAAGTCTCTCATATATTTTGTCCATTGTCTTGAAGTTTACATACAATGTACATGTACATGAGCAACATTTAGTCATAACCACACTGATCCGGCATCTGATTAAACTTTCCTTCTGCAAAATGTCTGAGCAGGTTCAGACAGTCAAGAACATTGAGTACACGTCAGGTTCCTGTGCCGGGTTCCGGGCTGGGTTTTGGGGTCTTTATTCACTGGAGTTGTCTGTCAAGAATCACACCCACCAGCGGTTTACAGACACTGTGCAGCTGGATCAAACCTTTTTCCTGTATCCTTCCAAAAGTTAAGATCCAAGTCACATTCTTCACGTCTTGAAGTTGCTGATGACAAAGTGAGCGTCTTCGAATATCAGGAAGTGTCCTGTGCGCTGAGCACTTTGGATCAAACCTCTTCCTGTATCGATCCAGCAGTTACATTTTAAGATCCAAGTCGCATCCTGTAAGTCTTGAAGGTCCTGATAACAAAACGAACGTCTTCAAAGTTTAGGAAGTGCCCTACGGGCTGAGAAGTTTGGATCAAACTTTTTCCTATATTTATCCAAACTATGTTCCTTTCTTTAAGATCCAGGTCGCATCGCATCCATAAAGTCCTTATGACAAAATAAATGTCTTCAAATATTAGGAAGTGTCCTATGCGCTGAGAAGTTCTATCAAACCTTTTCCTGTGTCGATCAAATTGTTCCAAACTTTAAGATCCAAGTCCCAAAGTCTTGAAGATGCTGACAACGACATAAATGTCCTCGGATCTTCAGGAGTGCCCTGTGCACTGAACAGTTTGGTCAAACCTTTTCCTGTAACAATCCACAAGTTATATATCCAAGTTGCATTCTTTAAGTCTTGCAGGTCCTGCAGTGATGACAAACTGAACGTCTTCAAGATTTTTGGGGTGTGTTCTTGCCAAAAGGGGCGCATGTAAGTTCTGGTTTCCTACTTTGTTTCCTGTGTTTCTGGAGAACCAGGCTAGTCGAAAACCTCAAGTTGGTCCAATTCTCCCCGGGGTTTCAACCTCTAGTACTTGACATCCTCGTGGAGCAATCGAGACTGACTCGCCAAGAGGTGGAACTCCAACTTCTGTAATTGCCGATCGCCAGTCTCACTTCCTCTTAGCATGCTTAAGAGTTTATAAAGTCCTCTGATGAGTCGGGTGCAACTGACGACTATGATTCAGAACCACTTCCAAAATGATGACAGGTGTGGCTTGCCCATTTCCCCAGTAATGCGAGGAACAAGCTTTAGAATTTGTGGGTGATGAAAGACGGAAATAAATGCAAAAGAAGCAGACATGTACCGTACCTAACATACATCAGTGCATGAATGTAAAGCTTTGAGTTTGCTCCACATCTCATTATGTGTGACCAATCGGGTTAAAGGAAATGTCTCAAAACAGATGCTTCGAAGACAGACAATGTTAGACATTCTTACTCATACCAGACACAGACATTTGCCAAGGAGCCCAATGCTGCTCCAACTTGGGCACTAACAAAAAAACCACATGTGGCTATGGCTTTCCATCTTGTCATAAGCATGTGTGACTACACTCAGCCATAGCCATTAACAATGTTATGTTATGGTACTGATGACAAAGCCATTTTTGATAATCACTTGGGCTACAAACAGAGCTGAATTGGGCTGGGTGGCAATGCCTGTTTGTCGCAGTCATTAATTGGTACCTTCCTATGCAGGGTGCATCACCTGCGCGTGGTCTTTGTGATGAGGAAACAAAGTCACAAGTCAGCATCTTCAACAAAAAAAACTGCTGCTGCCACGCTTCAGAAAAATGGCCGATCTTTATCAGTGCTTAAAGGGAATGTACATCATTGGCTTTTGCTGTAATTTTCAGAAATGAACTATTTGAGAGGTTAGTATAATAGATCAAATATTGTTACACTGACATTTTTGAAGTTTGGTGTTCGAAAAGGTTGGAAAAACCAAGAAAAACAAAAATGTTCAAGTAGTCTGGTTCCCTGACTCCACAAAAGATAAATTGGATCAATTTATAGATGATGGAAAATTGTAAGGCAAGGGAACCAGTCTAGCTGGCCTGCACCCGTTCAGGAACATGTAACCAATAGCAAACCAAATTTGGACTGAAAAAAAAATGGTAAATTTGAAGCAGTAGTTGAAAAATAGTTAGGTTTTTCCAACGCTGGTCGGCCGACCACCGTTGGAAATGTTTACAAAAATACCATTTTCTTGAAAATGACTTCACACCAGGTGCCATAATTTTACAAGATGCTTGAGACTGTCATTTACCAACATCCTAGTAAGGTATTTCGTAAAAACTTGGTAGTTTTATTTTTCGATGTTTGCAAATGTTGTATATTCCCTTTAAGGCACTCATACAGCCTTAAGGGGCACTTGTTCTATGCCGCAAGTGATACAGAGGGGAAATGGTTTAAGTTTGAGAGGAAAAGAGACATCAGTCAGTCTAGTACTCAAATCAGACAGGATTATTAAAGGAAACTGAGTCCACTCAAAGTGCCTGGGGCAGGAATCGAACCGGGGCCACAAGGGCCCAATTTCATTGCTCTGCTTACCGATAGCAAAAAAAACCTGCTTACTGTAAACAGAAAATTCCATACTTACGGTAAGCGTATTTCACGGTTTAGCGAGGAATTTCGGCTTTTGCGCATCCCCTAACAAAGGATTCTGTGCTAACATGTACACGGAATAGCACAGAATGTTTCTGCTACATGTACTGCTGTTAGCGCAAAATGGCCAACGTACGTTAAGCGTGGAATTCTGTGGTTAGCAGAGCCATGAAATTGGGTCCAGGATTGGAACAAAATTGAAGTCAGTGTGAAGTTTAGGGTCAGTGTCGTGTAGATCATGGTTAAAGAGGGGTTGAGTTTTTATGGGCAACTGGCATTCTAACAACTGACCCTCTGATTGATGCTAGGTGACTGAGACTTCAGGTTGAAATGATAGAAATGAAATAACCATTTACAAATGAATGTAAAATTCACCTAACAGACCTATTATACATGTATGTACTTGTACATTACCGGTAGTACGCATTTTTTAGCTCCTTGAACATTTAAGTACATACGTACATGTAGGCCTATTTGTGCAACTATCCGGTGAGCACTGTTTCACTTATATTATTCACATTTTCTATACTCTACAGTGCTACGCAGCATCTCCACATTTGCTATTTGTGCATACTTGTACAAGTTTGTGCACATTATTATTGTTTGCTCTGTTCAATAAAAATACAGTGTTCCATGATGACAAAACACAACTGTGTCATGTACTCTATTTCACACCCTCTGTGGCAGCTGAAATTATACCTTATACCCGTAGCTCGTTATAAACTTGAGGCAATCAATCTCCTCCTTGAGTGACAAGAAACAATTCACAGCTACTGGCACCAGAGGAATGCAAACAAGCAGCACGGGGCTTGAGCAAAACAAGGTTGGTCTTGTCAATAGCAACTGCCTTGGGACACCGAGGTGAGATCAGGGGACATGAAAAATCCATGAAATAATCTGCAGAGGGTTTGAGGGTCATCGCGGGCCCTAGAGCAACATAAGGCCCATGCTATGCATGTACAGTCGAGTCTCTTTAATACAAACTCGTTCGGACCTTGCCAAATTGTTTGTTATATCAGAATTTTGTATAAAGAGGAACATCAGTCCCATTCATTGTGTACGTAAATGCACAGCCGGGACCAAGGCCTTATGTTTGTTATAACCAGAATTTTGTATTAACAGAGTTTGTACTAACGAGAGTCGACTGTACATGTAGCAGTATGTTTGTATATATTTGCCTTTTAAAGGTAATATTAATACAACATTTGCAAACATCAAAAAACAAAACCACCAAATTATTATCAAAAACCTTACTTGACTCTAAGGGAATAATAGTCTCACGCATCATGTGAAATTATGGTACCTGGAGTGCTGTCATTTTCAAGAAAAGTGCAATTTTGCATCAATTTCCAACAATTGGTCGGCCGACCGTCGTTGGAAAAACACTGACTTTATCAAATACTGCCCCCAATTTACTCGGCATTTTGTTTGCAGTCGGGTGACACATCCGTGAACAGATGCACTGCAAGCCAGCTAGTTTGGTTCCCTGACCCGACAATTCCTTGACGTGTATAAATTTTGCTCCGTTTCGTCTGAAGTACGGTCAAGAAAACAAGACTACACGAACAACATCTTTTCCTTGGTTTTTCCAGCATCTATGAACACAAAACTTCCAACAGGTCAGTGTAACAATATTTGCTGGGAAATGTACTAACCCCAAAATCCGTCCATTTCTGAAAATTACAGCAAAAGCAAATGTTGTGCCGGTGTATTACCTTTAAAGTCAGCCCTTTAAAACACCCATTTGTGTTATTTTTTACCAAATGTAAAGAGAATTTCATGGCAAAATCTCGCAAATTCCAGATTTCAAAAAAATATTTTTTAACCCCAACCTTACCAACTCCATCAAAATCCATCCCCCAGTTTGGGGGACTTTGGCATATTAAGCCAACTCCAGTTTTAAGATTACATGTAAGTCCATCAAAATCCACCAGCACCAGTGGTAAATTTCAGTGGATTTGGTCCTGAAGCATTATGTGAAGCAGAGTGATAGTGATGGATTTTAATGGACATGATCTCTACACACATGTACATACCGGTACTTCCGTGGTCAAACTACATGAAGTAGGGAGTTAGGGTTAATCCTGGAATCAGGAGAAATCCTGTCAAATCTTACCCCCGAGGACGGGATGAAAAAATTGAAGGGGGGGGGGCACAAAGTGGTGACACATCAGTCATATGAAGGTGAGGGTACTCAAACGATGTCAGATGTCCGCTCAGCTGGGCAGCTTGGCTTTGAAGAGGTGTCGGTACTGACGTGTGATAAACTCCACTCAGGATGAATCATGTATGTACTTGTGACCCTTCATCACAAAATGCACTTTGGGTTCTGTACTGTCTGAAGCCATGTCCAAATCACATTGGCTGTGGCTGGCAGTCACACACGTGTCTATGGGAAGTGGCTTTGGTTTATTGTACCTAGAGGCATGTGTACATTGCAAGCCATAGCCAAGAAATTAATTTGGGAGTAGGGGTGTGCATTGGAACTGGGTGCTGGGTACTCGACCGCCGATGTCAGGAACAGGTTCTAGATTATGGGATCAGGTACCTGTAAAAGGTTTTGAATGCCGTTTGTGGGGAAGGTTCAGACGAGCTAGGTTTAATTTGGGAGTAGGGGTGTGCATTGGAACCGGGTACCCCGGTACCCGGGTACCCTGCTGTTAATGTCTGGAGCCAGTTCCAGATTATGGGATCGGGTACCCGTAACCAACTTTACAAATTACAAAGTAACTTCTCCGACAGTGAAAAAGAAAGGTTTTGAATGCCATTTGTGGGGAATTTTCAAATTAGGTTTAATTTGGAAGTAGGGGTGAGCATTGGAGCCGGGTACCCAGGTACTCCACCGCTGATGTCAGGAACCGGTTTTAGATTATGGGATTTGGTACATATAACCAACTCTGAAAATTACTTAGTAACTTCTCTGACGACAAAAAAGAAAGGTTTTGAATGCCATTTCTGGGGAATGTTCAGATGAGCTAGGTTTAATTTGGAACCCGGGTACCCTGCTGTTAATGTCAGGGGCCAGTTCTAGATTATGGGATCGGGTACCCGTAACCAACTTTACAAAGTACTTAGTAACTTCTCCGACAATGAAAAAAAAAAGGTTTTGAATGCCATTTGTGGGGAATTTTCCAATGAGGTTTAATTTGGAAGTAGGGGTGAGCATTGGAACCGGGTACCCAGGTGCTCGACCGCTGAAGTCCTGAACCGGTTTTAGATTATGGGATCAGGTACCCGCAACCAACTTTACAAATTACTTAGTAACTTCTCAGACAACGAAAAAGAAAGGTTTTGAATGCCATTTGTGGGGATATTTCAGAACAGTTTTAATTTGGGAGTAGGGGTGAGCATTGGAACCGGGTCCCCTGGGTACTTGACCGCTGGTCGTTTTACGTGGTCGTTTTACATGGTCCTTTGCTTTAAGATTAATTCGTTATCCCACTTGCACTTGTGAAACACGTGAAGTGTGTCTGTGTCCCACACACCACTCGGCCATCGGCCTTGTGACATGTGAGGCTGAAGACACAGACACACTACATTATTCGGTGTTTTACTCACGCTCATGGGATAACTTATAGCATACACAGACGTACTTTACTACGTAAATGTTTCATTTTACATGTACGTCTGAGGACACAACATTGAGTTTCCCATTGTTCCTTTATTCACTCTCCCATAGACTATTAAGCACAAAGACTGACGCCCGAGGACCATTCTCGACAAAAGATGCGCGTTCTAGGACAACAAAGTTGTGTTATTCTCTCTTTGTCTTACTGTCCTCAGGCTGTATGAAACACGTGTGTGCATGTGACACTACCATTTAGAGGGTACAGACATTACAGACAAATATACCGGGTGGGAGTGGACTTTTTGAAGTTGTAATTCTAAAGGTCTCTCACAAATGACGTCATTTCCTACAGACCAGCCACGTGTATCGGCATTTTGAGCGTCAACTTGCATAACGTGCATCGGCTGCATCGTATTTCGAACACATTTCGAGCAACAAGTGCAACATTTTCAACACTGTGCAATGCGTGCTTGATTGCGCAAAATACGCAGTTGCAGTTCTCCTACAGAGATGGCCGTCTTTGAGAGAGACCTATTTCTTCTACAAACCTGTACTGAGTTGCCCTGCAGCCATTGTACGAGCACCCGGCGCGTGTTCTCCGGCACGCCCTCCCGCGAGATCCCTGCCTCCCCTTGGTCCTTGGCCAACTCCACGGAGTGTTTCAGCTCGTCGGCCAGCTGGGCGATGCCGAAGTGGTTGACAGATAGCGAGGAGGCAAAGTTGGCATTGTGGGAGTCCATGGTGCCATTGTGCAGGCTGGACGTCTCCGAGGACTGGTACCTCGTGCCTGGGAACCAATCGAAAAAAAACTGAGGTCATTTTCTCACGACTCGGCTACATGTATGCTTCTTGTTTTGGTTTCGTCTTTGGTTCTAAAGGTATTATGGCCAAAAAACTGAATGCCACATATTACTAACACGCAAACAGATCCAATAAGTCAACTTTTTTAAGGGGTGGGGATATTGGAGGGGGGGAAATGCAAGGGGAGGGGGCAATGGAAGGGGACGGGGAAATGGAAGGGGAGGGGTATTGGAAGGGAGAGGGGGCATTGGATGGGGGAAGAAGGAGAAGGTGGCATTGGAAGGGGGAGGGGCATTGGAAGGGGAGGGGCATTGGAAGGGGGAGGTGACTTTGGAGGGGGAATGGGAGGGAGAAATTGGAAGGGTAGAGGATATTGGAGGGGAAGGGGATATTGGAGGGGTATAAGAAATATTGGAGGGGTATAGGGAATATTGGAGGGGTAGGGGGCATTGGAGGAGGAGGGGTTGATGGCAGAGGGGGGAACTGGAGGGAGGGGTGCTGGAGGGGGAGGGGACACTGGAGGAGGAGGGGTTGATGGAGGGGGAGGGGATTCTAGAGGGGTAGGGGCACTGGAGGAGGAGGGGTTGATGAGGGAGGGGGAACTGGAGGGGAAGGATGCTGGAGGGGGAGGGGTTGATGGCTGGGTAGGGGGCACTGGAGGGGAGGGGTGCTTGAGGGGGAGGGGGCACTGGAGGGGGAGGGGGACAGTTACATTTGTACAAGCTGCAAAAAAGGAATGTCGTACATTTATGTCAGAATCTTTAAGCAAACTTTGTCTTTTAGTCGTTAACTTGTGTGTTGGGGGGGAGAGGATGGAAATAAATCACGATCCACACAAGACCCCTCTTTAAACGTCTGTAACAGATCCCTCTGTCTTATCATTTTATCTTTCTCAAATGTCAAAACATGTTCTGTGTGCCGGGACTCACCAGCGATAATGTCATCCATCTGTTCCAGGGCCGCGGCCAGCATCTGGGTGGCATCGGTGGCGAGCGTCGACGTGCTCGTCATGGCGATGCCACGGACCAAATCACTTCCACCGGACAAAAATAAAGATTACGTCTCAATTCCGTTCGTTGTTACTGAGGGTCAATCGGTCAGAACATTGACAAATGGGGATTCTCATCTGCAAAGGAAGTGAAGATGTACGATGATAAGAAAGTGCATGCATTAAAGGAAAAAAAAAACATGTACCTGAAATTACAAAATGTGCAAGAGACGACGACAGTACCCTGTTAAAACTTATTCAATGTACACTGAACTTATGGTACTTAACCCTAACCCCCTCAATTCTCCACAATTTAACCAGGCAGGTTTTGGACTCTTGGACGAATATCGGAATATTGAGGCTGAATGCCATTCTTGTTGTGCCATTTGATTTTGGAGGACGCATTTGTGTCAAGGTCTACATTGCATAAGAAGAACCTTGAGTTGTTTATGCTTAGCCATGCATAAATTATGCCTACATGTACTATACAATGTATCATCCGCACTGATATCATCGGCAATTTCCCATTGTATCAGAGTGATTATTTGGAGGATTTTGAAGGATTGAGGCTGAATCCAATTTTTTTTACATCGGGGGTGTTAATTGGAGGATTTTTAGGGATTGAGGATGGATCTTAGCCAAAAAGCCCCACGAACAGGGTTAACCCTAACCCCCTAGGCCCTTGTTGCTTACAACCATCCTCAATCCTCCAAAATTTTTCAACTCCGCCTAAATTTTTCAAAATTGTCAGACAGTCCTGCCTCAAAATGCATTCATCCTCAATCCTCCAAAATCCTCCTCATCCCAAAACTTTGCACTCGTGTTTAAATGAAGGATAACCAATGCCAAATCCTTAAACATCATCAGACAGTCCTGCCTCAAAATGCATTCATCCTCAATCCTCCAAAATCCTCTTGTGCTTCATTCGCCATTCATCCTCAATCCTCCAAAATCCTCATGTGCTTCAATCACCATTCATCCTCAATCCTCCAGAATCCTCATTTGATTCAATCACCATTCATCCTCAATCCTCTAGAATCCTCCAAAACCGCCAGGAGGATTTTGGAGGAGTGAGGTGGGTTAGGGTTAATCATGTATGCACACTGGACTGTGAAATAATTTCACCATCTCATAATTGTGTACTATTAATTAAATTTACAATCATTATGTACCCACTTACATTGTAAACCTTAAACACTATTTACAATGTACCGGGGCTTTATCAAATGCATGCCTGTGTACATTGTGCGAATGTACTATCAGGGGTGTGAGTGACCATTGATAAAAATAGCTGAAAACAGCTGAAAAAGGTGTAATAAAGCTGAACGTTGGAAATCTCCTATACTTTTGTACACAGCCAGTGAGGGAAAAAAGCTGAAATCCAATAAAAAAAAAGCTGAAATCAGCTTTAAAGCTGAGATTTCACACCCCTGTACTATGTACATGTACAAAATGTACATGTATGCACACGTACAGTACACGTATGTACCCGGTACATGTAATGTAGATTTCTAGATTCTATGTGTCTGAATTACATGTACATACACATTGTAACCACCCTGTCGGCCAACACACGTGTCAAGAATGTGTGGCATGTTTGAGAAGTGAAAATAACTTTCACCTACCAGTACCGGTAGGTGTACCAGTACATGTGTACATTTAAACACTCTACACCGTACACATGGTACATGTACAATGTACAATGTACGTGTTGCGTATGGTACCGGTACATGTATGGTACATGTATGTCTTTTATACACATATTTTCTACATCATCAAAAAAATAAATGTGGGCCTATTCTCCTTGAAATCCTGCACAAGACTACATGTGTACCAAAAGGGACAGGACATACATGTACAAAATACTAAATTTATGCTGTGTGGCTTATAAACAAAACACTGTACCAAGAACTTGGCCTTTTTTAAATTGAGAAATTGCTCGCTCTAGCATGACACACATGTAATTACTCCCTCCTGACGTATCCAGTGCATGCAGTTGACTGATTCTACCACACTGATGAGCATCATATAAACAGTTCATAACACAGTGCAGCAAAGCACAACTGAAATAGCTGATAATAAACACTGCCTTGCATTTTGCTTTTCCTGGTTTTTTGTTGTTTTTTTGTGTTTTAACTAATTTTGTCTGTAAACAAGGAAATAATGGCGAAGTTACGTGTACCATCATGTATGCAAGGTTTACAATCTCTTACTCTTAGGGCCTGGCTGCCTATAAAATGTCCGAATCTGAACTCCGTTCATATGTTTTCAGTAAAAATATCTATTAAAAAAGGTTGACAATTTCACAAACTTCCAATGATTTTCTTCTACCATTTTACATTACTGGTATGTTGCTAAATTGCTGTCCGTGTTCGGCATGCATGTGCCTCATACGCATTTGTGCTGCATAGGCAGTGTACATTTTGCTTGGTTAATTGTTGCCAGTGTGCACTGCACATGCTGTGTACATACCGGTACAGTGTGCAGGGCCAAGCCATTTTAAAGGGAATGTTCAACATTTGTTCTTGCTTCTAGATTTGGGGAATTACCCTGGTACCGTAGAATGTTATAGCAGATATTGTTACACTGACTTGTGTCACGTTTTGGGCTTAAAGATGCTGGAAAAACCAAGAAACCAATCATGTTGAGTCTGGTTCCCTGACCCCACTTAAGATGAAACGGAGCAGGGGAATTGTAAGGTCAGAGAATCAGTCTAGAAGGCTTGTACCCCTTCACAGGTGTGTAATCAATTGCAAAGAAAATGCGGAAAAACTAATTATGAAAAATTCAGAGCAGTTTTTGCAAAAAGCCAGTTTTCTCCAACGCTGGTCGGCCAACCGGCGTTGGAAAAATACAAGTTTTCTTGACAATGTCAGCACACCAGGAGCCACGATTTTACAGGGTGCTTTAGAATGTCATTCGCGAACCATCCAGTAAGATATTTCGTGATAATCTGTTCATTTCGTTTATTGATGTTTGCAAATGTTGTACATTGTACCGTACAAGTTGTATTTTCACTTTAAAGGGTTCATGAAATGAATTTTTCTCATGAACATATTTTTTTGCAACTTTCTACTCCTCTTATACATACTTGGATTTTATAACAACTATTTGACGTCCCTTTTTGGATAATGTTATTGAAAAATACACTTCCTTTTAAAACATTAAAAATTGTTCATGCTTTTCTGGAGAACTGAGGGCGCTGTTTTTTGTGATGTCAATTCAGGAAGACACTCTTCAGTTTAGGGGGTTTCTGTTCAAACTGTGAAACCAAAAACTTGCCCACTGAAAACATCTGTGAGAAAAGTTTACTTATTGGCTGACTGCTGTGTACTGGCACAACAACAAATCGCCACAGAAATGAAAATACATTGTATCCAAATTCTGGCAACTTTTGGTGCTCAAGAGCATTGTAGTTGTAACACAGCTCGTTTCTGCCTGAAATGATATATCACACTTTTGCTCATGAATATGGAAATTTGCACTTTTACATGTAGCATAAAAACCAAAATGGCACCAAAATACCAGTGAAAATGGCAAAACAAACATTGAAAATAAGGTTAATCAAGGGGCAAAAAGGTGCATTTTCAAGGATTTTATTGAAGGCCTCGACCATATGAGAATTTTTTTTATCCCATTTTTTTTTACAGTGCATGAGTAAGTATTGAAGTGTGAATGCAAACTTGGGTGACAAATGGCGCAGCCGTTCCCATTCTTGTGCGGTCTCTTGTTAATATGAGGGAACATTTGTTCATGGATGTCTATTGATGTTGTATGCATCAAACACAATACAGGCGATATTTTCAACTCAAGAGAGGTGGGGGTAGAGCAAAAGGGGCAAAATTTCTTTTGTCACAACTGTATGAGTGACAGTGTTTCGTACAAAAAGATGCCTTCGGGCATTTTACCTGCATGTAAAACACACACAACAGGCCTTGAATTTCTTACAGTCTTTTGTTGTTAATATAAATACAACTTACAGGGTAAGGCCACTGTTCCTGTATTCTGAGAACACCCTCATTAAACATGTACACTGCACTATAAATGGAAGCGCAAGAACCTTCCAAATCGATCGATCTCTGATGCTGCACAGGCTGGTCTCTTAACAACGGGCAGAGCATACATACTGTCCTGTCTGAAACATTGAGTTTTCCTTTGTTCTTTTCAGAACCTGACAAAGTTATACATGTAAAAGAGATTTGTCACATGGCACTACTGAACATCTTTATCTTATTGCTACATTGTACCTCAAATTGTGACAGGTAGCCCTCAACCATGCAAACCTTCAAAACTTTGAGTATTAGATACTTATTTAAATGTTTAAACTTGTACCACAGATGGGCACACAAAAATTGCCATTACATGTATATTATGGGCAAAACGTGATCACCGAATTATATCTCTGCAGAGATGATTGATTTTTTTTTAAAACAACTGTACAGGTTGAATTTGACTAACGATGTAAGGGCATTGAAAAGAATTTTTCATCATCAGTGCGCAGTGTGGGAAAAACTTCAAACATGTACTGTACTGTACGGTACATGCACCGTAGTACGTACCGGTACATGTATTTAACTTTTTCCATACATCCTTTTTGTGTAACATGAGATTCTGATAAACTGTCAAACCAACAGAAATTTACTACATCATGAAAGAAGTTCATCAGGCTGGTGAATTTTCAACTTTGTAAATGAATTTTCTATAAACACAGCCAATTACTTAGGCCTACGTAGTTTCGTTTACGTTTCGACTACATGTAGTTTCACTAGTCATCCTCAGAACGAAGCACCACCAGTCGGTTGGTGGCGCTGTTTCCTGTTTCCAGACCACCATCTAGTGGCCGCAACAGGAAACAGCGCCACCAACCGACTGGTGGTACTTTGTTCTGAGGATGACTAGTGAAACTAGTCGAAACGTAAACGAAACTACGTAAGTAATTGGCTGTGTTTATAGAATTTCATTTACAAAATTTACTACATGTTGTACATGTACATTGACCTTTTTCTGGTAATTTAATGATTACATTTAAAGGGATCTTCTGTAAGAAAAATCTACCGCAAGGTTTTAACAGCACAGAGTAGATGAAAGACCTCATCCAAATTCAACGTGAGTTGCATACCATGGAATTGCAATTATATTATCATACCACAACTTGGTCTTGTTCAGTTTTGTGATAAATTTAAGGTAACTTTATGTTTCATCTCTTAATTGATAATATACCGGGGCCTTCTTTTGGTTTGTTCCTCAGTCATTTATTTTTAATATTTGAAATGTTCATGACTACACTTGTAAATTGTATGTAGACCACTGGTATTCAATTTTAATTTTTAACTTTCTTTTTTTGGGGGGGGGGGGAGGGCTCAATTTCAGTATTAAATTATTTTCTAGATTTCCCAACTACAAGTAGACTATACGTAAGCACAAATCTCACAATTTGTAGGATTCATTTTTTTTTTTCATTACGTGTAGTAAGCTTAAACCGATTATAATGTAGGGTTATTTAAGAAAATGCAATGTCTGTGTCTGAACCAATCAACCATGATATCTAATTAATCAATGATTCAGAGAAAAAGATCTAAAAGTCCTAGTCTGTAATCTCCTTGACATTTTACCAGATGACGGATGTACCGGTACCAGTATAAAATTTGAAAAATACGTCATCAGGTTTATTATTCTGAAACTGTACAAAAGAATGTCTGATTGTCTGGAAATGGCCAATGTATGACATAAAATGACATAAGAAAATGCCTTACATATCACAACCAGAACACTGGCCCAAACCAGGGCAACCAAGGTTGTGACCTGACAACATCAATTTTCTGGGCCTCAATTATTACTTCCAAATTTAGCCCAGCCCTTTGAAGAAAAAAAACAATATTACAGGTGACAAGTGCCAAAAAAAGCAAACCAAAAAACCCAGCTGAGGACAGAAGTCGTTCAGGCTATCAATTAAGCTGGAAGGGCAGTGCCTGAAGCTCATTCTTCAATACAGGCCATATCAAAACAAAACATAAAGAAGAGAAGAAATTAGTTGCTTTGATATTAATTTTCTAGCAATTCTGTGTCACCACGGGGAAGAGGCTGTCACCAGATGCCGCCAGCTGTTAAAAGATGTCTGGCAGGATGGCTGATCTCCAAGTTTTAGTTGTGTTTTAGAATATGGGGGGGGCAGTAGTAGGGTCCAGGGGCTGGGAGCGAGAAATATTCCTGCTTCCTTATTAGGGCAGGGGCAGATAATGTGTCTCATTTTGTTTTGTTTTCAGTCAATTTAAGGGGTGCTTAATTGCAGATAATGTGACATTTGTTTATAAACGTGCATGATGTGCTTACATGTTCATGTACCGGAACATGACGCAAATTTACACTATTATGAAACCATGAAAAATTAAGATGCTCATATTATTAGGCCACCAATGTTGCCAAAAAAAGGAAGGGTACATGTAGGAATGTGACTACGTGTACAAATGTAGGTAAATTTATTTTAGAAACTAACGTATGAAACCGGAAAGAACTACACAAGACTGCATACAATCCTGGTACATCACGTGTCAATTTGGAACCTTACGGTTTATCTGTATTTGTAATAAAGTTCCAGCTAAAAGGACTTTGCAACATGGTGTACAAAATAAATGACAGGACTTGTGGTTCAAGCGATTTTGCAATGATTAGAGCATGACACGGCCTCAGGTAATACTGTGACAGATGGTCAGTAGTTTATTGCTGCACCCCCTTGTTGTTTACCAGCCAATATTGTATTTTATTTCATATGCAAGAAAAATACAGTAGGCCTACAGTGTCGTCCAACATAATATACCTGTACATAAAAAGTCATATGGTCACCGTGCATGCACTTTAAAAATTCAAGTTGTTTTGAGGTTATCCATGTACTAGTACACACATACAGGTCTACAAAATGGGACTGTTACAAGGTATTTAAAAAGGCAAAGAAAATAGGAGAGAAGTTAAAAATGTGTGAGTTTGCAAAACATCACAAAACGAAATGATCAAATTATCACGAAATACCTTTGTAAGGGAATGACAGTCTAGAGCATCCTGTAAAATCATAGCTCCTGCCAGTGTGCTGTCATTCTCAAGAAAAATGGGAATTTTCCAACACTGGTCAGCCGACCAGCGTTGGAGAAATCTGGCTTTTTTTTCAAAAACTGCTTCTAATTTTTCATAATTAGTTATTCCGCATTTTCTTTGCAATTGATTACAGTCCTTCATTTTTAAGGAGCGCGATCGCGCAGGCGCTCCTACTGCGCTCCTCGACTGTCTCGAAGGAGCGCCAAAAATAGCGCTCCTCAGAAATCCAAAAGAGGGCTCGTCAAACACGGGAAGTTTAAAAATAAGAAGTGATAAAACGCAAAGGATTTCAAGTCTGAAGCTACACGTATTTTTCGTTGGTATAATGCCCAAACTCATGTTAATATGCCGCTGGACATCGCTAAAAAATGAACGAACATCGAGCTCGTACGTACTGTAAAGATCGTGTGTGTACGTACAGCGGTTGTATACTGTGCGTGCACAATCTGCATATCGCATAGAGCTGCATGAAAACACGTGGGCCCGTACGTGCGAGAGCAGCAATGACTGGTTCCCGCTGCGCCGCGTACTAAGTCCCAATGAAGGCATGATGAAAATGCGGTAACCAGTCAATGTAATAGTCGCGCGCGGTGCAATACACTGCCGTACAGTGTTTTGCGTGCAGGCCGGACTGAATAGACATCGTAAAAATGCCAAGAAAACAACAATTGAGAAGGACGATCTTTGCAAGCTTATTCACAGAACTTGATCTCTCTTGTCTGTGTATGTATTTCCCGTGTTCATGAATTTATTTTGAGGAAGTTTTACTGGTATGTGAAGTGAAACGATGCAGCGTGTTTCACCGAAATCCTATACCGTAAAACGTGTCTCATTGCCGGCCCACCACACACAGTTCATCACAAACGCTCGTACTAGTGCGAAGTTCAGACGTTGTTAGCCAGTTTCTCGTCGTGACTAGCATTGTGTATATGGCATACTTGACCTGCATTTTCCATTATTTTTAAGATTATCGACGGCAGATATTTTCGATAAAACTTAAGGCAAGTTTGTGTCATTTGAGGCCATTTTTGTATAGATTTCGTAGAGCAATTGAAATAGTTCAGGCTGAAAGTTTCATATAATTTTAACGAATCTGAAAGCAAATATTCAGTTGCTTTATTTGCCGTTTATTAACTCTCTATTTTCCAAGTATAATCAAGTGATGAACCAACTGACAACTGTATTAAAAAATGAAAGCCTAAGCAGTAGTCAAACCTTTTATTAATCTCCATTTAGTTAGTTTTTTAAAATAAATTTTACCTTGTCTTACAGTTACAAAAACAAAAAAAGTAATGCAACTTGAGCATATGTTATTATGCAAAAACTAATAATAACGCAGCCCCTTGAATAAATCCTTATGTCAAAATAAAACAAAAACAATGGTAACCCATCGTTTTACCACTGTTTATCCGTAGATTTTAAGGAGAACGATTTGCTCTCCTCAAATATTTGAGGAGAGCGATTTATAGCTCTCCTGGATTTTCTTTAAATGAAGGACTGTGATTACACACCCCCTGTGAAGGGGTACAAGCCTGCTAGACTGATTCTCTGACCTTACAATTCCCCAAAGTCTAGATAAGTTGCTCCGTTTCATCATAAGTGGGGTCATGGAACCAGACTGATTGGTTTTCTTGGGGTTTTTTTCAGCATCTACAAGCCCAAATCATGAAACAAGTCATTTTAACAATATTTGCTATAACATGCTCTAATCCTCCAAATCCATTTATTTCTGAAAATTGCAGCAAAAGCAAATGTTGTACATTCCCTTTAATGAAAATTGCACGAAAAAAACCCAGAAACCTTGTCCCTGACATTAAATGTACCTGACTACAGCACGGCTGTGGTCATGGTCAACAGGGTCAAAATATGAACATTTAGGGGACCCCTCTTTGTTTTAGTTCTTAAACTTTAACATTTAGCATGTTTAGAGGACCCCTCTTTGTTTTAGTTCTTAAACTTACACGAACCCGGTACAAGGGGTTTTTTGGGGGCTTGTTTTACATGAACCTGTATCAATGTCAGTCAAAAAAAGGAATGCTTTGCGGTAACTTTTTGTAAAGAAATGTGAAGGCCCCTGGATACAGATTTATTAGTCCAATAGACTGGCCCTAGACTGGGGCTCGGTGACTACAATCATTATTTTCATGTCACGTTAAAGGGGCACTAAGTCCTGAAATGCCCGAAAATGTCATGTTCTGGATTGTTTTGAAAGGAAACCAACCCATATGTAGGCCCTAATGTTTTAACGTTCCCGAGAAACGACAAAAACAAAAGGTTGTTTACATCGGACATGACGGAGTACGTATGTCGTTTTTCCTGTCGTTTTCAGTCAATGTACATGTACGATACACGTTGTGTGTGTCACTGTCACATACAGGTAATTTTACACACAGCCACATTTAGTATTCTGTGGTACATGTATTTGGTACTTGACCCCCAAAGAGCCCTTAAGGGATTTAGCCTGCTTTCTTTCACTAAACGATATTTGGCCAGCTAGATTGTACAGCGCCCTCTTTGACGGTAGGCCTATATGACTTAGAAAATAAAAAGTTAGGCCAAAAACTGCTTCCGATAACATGCCTTTCAAAAATAGGGTCGGTAGGTCGGAAACAATTTTTCTTTTTGGCCAATTTTTTTTGGGCTGATTGAAATGGGGTATTTAATTGCAAATTTCAGCCTGAACTATTTCCATTGTACAACGAAAGCTACCCCTATAGTACAAAAAGCTACAAAATAAATTCATGAACATGGAAAATACCCAGAGATCAAGTAGGCCTACTGTGAATTAACTTGCAAAATGTTCTTTCTCCATCGATGTTTTCTTGACATTTTTACAATGTCTAAATCCGACCTGCAATTGCCATGACAGCACTCTGCAGTGCACTGCAGCTGTGAATAGACTGGTTACTGCATTTCCATCATGCCTTCTTTGGCCTGTTTAGTGCGCGGCGTGGTGGGAACCAGTCATCGCTGCATTGAGCATTATTTTTTAAATTTGTTTTTTGACTTGCCAATAAAATTTTCAGGGTCGCAGACTCGCAGCCTAAAAACGGTGTCGGTCACGTGACCGGAAGCAGAAGTATTTTTTTGGGGGGGGCCTTACATAGATTTTTAAAGTCCCCAAAAAGAAGCCACTACACATGTTCAGTGTACATATATACATGTAGGTACGTGACGAAAAATTCAAAATCAACAGATTCTAATAAAATTTGGATCATCTTCCTGTGACATAAAAAATAAAAAAGTCATGACGTTTTGAGTCCAGCAATTTAAGGCCTGTTTCGGTCAAATTTTGTATAACTTATAAGGTAAAACATGTAAATTTGACTTGTGACACGTTTCCCAGAATTTCTAGGATTTGTTGGGATAACGTAGAACTTTTTTCCTTTTAATTTTATATTTTCTTGCCATGTTTCTATAAAAGTTGCAGTCTAACGTTAACGATAGAAAATGGGAAATGCGTTACGGCTGCCGTAACAATAGCCACTGCAAAATAGTAAACATCAAATGGGGCGACTTGGTATTTGGAATCAACTTTCATACAGCGTGACACTCGCTCGTTTGTCCGTTCACTATAGCCTACCTCTCAAAAGTCAGAACTACTACATGAATGAAAAGTAAACTAACGTGAGAATCACTCCTCATTACAGACTTCCTCAGAAAGTCTTCAACAGTCATCTTATAAAAGAAAAAGGCGACAGGAAATGGTATAATTCTTACCGCATTCTTGCACAGTCTTCCCGTCACTTGTCGGAAATCGTGCTCTCATTCATGTCAATAGACAAAATATCGACAGCCGGTTTTCAATTTCTCGAGTCTGAGTATCGATACTTTCTGGATTTGACCTGTGTCCTTCTAACGTTGTCTCTGCGATACTGTAATATCGATTCTTTAATTTCGATACATTGTGCTCTCATGCAAGTAATCGGATTTCCTACAGTCATCGTGCTGTCACTACTTTGACCGTGCGTTGACATCTTGATAACAAAAGTAATTCATTTTAAAGGGGCTCCGCCACGTTTTCCCCTCTAACAATTTTATTTTGGCCCAAAAAGTAATTTCAGAAATGCGTATTTCCCTATCTCATGCTTTAGAGGGCCTCTCTGTTTTATAATAAATGAGAATTCATGCTGAATGCAATATTTTGTTTTCAGAAAAAGATAAATATGATGTGTCTGTGCAAGCTGCGAAGGCCTTTAATGTAAACAACTTTTAAAGGAGCAGTTATGACTGGGGAAAAATGAGTCACTTTAAATGGAATTGCAAATTAAACGTATAACCAAGACAATATTGTTTTTATCCACATGTCTCAATACAAAGGCACAAGAGAAAGTAATAGGCCTAGATCTTATTTGTGTACTTTTGGTTATTATACCTTTTTTTTTCTTTTCTTTTTTCTCCTTTTTAATTGGCAATGCAATGGGAATATATGTAGAGAAATTTTACTTAAACACATTCCAGCTTTTTAAAATGTTCTCATTCAAATTAAATTGTTCTGATTAAATCTAATGGCCAATAAGTATTTTTTTTTCATTTCAACAGAGGGCGCTATTGAGCTAACCAAGTAAAATTCAATGTCTAACAAGGTTGTGATAGCAGCTCTCAAAAACTTGAACCTCCCCAGCCACACACACATAATGCAGAAAGACAAAAAAAAACAATGATAACGACTGAAATTTAGTTTTTAATTTTATTCAAATTTACTGAAAAATAGTTTTGGGGGGGATTTCAAACATCAATCAACATATTAACCTAAAAGTTGCCACAATATTGCGAGGTAAACAGGCATATTTTTTTCAATTTCCAACCAACTGATTTTTCAATTTTGGTGTAGGTGTTCAACTACACAAAAGTTGGACAACCGAGACAGTGGGGCCAAGAATATATCTCATTTGAATTTTTGTGTTTTTTTTTCTGATACTCACTTAGAAGAATACCTTTGGAATACATTTGACAATGACAAAAGTCAGGCACTCTAACTTTTATATTAGACAGAATTTTTTTGAGAACAAAAATCTGCTTTTGTCTTCACAAACTTATGTCCATAAAAACTTTCAATGTCAAAGTTTTACAGCAACTCTCAGTTTTGCTGATCTTGATCTCGGATTCTCTTCTATTTCCTCTTCGCTGGGAAGTATCACTTTGTTCCTGTTCACTGGAGCCCACATTTTGGACTCGCCAGCTCTTTCCGGTTCTGAGTTGGTAGCAATGTCTCTTGGAAGATGTTCCCGATGCTTCTGGTGGATGCTCTTTCCTCTTTCGTTCACGTCTCTCCCCTGGAAGAACCTCTTGACGATCCGATCCTCCAAGGAGTGGAAAGTCAAGACAGCGAGCTTCCCTCCAGGTTTCAAGAACTTCCCGGCAACTTCAAGCCCCGTGCTGAGCTCGTTCAGCTCATTGTTGACAAAGATCCTCAAACCCTGGAAGGTCTTCGTCGCGACGTGGGCCTGTCGGCCCAGCTTGTCTTTGTTCTGACGCGACTCAGTGTGCGTGAAGGCACAAGAGACGATAGTGGACAGCTCCAGGGTGGTCCTGATTGGCTGATAATTCTGGCGGTACTCAACGATTGCCGCCGCGATTTTCTTAGCGCGGGGCTCTTCCCCGTAGGTCTTGAAGATCTTGGCAAGAGTCGAGGCATCAAGGGAGTTGACAACATCAGCTGCTGTTGGTTGGGAAGGAAACCTGGAAACAGGATGAAAAACAAATTAGTGAAATTTAATTGGCCACGGCTTCTTTGACAATCAGTCTGAACAAAATTTAACAACTTTTTTTTGTATTTGGTGGCTTGCAGACCCCTTATTTGTTGGTGTACGACAGATCCGTACGTTGAGACAAAACCACGTGTCACCAATACTAAGGTCATGCCATGTTCACGCGTATATTGGCCTGGGCCAATATGTGGATTGGTTTTTCAGTCCCTGCCTGATTCTGTGGGTGTTTCCCCAGAATATTCTTCAGGGCTTTTCCTCCCACCTCTAAAACTGTAATTTCTTCTCACCATCTTCTCTCCACAGGTTTCTTCAGGCTTGCGAGCTACAGTGCCTAGGGCGATTTTGAGGAATCCTTGGTTTCATTGCCAGAAATGATTAATAATAATAATAGTATATTACACACAAGTGCTGTAAATGTGAGGCATACATGTAATTTTAGAGGGGGAGTGTAGCCTGGCCTAGTGGTTCGGGTTCGTGACTCATGATCAGAGGGTCAGGGGTTCGAATCAAGCTGCAGGTCATATATTGTGTCCTTGGGCAAGGCTCTTCGTCCCCACTTGCCTCTCTCCACCCAGGAGTATAAATGGGTACCGGCATTATCTGGGGAGTAACCTGCGATGGAATAGCATCCCGTCTAGGGGAATGCAAAGATTCTCAGTCGATTCATGCTACTGAAACCAGAGATAAACGCCGGCCTGATGGTCCACATTGGCTTGTGACAGACTTTACTTTTTACTTTTACTTACATATAATTTGCAAACCCTATTTGTCAAAAGAACATTAAGTGCACACAAGCATGACATTACTGTAGTAATGGCTCCTAATGGTGGTCTTTGGATCAATCTATAAATGTTTTTCATGCCCCAGGGTGGGGATTTTGGTTAAGTCTAAGGTCTGAACGCTAGAAAGGAACACAACTCACCTTGTGCCATCCATTCGCATATCCAGTGGCCCATCCTTGCTGATGGCAAAACCACGCTCAGCCGTGTCAAACTGGATCGAGGAGCACCCTGCATCGATGAGAATCCCATCAACTGAGTCTGTGCCTAGACCCTCACTTTGAAGGAGGGTCTCTAACTCACTGAAGCGACCAAGTAGAGGATGCAATCTCCCACTGAGATTGAAAGAAAGAATATTTGTGTTATTATGTAATGTGTCAACTTGAAGAAATTAAGAAAACCTTAGTTCCAAACTCAGGAAACTGGATATCCATCAAAAGATCTTTATAGAGGAGGCGGTCAACTGACTCACTGCCTAGACCCCACCCTCAAGGAAGGTCTCCAACTCGCTGAATGGATCAAATAGTGGATGCAATCTTCCACTAAAATTAAACACCAGGCAAACTAATTTGTGTAGTCACATCATGTGTAGCTCAACTGACTTCAATAATGTGTAACAGTCAAACCGAATGGGATTCTCGATGCCCATTAAAAGATCTTTCAGAAGGCAGGCAGCTGTACATACAATTTTTTTGAAAAGTCTGTTAAAGAATTTCAATTCAATTTTTTTTTAAAAGTCTGGTAAAGAATTTCAATTCAAGACCCTCAAATACATAACAAAAGTTCTGTACACCAGTGTAGGGCTGGCTAACAAAACAGAGCATATTTTTTTTTCACCCGACCCAATTTCCATCTGACTAACAGTTTGGTTGCGGTACCCGCTGCTACATGTACATTAGACTTGAACCGGACAGCCAACTCCGGCAAGCTCAGTAGACAAGTGGTAAGATGTCTGCACTAGTAAGCAGGAGGTCATGGGTTTGAGTCCTACCTGAGTAAGCTATTTTTATAAGGGGGAGGGGCATTCAATTTCACTAAGTTACATCTTCGCTTACTTGTACTTCTTGGCCATATTCTGAGCCAATGTGTGTGCCGCTGGGTCCCTGTCCAGTGCATACACCTGTGCGGTAGCATCACCATGATTCAAGAGCGCCCTCGTGTGCCCACCTGCTCCGAAGGTCATATCAACAAAGATCTGCAAAAACAAATTATACAAATAGTCTCCATAGCATTAATATCATCAAAACAAACTTTTTCTCTTTTTTTACCAAGTTATATTTTACCATCTGAAATACTAAATTCTACAGCAGTAAAATGGAAAAACGTTGCCATGGCAAGAAAGGATAGGTAATGATGTTTTGCAGTGACAAACTTCCAAATTTTAAACAGGTCAAAACTAATGCAGCATGGCAAAATTCAATATTGACAGTGACGGGCATGGATCACTGTGGGCAAGGGCAAGAAAGATTTTTTTGACCAACGAGTAGTTCACGTCAAAGCAGAATAATGCCAAGGGTGCAGATTTAACACTACTGTGAGAAAATACATTCTGGCACTAAGGCCAAGTAAAAAAATTAACCAAATTAATACATGTGCAATATATTTTGCAAATATACATTGTCAACAAGTTGTCTTTTTATTTGTTTCCAACAAAATTGTAGCTATGTAGATATATTTCTATCTCAGCAAAAGAGTTTTAAAAAAATGGAAGAATCAATCCGCTATCTTGCAATTGGAACATTTGTCATCTTGGGGGGGAAAAAAGCATGCTGCGTCCTTCTTTTTTTTTTTTAAATCCCGGACACGAAACTGGGCTTTTTTTACTTGGCCTAAACCAACCAATGTAATCGAGATATTATGATAGTACCTGTTGATCTTGAGGCGATAATGCCTCTATGACCTCTTCTTTCATAACAGGAATGTGACTGGTGCTACTATCATCATCTTCATCACGTTGTTCGTCTTGGAATTCCAGGCTTCCTGGGTAAAATTTAAAAAAATTAAAATGGAAACTTGAGAGGTATTTGACCAATCCAAAATCATTTGCATTTATCCAAAAAGTAACCTAGCATATTAATAACACAAAGCTTACTTGGATTAAAGATTGTACTGGTACTAAACACCCCGTGAAATTATTCCGTCGGCCTTGCTGTCATTTAGAAGAAATCAAGAAATCTAGGTGATCAGTCAATGGACTGATTTTTCAAAATAAAGAGAGCTATGGAGGAAATCGTGGAAATCAAAAAGGTTGTGAAAAGGTTCATCACTATTTCTACAGTCAAACAGTGTAATGTTCACTGAGGTGAAAATTCAACTGATTATGTTTTGAACATTCTTCTTTTGGATTTTGAGTGGTGTAATTTACTGGAAGCCAACAAAATGCATGAAACAAAAATGATCCTGTATGCTTTTAAAGATGTTTGCTGAAAGATTTGCACTTTTATTTGTGACCTTAATAAAGGCCATTGAAAGCACTTTAAAGCCCGAGTCCATCATTTGCAGCTATCCAAAAAAAGTAACTGGCAATTATTGTTGAAAGTCATATTTGGAAAGATAGTAAGACCATACCTGTGAAATTATCTTTCTGGCAAGCTCTTTTTTTTAAGTAATCAATCTAAAGAAGTTATATTTCCCAGTTTAAGCATACCAAACTAGAAAAATTTAATGTTGTTGTTGTTGTTCTACTTGTTACTTGTCGACCCTGTGCACAAAACCGCGTAAAAAGCTAAATTTCAAAACATTTTGAAACAATTTAGAATGATTTGAAATTGAGATCCTAGAATGCTGTTTTTCTTGGAATATGAAGCTGAAGCTGAGCTGAAACTTCATCAAGTAAGTTGTTCAGTATCCTTCATTAGATTTTGAACACGTTTGTTGCTTCAAACGAACAAAATGCACTTATTACAAATGATGGACTATAGCTTTAACATTATTGATTCACAAGCAATTGCGTTTATTTATTTATTAATTTTTAAATTCTAGCAAATTAAGCTCAGTTTTGGTTTCTCTGTTACTAGTAGAAAGGACTGATAGTAGATATCACAAATGGCAGATATCATAAAAAAATACGTAATTTTTTGCCAAAAGTGTCAGCAAAAATTATGAAAATGAATTAAACCGCTGCAAACTGGATTGACCTGAAATATACAAATACTTGGCAGGACTTTTCTCCAAGGCTTTTTTTATTAGGCCAAGTAAAAAAAAAAAAAACAGATTAGTTTCTCGTCCAAGCTTTTTGAAAAAAAGGAAGGAGACCCTTTTTCTTCCACTTGACTTGAGATGGATTCTTCCACTTTCTTGAATCTTTTGCTTACACTTTTTTTTTCTGTCCAAACTTGCATGCCGCACTGCCTTTACTTGTAAACTTGCATACATAGCTACAATTTGGCAGAAGAACATAAAAAATGAATATCGCAAATGATTGATTATAAAAATTTTGATCCTTGCAGGACTTTTCCCAAAGGAAGCATGCTGAAACTAGAACTGGTTTATCTTCTTAATTTTTGGTAAAGGAGATGATGAATCTAAGGTGTACATGTATGAAAACTTCTATCCCCAACCCTTCAATTTTTTTTTTCTATAAATCATGTCAAACAATTAAAACAAAAATTCCAGTAGGAATATCCAGTACCAGTTCTTCTAGTGCCTCTGGGATGTAACAGTGTTGCAGCGAGAGACAAGGATCTCCTTCCTAGAAGCAAGGGTGCCACTGACAGCACAGGATGTCGAAGAAGCTTCTTTGTCATTCTGGTGACCCAAGATGGCCGGATCTGAAGACACGAAGATGATGACTGAAGAATATCAATGAAGTCTGTTTGCAAAATCTGAAAATGTCAGTTGGCTAGTCATGCTGGTTCAGACATTTGGATAGAAGAGGCTTAAGTATCACCAATGCGTCTGAGATAAGGTAAACTTGCTAACATTCATTCAACAACATAGGCCTACTATGTTGTTTTTGTTTTTTTTGCCAACACACTACCGGTACATAGTCTGAGTAACTACAGTGTACGACTCAACGAATCACCTTGTGCATGGCCCCTGCTAGACTGTTTCATGGGCCCCCTAAAAATATTGGAGTCAGAAGGACAATAGGAACAGGGAACCAGACTAGCTTGTGGCTAGCATCAAACCAATCACAAGGTGCTTTGATTTGTCACCTGGATTGATCACCTCAATGGGCCAATCACATGGTGTCTCTTTTGAGCGGCTGGTTTCACGGCGACCTATTAATTAAAGTGCCCTGTGATTGGTCTGTCTGATGCTAGCAAGGAAACAGTCAAGCCCCGGCGGAACCATGCACAAGTCAATTTTTCCTGAATTCAAAATGCCTTCTAAGTTCTATTTTCTAAAAAGTTCTAATTCTATCTTAGTTCAAGAGTAACGTTAAAGCAAAGTACCTCAACATGCTCAAACAAATAAAAATTAGTGTGAAGTCAATTTTAATGATAGGCCTACTTGAAGTTGAATGGCAAATTATACAGGGCAGGGGTAACAGAAACACAAACAATGTCACACTTCTGGAACCCACATTTATGGAATGACCCATGATCAGGATGATACATGTACATGGGCATTGTGATCAAGACAAGCTGACAAGTGTCACAGAGTCATGAGAGCATGGAGAGTGTGCTTGTCGTCTGCACTTCTCAGTTCTTAGTTTTGTCCTAAAAAAATCCTTGAATTTAACATTAAAACCATTATCACTCGAGTTTATCAATGTAATATTAAGTAATGTAGCATGACCTCTTCCCTTGCAATACTTACAGTTACAATACAATGTCCTCTTTAACAGTTAAAAAAGGAAAAATTCGTGGACGTTTTACATTTCATCAACAGTGATTCAACACACATGAATTGACCGATTTTACCGATAGAGGGCGCACTTCCACATTACCGTCGTGTGATTCTTTTAAAAGATTTTTGTAAGCGTTTGGCGCTCCATACTAGAACGGTCTGACAGCTTAACCAATCAACAACGACTTCTATTTTTACTGACCAATCAGCTCTCAGCGCACGGCGGCAGTTTTCGAATGAATGAATGCTGAGTAGTAGAGGGTATTTAAATCGGACAGATCGCTTCTTCTGCGAATGGATTGTTGCAAAGAGAAATAAATACTGATTTCTGTCATCGAAATTGGAAGATCAAGAAAGAAGGTAAGGTTTTATAGCTCCCTGAATGTATTTTTCCCTTGCATATTTTGCAAACGATCATGATTTTGTTTAGGTTGTAAAAAAAAATCGTAAAATTCGGCCGTCGTTCTCGTTTGCATGCATTTCTCGCATTGACCAGTTGCAATATAAACTGTACGTAACGGTACTGACTGTAATTTCTTAACTGTTCATTTGTTGATCATGTTGATTGCACTGCGAATGTGATGATCGGGTGAATAAAAATCTTAAAGTGTATTGAGTGAAGACTTCTTATTTTTTTACATTTGTAGCCTAGGACATCATTTTGTGTGTGTTTGTAATTTGGGTTTTTTGGGGTTTTTTTTTTTTTTAGGCCCCTAATATTATTTTTCCGGGCATGCCGGGGGGAGGGCCCGGTGTCACGGTCTCACTTCTCCGGCGTGCTAGCTTCTCCGGGTTGATTCGGCGGATAATTGAGCACGTTACAGTGCACGTTACATGAGCACGATTCATGCTCATGTGTCCGCTGTGCTTACTTTTCCTCGGGCTGTTTTCTGAAGTCTACCGAGCCCATTAATAACACAGTGAGGGACACCCAAGAATGCGTTATGTAACACTTCCTGTGGGTCAAGTCATTCCATGGTCTTGCAAGCATTCTGATTTGTGTTCCCAGCGTGTGTGTGTGTTCATGGAGGAATAATTAAGAACGAACTCCTTGGTCCGTGTTCCTTGCTCGTTCGTGGTCCATTTTGTCCTTATTTTTGCAACCACGGCTTAAAATAAATGTGCATTTCAAATTCAAGTCTTTAATATTGGAAGTTAATAGTGCGCGCCACGAAAATTCTATACATACAAATATCTTACGTACACAAGTACAGCCCCGAAAAACTCAGCACACTAATACTGTACAGTGACGAAAATGTACACTACTGCGCAATTTTGTGCATGCGTGTTGAAGCGAAATTTCCCTTTTGGCATGTTTGGAGAAGCTAGCACGCCGGAGAAGTGAGACCGTGACACCGGGGCGAATGTTTTTCTCCCAAACGACATCCGCATATGGGTGCACGTTATGGCGTTTTGGACTTAACTTTTCTTTAAAAAAATGAGAAGAAAATTTAAAATAAGAAAAAAAAATTCGAACGTTTTGAAATTCTGACTTTATTTCCCTTTAAAAATAAACAAAAAATCCTCCGAAGCCGCAAGTTAAAAAAGAAACAAAATTCGAATGCAAAACCGTATTTCGAACTCGCAACCTTGCGGTGCAAAATCACGACCCTGTATTGACTGAGCTATCGCACTTCGCAGAGCTCGCCAAATGGTGGGGAAAAAATAATTATATACAATGTACCTGCCTCCGTATCATAAAAGTATAGTAGAGGGCGCTAAATAACCATTTATGCAGATGTCGTTTGGGAAAAGAAAATTTGCGGCCGGGGGGAGGGGGGGATGCAAGGTTGTTAGACGTATTCAAGTTGTTATTTGTATCATTTTTTGTACAGAAATCAGGTTGTACCTCTGGAGAGAGTACAGTGCAGCAATACCGCGGCCACACTGGTGGGGCTATTAACATTACATTAACATATACACAGTGTGGGCCTAACCAAACTAATTTAGCCTATATTTGTCTTTTTAATAACATGTCTAATGCTTTCACAGGTTGAAGATCAAGAAACTGCAATCAAATTGTTTGACAAGTTCTGCTAAATGTAGCAAAGCCTAGGACGATGCCATCATCTCATCGTCGCAGAAACAGCCGTGGTCAAGGTGGTGGTGGTGGGCCACAGAACAACAATCACTCCGTGGTCCGCCATGCGTCAGGCAACGGCAATGACGACTCCACCAAAAACGGCAACATTCGGGTAGTGGTCCGGATCCGGCCCCCCAATGCAGCCGAGCTGGCGGCAGGGTCCGCGTCCAGACAAGTGGTCCAGATGCTGGATGACAGAGTCTTGGTCTTTGATCCAAAGGTATAACGAACGGCCTTTTGTCACCTCAGTTTTGAACCTCAGATTCGTCAATGACTTCAGTTCAGCTCCATTTTCCTGTCCTAGTTTGGAGTTGGTGGCATAATGTGAATCAAGTTTTCTGCTACATAAATACGATGACTGCTCTATGTTCCGATAACCCTATGTTCCGGCAACCTGCACATACGATTGTGTTTACTCCCGTTAAGGTTAGGAATAGGAATATATGACATGTGCAATCGGAACATAGGTGTGTCGGAACATACATGTAGGTGTGTAACCAGTGGCGTCACCAGACTTTTCAGTCTGGGGGGGCACAGGGGGGGCACCAGCATTTGATGGGGGGGCACTTAGGTGAATATCTATATATTTTTTTACCAACCCAAATCTCAGATGGGGGGGCACTCGGGGGGGCACTAGGTTTTCCAGGGGGGGCACGTGCCCCCCCTGGCCCCCCCTTGGCGACGCCACTGTGTGTAACCATAAATACATGTACATTGTACATGGCACATCAGATACCAGACTGGGGCCTTGAGTACAGAAACACATGCAAAACAAATTCAGGACAATGTTAATCCCTTTAGTTGACCAAATTCTCCAAAATTTTCATGAGGCAGAGAAAATGTTCTCAGAATTTCAACAGCCAAATTTGAGGTCTCAATTCAAATTTTAAACAAAAGTTGTGAAACCTCAGCTTTAAAGCTGATTTCAGCTTTTTTTGTTTTGGATGTCAGGCTTTTTTTTTCTCGCTTGCTGTATTCAAAAGTGTAGGAGATTTCCAAAGTTCAGCTGTTTTACACCTTTTTTAGCTGTTTCCAGCTATTTTTATCAGTGGTCACTCACACCCCTGTTTGAAGGAGACTTTTCTTCAACATTTTGCACCTAAGAATGAATCCAAGAGATTTCAATTTGAAGCCGAAGACTATAGTCTGGAACATGTCCAACTTTTTGATATTTTTTTTGTACAAGTTGAAGTTATTTATCACACATTTTGACTATTCCATTCACAGGAAGAAGCAGCCCCGAGCTACTTCCACGGTCGCCGAGTGGCCAGACGCAACTTCATGCAGCGTAAGAACAAGGACGTCAAGTTTGCGTTTGATCACGTCTTTGGGGACAGAGTTACCCAACAGTTCGTCTACGAGAACACGACCAAGAAAATAGTGGAGAGCGTGCTAGCTGGGTACAACGCTAGTGGTAAGTCGAAGTAGAAATTGTATGTTAAATTTGAAGTGATTTCTGTTCACTGTGCAGAATCACTAGATAGGCTCTATTAAACAAAACAAGGATTGGATACAATATTAAACATTCAGTAAGCATGAGGTTGAACCGCGAGGTACCTCGTAGAACCTCATAAAACCTCGACATAAACCTCCGTTGAATCTTGCATTCTCACCAAACTTTCTGGCGGTCTCAACATATGCAACCAGTCACCACTGCACTTACACAGGCTAGGACTGTTACTGTCAATATTAAGGGTTACTTTTTCTAACATTTCTTGCTTTCAGTGTTTGCGTACAGAACCACCATGCGCATAGTCGTGAGGATCAGACATTCATGTGGGTAAAGCCACGGTTGAACGTCTGATATATCATAGCATGTCAATTTTTATGTGACCAGCCAATCGGAGTCGGCTTTAGAAATCATGATGTCATGTTGATCAGACATGTGGACCAAGCTGTTGATTTGTCAATTTGGCAACCATGTTTTTGTAACGCAATGGGTTACCGAAGACCGGATAGAAGCGCTCGTTAAATGGTCAGAATCTCAATGTCAAGACACAGTCTTGTTTTTTATAATTAATCACAGAATCTGCTCGCATATCATAGACCCTTGCTGTGCAAGGAGATATTCCATAGACTTCCGTGCGCAGGCAAAACCTTCAAAATCCTCAACGTGATTCCCATAACAGTTGAACAAATTGTTTTTTTATAAAGGCCTAATTAAATTAGGCAATGGCACCAAACAGTCCTTCAACATCAGATATATTTTCCATTTACACCGGTGAGGGCGCTTTTGTCTAATTCGCTTTTCAGTGTTTGCCTACAGAGCCACTGGGGCAGCCAAAACCTTCAAAATGTTCGACACGATTTCCATTACAAAAAAAGTTGAACCAAAAAAACGGATATACGGCAACTTGCATGACGCAATGGTGCCCATTGGTCCTTCAGTATCGTCATCCTTTCTCATTTTCACCATTGATGGCGCACTTTGTCTAATTTGTTTTGCAGTATTCGCCTACGGAGCGACCGGGGCAGGCAAGACCTTCACGATGCTCGGCGCACCGGACTGCCCAGGGGTCATCTTCCTGACGATGGTTGACCTCTACCGACAGATCGGAGAAATCGCTAAAGACAAGCTGTGTGATGTTGCCGTGTCGTATCTCGAGGTACTGTCAATAATAATACTTCTGGGGTGATAGCTGAATTTACACAAATCTAATTCTAAGATTTGGATAGAACACGAATATTGACTGCTTCGAGTGGTGTGGTGAAACTAGCTTCCCGAGGTGATCCATGGAACGTCCTGTTTATACCCAAGGGGTAGCCGAGGGAAATATGGAACGCACCATGGATCACCGAGGAAGGCTGGTTTTACCACACCATGAGTTTAAAGCAGTCAACACTTGTTTTACTAGTTTTTATACATCACCTGAATAAATTCCCATCAACTGATTGGTGGATCGTTGATCACATGTCATTGATTTATTCGTCCCAACACACCATTCGTCCCAGTGCAGCGCACAGTGTAATGGAAGTTCTATTGCATGGTGAAGAGAACTTCCATTGCGCGGTGTCACTGCTGCCGGTGGTGGCGCTGTTTTAAATCGAGATAAATTGAATTTGATGGTTCTCAACGTGTTGAACAGTTTGCATGAATTAAATATGATGAACTTGTCGAACTTTTAAACAATTTTAACCTGAATAAATTGGCTATTAAAAGTCTACCAATCAGATGACGAGGATTTATTCAAGTGTTATATAAAACAAATAATGAATGTTTAACGTTCGTGCAATGGAAAGAATAATTTCATTTGGTGACATGAAATTATTCTTACCATTGCACTCACAAACATTCATTATTTGTACAATAACACCTCACCCACAGATTCTGCTTGATTTTAAGAGATAACTGATGAATTTAACCAAAATCCAATTAAAATGTAATTGTTTGTCAAAATGAAATTTACTTGCACTTTTCTAAACTACCATTTTGTGAAATGTTTGAACCCAATTCTGTAGTGCTAAGGAGCAATACTTATGCTATCTAATGATCATTATTAGAAGAAGAGTACGCTTTGTCCACCGACAACCAATCCATGTATTTAACCATGCATATCTTTACCAGCCTACCAAATTTTATAAAAGTCGTTCATTGGGTAAAAATAGTAGTTTCAACTTCAGTATTAAAATTGATCAACCTCTTTTTCTTTTCTTTTTAAGGTTTATAATGAGAACATTCGTGATCTGCTAGCCCCGTCTGGCATACTAGCCCTCAGAGAAGACCCACAGAAGGGAGTTGTGGTCAGCGGACTGACGCTACACAAGGTAAAATTTAACAAAAACCCTGGCCAACAAACTGTGGCTTCAAAGTTCTTGATGTAGTCCCTCACTTTGGAGACTTAATTTGGGAGCCTTTTTACTAATCATAGTGCTTAAATAGCGCTTTTCATCGTATCAACAATCTGAAAGCGCTTTACAATTATTTTTTGGGCTTCAAGATCATCACACATCCTGTAATACAATGGCAAAAGTTGGAGAAGTTTTATTTCAATCTATTAAAGATGTGCATTTTGAGTGTCACCCTCAAATTGTCTCTCTTTTGTTAACTTCTATTTTCTAGCAATGCTAAAAGTCAGCGACTTTTGAAGGAGATATTAAAACCTAACCCCTAGGGCCTTTTTGCTAGGAACCATCCTCAATCCTCTAAAATCCTCCAAAATTGTACACTTCTGTTCAAATGAAGGATACCCAGTGCCTCAATCCTTCAAAATCGTCTGACAGTCCTGCTTCAAACAATGCATTCATTCTCAATCCTCCAAAATTCTCCTCTTCTTCAAACACCATTCATCCTCAATCCTCCAAAATCAACCGGTATTGAATATGCATTCATCCTCAATCCTCCAAAATCCTCCTTTTCTTCAAACAGCATTCATCCTCGATTCTCCTAAATCCTCATACGTGCTAAACATTCATCCTCAATCCTCTAAAATCCTCATGTTTCTCAAACACCATTCATCCTCAATCCTCAAAAATCCTCCAAAACCGCCAGGAGGATTGTTGAGGATCAAGTTGAGGATGGAGTTATCACTAACTCCCAGGGTGTGTGAAAAATGATGTTGGTTTTTTTTTTTCAGCCAAGAAGTGCAGAGGAGTTACTTCGCATGCTGGAGTTTGGCAACGCTAATCGCACCCAACACCCCACAGATGCTAACGCACAGTCCTCAAGATCACATGCCGTTTTCCAGGTAGTAAACTCCTCTCTTTCAGTGAAAAGTGAATTCATTGGGAAATCCGTGAATGTCTCATAACTTCCATTGTCGACTTTTTGGTACTTGCTTTTCCCTTTCACTTTCTCGTAATACATCGAAGCCCTCAATAATGTTGAGTTTGTGTCGCATTGTTTTGTTCTCTTCAGGTTTTTGTGCGGCAGAAAGACCGCACGGCCAACATCAGCACCAACTTTCGCATCGCCAAGATGTCGCTGATCGACCTTGCCGGCTCGGAGCGCGCCACCGTTACCACCAATCGGGGCTCGCGCTTCCGCGAGGGCGCTAACATCAACCGCTCCCTCCTGGCGCTCGGCAACTGCATCAACGCGTTGGCAGACGGAAACAGGGTATGTTGCACGTTGCTGCTCTCTTTTTTTTTCAATCTTTGCAGATGAGAAACATATCTTTTTTTTTACATAGGAAGACCAATATCTATCACACTATGTAATTTGAACACCTACCGATTGGCCATCGGAATATTTGTTCTTGTTTCTCCCTATCAGTCCAAAGGCCAGCACATCCCGTACAGGAACAGCAAGCTCACTAGGCTGCTCAAAGACTCGCTGGGAGGTAACTGTCAGACGGTCATGATCGCTGCAATCAGCCCGTCCAGCTTAAACTACGAGGACACGCTCAATACGCTCAAGTACGCCAACCGAGCCAAGAACATACAAACCAAGGTACAGAGACTTTGCTTTATGGAGAACCTGTGTGAATTTTTTGAGTGCTGTGGTCCAGTGGTTACAGTGTTTGACTCATTGGTGATTGGGTTCTAAACCTGATGGAGAACATGGTGCTTGTCCTTGGGCAAGACACTTTACTACAATTGCCTCTCCCCACCCAGGAGTATAAATGGGTACCTGTGAAGGTACACACCATTGAGCTGCTGCAGAAAAGTGGTCTCGTAAGGCCTGATGAACAGGGTTAAAAATTCTGAATATCACCCAATTTGTGAACATTATAAACAAAAATTACTTCGATTAGAGTTTACATTTTCTAACGTTTTTAAAATCTTGGGGTTTTTTTTTCTTTTCTTTTCTTTGTATAGCTGAAACAGAATGTAGTGAATGTAGACTTGCACATCAGCCGCTATGCACAGATTGTGGAGGAACTCCGGGCAGAGGTATTGATAACTTTCGGAAGCCATATCTTTTCAAAATTATTTGAAGGCTGGCTCTACATTTTTCTAAACCAAATAACTCAGCTAGTAGAACATTGGTATGGAGCTCCGGAGGTCGCAAGTTGAAATCCTGCACCAAGTAAATGTTCTGCTCCGCATGGTACTTACGAAATGGCTATTTTCACTGAAGCCAACACTTTTTCAATGGCTTTAGTTATGGCATTGCAGCAGGACATTGCAAATCTACATGTGTATGAGGTTTTAAATCATTGCCCAACTGCTCGGAAGGATATTTGACTACATCCACTTTTTTTTAATTTAAGTCTATGAATTTTCTATACCCTTACCTTTAAATTCTACATGTACTTTAAACTGAAGTAGATCTCATCTTTCATTTCCGATTCATGGCTCTAGAGGATTTTGTTTTTGAAAGGGAAGTAAAGTCCATGAACCAGGACTCATTTTACAAGTGACGCATGTGCAATAGTCGACTAGCTGTAGAGCTAACACAGCATAAAACGAATGAATGAAAGGTTTGCGGAAACACCTTGTGAGAATAATTTCTCAAACTAAGAGAATGGTTCTGAAAAGAACCAGAGGTACAGCATAAAACTTCAGTCTATGGACACTAAAAGTGGTCTTACGACATAATCAACGAGCTAGATTTCTAGAACTAGGAAGAAATGAAATTCGTTTGATATCTCAATATAACTGTACTTTATAGGTTTCTGAACTGAAGGGAAAGTTGCAGAGTTACGAGTCGGGTGTTGTGAAAGTGGACCGGTCAGTGCCCGCACCTGCCGACAATGAGGAACGGACCCATAGGTGAGAGGGTACAAGACTACTAATAGAGAAACAATTTATTTAAGACTTCCATTGTGCGAGACAAACGACACACAACTGGTTCCAACGAGTATACATGGCCTGAATAATTCATTACAGATTTTCAACTGAAGTGTCTAGGGTCTTAACTACATGCGTTATGAAAGGATGCTATGTTTACATAAACGATTAATGGAAAACTTCAAAAATTATTGACAAATCTTCCCAAATGTTCATATGGAACCCAAATTTGAAAAACAAGGCCTTGTCATACGATCTACTTGTACCTTCAAGGTTTATTGAACAAAGAACCAAGATGTCTGTAAACATGAACATGTGTAGAACATCTAAACGGTGCATGCAAATATGAATTGCTCATAATTATTTACCAATTTATAAGTGAATTCCCATGCTCACTAAGACCGACCCATTATCTGTTCTACTGCCAGGCTACAGTTGGAGCTGCACAAAGTCTTCACGCAGCGAGGCAGTGTCCGCAAGGAGTTATTGGAGTTAGAATCCTCGGACCGACACTTGACAGTCATGATCAGCCGCAAGCAAGCCATGGCAGAGAGAATCAGGCTCATCTATGGAGAGTCTATACAGGGTGATAAGGTATGGAGAGCCATGACAATCTTACTCGTATCAACAGATTTGAGACTGTATGTAGATGGTTACGGTATTTGATTTAAACTCATAAGCATCTGTACTACATTGTATTACATTGCGTCTATTCATTGATGAATCCATGAAACCATAGAGTGCTCGGGCGGCTTCAGGCACTACAGGGAGTAACAGGCAGAACTAGAATTTCATCTGCATTTGTGCCGAGCATAGATTGTCAAATATCGCTATAACATTCAAACAAGTTCAAGTTCAACTTTTTTTTAAGCTTGTAGAGCCACAGACCAAAAAAATGAAAAAAAAAACACTTTATTCTCTTTCAGACAATGGGTCGTTTTGAGCGACACATCGCAGCATCCAGCGCCCGGCAGGCCCGACTCCGAGATCGGAAACCAGCCGTGGAGGAACGCATCCGAACGAATGAGGAGTGGCTGGAGAAGGTGCAAGGTGAAATGAAGATTGATGGAGAGATGCCGGCGGTACGTTGGAACAGTCTCACAGGAAAGAGTTGATTCGCAAAAAAGACAACACCAGCCAAAATAATATGAGAAAAACAGGGTGGTCCCAAAAAAAAGTTCACACTTTGTTTCTCTCAAAATTCTCTCAAAATTGGGGAGGCGTGTTGCAGGCATGCAACTTTTCCTCGGATCCGCTGATTTCCTCGTTTTTTACTTATCGTGAATGCCATTACAAATGGAAAAGGATTGTACAAAGTCTTGTGTGGTTTGGAATTTCCTCGTTTTTTTTCTAAATTCCCAGTTGCATGCCTGATGTTGAAGTTTTAGGATATTTCTGAACTGAAAGATCTTAGTTGTAAATGGTGAAAACGGCGTTGAACATAAAAGCCTCTATTTAAGAATTGGTGGCCATTTTCAGGAAAAATGGTAAAAACAAAAACAGTTTGTCCACATGCGTGTATGAGATATGGTCATCTTATTGCAGTTCTTTTGTGCACGTAGTGCTATTGTTTTGACCAAATGTCTCATAGACTTGTACTCATCATGTATTGTTAAGCACCCGTCTTTAGATTTTGAGCACTTGTGTTGCTTCAAATGAAACTAATGCAAAAATGAAAAATGGTCCATTCTACCTTTACGGCGGGCTCATAATTCATATGAATTTTAGTCGCAAATTCATTAGGGTCATGGCTAACGTCACACTGAAATGTCACTTGTTGACGTTATGAACTTCGCTTCGTTCGCGCTTTGGAGTGAAATATGAACTGGCCTTTACACAGCCAATGTAAAATTCTTCAAATCCTGTCTAAATTGTTTGGGTTAAAAATCTTGTTTGCCTTCTTTCTTTTTTTATAGGTATTTCAAGAGAGTCTTCGGACCAGACATCTGGAGATTGAGTTGAAGGATTGTCGTCGTCAGATCAAGCATCTGAAGAGATTTGCCAGACAGCATGATAACCACCAACAGAGCTCAGAGAGGTACATGTATATACTTCATGGCCTTTTTCTCAAAATTATTTGGACTTTTTTCTTTAATGTTTTAAAGATTGAAAAAGAAGTTTTATCAGAAGTCACTAATCTACCGTCATTATCAATAAACTTGAGAATATTATCTCAAGGTACTTTTTAACTTTTAAAAAAGGGTTAACGGACATAGATTCTATGAAATACCTGCTTATATATTCTTTTCCTTGTACACAAACAGGAACGCAAAGCTTCAAGTACACGTTTCTGTGCGCAACGTGAAAGCCTAATTAATAAGCTTTCTTTTAGTACAAGAATCATTCAAATCACTCATGTACTTTTCAAGTTACGAAATTTTGAACAAGTTAAAGTTCTGTCCACTGATCACAAAAAAGGTAAGTGTTCTTTCAGAAAAACGAAAACAACTCACATAGGGATGTACATTGTATGTGAATCGACGTCATCGTGTCTACAAGTATGGAGTGCCATTCTACAGATCCTTAAAAAGAAATTGTAAAAGTGACCAATTACAATTTCTCTTGTGCTAGGTTGATCTTAAACCTCCTTGCGACCGTCCGCAAACAGTTCTACCTTCTGAAGGGCTCGGGCCTAGCCACTTCAGACGTCGCGGTGGACTTCGAGTCCATCCAGAAACAGGTCGAGGGGGATCGGGAGGTGGCCTGGGCTGATCAGAACGGGTCAGAGGTCACAGGGTTAGAGGTGAAGCCCGGCGGGGCCACGGAGCCGGATCTGAACTACCTGCTGGAGTTGCCGGTCATGAAATGCGTGGATGTTACCCCGAAAGGTAATGTTTACCAGTACCGTATGATCAACGTTTACCATTTTGATCTTTTCCCCCCTGACAAATGTGACCTGTTCTGTCAAAATCAGACTTTTCTGGGCATAAGGTCGAAAATGATATTTTTACATATTGTTAACATATGTTCTTTTTCCTTTTAATAGGTGGTATAATTTTTTGAAACCGGTCATTCCTGGGCAGAGTTATGCTATTTTGAAGTTGTGTTGAAAAGTAGAAAATGGAGAAAATGGCCACGAACGTCACAAAACAGTTATTTCTTTAACTGATATACCTTATCAAAATCATCAAAAATAGTATATGTAGAGTTCAAATTAGGGTTTCAAACTTTTATAATATATTTTAGACATGTTCAGGATTACAAATATGCAAAAATCGATAAAAATCACCACCTCAGCGTTTTTTGGCCCTATCTCAATTTCAACCTCTGCCCAGAAGCGTCTGCTTTTGACAGAACAGGTCACAAATTTTCAACTCCTATGTTTTATTTTTAGCTAAAAAAATACCTTTTTTCATATTTTGGGCATATCTGTAACCCTTTGAAAAAAAGGCTTTGAGTTTTTGGTATCTATTGCGCATAAACATATCCGCCCTGCGAGTAGACTGGCTCATCACTATATTATCAATGCTGACAGGGGAAGGAACAAGCCTGAAATTTGTACAGAAATTATTTGAAGATTTTACGTCGGTTGATTTTTCTTTCTATGTCTCATTGCTAGAGAAAACAAAATAAATATAATAAATAAAGATTTTTTTTGGGGGGGAAGCTTGAAGCCTTGAACAGCTCTTTAGAATAGCTTTAATATTTGGGTGGGACTCGAATGCAAGACCTCTGGTTTTCTTGTTGAAAAACCTCAAAGATTTGACAATTGTCAAACAAGAAAATAGTATTTGTATGAAGAGTATATTTTAACAGTCAATTAATACATGTACACTTGATTTTTTACTTACTTTTACACTTTTCAAGAAAAAGTACTTTCTGTGAGTTGCATGCTGACAGAACCTCTCCCTTTTTTACCACACCGTAAAATATAAAAAAAAGGCGGGCAACATTGGAAAACACCCGAATCATGTTCCAGTATTATCCTTACATCCAAAATTCCTCAATCCATTCACAATTTGTAGTTCAGCTTTTTGTTTGTAATACATTTGTATTATAGCGCCCTCAAGATCCCCGCAGAAGAAGCGCGGACGGAATTCAGCGCCGTGCACGCCTGCGAGAGTGCCGAGCACACCAGCGCAGAACCAAAGCTCCGTGCTCCTTGAACGAACGCAGACGCCGACACAATACAGCACACCGCAGGCGAGGAGAGGTATGGAGACATTTTTGAAGGAGAAAAACAACAATCTAAATTTTGGCAGTGCAAGGTTGATCAGCACTTTCATTGAGCCAATCACAAGTCGTGACGTGTACATGTACTTGCTTTGTTTGCGGCATAGCAGTAACCCTAGTCAGAGCCAAGGCTTTTGCTTAGTAAGGCCAAAAAAAAAAATATATTCGGTCTCTGGTCAGACCCAAAGTTCCGGAATTGACGCAGCCACGGGTTTTTTTTTTTTTTTTTTTTTTTTTTTTCTTCAAGCTTGGATTGTACAGACAAGGTAGGTACTATTTTGCTTTTTTGGTGTCCTCATGTACATTGGTGTCCTCCATAATTTGCCTTGGTGCTTTCGATCATTTGCCTTGGTGCAATTTCCCATTCCTTGGTGCTCTTTGGTAAAATAAATTGAGGAGGTGCGGAAATAGAGGGCGCTGTTGGAGCTACCGCGGAACATTTTGGGAAAAAAAAGATCGACGCGCATGATTAAAATCATCGCGCGCGCTGACCAGAGACCGACTTATTTTTTTTTTGGCCTAACGATCAGTCGGATTCTGCCTCCAGTCGAATATAACCCCACTTACTGTTAAACAGATGGTAAAGGGGGAGACTTCGACCAGATAAGGAAAACCAGCACTGCCTAGTGTAACTGAGAGAGTGAGATCATAACTTTTATTACTTATAACACGACCACGCACCGACGCACATACATGACATATCATGTATGCAGCATATCATCGACTCTAGTCAGACCCAATTAAGGTTTGTGCTTAGCAAGTGGCTAGATTCTCTCTCCCCCCCCCCCCCCTGTCGAAAATACTATATGTATATGTATTATTTTTTTTGGCTTTGAACAGTTGTGCCCTGTGGAAGAGTAGCCGTTAGCACGCCCCCATCGCGTGTGCGTGTCCTAACTCCTAAACCGGCCACACCCTGCGCCGGGCGGAACACCGACATCAACGCCTTTCAGCCAATCGCTGAAGCTACACCTAGCGGGAACAGCATCGCTTGCAACACCGAAAATGGTAGAACTCCGCTGGGTGCGATTGTTTGCAACACCGGACTCGGGCAGGGCATCCCACAATGCATCGGTGAGACCGTTACCAAGGCAAAACCGGACCATCCCAATTGTCCGTCACAGCCAGTTGACGGGGAGGAGACGAAACGGAACCTTGTGGGAACTTTTGAAATGGAAGGCATTTGCCCGTTGCAGTCCCCACAGCCAAGTTCGTCATCACAGCCCATTAGTACCGCAATAGCCAACACAGACAATTCCCGTGCGACCAAAACTGACCAATCAGAGTCGTCGTCCCTCAATGCCACATTTTCTGCAGAGAGCACAGAGTTGACACATCGCGGTGTCGAGCAGGGCACCGAGAAACCGGTTGCCAGAACCATAAGCTTTGATCAGGAAAATTCTTCTATGCCCAATCAGAAGATCAGCCCAGTCACAGGTATGATATTTGCCTCAAACTTTGGAATGTTCTGAAGAACTACAGGTCTGATTTGGTTGAAATTTGGTATGTTCCTAGACGGGATATGTTTTAGATGAAAATGTATTATGATAAAGTCGTCACATGACAATGGACATCACATTATAGGTGAAGTTTTCTAAGGCCTTATCTGTGGAACTATTTCTCTGATTTGGTTGTAACTTGGTAAGTACCTGCACTGGGATGTATTGTTACAGATAAAAACTGAAGTGACATCATGATGATGTCCCAGCTCACATACCATGTGACGTCACATTAAAGGTACGTTTTTAAAGGCCTACATCTACAGAACTATATGTGCAGTTTGTTTCTAAAGGTTCAATTTTCAAAGTCACGTTTTATTTTAATGCCTTGGCTACTGACGCAACATTGATGTTGCAATTTCACAGTGTGCTATCTTCAGAACTATACACATCTGATCACCCTGCAACTTTCTACTGCACATGTCCGTCCTATATCATAACATTCATGACATAAACATGCAATAACAAAATGCAGAAACAGCTGTACATTTGTCCACAGACACTAGTTTTTCCTCATTATTATTATTTCTGCTAATCTTTCTGACTTATTAAACTAAAATACATTTCGAGTTTACTTTCGTTTCGAATTGATGTACAGGTAATTCAAAAATTGTTCACAACTTTCCCAAAACTTTTAACCAAACTCAGTAGCACATGGGAACGTGTACATTAATGTTGGTTTCTACATGTACATACATGTATATAGTACGTACTTGTCATAGCGAGGCTGTCGCTGTATAGTCTCTTCGGCTGTACACAGTAAAAAAAAAAAAACATATCTTATACTGTGTGACTTTACCATTTGTTTCTGCAGGTCGCGTTATGTCGTACGCAGAAGTCTTGACGACTCCTCAGCGACTGGACACAAATGACCAACAGAGGGCTCCCCTCGCAGCCCTAACGAACAATTCCCCTCAGCTCCAAGACAGACCCCTCAAGGGGCAACAGCGGCTCAGCGTGTATGCTGGGAACCAGTGGAGCGGGAGCCAGCCGACATCCGGTACAACAAAAAGGTATTGCCTAATTGACGTCATTTTTTTCGGTAAAATGTTCACTGTACAAATTGACATGAACCTTAATAGTGAATCCTATTGTTCAATCTCAGGAACCTTCAGCGTCGGGGCACGTTCACCAAGCACACCGCCCCGCTGCACCACCGGCGCAGCAAATCCCACGGTGTCCTCGGTGAGCGGCCGTTCCCATTCCAGGAGGCGAAACTGGCAGAGACACTGCACAGATTTGGCCTCCCCTCGATGTCGGATCAGCCAACAGGTATATAATGCACCAGATATTTACTTCATAAATTTAAAAAAACCGAAATGCGCTGCACATATCCTGCGGAGCTTAGAAGACAGTTGAAATACCAAACTGGCCTGTTTTGGATGGTGTGACAAGGGCTTATATGGCAAGTGATTCACAAAGTAAAATGCAGTTCACATAAAATATGTCTTTTGTTTTTTTCAGTTGGCGGAAGAAAAGCCACCCCAGCCTATATGTCAATGACAGCATCTGCAGCCAACAAACGCAGGAACCATTCTAGGGGGTGAGTTTTAATTTGTAACTCAATTTGCACCTCAATTTACAAAATAAAATTGAGACAATGCTTCTGCATCTAATATGCTATCAAAGTTTTAGGACAGATCACTTTCATGCAAATGCAAATGCTAAACAATTATGAAACCTTTGCTATGAAATTCGCCGGAATTGAAATTTGTTCAAGTTTTGCAAATTCACCGCGCAAAAAAAGCTTCCCTGACTTCACAATTCAGAGCACAAAAAGCTTCCCTGTCATCACAAATTCATGTTTGCGTTCCCGCTGATAATAAACCGGCCTTACAGACAAAGACCTTGAACTAAAAGATGTTCATTGAAGAAAAAAAAGTGATGTCACGATCATGTGCCTCCTGACACTTAAACATCCCCATATATGTGGAGCTCTGTGGTCCAATGATTAGGGTGTTCGACTCGCGTGCCGTGGTGCGTGGGTCCCAACCCCAACAGGGAACATGGTGCTTGTGTTCTTGGGCAAGACACTTTACTACAATTGCCTCTTTCCACCCAGGGGTACAATATAAATGGGTACCTGTGAAGGTAGAGACCAGAATGATCTGATATCGAGCTGCTGCAAAAACTGGTCTCATGGCCTGATGAACAGGGGTAATAATTGTGAAGCGCTTTTTGACCTTGGGTATAAAGCGCTATATAAGCACCACATTATTAGTATTATTATTATTATGAATTTGTTTTTATATTTTTTACGACCAGATTTCTGTCTTCTCAAGAGAACCAGCCCCCGCTGAACAGCAGAGGTCCGATGCGTACACACAGAACAGAAAGCACGATCAAGCCTGCTGTCCGAATACCGTAAGTTTAAATTGTTTACAATTCCGTTTGAAGCCCGGTTCATACTTCATGCAAATGCGAAGCGAATTTGTCGTCAAGAAGCATTCGCAGCGAAATTCGCCTGAGTTGAAATGTGTTCAACTTTTTCGAATTTGCAGCACGTTCCCCCCCCCCCCCCCACGTCACAAATTCACGTTCGCTTTCGCGCCGAGTATGAATCGGTCTTAAAATGATAAATCGGCTGCAGGATGCACTACGCTTTTGCAGTGTTTCCATGATGGCTTTTAGAAGTCTCTTCATAACATCCTTCTTTTTTTTTCCTTCTTTTTTTTAGGACTTTCAGCAAGAGTAGATCAGCTGGTAACCTGCATGGTAAAATGAATCCCTGAAGAAAATATGAGATGACGATACGAAAAAGGCAGAAATGGTGAAAGGCAAAAGTGTCAACTTCTACCCAAATGCTGTCCGCCACTTTGATATTTCCAGATCCCAAAAAGACTTTACAAAAATGACAGAAATTCTTCATTTGTATTTTATTCAAAAGTTATTCGAAGAGTTAACTCCCTGCAAAAAAAAAATCCCCTTTAATAATGAAAATGAAACTGCTCCAATATTGAAGGACCATTGGCAGCCATCTTGCTTCATTCACGCTGGTACACGTACATATTATTGATAGTTAGCAGGGCATGTGAACCAGTGCAGTGTCCTTCAAAATAACAAAGCCCCCTTTACAGATAAGAGTATATATCACCAATGAATTTTCCAACAACCAGAATTGCCTATTGAAATTTGCCAATTGATCTGCAGTAAATATAAATTTGTAAATAAGCTACTAATGCACCTTAGTTCTTCAACTTGCTTCATAGAATCACCGCGCCAAATATTGAGCACATTATTGTGTATGAAATATTAAGTCTATATGTGAATTTGTAAATATGTACAGACACACATTACATTGAGAAATACTCTCAAAAACAAATTGATAATTTTCATACGTACTTTGTTAATACTTGTACATAAATCACTGTTCTGTATATTATTGTGTCGAAGTTGAATCATGTAAATACAAACTTTGTTCTTTTGGTGGGTAAAAGTTCGAGGGCTTGGCGTTTCAATTTCGGCAGGATTTTTCAAAAAAAAGCGAAACAACTTGAAGGGAGATACAGGGAAGAGTGCAAATTGAACAAGTAATTAACTTGAGATTGAATGGCGAGGTAAAACCTCGTAAAAATTTTGATTGATTTTGCGTTCTCTCCAACAAGCCTCAGTTAATATATTCCAGGCGCGATTTTGTCTCGGTGCCAAGTGCCCGTCTCAATTTATATCCGGGACGATTTCCAGACAAGTTGCAGGGTAGAATCGTTCAGTTTGTCCTCGGAAGAAGCTCTGCATTTGTCCCGGACATGTTCCAGGGAAGTTGTCATTAGCAACTGCTTGACTCGCCAATACTGATAACTTCAGTGCGGGAAGATTGCAGGGAAGTTGTTCAGAATTCTACAACTTATACCTGATACAATGTCCAAAACTTGTTCCATAAGCATGCTTTGTTGTTCTTACTGCTCATGGTCTCCTTGAAATAGATAACTAGAGGCTCTGTTAGCAGAAAATCAGGTGCTAAGCAGCGCCGTGAAATTGGGCCCAGGTTTAATACTTCACTACTGTCGTTGAGCAGTTTGCAGCTGGTTTTTTTAATTACTTTTGGGTGTAAGAGGTTTTGTTTTTTTGTCCTGCAGTCAATTAAGGAGGGGCAAGTTTTGCACATAAAGTGTTGTTGAATCATTTCTCAAATTCAGTTTCTTTCAGTGTGCAGAATATAAGTTCAGCCATAATGGAGTAAAATTTCTGTAGGCGTGAATGGAACTTAATTACAGTTGTCGATGTATTATGCTGGCACAGACAAGCACAGAATCACTTGTTTTACAATTTATTAAATTAAAAGCTTCCTAGCGCAACAATGAATTCTGGCATTTCGAAATTTCTTTTCTTTGGTATTTGTACTGAATCATAAAGAACGTATTCTCTGTGTAATGGAAGAGAAACAATTAAAGGGTGTACAAACACAATGCGCATGTATTAACTAGAAACCTTGATTACTAATAGTATACAGAGTATTGTATATTATTACAGAGAGAATGTACATGTCCTATATTTGAATAATCATTTCAAGTTGATTTGCAGCACAGGGAACCATTAAATTTAAAACCGCAGACCCGACCTCCTAATACACTTGTATACACATAGACTTACCTTCCATATCTACTGTGGACATTCCTTTGTATTTATGATTTAAGAAAAACAGGAGAAAAAAACTTGTTTTACTTGCACTGAGAACACTTTTTCAACCTTATTTTTTTTTATCATGAGTTCCCTGAGTGTTCCTCTTCATTTTGCGACAAATAACCCTAAACCCAAAAAATGCCTCTTAACCTGTTTTTCAGAGAGGGGGAAACCTAGCGCTCACATATTGGCACTTATGGGGTACCAGAAACAAAGGGCAACAATAGGGACCTCTCAAGTCTGTCTTTAGAAATTGAAGTACCCCATGGCTCTAACACTATGGGTTTTGAGATTTCTAAGGAGTCAAAGGTGAACAAAAGAAGGGAATAAGGGTCGAACAATAGTGGTACCCCATACACCCCATATGCTAATAAGTGTGGGTGATGTGGGCATGCGCTAGTCCACAAACCGTTCACACTACCTGCACCCTGTGGACCTCTTTTGTTCACAGGTCCACAAAGAGTATGCACGGTTAGAGCAAACTTTGTGGGGGAAGAACTTTGTTTCCCTTCTTCTGTTTTCCTTTGTTCCTAATGAAATCTACATAACATTTCCCTTAATTCCTTGTCGGGTCTATTGTGTTTTCTACCCCATAAGGAATGCTAGTAACATGTATGAGGACAGGCAATGGCTTCTGATATCTTTAATTTGGGCGATTCACAATGCAGTGCGCCACCAAGAGTTTGCCGCGGAGAGTTCAATTTTCCCAGTGCATTGTGGGAGATGGTCGACAAATTTGCAGCGAGGAACATTTGAAAGTGTTCGTTTTTCCGTTTAGTAGTTTCGTAAGCGTATGATTCAAGGATCTGTTTGCCCTTTTCTTTTCTTGTTATCAATGTGGTGTTTTTTTTGTACGGTCAGAATGTATATGCCCCAATCTATAACGAATTAGCTCAAGTTGTCTACCGACACTCATTCAAATGGGCCATGTTTTGTCGACTGTAAACTTTAAAACTGGACTCTACATGGCAAACTCTCGGTGGCGCATTGCATTGTGATTGCCTGCATTGGTTGCTATCCATCTTATCAGTTTGATTGGCATACTTCTATCACAATCTAGATGTTCAATAAGCGTGGGCGGGGTTACGTCGCCTAAACAGTGAAAAATATATTATCTTGTGCACCAGTTTTCATCGGTTACTGTGTGTTGCCATTCAGCCTTCCAGACTCGAGAACCATTGAGCTTCAAGAAAATGGGTCTGGGAGCTAGACTAGCCAATGTAAAAAAAAATGCCCAGATGTCTGCACCCGGAAATATAAAGATTAAAAAAATACCAAGAATACATTCAAAGAAAAAATGTAAACAACTACATGTTCAAAATAAATGAACTACACGTTTGGAAATAAATGTACAATTATATTTTAGAACATGCAGGCATGGTAGGTGGTATTATTTATAGAACTTGTAGTTTGGGGGTTTTATATGAACTTGTAGTCTGCGATTTTTATTTAGTTCTCTGTACTGCAAATCAATGTGGTATGATTAAGGTATATATGACGTCATGTAAATTCTGTCTTTAACAAGGTACACTTGATTAGCCATCAAGAAAAAGCTTTAATCTTAAAAATATGGCAAATGCAAAAAAGAAAAAAAAAAAAACACTTCACAATTGTATCCATTTCTAGTTAGTATATTCACATTTTATTTGAGCACTTTTTGTTGACACCGGGGGAAAAAAACCTTCCAAGAAACAATATCTCATTTTACCATACATCACCCCAAACTGGCATACATCACATTTTCCTTTTAAGACGCTCATAATAAGGGTCAACTGCAAAGATTAAATCTCATTGCTTTGGTCACGATAATAAAATTTGAAATATGAAAGAGAAAAAAAATGCGAGAAAAAAAATAAGCTGCTACCAAAGTAAGCTGCATAGCGTGTAAAGTACTCGGGAAAAACACAAAAATTTTGCAATAAATACCACCATCACAATGAACTAGCAAATAGATTTTTCTTTTGTAAAAGAACATCTCACGTGTACATAAAAGTTCCTAATCTAAATATCAAATAACAACACCTAGATTTGTTTAACGTCGCTTCAGGACTTCGGTTGTTTTTTTCATATTTTTTGGACATTTTTTCAAGTCATACTTTTTTTAATTTGATCAGATTTTACTTACTTTTACAAAATAACATCCATATAATATACTTCTCTTGAATTTGGGGCAAATTAAACAGAAACATCAGAAACAGTAACAATATTTTTCTATTAAACAGTATTTATAATATTTGTTTTAATAATAAGGGCATTAGTTCTGTTAGGGCAATATACACGTTTATACGTTGCTTGTCTCATCTCAAATATTAAAACTTTCAGTCCATCAACATTCATTCAAGAATCTACCCGTCTCTTTTGATAAAAAAAAAAGAGGTGTTTCCAGCACGTTCCTTAATTAATAATACTAGATTAATAAGGCCAACAAAAAAAATAGTCAGTCTCTGGTCAGACCGAAGTTCCGGAATTGATGCGGCGACGCGGTGTTTTTTGGGGGGGCGGGGTGGCTTTTTTTTTTGCAAGCTTGTATTGTACAGACAAGGTGGGTACTATTTTGCTTTTTTGTGTCCTCATTATACATTGGTGTCCTCCATAATTTGCCTTGGTGCCCTTTATCATTTGCCTTGGTGCAATTTCTCCATTCCTTGGTGCTCCTTGGTACAAAAATTTGAGGAGGCGCGGCAATAGCTGTTGTAGCTTCCATGTTAATTTGAAGGGAAAAAAGGTTGACGAGCATGATTAAAATCGACGCGCGCGCTGACCAGAGACAGAATATTTTATTTTTTTTGCCTAATAGCAAAAGGCCACATAGCCAAAAGGAGGGGTTTCCCAGTACAACGTTCAAGCATTCCAATTGTGGAACGTAATCACAATGCTGTATCTCATCCAACACTTTGTTCATTAGAACACCAAAATATACACAGTGAATAAATTGCCAACAAGCAAAGATTCAAGTTGCGGCAAGGCAAAACAACTGATAGCCAGCCCCCCCCCCCCAACAGAAAACAGGAATTGATCTCTACTGAGTCCAACTGCAATTCAGTCGCATAAAAGACAATCATCTCTCTTGCAAATATATATCTACACAAGAAAAAAACATAATGTGCACAAATTTGCTCCACGGGCAGACTCCTAAAATATCAAAAAATTGTACACAATGATTCACAAAAATTTAGAAAATGAGGGTAGATTTCTAATAAGCAAAACATAGAGATGTGTTTTAATAGCATTTACTTCTAAACATGTACTTGTCTTGACTTTGGTCAACTTTCAAGACTACAGGAATATCGATGAATTTTTATCAAATTAGATTTAATATGAAGGCAGAGTAGGCGATACTCATCTTCAGGAGGCGGGGCAAATCTTCAAAAGGGTGGGGACTCGCTTTTGTGGGTGGAGTAACACGAATGTTTCTACATTGTAAATGAAGCACCTTTAATGTGTTGAAACAATTTGATAAGGCCTCTTGAAAATAGTTTTGTTCGTTTCATACTATGTCCTTTAGAAAGATTTAAACTCACCTGAGTGGGAGGGGTTCTCTCCCCCATGGGAGGGGTAATTTTCTTTATAGACAGGGGTGCTTCCAAAAAGGGAGCTACTGTCAAAATATGAGGGGCTTATTGTATCAAATGGCTTCTCTTCTGGTGGGAGGAGCTTTCCTCGAGCTAAGGTGCAAAGCTTACGGTGACTTGGGCTAAGCTTTTGGGTAAACCTAGTGGGAGTTGCTTTAGCTTATAATAGGAGGGGCTAAAGCTTCTTGTGGGTGGAGCTCCACTTTTAAATGGTGGTGATTATCTTTTTTTCTGCATAGTTAATTGTGGGATGAGTTTGTCTTCTTGTGGAAGTGGCTTTTCTTCTTGTGGGAGCGGCTTTTCTTCTAGTCGGAGGGGCTTCTCCTGTAGTGGGAGGGGCTTTTCTTGTAGTGGGAGGGGCTTCTCCTGTAGTGGGAGGGGCTTCTCCTCTAGTGGGAGGGGCTTCTCCTCTAGTGGGAGGGGCTTCTCCTCTAGTGGGAGGGGCTTCTCCTCTAGTGGGAGTTGATTAGCTTAAAATAGGAAGGGCTCAGCTTCTTGTTGGAGGACCTTCTCCTCTCATGGGTGCCGCACAGCTGTTTGTGGGAGGGGCTTCTCTTCTAGTGGGAGGGGCTTCTCTTCTAGTGGGAGGGGCTTCTCTTCTAGTGGATAGCGCTTCTCTGAGGGGCGCCTCCTTTCTAGTGGGAGGGGTTTCCCTTCTAGTGGGTGGAGCTTGTGGCACGGCAGTACCGAAGGAATTTGAAGAAGAGATTGGTGACAAAGTACCAGAGGTTCTGAGCGATCTGGGAGCGGGCGATGAGGAATCGCCAGATGAGGACCAGCAGGACTGTGTTGAACGTCCAACGGATGTTGCGCAGGCTGCATAAACAAAGACAAGCAATTACGTGAAACTAAATGCATGATCTAAACAGAATAAACTGCTGTAACCCTTAACCCTAAAAGGACCGGGTTATTTTGACCATCTCTCATCCGGGATTCCCCCCCCCCCCAAGGTCTCGGCCATCGAGTGACGAAAAATTATGAAACTCAGTACATGCATAGAGCAATTAATCATGAACATACCCAAGAAATTTCATGACTATAGGTCAAAGGGTTTTGGAATTATGGCTAATTAATTATTCATATGCACAAATGGTAATTCTGCTGTGTGTGCACTACATATACAAAAAAAAATTTATGTTTTTGGTTTCAAAAGATACGCAAGGCTCGAGGCTAAAAAGTCATAATAGCTCAAATCACGAAAAAATACATTTTCGAGGTTATCGCGGAAAAAACTGGGAGGGGGGCGGTTTCCTGCCCATCAATCGAACAGATCAGTTCAAAAAAAATTTGGTCGGATGGCCACGCTACCGTAGCTCCATTAACCTGGTGACAAGCACTTTGAAAAATATACACAAACCAAAGGTGGGCAAAGCTTAAGGATTTTGCCCTTCGCCGACAGCACTGTGCACTGTGAGTTCTTGCCGGTGAACGGCAAACCCAATGTTAAACTGATCAAATTATATAACTTTCAACTCGGAGGTTGCAATGTGCCACATAATAACTGCAGGGTTACACTCAACACAAGACAAAACATTCATTTCAAAAAAATAAAGAAAACCTCAAACTTACATTTTGATATTTCTCCTTGCTACGTGTAATGAATTGATATCTTCGTTGAGCACAAAGCGTTTGGTGCCGATGCAGTACGCCTCGATGTAAGATTCCCAGTGGAGAGGACGCACGTCAAGGTAGAATTTCTAGCGGAAAAAATTAAAACAAGTTCACAATGATTAATTATGGTCATGAAATACCAATGGGTATCAAGAGATTTGTTCGGCATCTCATAGGGCTGTGCCGTTTATACCTATATCCGAATATTCAATCACCCAACTACTAATATCCAAATAGCATTTTATTAACCAGTTTGTGCCGGGGGCCGTGTATTCATGAACAGGTTTTGTGTAATGATGTGCAAACCCGACCCGAAACCAACTTCGGGTCCGGTCGGGTCGGTTTCGATTTTGCATTTACATTTTCGGGTCAGGTCGGTTTAGCCATATTTTGAAAAACCGAAATAAACCGAAATAAACCGAAACAGTTGAGAAATTCAGGTGATGCAATATTATTGACAGTCATTGTGACCGCAGCCCATTGTGGTGTGGCCAACGAGCGCACTATCAAGTTCCCATGGTATTAATTTCTTGAGTCGAATCAGGACTGACAGTGAAATAGATAGATTGTAACAGTTTTCATGATACCGCTTGGTGACCATGCGTTTGTTCAATAAGCGGAGTTACTCTCGATCAACCAACTGAGTATGACAGAGAGAGAGACGATGGTTTTGCAAAAGAATTCATGCCACGTGGGTAAGGGCAGGCACACAAAAAAGTGATCACTTTGTCCAAGCCAGGTATTTGGGGTTTTTTCGGGGGGTTCGGGTCGGTTTTACCTTATTTTTTGTCGGGGCGGGTCGGTTTGAGGGAGTTAAGATCGGTATCGGTTCGGACTCGGTTTATATCTCTAATGTTTCGGGTCGGTTTGGCCTGGTCGACCCGATCTGATGCACATCATTAGTTTTGTGCTATTCGGAACGCATGACAGATAAACACGCAAAGAGCGAGGCCAGAAATATCTGTCAGCGACCCGCTAGCAGCGAGCGAGGCCAGAAATAAGAGTGTGCTGCCCAAGGGTGATGGCTTCAACCCGCCTGGCTTGAGTAAAAAGTAATACCGCGCCTCGTTCTGTTCTTGTCAAATAATCTCGGCGTAAACTGGTTAAATAGATCATTTGAAAAAAGGTGAGCGGTCTCCAGAAGATAATGAAAAACTTCCGTGATGTAAATTTATTTGAATAAGTTGAGCGGTTTGATCCCTTGTCAGATGCCAGATTTGTGTGAACAGCCACTTCACACGCGTGATTTGAGATTTCCCCTGAGGATTAGCCCTAATTTAAATCTTTAAACTCTGTCAAATAGATCAATACATACATAATATTTATAATACTTTTTTATAACAGTGTCAATATTTGAATATTCAAATCCAAGTTCAAAGATACAAATTGTCAAATATCAAATATATCAATACACACATGATATTCATATTTTTTGGGGGGGCGACCTCAATGTCAACTTTTGAATATACAAATATTTGTTGAAATCCAAATTCAAATAATTGAGTACTGAATTATTGGACTATGCACAGCTCTAGCCTCTCACCTTCTTATCTTCTTCAGACATGAGAGCTTGCACCGCCTCCAGGTTGTGATTGCTCCACTCCCAGTGGTGCATGGTGAAGTACTTAAGAGTCTCAACCGTCTTGTAGATGCGGTCGACCATCTTAACCATCCTGCAATGGAAAAAAAAAGATCAAATCAATCAGTATTATACAACACCTGAATAAATCCCCGTCATCTGATTGGTGGATCGTTGATCACGTCTTGAATTATTCGTACCAATGCACGGCGCGCGCGTGGCGCGCAACGCACAGTTCAATGGTAGTACTATTGCACTGTGATTAGAAGTACCATATTGCACTGTCACTGCACATGTTGCCGATGGTGGCGCTGTGGTGTTTAAATTGGCAATAAAAGTTCTGAACTTATTGAACTGTTTGAGTTCTAAACTTATGGAAAAGTTTTAAGGTGAGATAAATTGAATATTATAGTTCTCAACCTGTTGAACAGTTTGCATAATATGATAACTCTGAACTTGTCAATCTTGTAAACAATTTTTAACCTGAATAAATTGGCTATTAAAGGTCAACCAATCAGATGACGAGGATTTATTCAGGTGTTATATAAAACAAATAATGAATGTTTTACGTTCGTGCAATAGAAAGGAATAATTTCATTCGGTGACAGATGAAATGTTACATTCCACTCGGCTTCGCCTTGTGAAATGGAACATTTCATCTGTCACCTCATGAAATTATTATTTCCATTGCACTCACAAACATTCATTATTTGTATATTATTACATCGTGTGCTTGGATACTGTAATTTCATTGGTCCAGAACAGCCATGTGTCTGGTCTATAAAATGTATGTCCCACACTTATATCTGTTTGAACATGGCAATTGGTGATATCCCACTGAATTCATTGCGAGAGTTGCGCGCGTATGGAACCTGACAGTGCGCTAATTTAGCTTTGCGCAATGGAACTGCAACGTCAAACGCTCAGTCTCATCTCCGGCAGGACATCCAAACCTTCAGTTATCAAAGATTACATCGCAGTGATATAATTTATTTCTCACACAGTAAGTTACAACCGTTTATCTTTTTGAGTTAGTGGCACGATATAACAAAACAATTGTTGAGTGCTGTGATGTGGGATATGACATTTTTACACACAGGGTAAATTCAGGCACAAAAAGCGGACATAGTTGCCTTAGCAAGATATTCAGGGTTTTTTTCGGGTCGGTTCAGTTTTGGTGTGGGTTCAGTCGGTTTGCCTTGAATTTTTGTCGGGTCAGTTTTAAGGAGTTCAGATTGGTATCGGTTCGGATTTGGTTTATATTTATTCATGGTGAGGCAAGAAGAGGGAGACCTAGGAGGACATATGTTGATTCATTAAGGATGGACACTGGTCTCCAGGAGACGCGAGACATCGCTGAACTCATGAATGACAAAGGTTGCTGGAAAGAACTTATCCATGGATCTCGGGAGTTCTACCCAACTTGATTGATTGATTGATTATATTTATAATGTTTTGGGTCGTTTGGCCTGGTCAGCTCGACCCGATGAACAACATTACCGTAGAGTCCTGAGGCCAATCAAATACCGGTATTGCAAACCCATTTGTCCGATTTTGACTGATTTGGGATTAAATTTGATTTGTAATCACTACAAAATGTACCTTGGTTTCTGGCCTCTCAGTTGCAGTGCTAAATCCATGAAGTAGGCTGGTATCTTAGACCCAATAATGTTCCAGTATTTGTGCACGATACTGAAACAAATGGAGACAATTAAATGAAACTTAATTAGAAGCATTCTAATGACAATATTTTGTTGATCACATAAATTATCTTCACCAAATCCTCGGCTAGTCCGAGTATCATCAGTTATGGAGGCCAGTCTCCTGTCTAACGTCTGATATATCTAAGCATGCAGATTTATGCGATCCCGCACCTCAGCTAACCGGAGTCGACTTTACTACATCGTGACGTCATTTCATTCCCAAATCAGGACTAACTGTTTGATTGGTCAATTCGAATGCAGTGTTTTGTAATACAACAATTACAGCCGGGCATATAGATCGACAAAACCTGCGCAAGAGAGCATGTGACCACAACCTTTGTTGCTGTGTCTAGGTTTTGTTTAATGACGCGACAATGGGTGAATGACCGAAGACCCGATATAGAAAGCACCCTTCTGATTGGTCAAAATCTAGAGGTCAAGACTCGGTTGTCTTGCATAATTAATCACCGAATCTGCTCACATGTTAAAATATTACATAGACTAACCCTCGGCATGCAATAGCACCAACTTACATGTGTTTTATATGCCAATATTTTAATTTATACAGATTAAAATTAATAACAGAAAGAACGGAACAGTCCTTACGGGTTCTGCGTGAATGCGGCATTCGGTCTTCTGAACACCACTTCAAGGGGTGTTTTTGTGTAGTAATGTGGAATGTTGTCTGCGAGAGGAACAAAAAAAGAAAGGAAAAATACTAAACGTTTATATTTAAACTGAAAATAATGTAACTTCTTAAAGGGAATGTACATCATTGGCTTTTGCTGTAATTTTCAGAAATGAACTATTTGAGGGGCTAGTATAATAGATCAAATATTGTTACACTGACATTTTTGAAGTTTGGTGTTCGAAAAGGTTGGAAAAACCAAGAAAAACAAAAATGTTCAAGTAGTCTGGTTCCCTGACTCCACCAAAGATAAAATGGATCAATTTATAGATGATGGAAAATTGTAAGGCAAGGGAACCAGTCTAGCTGGCCTGCACCCGTTCATGAACATGTAACCAAAAGCAAACAAAATTTGGACTGAAAAAAAATGGTAAATTTGGAGCAGTAGTTGAAAAATAGTTAGGTTTTTCCAACGCTGGTCGGCCGACCACCGTTGGAAATGTTTACAAAAATACCATTTTCTTGAAAATGACTCCACACCAGGTGCCATAATTTTACAAGATGCTTGAGACTGTCATTTACCAACATCGTAGTAAGGTATTTCGTAAAAACTTGGTAGTTTTATTTTTCGATGTTTGCAAATGTTGTATATTCCCTTTAAAGCAGAGATTTGTTTGATTGAATCGAGTCTTAATAATTCAGGAATTCATAAAATATATTTTTAAGAGAACCAAGACACTTGAAAGAATCTGGATTGGAACCGGCAGTCTTCTGGATGCCACAGCACTGCCCAACCGACTGGGCCATCCAGTCTAAGCTGAACTCCCAATATTTCTTTCTTTGAGGAGTGGGGACGTTAGTCGGAGAGATTTGGGGAGAAATTACAAATAATGATTTCAAACGATTGCTAGCAAGTAAGGGATTGTGTTTTTAACTTACCGATGACTTCCCACTTTGAGGGGTTGGTGGAACTGGTGACGCAGTTGTAGATGGGTGTCGTGGCTGGTCTGGAAATGCAAAGAAAGAAAATTAAATATGGCTGACTAGAAACTTTAAGAACCCTTTTCAAAGCGGTGGTGCAATAGAGTTATCACAAGCAAATCACAAGTCTGCACAGTCCTCATAAGTTCCCACAAGGCATAAAAAGTCCTCATACGTCTTCACAAGTCCATACAAGTCCTAACACGTCCTCAGTAGCCCTCACAGGTCCTCACAAGTCCTCAGAAGTCCTCACAAACACATGTATATCACAAGTCCTCATTAACCCCCAAAGGTCCTATCAAGTCCTCACAAGTCCTCACAAATCTATCAAAAGTCCTCACAAGTCTTCACAAGTCCATACAAGTCCTAACAAATCCTCATTAACCCTCACAGGTCCTCACAAGTCCTCAGAAGTCCTCACAAACACATGTATATCACAAGTCCTCATTAACCCCCAAAGGTCCTCACAAGTCCTCACAAATCTATCAAAAGTCCTCACAAGTTCTCACAAGTCCTAAAAAGGCCTCACAAATCCTCACAAGTCATCACAATTTCTAACAAGTCCCCGCACGCCCTTCTCACAAGTCCTCACAAATGTTCTCAAAAGTCCTCACAAGTCAATCGGAAGTCCTCACAAGTCACTTTAGTTTTGAAGACGATCACTTACCTGTGAAGTCCCGTGTGCCAGGAGGCAGCAATCAACGTATTGACTACATAATCGACCGGTGAGATGTCTGCGATGGCGTCAGAATCAGCAAGCATGGACCGAAGCAGACCCATGCCAGTCTAGAATTAAAAATAAAATTCCAATCATTTTTGGATCATCTTTTCCTATAATTGAAGAACCCCCTTGCAAATTCTTTTTTTCACATGTGAATTTGGTAAAAGTTTTAAAAGAAAAGTTCACTTACAGCAATGAAGAGTCCACTGGGCCCATTGAAATTGTCGATCCATCCCTGTTGAAAAATAATGAAACATCAACATTAAAAATATTGCACTTGCCATTGCAGAAGTGTTATCAAAGGAAATCAAGCAATTATTTTGACACCACATTTGCAGGAGTTTAATGTGACGGCAAGAACTTAACTTATGGTATGCGCATTAACAAGAGTCTTGTTAAAGTAGATATCACAAGTAAAAGTCTCCACTATCTATTACAGATGGTGTTGTGCTGATGTTGAGTGTGCGTAAAGGCCTGGATTATCCAACAGGCACAGTAGGCAATGTGCATAGGGCCTATGAAAAATTTGGGGCCCACAAAAAAATTGAGGGCCATCTTCAAAAATAACAGTGTGCCATAAAACACCCACACTAAAATGTGTATCCTTGTGGAGACATTTCTTGTTCTTGTGTTACTAAAGTTTTCGAGTTTGAAAGTACGATTTCAAGATGCTCTTATTTTAACCAGAATTAGCTGAAATTCGGACTTAATATCCCTTTTCTAAAACTCTACCATTTGCGACAAATCAACATACCTTGCAAATTCCTAGTTTTTGAGTAAAATCCATATATCTATTTTGTGAAAACCTTGTGGAGACGTATTCATCTATAGAAATTGCCCTGTGGAGACGTATACAATCTTTTGTTCCCTATTGTGTGCATGTCTCCAGAGGGCACAGTGTATCAGATCACACACACACATCCAGACAAACATGTTTACAGATAAATAGAAGATGTTCTAATGTTCCTCTCCATTTTCCTTTGTTCATACTTATAACTTTTGCAACAGCTCTCCTTGGTTTTGTACATGTTTTTTAATCGAGGTCATCCATGATTTGGTTCCTGTCCTCGATTGATCGATGATGTTGCACGTGTGTGCCCTCGATTTACCCCATAAACAAACCCACGCAGTCATGAATTTCAATACGCCCGAGGACAATGCATTGTGAAACTATCATAGGAAGTGTTCCGTACCGGAACTGGTTCCTTCCAGCCAGCGCCAACGATGGACGGTCGTACGATGCAGATCGGTAGCCCGCCCCCTTCTTGTAACAGTACATACTCCCCTAGCGCCTTGGTGAATGTGTAGGTGTTGGGTCGGTTACCGATGATTTTCGGTGTGATGGTCGCAAGCATGTCCTCAGACATCCATCTTAGAAGGAGCAAAAATAAAAAAACATTAATTTTTAATAGTCGATAATTAATCTTAATTAGGGAAATTTTCTCTGAAAAGGGGAAGAAATTATTCCTTTTTATATTTCTTTGTTTAATATTTTTGCTATGTTTTAAGGAGGAAGTTTTTATTTCGTAGCCATTTTAGAAGTTATTTAGTTTAAAGACAGAGGTCAATTTTGCCTAACCACTTCAGTCTGGTGCCCTTCCTTAGCAACCATGCTTTGTCTATGGAGTGCCTACAGACTCTAGTACTCACTCGGTGGCATTCATGAGCTTGTAGGGGTCCATGGGCGGAGGGTATACAACTTCTTCGATCTTTTTCCTGTCGCAGTTTGCGTACGCCGTCGAAACGTGCAGGAATACCTTCCAACGTAAAGAAAAAGTAAGTCAGACCTAAAACGATGACCCATTGGCATGACATCTGAGCAATATTTTAACTCTGACTTTGTTTAATGGTACTTTATTAAGCTCGATAATTTTATTTCAAGTTTCAGCTTAAGGGCTGGGCGTTACCTCAAGTTTCTTCATTCCTTGGGCTAGTTGAAGCATCTTCTGCACCGAGCCCACGTTGAGCTTTAAGGAAAGACTGTAAGAACAACAAGAACCAAAGAATAATGCTGTTAGCTTGGCTAATAATCATGTACATGTTGTACGTGGGGAGTGTGGCCTAGTGGTTAGGGTTCATGTCTCATGGTCCGAGGGTCAGGGGTTCAAATCCAGCTGCTGGTCATATGTTGTGTCTCTGGGCAAGCCACTTCACCCTGACTGGCCTCTCTCCACCCAGGAGTATGGGTACCGGCATTAGCTGGGGAGAAAGCTGCGATGGACTAGCATCCCATCCAGGGGGAGTAGAAATATTCTCAGTTGTTTCATGCCACTGAAACCAGAGATAAACGCCGGCCTGATGGGCACATTGGCTCGTGACAGCCTTTACTTCATGTACTTTTTACATGTTGTATTGTAGAGCACCATGGTCTTATGGTTACAGTGTACAAATTTGTATGTGCGATACTACCAGTAGAACCCTGACTGGATCATGGTATTTGTGTCCTTCGGCAAGCCACTTTACAACAACTGCCTTTGACCTCTCAACCTAGGAGTACAAAGGGATACCTCTCAGGGTACGATGTAGCTTAAGACCAGATTGCACTGATCTCAAGCTGCTGCAGAAATATGGTCTCATGGCCTGATGAACAGGGGTATTAAACACTTGTAGAGTGCTTTGAGACGATTTGTAAGCCCTACCTTTATCATGCTGCCACCATTTCAGTCATGTTCCCTGTATCCAATAACAGTACTGCATGATAATGTTTTGTGCAAAAAGGAACCAGACTATTTTTCCTTTCAGCATGTTCAGCCTCGCTTTGGTTACGTTGATTTGAATGGGACAAAATCAAGATGGCCGCAACCATGACAACATGATAATGATCTATACGTGTATCATGCACCAATTTTTATCAAATACATAAAACATATGCATGTCTGACTTTAAGAGGTTCAAAATTACTTTATAGTGATCTTGAAGACATGTCTACTCCTTTGTAAATGACATTTGTGCGTATGTGGACTTTCAGCTTATTTCTGCAAATTATGCATTTTTTTTCTGAAAACAATTTGGCATGTTGAAAGTACGTGCAACCTTTTGCTCTGAGAAAGCACATCTTTGTGTTGCGTGTTGCATTCAACCACTATTGTTTTTAATCCTTGAACATGTTGAAGGATGCATTAAACTTATCAGTTTCCAAACACAGTGGTTAGCGAGATAAAGATATCATCCTTAAAATAATTTAGGGGTTTTTTTTTACTTATTTTGTACCAACTTATCAGGGATTAAAACACCATTGATAACAATAATTTAATCCCTGTCCAACTGCTAAAATTAGATTATTTATCGTAATCCATTTTCAGATAATCTGATTTTTTTTATTTTGGTTTTTATAACAGTTATTTTAAGCTTGTTGGTTTTCAAAGTGAGATAGAGTATGACAAGATATAAGCCCTACTTGTACCTGTTAGCACATACATGTACATACTGGAAATCGTATCCTTGAGGAGTCATTTCTTTGTTCTCGTGTACTAAAATTTTGTGAAAATCTAGTTTCAAAATGCTCCTATTTTAACCAGAATTAATTTCCTGGGCTGAAATTCTTAGTTAATATCCCTTACATAAAATATTTCAATTTGCGATGATCAACACACCTTGGAAATTCTAAGTTTGTAGTAAAATCCATTTTGTGATAACCTTGTGGAGATGTATTCACCTATAGAAATGGCCCTGTGGAGACGTACATGTATACAATCTTGTGTTCCCTATTGTATACACGTCTCCACAGGGCACCGTGTACCAGATCATTCATGCATATCTTGTATTTGAAACAGAAATACTGAGGGAAATGTTGGGGCGTACATGTTGTGAAGTTACTTCCACCACCAAGGTGAAAAAAGGTTCAGGCCAAAAAAAATTCTGCTTCTGCTTACATGACATTCAAAAATAGGGTAGGTAGGGAGGGATATTTTTTTGCAATTTTTGTTGCAAAAAATGGAGGCGTCTGCGTGTAATCAAGGGTAAAAGGTAGACATTGATGATTTTGTTTGTTTTTTCTCAATTTCTCCATAACAAAATTAGGGTAGGGCTGTCAGAATAGGGAAGGTAGGTAGGAAAACCGGAATCAGAACTATTCTTCTTCTTTTTTTGGCCGCAATCAAAATTGACCAAAAACATTTGTTTACATGATATGCATTGCTGAAAACATTAGACTTGATTCAGTCTCTAAAGTGGGAGAAATCAGAGATTTCAAAATCCGGTTAACTTATTTTTTGTTTAAAACCAAATAATCTGATTTCAGTGGAAATTCCCTTCAAGCTCGCAGCCATGCCAACAAAAAGTGAAGAGTGAGATGCTGCATGCAATAGCCTCCACGATAATTGAGTATTAGTCTGCAGGATTCAATGTCCAGTCGGCCTTTACAAAACACTCGAGAGCTGTAATGGTGTAAGACAAATGGCTGGGAACTCTCTGATCAGTTGAATGGGCAGTTTATTTCATGAACCAAAATGACCACTCGCAAGTGAATGGGATTACAGTAATAGAAAATGGAGCAATTTGCGAGATATTCGAGTGTTTTCTAGTGACACACAAAAGAGGAAGGTTTCACTTTTTCAGGGTCATTTTCAAATATCCAGCTTGCAAAATCCAAACCGAGTAGTGGAATTCAAATCAAATTTTAAAAAACATCCAAATTTTAATTCCAGTTCTACACTAAAGTTGGTCAAGTAGGTTTTTCAAGCCCTGCTTTAATATGGCACTAACCCCAGTTTTTCGTCAAACCGGACTGTGGCGGCGCTGTGGTAAATAATCTGAACCTCCTCCTGAAGCCTTGCGACATCCTCGTCCGAGATGCCCAGATTGGGCTCCATAATGTCGCCCTCTATCGTCACCAGTTTATCCAGGACGTCTGGGTTCTCTTCTCTGATTCTGTCGAACAGCTGCAACGGAAATGCAAACACAATTGGGATATTGCTCAGACAAAAAATTAATATTACTAAGAAATTTATTTTACGGAATTTTAAACACAACCACCGTTTTAAAGTTCTGTCCACGGATCACTAAAAAAAGTTGTGTTCTTTCAGCAAAGTGAAAACAAATCACATACATGTACGGATGTGTGTAAATTGTTTTCGTTTTGCTGAAAGAATGCACACCTTTTTTTGTGATCCGTGGACAGAACTTTAAAGGGAATATACATCATTTGCTTTTGCTGTAATTTTCAGAAATGGATGGAATTGGGGGGTTGGAAATATATAGCAAATATAGTTACACTGACTTTTTTGAGGTTTTGGGTTCGAAAATGCTATAAAAAAACCAAAAAAAAAATTCATTTTCCTGTAGTGTGGTTCCTCCATATAAGAAAAAAGAAAAAGTTTACATACATTGGGGAATTGTAATGTCAGGAACCAGTCTAGCTGGCTATAATGTACCCGCTCTCATAGGTGTGTAATGTGTTGCAAACAAGGATTCAATTGGGGGCAGCCAGTATTTGAAAAAAAGTTTTTTTAACGCTGGTCAACGCACCAGCGTTGGAAATTGATAATTGATACAACAAAATAATGAAAATGAAAGTATAAAAGGTGCCATGAATTTACAGGATGAATTATTGGTCCACTACTGTCATCATTCACTAACAGTCCAATTGATTTCAAATTGATTTTTTTGATGTTTTTTTTGTTGATGTTTGTCTCCTTTAAAACGGTGGTTGTGTTTAAAACTCCGTAACTTGAAAAGTACATGAGTGATTTGAATGATTCTTGTACTAAAAGAAAGCTTATGAATTGGGCTTTCATATCCTAGCTTTTCAAAGTGCTACATGCAGAACTTTACTCAAACAATGGTCCCGACATTTGGTTTTCGTTTCTTTTTTTACTCACCCTGTACAGTCAACTGCACGGGTTCCTGTGAAGTTACGGTAGTCAAACTTTGGACTCAATTAATGCATGGATAGTGGTCTCCCCAACTTTCCCTTTGTAAGGCCAAAAAAAAAGTCTCCTGTTTCTGGTATGGAGCTTGCCCAAAAAGTGGTGCGGCGACGCAGCTTTTTTTTCTTTTTCTTTTTTACCTGATTTTTTTGCTTCAAATGCCGGATGATGACTGAAAATGGTGCCCGACTAAACTTAGTACAAATAGGCCTATATGGGATTGGGAGTCCAGAGAGGCCACATAAAGCTTATTCTCAACCATAACCCCATCTAAAAACACGTTAAAATTGTGCAGCAGCAGGATTCCAGTCAAACCAGTGAGTTTGGCGGTTTTGAGACATCATCTTTCATTGATAAAAACTTGTTCATTTTGCCGATGCCCATGGCTACAGCGACGGGCGCGCATACCAGAAACCAGAGACTTTTTTGGGGGGCCTAACCATTCATGCCATTGAGGGGGTATTTGTTCACCGAGTCTGTAGTCAAAACAGTAGTTAACCATGTCAACTGGAGTCAAACTTGCACTACGGAACATATTTGATTCAGCTTTCAATACACTCACAAAGTTTTACGGCGAACACAATTTTTCCCTTACCCTGGACTTGGTGATTGTGTGGAGTCTATTGACGGCCGTTTGGCCAGCCTTGGGCCGGACTAGGAGGTAGATGGTTTTCAGAGCAGGGCACGACCGTAGCAGTTTCTCCACCAACACCTTGCCGATGAAACCCGTCGCCCCCGTGATCAAAATGGACTTGTCTGTGAAGTACTCCGGAATGGAGACCAAGGCATTGTTGTTTGATGCCTGAAAATTAATATAAAATACAAAATTTTAAAAAATGTGTTTGTCTATAGAAACAAAGTAGTGTCGTTTCCTGGCTGCTTTTTTTAGAACCTGCTTTTCCTGCAAAAAAAAAAGTAGTTTGCTTGCAAGGGGTGGACGTGAACCCACAACCACTGGCTTGCTGGTGCAGATCTACATGTACGTATTCACCAACTGCGTATTGTCAATGGTTAAGGTGTTAAACCCATGTGCCATGGTTAGTGGGACTGAATCCTGACGGAGAACATGGTGCTTGTGTTCTTGGGCAAGACACTTTACTACAATTGCCTCTCTCCACCCAACCAGAAGACACCGATAGTCGTTAACCGTGGCTCAATGGTTACTGTTTCTGACTCACGGTGCTTGTGCCCTTGGGCAAGACACTTTACTACAATTGCCTCTCTCCACCCAGGAGTATAAATGGGTACTTGCGAAGGTAGAGACCAGATTACGCTGATCTCGGCTGCAGAAAAGTGGTCTCATGGCCTGATGAACAGGGGTAATAATTGTGCAAAGTGATTTGAGACCTACATACCTGTACATGTATACCTTTAGCAGAAAGCACTACATGTATGTATGCAAATGGGAATTTAGAAGAAGAAAAAGAGGAAACTCTAAACCACACAAGACTTTGTACAATAATTTTTCAATTTGTAATGGCATTCATGTAAAGTAAAAAATGAGGAAATCAGCGGATCTGAGGAAAAGTTGCATGCCTGTATTTACGCTATAATTATCATGAAGGGATTCATATTTACAAGGGTTTGCCATCACAGATGTCGTGTTTTTGGTTTATGGTTTATGGTATATTTTTTCATATTATATCAAAAAAATATAATTAACTACATGTATAATCTATAAATAATGACAGAAATGATACAAACAAGTACGTCAAGTGATTTTCAAGACCACATACCGGTAGCGAAAAAGTGACAGACTTGTGCAGTGGTACTTGAACCCATAACTATCTAATTACTGACCATTTAACCACACAACCATGAAAACACGACCCAACAAGATAAGACAGGCCTTGCTCAGTCAAATTGGACCTGAAAGTTTCAGTTTCAGATATTAATTTTAGGAAAGTAACCAACCCCCAAAAAACAGGAAATTCCATGCTTTATAAGACTTTATACAGTGTTTTTTTTAAAGTTTTTAATGGCACAAGTGTCAAGTGACAAACGAGGAAATCAGCTGATCGGAGGAAAACTTGCACGCCTGTAATTTACATGTACTGAGCGACTCAGTATGTCAGTTACTTGAGACCCTTCATATCCAGCTAAAACAAAGTTGCCAAAGTTTTAAATTCTTTCAACCGCACAATGCAGTACCTTAAAGCCAGAGTCCATCATTTGCAGCTATCCAAAAAGTAACTGGCGTAATTATTGTTGAAAAACATACTTGGTTGAAAGACAGTAAGGGGACTAAACCCCCTGTGAAATTATTCTTTCTGGCAAACTGTCATTTTCAAGTAATCAACAAAAGAAGGCCTTTCCAACGGTACTTCTATAATTCGTCAGATCAGGGTGTGACATCACGTAGCTGCAATCGACTCGGTGAGAACGTGTAAAGGACGATAAATTCAGGCCCAATTCAAAACATGATTCAGCAACTTTTGATTTGAAATCGAGATCCTAGAATGCTGTTTTTCTCAAAATATACAGCTGAAGCTGAGCTGAAACTTCATCAGGTTAGTTGTTAAGTACGCCCTCCAAAGATTTTGAGCACTTTTGTTGCTTCAAACAAACAAAATGCAGAAATTACAAATGATGGACTAGGGCCTACATGTATACCTTTAAAAGAAAAAGAAACAATGATGGGGAATTTTTGTTACTAACTTCTTTTGCATTTAGCGTTTGGGATGATGAAATTGTCACACCGCCAAATAAAAAAACTTACCACGCCCCAAAGATCTGCGTTGGTCTGCATTTCCTTTGAAAGCAACTGCTTACCATCCACCGAACTTTCGCCCTCCGCAAATGCCGGCATTTCAAACTCACAGTTAGACTGTTTGGTTTTACAAACAAGATCGCTCCTTCTTAATTAAGAAGTCCAACAGACAGGGCTCAACAATCACAGCCGAATTAACTTGAGACAGTTGTCGAGCAAAATCGAGTTCCAACTTCGATGATTATGTTTTGCGGCAAAATGCAACCTACACGTACATGTAACTGTTCCAAATGATCAGTAGCTCCATAGAGAACAAAACCTGGGCACGTACAATAAAGATAATCTACAATGTAGAATTGCAAGAACTATCAATCATTGTCTATAGACTTGTTGAACTTCTTTGCAATTTGTGGCCACGTATTAGACACATGTACAAAAGCTCTCTAAAACTAGTACAATGTGACATTGCCCTTTCAACGACTAGACAAAAACTGGACTTTGCCGGCCCAGTCTGAGGGTTTTAAAAGGCAGCCCCCATATCTCCCTCATATTACACAATGCACATTATGCAAATACCACTGTGGAATAGTTAATATTTAACTTGTGCATGTACATGTACATGTATTGCGCATGTAATCTACTGTACAATAGCTTAGACTTGTCTCAGTCTCTTGAAGTCTCTTGATTCATTTGTCATCTTTTGCCGAACTTTCATTTCATTTGTGAAGTTTCAATTTTAATTCAAAGATTTCGAACAAAGCTCACGATCCGAATATTGATGATTTGCTTTCACTTACATAGTACTAATCAGCTGATCAGCAAATATGAAACTGAAAAAAGTCCATTCTTTTGCATATTTTTAAACAGTGAATTAAAGCAAATGAGTTTGTTACAAAATCTTACTCTCAATTCCCCTTGTCAGACAGGGAAGCAACAAATAAAAACTGACATATTGGATTTTGTAGATAATGTGTAGGTCACCGAGTTTCCATTTGAAAGTATTTTCAATTTTCCATTTCAGGAAATTTTGAATTCCATTTTAACCATACAGCTGTGCAAGTGCATTCATTTCCCACTTCATCATGTGTGTGTTGTGTAGTGGATGTTCCTTAAAAACCTTACCACTTGAACCCTTCAAAATCCAACTGCATATTTGTTGGGATCTGTTGGAGTGAGTACTGCACTAGTAAACTGATTATAGTTTACATGGGGTCAGGCATACCACCATAATCAGAGTCCAACAGTTTGGGTGTAGAGTTTACCAATGTATAGTGTTGGATTTTGCAAGAGTGAGGAAGGCTCCTAGTATTAAAATCACTCAAGGGGGTTAGGGTTAAAAAAAAAATTAAAAAAAAACCACACACACACAGAAAACAAAGTTTTTTGTCACTTACAATTTGGCTTTACAGACTTTTTAAATTCACCTAACACTTCACGCTGAAAATTGAATGTGCTTTAAATTTGTTAATTTCCACTACAGGGTTTCAAGTTATCAAAAAGCTGAATTCTGTTTCAAAATGTGAATTCCATTTACATTGTATTTGGTTTCTTTTTTTCAGTGTTAAGTATAAAAGTGGTAGTTCAAAATTTGTCAAGTCTATATGTTTACCCAAGTAATAGATTGTAGACTCTAGATAAGACTGATACCGGTATGGACACAGTGAGAGAAAAAAAAAATCAACCAATAATTCATTTACCTCAAATTACCATGGATACTGTAACCATGGCAACTATTAAACTACATGTATCACTTGTGGAGCTTTACTTGCGTCATGTGACTAATGCTTGACCGCTAACAAGATGAGAACAGCCTCTTTGAGGCGATATGTTGACAATTGTAAAGGCAAGGAAAATCATGCTTTTTGTTATAAAATCAATAATTTTGTGACAATTTCTTGGTCATGTTGGTGACAGAATTTGTATGCAGTTTCTGGGATTGGGAGTGTGGCCAAGTGGGTAGGGTTTGGGACTTGAGATCAGATGGTCAGGGGTTCGAATCAAGCTACTGGCTATATGTTGTGTCCTTGGGGAAAGCCACTTTACCAACATTCATTGTTGGTTTTATACCACCACTTAATAAATCCTCGTCATCTGATTGGTAAATAGTGTGACAGGGGAACTTCTATTTTACCGTGGAATGGAACTTGTATTTTTGTGGTGCAGCCATGCCATAGTTTAGGATGAATAGTTCAATGACACGTGATCAATTACCCCACCAATCAGATGACAGGGATTTATTAAGGCCAAAAAAAAAATAGTTCTGCTTCCGATTACATGGCATTTGAAAAAAGGGTACATGTAGGTAGGTAGGGAAATAATTTTTTTTGCCATTTTTTTTGTGTACGATCATATGGAGGCGTCTGCGGGAAGTCAAGGGTAAAAGGTACAAATTGATGGTTTTGGGTGTTTTTTCCTCATTTTTCCAATAAGCAGAACTATTATTTTTTTTGGCCTAATAAATAACAAATAAATTGATTTTAAAAAAAGAAATGTGAAAGTTGAATGTTGAACAGGAAACTAAACTGAATAAAAAAAAGACGGGAAGTGTCAAACATGCCCAAGGCACACTTCTCAAGCTACCGGTACAATAACCTGACCAGTATACCTGTGTACAATTGCACGTACACACATGCAGTATCTGGGTCATAAAATTCTGCATTTATCAGGCAGGGTCATTATTGTGAGAAAATGAAAAATCCACGAAGTAATCCGCAAAGGGTCACCAGGGGCCCAAGAGCAACGCAAGGTCTACAGCAGACAGGGCTCTGGAGTGCTCTGAAACATGCAAAACTAAATCAGGCCCACTTTATTCACAGTTTAGCCAACAAATATCTCCAAAAATTCCATTGGGGCAAAGAAGATGTCCTCAGTATTTCACCAACCAAGTTTGCAGACTCAATTCAATTTTTAAAGGAGACTTTTCTTCAATATTTTGCACAGGAGAGGGAAGTCAAGTGATTTCAAAATGGGGCTAAATACTAGACTGGTACATGTCCAGCCATGGTCCAACTGTTTGAAAAGACTGACCTCTTCATTCAGTGCCAATAGTCTGGTGGCTTGACTATGGAAAAATGTGTGGTAAATTGAGACTAGTTCCCGCTTCATGCCACATGTTTCTTAAATTCTTTTGGCATGGTTGATTGATGCAGTACTGAAGCTGTGTTGGACTGGTTGTTTTAGGTGCCAGTCTATTTTCTTGTTTTGCATGTTTTCAATACCTGAAGTTTTGGGACTCTCATACACAGTATTGAGAGTCCCAAATTTTCGGACTACGTCTACAGTATACGTGTACATGTGTGTGAGTGTACATGTATGTCAAAATACCCCTACGTTTGTTCTTGTTCTAACCTTTCTTGGTAAAAACATCTTCACGGTACCACCACAGGAACTCCAGATAACTTCAAAGATAACATTTTTTTAATCCTGAAATCAGGAAATCTACTGACCAAAAAATACCCCTGCGATCAGGAAACATCTTAACAGGAAACAGGTAACAGGATTCTAATAATAACATTTTCATTTATTTAAAGAGATAAATTTCAAGACATCGCCGATGGCACACTATATTTAGTTCCTGTTCTTTAATTAGCTACAAGAAACATTTTTTTGGTTTTCCGTTAATCCAGATTAACTGATACAGTTACTCCTTGGAGGTTTTGTCAACTTGATGATGATAACCGAACCAATCTTGTATCAGATGTGGGAAGATAAGACATGGGATAGAATGTTGACAATTTGGATTTGATGGATAATGTAATCTGGGCAGGGCTGTACCCAATATGCCGAAAAGTCGAATATTCGATCAGCAGCTCAATTTTCGAATACCTTTTTGCCAGTTTGAACCAACATAAAGCTGCTAATAAAGGAAAGATGCTTCAAAACTTAGATTCTCATTATTATTTTCTATTGAGGGAAGGCCGGTTGAGCATTACGAAAGGGAAACAAATTTAATACCACCAATTTTATTTTTGATCCCCATGTCCCTATTTTATTCTCCAGTAGGCCTATTGTGTCCTTACACATTTGCGGTTGGCAGTTTTGAATATCTAAATATTTGGTCAAACATGGTTTCGAGTGATCGAATGTATTAAATTATTCAAAAATGGATAGCCCTAAATCTGAGACAGTTAGGCCTAAAGGTAGAGTCCGCCATTTGGTTTGTTTTGTACATGTATTTGTTTATTGTAAATTTATGTATAAATATATACATTGGCAGGGGTTTGGAAGAGCACATCTTTGATGACAGTTTGACAGTTTTTTACTTTTGCTTTTCCCTGGGCAGCCCCTGCTAATGAGATATTGTTTACTTCTTTGTTGTTCAAAGATTTAAAATAAATAAATAAATAAATTTGCTAATTGTGCAATTTATATTTTTTTCCCCTTTGCACCAACAAAAGTGCTCAAACTCTAAAGACGGATAATGAGAAAACTGAACAAACATAACAACTCTATTCCATAGTTGCCAAGTCATATTTTGAATTGCGCCCTCTCGTGGCAAAACCCCAAAGTACACATTCGGGTCATGATTCTCAATCACCTGGTTGTCACCCATTCACGGATTAATTGCCCACATTCAAACCACCTACATTGTACAGATTAGAACGTATGGGGATGGGTTCACAAAATTTTCCAAAAATGTGTCACTTGACACATCTTTGGAAATGACTTTCTTTTGTTGTTTCCTTCAAAATGACAGCATGCCAAAAGGATTAATTTCAGTTCACAGGGGAGGGAGAACATTTGATCTGGGCTTTTGGAGAGGCCTAATCCTAAACTTCACTCAGTCCCCCCCCCCTTCACAATTATAGCTTTGTGGTTTTGCAGCTAATCATGGACACCAACCAAAGGAGTTGCATGGTGTTTTGAGTGGCTTCATAATATTGGTCACCGAGGCTGAACTGCAAAAAAATCCGCAATATTTAGTCAGCATATTATTATAATATCGAATTTCTCGATATCCAGGTTTTTTTTAAAGGGGCTGATTAGATTTTTCGATTTGAAAATAGGCCTAATATTGCAAATTCCTGCAATTTCGAAAAATATTACCATGATAATGTCCAAGCTTTATTTGAGCATGTTGAGTTGAACAGGCATGCAACTGTACATTCACCCCAAAAAAAAGAAATTCCTAAATTCTGAAGACTTTGTACAGTGATTTCCTATTTTGAATGGGAGAAATGAGAATAAAAAAAGAGGAAATCAGCTGATCCGAGGAAAAGTTGCATGCCTGGTTGAACTGCAAAATAGAATTACATTTTATTTTTTATTTTTTATTTTATCAATCATCAAAACTAGAATTTAGTGCAAATACAATATCATCTTGACCAGACGACAAAATAAGCGTACGCCCTGTGCATAAGCCACTGAGGGCGCTATTCAAATTTCAAGGAAGCACACATGATGATTGAATGATAAAGTCCCGGCATGATGACTCATATTCATAACTTAGTCGTATACGGTATAGTACACGTGTACTTGTGTGCACATGACATGTCGATCAAGAATATGACGAAACACCACACATTCTTCACCAAAATTTCCACAGAATTACAACTCTGATTTCCCATGTTAAGGCATATATCCCTTGCTGCTTACCATTTTCTTCAGTGGTAGCTCTCGATTGTCTCAAATCTGTGGGATTTGGTTTAAAACCTGCTTTCTCTGCGATCGTCCGTTACCCGTTCCTTTTCATCCAGGCCAGTTGTTAAGCGCAGCGCGACCTTGTTCTCGGCTAATTATTGTGCGTGAAAATAAATCAGGTGTTAATCTGGTACCCAGTGGCGGAGCCAACATTTTATGTTCCTGCTAACGGTATATTTTCCACATGGCCCTGGGAAGATCTGCGGTATCCGACTACTCGGCTTTCTGTTCAAATTAAACTTCTTTCAAGTTAACGCGCGTATTTTTTTAAGGAGAAAGAAGTCCTTCAAAAACAAAAACTGATGTATTAGCAATGTAATGGAAAACGATTTTAAAAGGATTACTTTTTATTCGAATAATAACATGAAATTGTTTTCTTTTTGTCATTCGTTCGACACTTTCTAAAGCAAGCCACACTTCGAAAACGGAACTAGTGCCAGACTGGTAAAAGTCTCATTTGAGTCCTTCGCACTTGTATGGCACGCCATACATTAAAAAGTGATAGTCTGTGAGTGTGATGTGAAGGACAAACACAAGTGATAGCGGGTGCAACAAAAATAGCTAGATTGTCCCTGAAAATGAATATCTCATTGTCAAAAAGATTTATTTCATATTAGGCAAGCTAGTGGCTACGCCGTGGATGGAACAAGGGATAAAGGGCCATGAGGCGATATAGAATGATTAATTTTGACTGTCACATGTCTCCCTAATACTCGATTGATGTTTAATCACTTAAAATATAAATATATGTTTAATTAAGTTTCATTTCATTTATTTCATTTTTCATGATACATTTGTTACAACAAACAACAACATTAGATACTCAAAAATACACATGAACATTTTAGACAAAACATCATGACACAGTATTTAACCAGCTCCCGCTGGATCACCCGGCAAAAGAAACATGGTTTCTGTCGAGGGGTTCCCCAACTGATTAAATCACGAAACACTAAAAATAATGTTAATAAATTATAACTTCGTAAAACTTTAAAGAAATAAAACAATAAAAACAAGACCTTAAATGGCATTGTGTTTTAAATTGCTATGTATTCAGTAAAATGATTTGTTATAGTACAGGCATAAAATGATTTTTAGGAAGGTCGGCAATAATTAATCTTGAGGGGGGCGGGGCACCCCTCCACCAAAATTATTGACAAACGAAAGGCAATTTACGCCCCCTCCCTCCTCCACGGTAGTTGCTTTTATAAATATAAGTTCATTTTTAATTTTAAACATTCATCGCATCAATTTTATGAATACTTCTGCTGGTAACAAAAGTATTTATTACTGATCACGCGCGCCTCTTTATGACACTTACTGGAGTTAATATGAACACATTGGTCGGACACACACACACCCCTCGACAAAATGGCCGCTTCCAGCACTGGGACAATTTCGAGTGAATTATGCGGTCCAAATTATTCCCAATTTCAGTGATCTGTTGGGGTTAAAGATTGCTATACATAACCTATCTCATTCAAGAAGATAGTGACATCTGTTTTTGGTCTACGACGAGTTGTTGGTGCTGGACGAACGGCAGGATTTTCTCTGGGAATGGCAGACAACTGGGCGAATTTCCCGGCAATGTCGAATGCCGGGGCGGCGCAGCAGCCTGCCGCGGAGGGAGCGGCGCCAGCTCCGGCCCAGGTAGGTGTTCTGGTGTGCGGTGCATTCAAACGTTGCCCGGAACAACGGCCTAACCTATAGAACTGTACTTTTGGCAAATCTAGGACTCTGTAACCCTTTTTTAATGCATTAAAGAATGCAATAGTAAACTAGCATGACTACATGTAGCACATACAAACTTATCGCGAAAATTCACCTATGCAAATTGGGGTCAACACGCCCCTCATTATGACGTCAACGTTGAGTTCGTGCTTGCGCTCATGCCATCAATTTCAGCCCGACTCGCTTCAGTTTTATGAATGAAATCATTATGCATCGGAGGGTGAACATGCCCGAAATTTACAGTAGAAAAGCTCATGATATCTGCTTTCTTTTGCCGAAGAAAGCGTAAAAATCGATGAGCTATTGCTTGAGTTTTGACAGTTCAAACATTTTTTAGCGGTTTTTTTTTTAGGAACCAAAACTTCTTATTTTTCGAGGGAGTCCATATTTTTAATCCTAAATTTCTTTCTTCTCGAATTTGGTTGGGAAAAACCGGAATTAGTTCCATATAGAACAGGTTTTCAGCTTTGTAATGGTGTGGCACATGTGGGTGGTCGGTCTGATACGGCGATGGTCGCGAGCAATATGCATAAAAATTGCTCGCTAGAACTGCCCAAAATTGCGAATGATAGCGAAGTAATCACGTGATATAAACACGTGCAACGTGCAGGAGATATATATAGCTCAGTGGAAGACGGTTACGAAGATTAAAGGGATCCCGTTTGATTAAAGGGATCCCGTTTGATGAAATGTGTGTGTGTCTCTTTTTTTCTGTCCCTTTTACCCTGTATCCCGATGCGACGGGGTTGGGCGGTGGGTTGGGGTGGGGATGGCCCGCGGGTGGGGCGGGAGGCCTGCAGGTGGGGTGGGGAGGGGAGGGGAGGGGTTTTGGCGGGGGCGGGGGAACAAAGACACAGTGGGTGGAGTATGCACATTCTTTGGTTGAATGGCCGTTGCATATATCCCAACACCTTGAGGGGTGGGGTCCCCTGGGTGGGTTAAAGGAACGGGAGGGGTTACTGAGAACCAGGTTAATGAAATATTTCCAGTCTTTCATTTCTTACACCTGCACCATATCAGGACCCCATGGAAGGAGTGCACATAAGGGGTTGCCGGTGGAGGGGGGCGTGGGGGAGGATGCCTCGTGAGTGTAGAGGGGGGCCGGGGTAGAGTACTCAAAACCAGGAAGCTTAAAATCCGGGGGGGGGGCTCAAAAGGAGGAGGGTGGAATTTCACATTTCCTTTTCTTTTTTCGGTCCTTGCAACATATCCCGACCCTAGTGGGCGGTGGGTGGTGGGGGCCCCCACCAACACAGAAATCTTGATATGCAAATTAGGTAAACAGCGCCGCTCATTATAGCATCATCATGAAATTCTTGCTGACGCGCATGCCATCTACTTCGGCCAATTTTCGGCCAGACTCCTTCAGTTTTATGAATAATATCACTGTAGGCCTACATCGGAGGATGCACCTGCCAGAAATTTACATGCTGAAAGCAACAGAATGATGTCCGCTTCCTTTTGCCGAAGACAGCGTCAAACTTGTTAAATGAAAGGGTGAGTTTTGACGATTAAAATATTGTTTTCGCGTTTTCCTTTTTGGAACTCAAACTTCGTATTGTCCATGGGAGTCCATCTTTTCAATCCTGTTTTTCTTCCTTCCAACATTTTGTTTGAAATCAAATGAATTAATTCCGAGTAGTTGAGTTTTTTAGCTGGTGAATGGTGTGGCCGAAGTGGGTGGTCGGTTTAATAGTGCGATGGTCGCGAGCAAAATGCATGGAAATTTATCACTGGAACTGCCAAAAATTGCGAATGATTGTCAATTATTGATCACGCCAGCTATATCCGGCCCGCAGGCACCGCGCGCGTTCTAATAAAAACCCAAGATTAATAAAATGATCGGTTACACCTCTATGTTCCGACACCCCTATGTTCCGACTGCACATATTCCTATTCCTAACCCTAACCCTAACCGGGAGTAACACAATCTAGGTTGTTGGAACATAGGGGTGTCGGAACATAGAGCAGTAACCAAATAATCAAGATGTTTTGTTTTCTGATAAATGATGTGACTTTATTATTGGGAATACCACTTTCTTTTTCCCTTTCCCCTACCCTGGATACCATATTCCGACCCTGGGGATGGGGCTGTGTTTGTGGTTGGGCGGAGCGTGGTGTTCAAACCACGCCAAGAGGGCTGAAATTGTTTTTTCCAACAAGTGAAGTTTGTCTTTTAATTTGGTGCAATGACGTTTCCCACCAGACTTTCTTTTACTGCGATATCATGGACCGGGCCGGGGTTGAGGCGGGACCGTATCATAAGTCCGACGCCTCATAGGTCCGACGCCTCATAAGTCCGAAATTTCGGACTTATGAGGCGTCGGACTTTATTTATTCCGCCTCATAGATCCGACGCCTCATAAGTCCGACGCCTCAAAAGTCCGACAACGGAAAAACGAGTGTCGGACTTACGAGGCGTCGGAGCTATGAGGCGTCGACCTATGAGGCGTCGGATTTATGAGCGGACCCCGTTGAGGCCGGGTAGGGGTTGTGGGGGGGGGGGGTTCCCAAAACAAAGAGGGTGGAATGTCCTTTATGTTCTTTTAGTTATTAATCTTAAGACGTGCTGCTCTTGGGGGGAGAGAGGTGGTGGGGCCGCATGAGTCGGGGGGGGGGGCGGGGGTTAGTGTACTCCAAACCAGGAGGGTTGAATATCCTGGGGAGCATCAGAAGGGGAGGGCCTGGAATTTCCCAATATTCTTTTTTTTTTCATCATCATCATTATCATCATCATCATCATCATCATCATCATCATCAGACGTCGTAGGCTACTGCCCGTTGACGCAACAACCGTCCACTTCTTCTGGGTTGTGTGACTGGTGCAGGGGTGACTTTCCTTCGCCTGAAGGGTCGCCGCAGTTAGTTCAGCCACGCTGAGGCCGCTCCACCTGGTGAGGCCGTCTATCCAGCGGAGTTTGGTCCTTGCATTATATCCCGACCCTTGGGGGCAGAGGGTGGGGGCCCCGACAAACTATTCACAGAAACCTTCGTATGCAAATTAGGTGAACAGCTCTGCTCATGATGACGTCATTGTCAAGTTCTTGCTTTAATACGCGCATGGCATCGTCTTCTGCCAATTTCGGCCCAAGTCCCTGGGAGTCCATCTCTTCAATCCTATTTTTCATCTTTCTAACATTTGGTTCGAATTCAAATGAATTTATTCCGAATAGTTGAGGTTTTCAGCTGTCGAATGGTGTGCCACATGTGGGTGGTCGGTTTGATAGTGCGATGGTCGCGAGCAATATTATTGGCATTTTTCGATGGAACAGCCAAAAATTGCAAATGATTTTCAATTGATCACGCCATCACCGCTTGCGTTCTAATAAAAAACAAGATTAATCTAAAAAGCAAGATGTTTTGTTTTCTGATGAATGATGCACCTTTATTATATTATTGGGAGTAGGCCTACTCCTTTCATTTTTCATTTCCCCTGTCCTGGATATCATATTCAGACCCCCGGGGTGGGGCGGGGGCGGGGTGTGCGGTTCAAGCCATGCCAAGAAAGCTGAAATTTGTTTTCCAACAGTGATTTTTGTCTTTTTACGGTGGTGGTGCAATTACGTTCCCGACCAGACTTTCTTTTTTACTGCGAGATGGGACTGGGTTGGGGTGGGGGTGGGGGTTGAGGCCGGGTAGGGGTTGTTGGGGGTCGGGGGATTTTCTTCCAGTGATTCTCAGTTCCAGATCTGCATGCCCAGTGGGTGGGTGTGGGAGTGGGCAGGGCTGGTGGATTTACCAAACAAAGGATTGCATATTCTTCAAATGATTTTATTCAGACCTGCATACCCGTGGGTGGAGGGGGGGGGAGACGGGTTGGATTTCCCAAAACAAAGAGGATGGAATATCATTCCTGTTCTTCCAGCGATTAATCTTAAGACGTGCTGCTCTTGGGGGAGAGAGAGAGAGGGGGAGAGAGAGGTGGAGGGGTTATAGTACTCCAAACCAGGAGGGTTGAATATCCCCGGAAGAGCCGCAGATGGGGAGGGCCTGGAATTTCTAAATCTTCTTTTGATTTGGTCCTTGCATTATAATCCCGACCCTTGGGGCAGAGGGTGGGGGCCCCGACAAACTATTCACAGAAACCTTCGTATGCAACTAGGCGAACAGCTCCGCTCATGATGACGTCATTGTCAAGTTCTTGCTTTATTACGCGCATGACATCGTCTTCGGCCAATCTCACTGGGAGTCCATCTCTTCAATCCTATTTTTCTTCTTTCCAACATTTGGTTCGAATTCAAATGAATTTATTTCGAATAGTTGAGGTTTTCAGCTGTCGAATGGTGTGCCACATGTGGGTGGTCGGTTTGATTGTGCGATGGTCGCGAGCAATATGCATGGAAATTTTTCGAAGGAACTGCCAAAACTTGCGAATGATCAGTATACAGTATACACGTACGTACGTGCAGCAGAGCAGGGGATCTACCCGATGTTCCCCAATACAAATGTTCCCCCAAATCCATAGGATTAGGGTTAGGGTTAGGGTTAGGGTTATATTGGTAAGGATTTCGAGGAACATGGTATTGGGGAACATCGGAATTGGGGAACATATACATGCACCCGTGCAGGAGCTATGGAAGAAGCGTTACAAAGCAAGGATTCCGTTTGTTGGTGGCCTTTTTTTTCGTCCCTTACTATCCCAAAGCGACGGGACGGGGTTGAGTGGGTGGGGTGAGGGAGGCCCGCGGGTTGGAGTGCAGGTTGGAAGGGTGGGGAGGTTGGGGGCGGTGCACCGGGAACACTCCATGCACATTTTTTATTGACCCTTTTGGCCTTGCCCATTATCCCGACCCCTTGGGGCGACTCCGAATCAGGAGGTTGGAATATAATGTTTTTTTTTATTCACCCTTTGCGCTGTCCCCTGGCGCGGAATGGAATATACTATGGGGTGAAAATATCCTATTTTCATGCAATGATGTTGTGGGTTTTTTTTGGGGGGGGGGGAGGGGGGGGGCTTTATACGAAAACTTAAAAACAGTAATCATGAAAAATATAAAATTTAAAAAAATGCAAATTGCAGAAACGAATATCTCATATCTCTTTTGTGAAAATGTTGTGGCTCTGAAAAGAGCCGTTTTGGTTTTAGTTTGTTGATTCAATGATTTCTTCGAAGGCTTGGCCGACACTTTCTTCTGCTTGCTCGATGTGTTCTTGCTGGCTGGCTTCTTGGCTGGCTTGAGCTTGGTTGACTTGGCTGGCATGGCTTGGTGGGGGATTTCTTGACAGATGTATATATGACTTGGATAGCGTTTTCTTGGCAGCTTTCTTGGGTGACTTCTTCGGCGCGGGTTTCTTGACTTTATTCACCATTTTGGCTTTCTTGGCTTTTCTGCAATCTTGGCTTTCATTTTTCGTTCCTTCTTGGCCTTGATTCTCTCCTTCTCCTTAGCTGCCTTAGCCTTGGCTGGCAGCCTTCTCTTTCTCCTCGGTGGTGTCAAACTTGAACGTACCAGCGGCTCCCTTATACCTGCCATCCGAGTGGGGCCGTATCATAAGTCCGACGCCTCATATAGGTCCGACGCCTCATAAGTCCGAAATTTCGGACTTATGAGGCGTCGGACTTATGAGGCATACAATCTATTAATTCCGCTTCATAGATCCGACGCCTCATAAGTCCGACGCCTCATAAGTCCGACAAATTAAACGCCTCGTTTTTACGTTGTCGGACTAATGAGGCGTCGGACTTATGAGGCGTCGGACCTATGAGGCGTCGGACTTATGAGGCGTCGGACCTTTGAGGCGTCGGACTAATGGGCCTTTATTTGGTTAGGGGATACGATTTTGTCGGACTTATGAGGCGTCGGACCTATGAGGCGTCGAACTTATGAGCGGACCCCATCCGAGTGAGCCTCCAACTTCATTGATTCATGTTTCATTATTTAAAAGTTTACTCTAGCATGGCTTATTACACAGAAATTCTTAGGGTGGATTATCTGGATCCGCACGTCCGTACCCCCGTGGGCGTACCAAACACCTCCCTTATATATTCTATAGGCATGCAAAAAAACATATCTTTTTTCGCCTCTTTGGCCGACGTTCTGACTTGGTGGGTCCTTTTTCCGCAAGTTCAGAATATTTTCTCTAAAAATTGGAGCAAACTACATGGATTTGAAATGCCTTCCTTTGTCAGAAACCAACAAAATAGAAACTGCATTCTCATGTTTAGACGATACACAATAACATCAGAGGAGAATAACAATCAGTACTGACGAACTATTCGCTCACAAGATGCCTTTGATCACTAGTTCTCCATAATTATTTAGAGTATTTTGTATTCGGAGTATTCATCATTTTCCATCGTTTCCAATGACCTTTCAATAACATTGGACTTAAAGGGAATCTTAAGGGCTCCGCTAAGCCTCATATAGGTCAGACGCATATAGGCCCCAAGTCCGGCAAAATCTAATATAAGGCCCATAACTTATAAAATTCCGACGCCTAGGTCCGACACCTCATCATTCCGACGCCTAATAATTTGGAAATTTCGGACTTCCGAGGCGTGGCGGGGGTCCAGGTTTATCATCGGAGGAGTCGGACTTGCGATATATAAGGCCCCAACCTTGATAGTATAGCCTCCCATGCAGCTACGGAACAACTCGAAATTTCGGTTAATCAGGGTATATATATTGTTTTATTTCGTAGTACTATGCAGTTTTCTTTGACCATGGAGGGATGGTTTGAATTTCAAGTTTTGAGTTATCAGTGTTGACTTTATCCAGATTTCGCTTATTCCAATTTGTCAGCGTTTTCACGAAGGGGTGAATTTGCCGCAATAGGTGTTGGGGTTTAATGGTTAGGGTTAGGTTTGGGGAACAGGTATAACATAATGCACCCGTTGAACTTGCAGTGGTTGTAAAAGAGGTTTTAAGTTGGTCACGATTTGGAATAAACATTTCGCCTACTACTGACTAACTTTTGAAACACAGATGAAACTTCAAAGATGTACCAATTACAGAATAATGTATAATAATTTATAATTTATTCATTTATAAAGCGAAAATTCCAATATGATTTTGTTCAAATGCGCTGTACAGTAAAATATTAATTAAAATACAAGAAAATACACTCTAAAAATGTACCATGACGCGCTATTACACATTAAAAAAAAAAAAAAAAAAAAAAAAAAGTAACAGCAAAAAATTACTCGGAAGGAGCTTAAAACGACCCACCATTTCACATGTTAAAATACAAAGAAGTTACATGTACAATAAAATCAGTAAAAGGCCAACTTAAAAAGATGAGTTTTTAACAGAGACTTGAAGTTATCAACACTGTTAGCTCTCCTAATGTGAATCGGGAGGGCATTCCAGAGTGTAGGGGCAGCATTAACAAAAGCACGATCCCCAAGGGTAACTTTGGTACGGCGAAAAGGGTAGCCCAGGAGAGTGTCATCGTGAGAACTACGAAGATTGTAACGGGATGAGGGATTCTTAATGATAAGTTGGCTAAGGTAAACCGGAGCTAGACCATAAAAACATTTATAAGTCAACAACAGAATTTTAAAATTAATCCTAAACCTCACTGGAAGCCAATGAAGATCAACCATTAATGGAGTAACATGACAATACTTATAAGACTTAAAAACAAGTCGAGCGCAGGCATTCTGTACTCGTTGAAGATGATTAATCTGACAGTCAGGTAAGCCATATAAAAGGCTGTTACAGTAATCTAAACGACTGGAAATGAAAGCATGAATCAAGGTTTCAGTACACTTAGTGGACAGGTATTTTCGTATACGTCTGATGTTATGTAAATAATAAAATGCACTTCCACAAACCTTTTGAACGTGAGTGTTCATTGACATATGTACATCAAACCATGAGCCTAAGTTACGAGTAATGGGTGCAGGTGTAACCATACAATCACCAACATGAATGGAATCAAGGTTAACTTTAGACAACTGTTTGGGGGTCCCAATAATCATAAACTCAGTTTTACTGTCATTCAGCATTAAAATGGAACAACAATTGCGAGGTACCGGTATCGTAACTAATCCCCATAGATGTTTGTCTGGTCGTGAAAACTAAATCCCACACACTTGTTGTTTTGGCAAATTGCCGATACCCATTCCCCACCCTTTGCACGAATTTGTCTCTTCGTAAAAAGTCAAAAGACATTCAGGTGAAGTTTTCTCAACATTGATGTTATGATTTCGTTGATTTCATCTGATTTTGACCCAGACTTCTTTCCAAAAAAGTTCGTTGCGTGCATTTACCAATTTCAGCCGGAACAAGAATTTTGAAAAGAGGTATGATTTTTGGACTGATAATTTAGTCCCTCCGTAAAAACGCTGAAAAACTTTTGCAATTTGATTCAAAAAATTTCAAAACTATTTTTTAGAAGACTTGTCATGCTTACTTCTTACTTACTTTGATTCGATTTTTTAAAGAGCGAGTTTTTGACTATGTATTAGCCTGGGGGAGATGATAATCTGGATTGTTTGTTTTGCGTCTGTTCTTTGACGACTCTTCTGAATTGCCCCCATGATCTACCCCTTTCGTGAAGTTGGCATCAAGTGTATTTCCTTTTATTTTCATGCCTTTGTTGTTATAACTTCTCGACATTATTGACAAGTGGTGAACATTCATATTCGTACTTTTATTAGTCATCTAAGTCAAAAACAAACACATTCTTGTCCTGGTGTAAAATCAAAGAGTAAAAAAAGTAAAAACAGCATGCAAGAACTGACAATAGTATAACTTACATTTAAATTAACCTATGAATAAAATATGCCTAACATAATAAATTTTAAAATAACAAAAAGACTGACAGCAAAAAGACACGATGCTTATCCGTCCCGGGCTAGCACTGTGACAATAAAATATAACTTTAAAATATGCCGGGGGAAAAAAGGATAAGAACTTTAAAAACTTTTTTTTTCCATCGTCGTAAAATCCACAGGTTCAGATTTTGAAAAGTTATTAAACTTAAATAAGGCTATTTTGTACTGTGTTTTCCAGTGGCTAATTCACAACAAATGATGTAGGAATCTATACGATATTTCATATTTGCTGTATTATTATGTAACTTTGAATATAATCCAATTGCATTTGGGTCAAAAATAAAATGAAGCAAGCTTCGAGTTTAACTCCGTTTTAAAAAATTGACTTGAAGCCCCCGATCCCCTGGATCATCCAAAACATGTACAAACGCATTTGTATGCAGTATGCATGCAGTGCATAGTGTGCCTGGCCGTGGCGTGGGAACGTATCAGATTACATATCGGCCGACCGCAATATCGATCGGTTCAAAAATAGAGGGTCGGGGCGGGAATTGACCGAGATTGACCCGCAAACGTTCGGGTTGTCTGTGACGTAGGCAAGTCACCGACATATTTTTTCTAAAAATGACTGCAAGTGCGCAGGCGTGCAAATTTCCGCACGATGCATAGGCCAAGTTCGTATGTGTGTAGGCCCTAACTTGATCATGTATTACACTTTTTTGTTCTTTTACATTTTTGTTTTAGCACTTTTGTTTATAGCCCCATAAATGTGGCCTATTTACTGGACTGCCTCCGTAAACATAGGCCACACATCCACATGTACAAAAATCGTGTCGACTTTGCCAAATTTTGATTTTCACATTTAGGCTTAGTTTGTAGGATTGTTTTGCTTTAGCATTGTTTAGAAGCATACTCACCCTCTTTATAGGCTAGTCAGAAAGTGCTGCCTTTTTCAGATGTCTAATTTTTGTGAAATTTCATGTTGAAATTTTGATACGCAAACGTGTAAAAATGAATCTGGAAATTTCACGAAAAATATACATCTGAAAAAGGCAGCACTTTCTCATTAGCCTATAAAGAGGGTGAGTATGCTTCTAAAGCAAAAAAAAACCTACAAACTAAGCCTAAATGTGAAAATCAAAATTTGGCAAAGTCGACACGTTTTTTGTACATGTGGATGTGTGGCCTATGTTTACGGAGGCAGTCCAGTAAATAGGCCACATTTATGGGGCTATTTTGTTTATTATGCATAGAGTTTCTGTAGTCATGGTAGTCTTGGAGGATTTTTGTTTTTAACTTAGTCCTTTTAGGGAAAATCTGTTTTCGGTAATTCTGTGCACAATAACTTGTAAGATGAAGATTGCCCAAGCTAAATCATATCTGCTAGTTAATTAATTTAGCCCCTATTGTTTTTTATTAATAAAATTAAAAATGGTGTAGTATTAGTAATTATAAAGAACAGGGAATTCTGATGCCAGACATGCCACATTGATGTTTAATGTAAAAGGTCATTGGTTAGTTATTAAATTGTTCATAGGCCCTAGTACTAGTACTAGTACTAGTAGTATTTTCTAACAAAACGTGTGGTCCTGTAATCTGTAGTTACTCATAATTTCATTTGCCGACAAGGATATATTTTACACCTGTCAAATGCCATTTTTCATACATAATTTACATGTTTCATTTTTTTATGCAGTGGCTATCGTTACGGCAGCCGTAATGTGATTTTCAACTGCTATCAGTACGGAACTGTCTGGTTCCCCAACTAGTATTTGTAATAGCATTCAACGTCAGGATCTTTGGCTTTCAATGGCTGTTGGAACCAGACTATCATAGAACTGAATGTTTCTCGGACTGTATTTCCCTTTTTTAAAAATCCTCCAAAGCCACTGATTTCAACGAAGAAAATGAAATCCACTTAAATAAAAAAAACACCTAAAAGTTAAGAAATCTATTTAAAAAAAAATCAGTAGTGCGACAGCGGTTTCGAACCCCAATCCCCAGCAGAGTAGTCTAGCGTGTAACTAAGCTACTGAAGCGTTCTTGTTGGACGGGAATTGAAAATTTGATTTACATTGGCAATGGTGTTTTTGCAATGCCGTAATGATAATAGTTGAAAATTGTGTTACGGCTGCCGTAACAATAGCCATGATGTTTTTCTTTTATTGCAGGGGACTGTAAATACTTTATTAACCACAACCTTCCCAAATCCTCAAAAGATCCTCAGGATTGAGGCTATATGGCAAACAAAAATGTGTGGCTGATTTTGAAGGATGCACTGTGTCTAGATCTTGGGCCAGACCTTGTGTTGTTTATGCTCAGCCCTGTATAAATTTAGGCCTAGATAATACTTGAAATCCTCCAGACTGCTCCAGACCAGGATGTCACTGGCTCTGCCTCAACATATTCAGGCATGCAACTTTTCCTCGGTTCAGCTGATTTCCTCTTTTTTCACTTCCAATGCGTGCCATTGAAAATAGAAAAACAATGTACAAAGTCTTAGAAAAATTTGAATTTCCTCTTTTTTGTGACTTCCCAGTTGCATGCCTGCATATTGACAGTGATTGCTGGAGGATTTTGCAGGATTGAGGCAGTGGTCACCCCTACAAGGACCACATTCAAGAAATAACAAAGCATTTTGCAGGATTGAGGCTGTATACAATTTTTACATGGAGGCAGTTGGAGGATTTTGCAGGATTGAGGTTGCATCCAAAAAAATCTATATGTCAAACTAAACAATTTTAAGCCTTTTAAAACTTTTTTCCCCCATTTTGCAGGGGGCAGCAGGCGGAATGGATGATGACTGGGGTGACTTTGGCGGGTTTGAGGAAGCCACACCCCCTCCTCCCGAGCTTGCCCAACAAGTGCCAGGGCCTGGCGTGGAGGCTAGCCCCTCACCGTGGGCTTCCTTTGCCATTGGTAAAAATCACCATCGTTAAATTAATTCCGTGTCAAACAGCACAGCAGTGCTTGTTTTGAGTGCCCTGTTATCATATAAGAAAGTGAAAGACCCATTCTCGTGTTACTGTTTTGAACTCGGCTAAAAATGCATCTCTAATGTTTTGTGTTTTGGGACTCATCTAGACTGCTGGCAGAGATAGCATGTTTAATATTAGTAAGATTAATTTTGTGGAAATGGGGCAGGGTTTTGAATTATTAGGGAATTAACCTTAACCCGCCAGGGTATTTGGATAGAAACCCTGCCAAACGCAGCAACATGCAAAAAATCTAGTGACAAGCCTGCCCAGTGCAGCAAGATCCATCATGCAAAAAGTCTCAATGCCAAACTGCCTCAGAGTCTGTGGTCACCGAATGCAGCAGGATACAACTGTGGCATTGTTCTATGGGACTAGCTCTCATTATCTCGAAAGTGGCCGTTTATGAGCTGATGTTGGTAGCTGATTGCATCAAAGTGCACCAGACTTTTCCACCTGATGCACTGCATTGCGTCTGGCAGGGTTAAAGGGTTAAGTAGTAAAACACTACGACGATCACAACACTCAAAAATTGTCGAAACTGGTAAGGACGTCACATTTTTTCTGTCTAAGTCCTGTTCAAAACGATAAAAACACTGTGTCAATTAAAATAAAAAAGACTGCTTGAGGCTCCAAATGTAATTGTGAAATGATAAAAACTTTGCAGGAAGTTTTTGGGGGAAAAAACGGAGCGAACCCAAAATACAGCTCGGGGTCCTAAAAGTATTAGTAATGCATTAACAGCAGAGGGTAAAATGTTGTTGTTAAGTTTCCATCAAAAGTCTTAACAAGTCCATCACAATTCCGTTGTTGCTTTGTCATTGTTCCTTCCCAGTTATTTGTGACTGGACCTGCAAAATGACTTGTGATTGACTTTTGACCGGGGTGTGATAGACTTGTGATGGACTACAGAACTGGATATTAGACACACCAACGTTTTTGGATGACATTACATTGGAGAAGCATAGAATTAGACAATCACTTGGACAGTCACTTTTATAGGGGCACTGGGTCCTGAAATCCCCGAAAAATTCATGTTTTGGATTGTTTAATTAGCCTATTTCAAACATGTGGTTGAAAGGAAACCAACTTAGTGTCTTACCGTTCCCAAGAAAAGAGGAAAAATCCCCGCTTGTTTACATTTGACACGACAGAGTACGAATACGTTTTTCGTGTCGTTCTCACACAGTGTACGATATACACGTTGTGTGTCTCGGGAACAGCGGTGACCAATCACCAATGCAAAAAATGTGGTTTCTTCAACGTCCGCAAAAGGCGAACACTTTACGAACGAAATCACAACTAGCATCCAAACAGCTCGAATTTATGGGGTCGCAAAAGTGGACCCCAAACTTCGTTCTCACACGCATAATACGTGTATAACACAAAAACACCCAGTTTTTAAAGGATAGTTGTGTGGATGTTTATATCCTAGTTTTAAATGTTCTTTCCGATTAACATAATCTCGTTCAAAGCGCATTTTGTAGCCCAATTGGGCTGTTCCAGGACCTAGTGTCCCTTTAATTAAAAATTTCTTCCTAAATGAAACATAGCAATTCAAAGGGGATGTGATACAAAATTTAAAAGTGTTTTGATAAACTTTCTCACAATCTACATTTCCTCAGATAAAGAAGCCATATTGAATTATAAAAGGGCAGTTTGCAATCTGGTTGACTAAATAGTATTTTTCATGATCACTTGAAGCTCAAAAGTTTTGCACTACTCTCACAAATTTCAAAATTTGTTTTGGTCCCCCGTTTAGCTTCCGTTCAGAATCCCGCTGCAGGTCAGCCAGACCTCCTGATGGCCCAGGCTCAGGCACAGCCGCCCCTCCAGCCCCAAATAGACCCCCCGTTTGCCGACCCTGTACCCCAGAGGGGCGCTGCGGCCGCCCCCGAACTCACCTCTCAGGCAGAAGCTTCCAGACAACAAGCTCAGGTGACTTTTTGAAGTGATATGAATCAGTAAAGGATTACTAGTTTTAAAGGCATATAGGATCATTTGAAAACGCGAAACTTCCAAAATATTATGAAGTGGCACACTTGATTATAAGAAACTAATAGTACATGAAGCATCCTGTGAAAGCATTGAACCTGGTATGCTGTCATTCTCAAGAAAAGAGGAATTTTGTATCAGTACTTACGCAGTTTTCTCAACTACTGCATTCGCTAAACGGCCACGAGCCAGCTGTTGACTTCATGTGTACGCTTTGTTATGCCAAACGTACGCTAGGTATATACATGTATGTATGTGTATTACTTTCCCTCCACTGAGCTGGCAGTTTGGCATTCCCTGTGGCCAATGAACGACAGATTATGCAAGCTGCAGTTTGAAAATGAACAGCGTTTATTCATGTTTTTCCAGCATCAATGGCCGCGAAACATTAAACTGCTTAGTGGAACGATGTCTGCTATAAATTAATAGCCTTTAAATTGGTCCATGTCAAGAAACTGTGCTAAATGCAAATAAATTTCATTACCTTTAAGGCTGGTTGCTGTTTAACCTGCCCCCCCCCCCCCCCCCCTCCCTTCCCCCCCTCCCCCCCCCCCCCCAATTTCAGTTTTGCCATAGTTGTCTAGTAATCGGAATCCTCTCCTGCAATTACTATAGGCCCAAGCAGCAGCTCCACCGCAGAACCAGCCTGCAAAGAATGGACTGGAAAACATTGATGTTGCACTCAATGACGACCTTTTTGGAGCTGAGGTAAAATTCCAATATCTTTTCAAATTTGTCTTTCCTGAGATCCCTTCGTTATATACCATGTTTCTATTTTTGCTGGTTCCAGCAGGCAAGCTTGGTGTCCTCTTTGCAGTGTTATTCTATAGGAATACCCAGTTATCCCAATGAATGGGCTTAATCCGGCCCACTGTTTAGAAAATTTCCCTTTTCATATTTAATGATATGTTAGGGCAGTTCTGTAGTGTTGGACAATTCAACAGTGTGTATTCTTAAAGTTGTATTTATAATTTGGATTTTTATTATAATAAAACTTTATCAGTTTAATAGTTACAATAATGATTTCAAAACGAGATTATTTTAATATCCAACCTTTTTGCTGTAGTAGAAATCAGCTCGAAACACCATGCTGCCAGACGTACTCATAGAAATAGATTTTTTTTTTGGTGTACTTTTTTATTAATTTTTCAATTAAAATTAACAGCTGAACTGTTAAACATTGTTATAAATAAACTATATTTCAATTAAATACAGATAAAAAGCTTCAAACTGATAACGCATGTTTATTTTGTGGCATTTGGATTTTTTTGAATTTTTTTCATTGAGGTTTATTATTCCGTGGAAATGCCCTTAAATGTAAACAAACCACTCTTTGTTTTCCAGGGCGCAGTCGGTGGACCACCGCCGGTCGAGAATCACAATGCCGCGTCAGCGGAGGCGGATCAACTAGACGAACTGGGCATGCTCAGTGGAGAGATGAATGAGCCGCCAGCAGGCCATCGACTCATCAAGCGTTCGTCTTCCTCCACCGAGGTTTTAGCAGCCGAGCTGACGGGGAAAGTTGCGAGGATGGAGGATCGGCTGTCTGCGGCAGAACGAGAAAAGATCCGATTACTCCAAGTGAGTATCATGGAGTTCACATCCAGGTGGAGAGAGGCAAATTGAGATAAAGTGGCTTGCCAAAGGACACAATTAAGACATAGACGCCTAAAATAGAAAGAGTCTGGAGGTAAGAGAGGCCCACATTGACGTAGGCATGTGGTAGCAAAGCTACTTAAATTTCTTCCAATAACAGTAAGGTTTTTTTTCGTGTCAGGTTCGTGAAGAACTAACAGAGAAACTAGATGCCCTGGATAAAGAGGTCGAAGGTCACCGTCGCGAAGCAGAGGAGCAGAGACAACGCTACGAGGCGGTGCAAGCGCGACATGCAACGGAGATGGAGGAGATACGCAAAGCGGGGCACGACGCACTGGCTGTCATCGTGGAGGAGTATAAGGTAGGGCTGTGCTGAATATTCAGCTATTCAAATCAGATTGATCATTGAATATTCATACGTATTTTGTTGAGGTGAATGAGTTATAATGGAGGAACCCAAAATAAATATTCAATTTTAAGATGGAATTTTGTGTCGGGCCGATCCCGTTAGCTCGGTGATCGAGTGGTAAGACATCTGCACTAGAAAGCAGGAGGTCGTGGGTTCGAGTCCCACCGGAGTGATTTTTTCCCAACTTTCATTCAGGAGGTAACACACTGAGTACACAGTGTTTATGGTGAAGGGCAAAATCTAATTTTAAATATTCAATTGATTATTGAATATTCATGTTATTTTGCAGAATCTCGAAAGCTTGTGGAAATGGAATATTTGATCAATTCAAATACTTTAAAACATTTGTTTTTGATTATCAGAATATTTTTAAATGATATACAATTAAATACAAATACCAAACCACATTTTTAACATTATGGAATTCTAATGGTTTGTTTTTTAATTTGGCAAAGCAAGTGGTACATGTGGTTGAACATAAGACAACATATTATGGTTAAGATAAAGTGAACTTTTGTGCATTAGCATAACTGCAGTTCTTCTTGCTTTGTTGACCCAGAAATCCTCCTTAATGTGACAGTGAATATGCAAATATTAGATTGTAATAGATTCACATATTCAAATGTATGCAGGAATTATGTAAATATGCAGTCCTCCAGCAGCAGGAGGCCAGTGAGAAGCAGCTGCAGGTTGCCATCACCACGGAAACGGAGAGGTGCAAAGAAATCCTGCAAAATCAGGTAAACCTTATTCGGAGGTTACCATTATAATATAAATAGACCTATCTGTCATTAGCTCCGCCCCTCAATGTTTCGACCAATCAAAGCCTTGATTAATGTGTGACAGGCTTTCATTTATGTATAATCCACTTGGCTGGAACATGCAGTGTGGCATTGGACAGGCATACGTGTTGTTGCCCCATGTGTGTTGTTGCACAGTGGGAGGGGCCTAGTGGATTGGTCCATTATGGAAAATGGACTGTTCCGGATTTGGCCATAAGCCCTGCCCACCTTTTGGTTTGTGTACATTTCACACAGTGCTTATGAACAGACTACCGCGGTCACCTAACCAAAAGTTGCAATCTCATTGGTCAATACATGCTGCTTGATTGACAGGCAGGAAGAGTCCATTTTAAGGGATTTTTTTTTCTGGGGAGATCTTTTAGAAATTTGTAGCTATTATGTTTTCTTGGGGGAAAATCTTTTAAAAAATGTTTTAGCTATTATGCTTTTTTCTGGAAACATCTTTTTAGAAATAGCTATTGTGTTTTCTTTTCTGGGAATCTTTACAAAATGTCTCAGCTATGTGTTTTTTAGGATCTTTAGAAATTTGTAGCAACTGTGTTGTCAATTTGTTTTGCAGCATGACAGATTAGCAAATGTTCTTGAGGAAGAGAGAAAACAGAACGAAGAGAGGATAAAGACAGCCTTACAAGAACAAGCAGACGCACAAAGGACAATGCTGGAAACCTGCTTGCGAGAAGAAAGGGAGAAAAATCAACTAGAAATAGAAAAAGCCATTCAGGTAAGTAAACGAGTGTTGTAATAGAGTCAATCACAAGTCAATCACAGATCACTACAAGTCAATCACAAGTCAAGCACAAGTCAATCACAAGTCAATCACAAGTCAATCACAAGTCAATCACAAGTCAATCACATGTCAATCACATGTCAATCACAAGTCAATCACAAGTCAATCACATGTCAATCCCAAGTCAATCACATGTCAATCACAAGTCAATCACATGTCAAGCACAAGTCAATCACAAGTCAATCACAAGTCAATTACATTATGTACTTGTCAATCACAAAGTCAATCATATGTCCATCACAAATAAAACATCAGGCAGTAACAAGTCAAATCACAAGTTGATTACTAGTCGACCACAAGTCAATCATATGTCAATCACAAGTCAAATCACAAGTCAATCCCAAGTCGATCACTAGGCGACCACAAGTCAATCACAAGTCAATCACATGTCAATCGCAAGTCAATCACAAGTCAGATCACAAGTAATTGGGATGAAATATGACAAAGTTGACAGCTTGTCACTGAACTTTGAGACTTCGATTGCAATCAACATAGTGTTTTTTTACCCTTTTGGAGTCCCTTGTAAAAGACTTTAAAACAAACCATCACAAAATCGATCTTTTTTTTTTCAGGAAGCTCACAAAAAAAGTGAAGCATCTCTCCAGAAGGCGCTAGAAGAGGAGAGGTCAAAGGGCAAGGAGATGCTAGAGGTCCAAAGGTCAGAGGCCGCCAGGTCGTTAGAGGAGGAACGAAATCGCCACCAAGAAACGTTACTACGGGAACTAGAGCAGGAACGGCAAAGAAGCAAGGTTTGCAACATTTTTATTCTTTGCTGGACCGAGAGGCCAGCCTACTGTCCTCTGACTGAGTCACTGACTGACTGAGTCACAATGACGTCATTAAGTAAGGGAATAAATGTGTGTTTGGGAGGTATTATAACACTCTGTTTTCCAGACTCACACCGGTTTTAAACAGAGTGTTTAATACCGACGGAGCACATATTTATTCCCATTCATAAATACCTTTTTGGTCAAAAACCGAATCTTTTCGGTCCAAAAGTCGAAACAAGTCAAAAACTAGACGCTGCCAACCATTTTGTTCAACAATTTTACTCCATGTTTTATGAAACACCCCTCTGACTATCATATGGAATGCCCCTCCGCAATTGCGTGCGCGTCGCGCATTCCACCTCCATGGTCGCGCGTACTGCGCGATGTCGCGCAAAACGCAGCTGGGCTGGTGTAGTACGAATATCGGACTATGAAATAATGATTCACTGGTAGTATTGCGCATGCATACGTGGGGAATTGGAACGTTCAACCAATGAAACGTAAAAGGCAACGGATTTCATGGGAGTCCAAATTTCATGTGACACTGGAAAAGTGTTTAAGACCAGCTAGGCATGTCTTTATCATCCGTTTAAGACCGGCCACGTGACGGGCTCTCGACCAATAGGAATGCGTAAACTGTCTTAGGTATTTATGAATATCGGATTAAAAGCAATCAAAGATTTCTAGATTTGATCTTTGAAAATCAATATAAAATCAACTGTGAGAGATTTGATTTAGCTTTTGACGGGAATGGACAGAATAATCCAGCGTCTTCATTTTTGATATTACCTGCAAAATCACATGACCCTACCAGTCCAAACCGGAAGTGACTTATAATTTAACATTGGAAAAAAATGTGAACTTGCTTTCAATGATATCAGTCTGTGGCAAGGGTGAGCTTTTTAAAAATCTGACCACTGACGTCATGTATTATTCGAGTGCACTCTGTTGGCAGGTGATCACAGGTCTTGTGACGCAGTCTTAAAGGTGCATATTTGAAAAATATATCTAAAGAACCATAGGTCCGATTCGCTTCAAACATTGTACATGAGTAATCAGGGACGTGTTATTGATTAAAAAAAATCATATTGCGGAAAAGCCCTATCTTCTGTTGCAAACAGACATAGATCTCTGGGGGTTTTCTGCGTGACTCCTCGGGTTTTTTAAGTCGGCACGCAAAATTCCTGATATATCGTGTGCTGTGCAGATAGTACTCACAAGTCGTGCATGAGTAACAGGCTATACTTGGCACAGTGTGTGTTTTCTGACAAGTTAGTCCGGGGCTAGACTAGCCAGCCATACCACGTGGACAGGGAACTACCGGCCACATGTAGCCATAAAGCCAGCTTGACCCCTGCAGAATGTTGTAAAGGTAAAGGTATCCCATAGCCATTACTGGCCGTAGGGGCAGTGGGATGTTAGAGGTCCACTGTGTCTTGGGCACGGCATATGAGTGGCAGTGCCCAGTCCTCTCCTCTCGCCGTCTTACCGGTACCTTCCCGGAACGAATCAGGTACCCATTTTACTGTTGGGTCATCAGAGAGAGTTTTCCAGTTCTTGGTCCGAATGGGATTCGAACCGCCAACCTTCCACTCCGTAGCTCCACGCTCTAACCGCTGGGCTTAATCTGAAGTTTTCCCTCTTTCTATCCCACTATTCAAAGATTAATTTTTTTATCACTATTTAAAGTGATTTGAAGATTTACTGGTCTCTCTTCTATTTGTCAGGAAGCCATAAAAGCTGCATTAGAGGAGGAGAGAAAACACCAGCAGGAGGCCATCAAACAAGCCATGGCCAACGCCAGGCAAGGATCCGAGGAATACAATGCAGAACAAAAGCGGGTACGCCTCTCATTTTAAAGAATGGACTATTCGTGCTATTTTTTGAGTTCCACCTAGTTAGAGCAAATAACTGTAAGTTCAGATGAAAAATTAGTTCATACCCTCAAATAATTTGTTGAACTACCTTTATAAGTAAAGTTAAAATAAGATAATGTAATAACTGCAAGCATCCGACGTGGCGTTGGCGGCGCTGTCCGTCGTGGTGGTAAGCACGCAAGCCACGAAAAGGCTGATGATTGGTTGGAATTTTGCTACCCTGTTGAAAAACATAAATTTCTCGGCAAGTTGCTCTCCAGAATGCGGGCAAGTTAAGCCACGATGGCGTTGGTGAAAGGCTAAGTTCCACCCTGAAAAAAAATGGAGTTCTCTTTCAAACTTGTGTTCCCCGTGTTCTTCGATAGGGGTGGGCATTTACGGATAGTGCGGGATCCGGGTACCCGATTGAAAAAAACATGGGTACCCAGGGTAGGGTACCCGTTAAAGAAACCCAACCCCAAAATCAGAGTTGTAATGACTCGACTCAATGACTCGACTCGACTTTAACTCGAGTCACAATTTTTGGTGACTCGACTCAACTTGAGTCCCTAAAAGCAAATGACTCGACTCAACTCAAGTCACTGCGAGTAAATGACTCGACTCGACTTGAGTCCCTCATCAGAATGACTCGACTCGACTCGAGGAAGGATTATAGGACTCGAGTCCCAAAAAAATAAAAGCAAAACATTGCGAAAAATATTTGCAATGACTTACGCTGGTGCCGATTTTTGTTCACGTCACGTTAGAATGTTCGCAAATAATGTATACGTATATACATATGTGGTTTGATCAGTGTCCCCATTAGTTGAATGGCGATCAGCTGGCACCCCCTTTTTATTTTCATTTTGAGTCAAATGTGGTGTCACCACATGTAGTAGCCCGAATGTAAAATTAAACAAGCCAAAAATGACCTTCTCTCTTGTGTTTATTTATTGTATAGTGTTCAAATATTTGTGACTCGAATTGACTCGAGCTAAATAATAATAATAATAACAATAATAATAATCGGCATTTAAGAATGCTCTTTTTAGTAAACTAAATCACAGTTACCTACAGTATTATTATTACCCCTGATCATTGGGCCAATTAAACATTCCACATACTCGACTTGACTACACACTGTGACTCAACTCGACTCGACTCAACCTTCTTGACCTAATGACCTGACTCGACTCGAGTCGCTTCTTTAAAATGACTTGGCTCGACTCGAGTCGCAAAAAAAATTACTCGTTACAAGTTACAACTCTGCCCAAAATTCAAATCTCCGAAGTTACTGTTCAGATTGTTTATAAAGGTCTGCACATCAGTGCGTCAATTATACAGCAAGATGCAAGTGTGTACAGTGAGCTTATAGCTTTACGGTGTAAAATACAACTTTTCAGTTTTGGGGATTATCTCTGACAAACAGTTTTTCTGCATCTCGACTTCCTTAAAATGAAAAAAATTTAACACCAAGTTTTCTCTAATTTTCTTCTTTTTTTAATGTAAAGTTGGACGCTGTTGTACGGCACCGATCCATGGCCAGCTTGGACCTGTTCCTAGAGAGTGCACGACAGCAGCTGAAATCACTTATGGACGACAAGCCGGTGGGCAATCCGGTAGACACACCCACAAACAACTCTTCCTAAAACTCACTCATTTCTTAGCGTTTAAAGGTAATTTATCGATATTTCAATTTTTGTACGTGTATATATGAAACTATGGTAAGATGATGATTTTATGGACAGATTAGACTTGTTCAGTCCTACAATGGCCAGAAATAGCCCTTGTCGAAAAATGGGGAATATTGTTTACGGCTATGACTATCCCTGTAATATTACAATGGTAAAAAACACAAAGTTGTAGCCACACATGTTCAATACTGACACGGCTTTAGGAATCACCTCAATAACTTACTCCCAGAAGTCTGGTGCCCACAGCTTTGATCTGGTACCCAGAGTGCTGGTATTGGCTTTGCATGATATTCGTTTTGTGCACACCATGGCGTGAGGCTTTGTGTACTTTCAGATGAACATAAGCTGCGCGTACTTGGTGTCATAATTATGCGCACAAACCAGTGCGGTGCGCGGTGTGTCTTGCATACAACTCTGGTGAGTGGTCATGAAACGCCCTCTATGTTCGTGCACAGCATCCATTGGCCACGTGGACTTGTAAAGAGTTGCTTAAGATAAAAAACAGGAATACGTAATCATGTAGGAAACTGTAAAATCAAATATTCTTTTTTTATACCATGTACTAGATAGTAGTGCCAAACGAATCCTGTATTTATATGTACATGTACTGAGCCAAAAAAAAAGGTCGCAATTTTCAGGCCAGGAAGAAATAGATGGATCCATTATTGTTATTATAAATATTCATTTCTGGTAATGAAACCAAGGATACCTTAAAAGCGCCCTAGGCACTGTGGCTCACAAGCCTGAAGAAATCTGTAAAGAGGAGACAATGAGAAGGAATTACAGTTTTAGAGGTGGGAGGAAAAACCCAGAATATTCTAAGGGAATACCCACAGAATCAGGTGGCATAGGTGGCTTGTGCGTAAAGCGCTCGCCTCTCACCAAGGTGACCACGGTTTGAATCCTGGCCGCGGATCGCATGTGAGTAGAGTTGTGCGTTGGTTCTCTCCTGTGCCACGAGGGTTTTTCTCCGGGCCCTCCGGTTTTCCTCCCTCCGGAAAAATCAAACACTTTCGATCTCAGGCTGTGCTCCGTGGTCATATATGGGTCGATGTGGCCGGCAGCCATAGGCGCCTTTACGTGCCAGCGGCCCGACCACGTTGTAGCCGCGTCCTTCGCAATTCAGCATACCAGCTGCGAGTAAGGATGATTAGCCTCCCTAATTATTATTATTATTATCAGGCAGGGACTGAAAACCCAATCCACATATTGGCCCAGGCGGGATTCGAACCCGGGTCACAGCGGTGGAAGGCCAGGAAAGAACCGCTACGCCAACCTGACTCCCATTTGACCCTGCCCCATGACACAATCACAGCCTTGATTAATGCCCAGCGTGCGTGCTAAAAAATCAAACATGCGTGCATGCACGTATGATGCATGCGGCTGGAACATGCAGTATAGAGTACCAAAGTGTGACGTCATTTTGAACCGGGAAGTGTAGTGCAAACGAATGGAGTACGCGCGCGTGTTGGTTCACGGGCTGAATCACGCGCTAATGTCTTTTACACACATAATTGTGCGCGTGATGTATTCACTTCAGTGCTCTATGGCATTGAAGAGGAGCATGTATTGTTTCCCACGTGTGCAGTGGGCGGGGCTTAAAGGATTGATCTATTTTCTGGGAGGGGGTCCAATTCCTGAGCCCCCTGCAGAGTTTATGTTTTTATACTCAGAAGCTTGCTTAGAACTGAAGATTTTGCCGAGCACCTCAAGACCACCCACCAAGATATCTTATGATGCTTTGCTTTCATATTGCCTGTGGCTTCTTCCCAGCTAACAATTACTTAAACAAGAAAAACTTGTTTAACCCTAACCTTACCAACTACATGTACATCAAAATCCATCCCCCAATTTTGGTGGAATTTGTCTGACTGGGCCTGGGCCAATTACGCACAATGAACCAATTTGCTGTATGGCCGTATTCGGAAACAGAAGTACTTGTACTCGTACTCATACTCATACTCGTACTCGGAAGTACAAGTTCTCGTACTCGGAGACCTGTACTTGTACTCGGAAGTACTCGTACTCGTACTCGGTAACCTAAGTACTCGGCAGTACTCGGTACTCGGAAAAAAGTACTCGACTACAACACTGGGTTAAGCAATAGTTTCTGCTAAGCATTTCACGAAATTTATGCCCTGTCCAAGCATTTGTAGTTTTTGTGTTGCTTGAAAGCAATTCTAGTTGTAGTTGCTTTGTTAAGAACAAAGGAGTGATAAGCAGATTTTGTTTTAAGTCAAAATATTTCTGGGATTTAGTGAGTGTATTCATCTATACAATGCAATAGCTTCATTGGTAAAAACAAGGCAAGCTTAGTAGTACTGGTTTCCATTCTATTCAATTGATTCAGAACAACTATTCACTGGAAATATTTTCATGTATTTGGTCTACACAATGGGCTACCGGTAGACTTAGCCCCTTCGTTTTGTATTTCTCAGTAATCCTATAGGATAGCACTGCCCGGCTCACAAGTGACAGTGAGTGAGTATACAAATATTGAGTGGCTCAGCGTGGAATGGGAGGAATATTATCGCAAGGTAAAATCTGGACTTTTCCATTTCACTTGGGAAGCCGAGTGAAATGGAAAAGTCCGGATTTTACCGAGCGATAATATTCCTCCCATTTCACAATTTAAAGCCACTCAGTATTTGTTTTATATAACTGACATATAGATCCTTGTCATTTGATATATTTGAACTTTTATTTCAATACAAACCTGGAGGAAAATGTATTTGTCTCTTCCAAACCACCCCTTCACGAAAATGTTTGAACCCAACGTTGTAGCGCTGGCTCTTTGGAACAATACGCGCAACGCTGAACGCGCACACCAGCATGCATTTGCACACAAATACCGCGTCATGATCCTAACTGTTGAATAGTATTTCCCATTCCCCATGGGCGGATAGTACTTTTTGAGCCGCGGCATGAATGGGAGCAATAACGAATGCCACGTGATGTGAGTTCCACCAATCGAATGACTAGGATCTGTATGTCAGTTATATAATCAGTGATATATAGGTGCAAGGGGTGCACTAAACTGGCCCACTGGGGCCGGCCAACAATTCTGTACTATGGACTTTTAGTGTGAGTTATGCTTAGTATGCGTAGAGATATACCCATAGGTCATAGACAGGTTTTTTTTGTTGCAAGTTTGACAGTGTAGAATTCCATCTGCCTACATTGCGAATTGATTATGCTTCAAAATGCAATTGACTTAAATGCACAACATGTTGAGTGCAATGAGGACCTTAAATCTAAAACAGCGCCCCCTAGAGACGATGCTGGCTCAGTGTTATTGCGCTTTAGTTTAATTCTGTCCAATTTAAATAATTAAGTCCTTTTAGTCCATGTGTTCAAAAAGTTTTTTAAAAAACCTGTAAACCCATCGGGTGAGATTTTGAGATACGGTAAGTGCTGTGCTGAATATACTGATTATCCGGATATTTTGGTCATCCACCGAATATCCGAATTTCAGTTTGCCAAAAAGAAGATATGAAAAATGTGAGCTGTCTTATTCGAGAATGCATAGCACTGATTTTTGAATAACATTTTTTGGGTTAAAAAGAATATACAACATTTCTTGCTTTTGCTGTAATTTTCAGAATTGGGTGGATTAGGGGGGTTAGTATTTTATAGCAAATATTGTTACACTGACCTGTTTAAAGTTTTGTGTTCATTACGATCAAAAAAAAAAGAAAGAAAAAACTTGCTTTTCTTGTAGTCTGGTTCCCGATTCAGACAAAACGGAGCAAATTAAAGACGTCAGGGAGTTGTCGGGTCAGGGAACCGGACTAGCTGGCTTGCACCCGTTCACGGGTGCGTAACCGATTGCAAACAAAATGTGGACAAACTAAGTTTGGTAAACTTGGGGCAGTATTTGAGTATCTTGACCATCGTTGGAAACTGATACAAAAAATTCACTTTTCCTGAAAATGGCAGCACACCAGGTGCCATGATTTCACAGGATGCTTGAGACTATTATTCACTTACGTCAAGTAAGGTATTTCATAACAATTTGGTAGTTTTCTTTTTTGATGTTTGCAAATGTTGTATATTACCTTCAAAGATTGTAAAATTCCAATGGGAAAAAATATTTATGATTTTTGAAATTCAAACTTATTCACGAAATTTCAAGAGACCAATGGATTTCAAAGCACAACCTTAACGTGTCATTTCCAAAAGTATGTCCTATAAATTGTAGCCTGTATTTTTGACTGATCGTAAGTTTATTGTTTTAACCTTTTATTTTTGGAAATGAAGAGGTTAATAATTCTTTTAAAAGTCTGTCACTTGCAAAGAAAGTTCCTATAGGTTTTCTTAGCTAAAGATGTCATAGTGACTAGTGAGAATTTAGATGTCCTAGCATGTACCATATTTGCTTTTATACCGATGTACATTATTGCCAATACTGATTTCTCTTTAACTTATATTTAATGGTGGTGATTGTTTTTTTTTTATTGGATGATTCCTGATGCTTTCAGTAAGAGGCAACAAAATTGGCAATATGAATTAAAATGTGTGATTGTACATCTGTGTACAAATGATGAACTCTTGAAATCTAGTGTGTGTGGTTTTCTACATAGTGTGCATGATTCTGCCAATATTTTTTGTTTCAATTTTCCTCTTTTTTTCATTTATTTATTTATTTGTTTATTTTTCTTTTGGTATGTCCGGCCATACAAATTTTATAGTTTCAACATCCACGAATCTCTTTATTTTGCAGATGCAAATGTGTCAAATCAAGAAAACGAACAAGTTAATGGTATTTTTTCCCCTTAATTCACTGGAAAACGAAAAAAATTTTTAACTAAAATACAATGTATTTTGCATTTTGTATGAGACCAAAACGGCTGGTAAAAGAAAACTGCAGAGCAGAAGAACAAGGGCGCCCTCAATCTTAAACCGACTTGTCCAAATTTTTTTGTCGCTAAAAAAAACCTAATAAAACGCGTACATGAAATTCTTCCCTTTTTGATAGAGGGGTCTGTTGTAATTTAATCTTTTTCTCGAATTAAAAGCTCAATAACCTTGCAGATAATTTTCTCTTTTTAGTACGCTAAAATCCCCGGAACAAATTATGATGAGGTAGAGACATTTCTTGGACAAAGACTCTAAAGTTGTTCCAAAGTCGCTTAATGAGGAATTAAGCTAATTGAAATGGAAGAGTTCAAATGCAAAAGCAAAACTTCTTTTTAAGCCTTAACAACAGACTTGATCGGCTTTTGGCTTCAACGGGCCATATTCTTGAGCGAATCAGGCGCGATTCTAGTTTTGGGGTACAAACATACTTGAGTCCAAGGTTAAGGTACGTAGGCCTAAGTTTGTTCTTTGCTATATCTCAAAAATTTCATTTGTTATAATCTCTACTAGATTTAAGAACAGACACTAAACCCCTTCAATTGTTTGAATCCAGAAAATGACACACTAGCTCGTTCTTTAAATAGCATTACGGCCTATTTCGTTTGCGTTTTCAGTGTAGTTGCACTATTTGTATGGCTGTGATTTAAAAAAGAATTGTAAAAAATCCCCTTCCATTTCTCCCATTTATTGAAACATTTTTTTTTTACACTTTATATAAACTTGCTGCGAAGAACATGCAGAAATGTTCACTATGTGACTATAAGTGAACAAGCATTACATTCACTGTGTGGACTTCCGAACAAAAGATGTCCACATAAACCAGGTAGCAGCGACGTTGTGTGGACTTGCCCAGGCATTTTGGGTTAGGTTTATCTGTGACAAAATGAAGAGAAACACTATAAAGGGAATCATAGAAAAAAAATGGGTTGAAATTATTTTCACAGTGTGAATGAAATGATTTTTTTGTTCACAGGATTTTCTTAACTACACGAGAACCAAAGAATGTCCACACTATATGTAACGTAAAACATGTGTGTTGAAGGAGTGAAATCCGTCGGACCTAACTAGGGAACCGTTTCCAAAAGAATTTGTTTGAGGTTCTTGCAATTGTGGACCTTAATTTTTTGGCCGCGTCGGGAGGGGTCATTTTGGGACGGAGACCACCCCCCCCCCCACCACCTTATCCAAAACACACGGCGCATCTGCGTACCCAAAACTTTGTGAAATTTACATATTTTAGAGGATTTTCCAATTGCTCCAACTTTCCTTGGAGCAAAAACCGCTAGGTCTCCAGGATAAAAGTGCTGCTAGCTTTCGGCTCTCTTTGACACAAGCTCCGATTTTTTGTGTTGTTCAGTCCAGAAGGACCGTTTTTCACGTTTGTGCAAGAACTTTTACAATATTTTTTTATTATCATGCACGGCCTCATTTTACGTATCTCCGGTCCGGAAAACCCAAGATCGTCCAGCAATATTTATTTCAAAATCAACAGAATGAAGATTTTGTAAGGGGAAGTTCCGGGTATAAAAAAATAATAATAAGGAAAGAAACAAAGAAAGCATAAACACGGATACAGCTTTAATCGTAAATATTTTTAAAGCAGGGTGTGCGGGAAAAACAATCGGACACATTAGAAGTATTGTCTTGAATGTCTTCAATATAATTTATACAGGGAGCAAGTTTGTTGCCTCCGAAAACAGAGCGCCCTTTTATGATAATTATTAAAGCAGTGTTTTGGCCATATCCAAATTAGTACGGTTTTCAAAATTCCATAATTAGTACGGTTACATAACTGGGGTCAGGTTTGCACTTGGAGGGGCCTTAGGGAGGGGCGGGGCTGGGGGTTTTTTTTGGGGGGGGCACACAATGGCTTTTAACAATAAAAGCTCCTTTTACTCTCCCCGAATTCCGGGGGGGGGGGGGCACATGTCTCGAGGGAGGAGGGGCGTCGTTCCCCCACGACCCCTAGAATTATATCAAAAGTGATCATCTGTACTAGCACTAGTACTAGTCACAAGTTAAGTTACAAGCTGATCTTTGACACAAGCATTCCTTTTGTTATTGTGCACTTTCTGTTAGATCGGAATTGTTGATGGACTTATGATTTACTTGTGACTGAACTTGCGATGGACTTATGATTTACCAGTGTGACTGGACTTATAACGGACTTGTGACTGGACCTATGACGGACTTGTGACTGGACCTATGAGGGATGTGACTGGACCTATGAGGGACATATGATTTAGTTGTGACTGGACCTATGAGGGACATATGATTTAGTTGTGACGGACTTGTGATTGGACCTATGACGGACTTGTGATTGGACCTATGACGGACTTGTGACTGGACCTATGACGGACTTGTGACTGGACCTATGACGGACTTGTGATTGGACCTATGATGGACTTGTGACTGGACCTATGACGGACTTGTGACTGGACCTATGACGGACTTGTGACTGGACCTATGACGGACTTGTGACTGGACCTATGACGGACTCGTGACTGGACCTATGACGGACTTGTGACTGGACCTATGACGGACTTGTGACTGGACGTATGACGGACTTGTGACTGGACCTATGACGGACTTGTGACTGGACCTATGACGGACTTGTGATTGGACCTATGATGGACTTGTGACTGGACCTATGAGGGACGTGACTGGACTTATGACGGACTTATGATATGCTTCCGACTGGGCCTATGATGGAATTGTGACTGGACCTATTACTTGTGACTGGACATATGATGACTGCCTTGTTTGCTTGCGATCACGGATGGACTCATGATTTACTTGCAACTGGACCTATATCACAGATGGACGTATGATTTACTTGCGATTGGACCTATGACGGACTTATGATTTACTTGTGACTGGACCTATGATGGATTTTTTTTTTGTGTGACTGGACTCATGATGACTTATGATGTTGTACTTTTTCTGTTTTCGGGTGTTTTATTGCCATTTTATTCGCCACATTCATTTCTATTAGGGGTGGCATATTTCATCCCCTTTTCTTTTTAAGTCAAATCTTTCCAAGCAGACTGATGTGTAGATATTTTCGGTCATGTGATGGACGGAGCCAGTCTAAAAAGTTGGAGACTCCCCGGACTCGGCAAAATGAGCCCCAGACATTTCTATGGTGGCCATGAAGGGACATGAAGTGATGTGAATTTTTCTCAACAAAAACGGTAAGGCACGGATCATTTTTATTGGCAACCATTAAAGCGTTGGATTCTTCATTACATCAAAAATGTCAAAATGCATCATATAAACCTTTAAACAAATAATGCGATGCTTGAAAACCAAATGCAATATCAAAAAAATCTTTTTTGAAAAGTCATACAAAAAATTGATAGTATCGCATAAATAAATGCAACCAGAATGACCCGTTTTTCTGTATTACACAATATTCTGTAGTATAGGCCTCCATTTTTTACAACAAATAATAAATAAACAAGTAAATAATAGGTAGCTCTGTTTTTTTTATCCGTAAAAACATGAATGGCTAACAATTAAAAACTATTGTCCAATTATTACTTTATTCATAAAATGTCTTACGCTGAAATGAAATACAATCCATTGCAACCTGGGGAAAATAAATCAGCGACGAAAGTACCCCAAAGCATCATTATGGTTAATTATTCACAACAGTAACTTAATTATTCATTATGTCCACTAGAAAACGACTATGCTTTTTGATAAATTGCAACCGCAGCATGCGTAATTCAGTGGCGAAAGCCCAACGCCCGGGGGAATACCACACGATAGCCACATCACACACACGCATCGTGCACCCAATGCGGTCCTAAATGACACACGAGGAGGCCTTTGTGAGGAGTTTGAAAACACTATTGAACGATCGGCGTGCGAACAATAATAAAAACCCATCCACAAACCCGTCTGTGTTTTCATGGCTTTTTATGCGTGAACAGTCCCGATTCTATACCAGTTGAGTGGATGCATTGCATATAGCGGTGATTTTTAACGGCCCGGGATCCTAAGCCGTCAACAACTCGACGGTGATTGTTGGGAGTCTAGCTGCGCAGCGTGATCGTCCTAGGTTTTCCCACGGGGAGATCGCGCGTTCTTGCCCCCGGTCGACAACCCCTGCGTACGGTGTGTGCAACACGGTTCACGGACAAGATGTGCTGCTCCTGCGATGCCGGCACGGCCGTGTTTTGCTGTAAATACATCCTAGTCGTCACGACGTGTATAACAAATTTTGTGAGTATTGGCTGTGTTATTTTATCAATGATTATACAGATCGGCTACCTAGCTGTCAGACATATTTTGACTATCGAAATCTTAATCGATTGGTTTACTTCCTGGATGCGTCTTAGATTGATTTCAATCGTGTTCATTGTGTGTACGTGTGTGCACGCACAATGTATATTATGTACAACACGTACCTCTTCATAATGTACATTGTACATGGAGGTAGGAGTAGACCATGGGTAATCTGTGCATATGTAGGCCTACTTTGCATTTTCATATTGTGGGGAAATAGTACAATTAACCTTGATTTTGATATGACATAACCACACTGCTGCTGTATTGAGGACTGAGTCATACCTATACTCCTTATTTCGTGTACTGTCGGGTTTTTTTTACAAGCGAATGAGCATGTGAAAATTGTGAGAAATTTCATAGAAGAATTTGGGTATAAACGTAAATCATTACTATTGGTAGTGGTACAACATCCTTGCAGTGCAGTGATTTCTATAAACTAACATCGTTTTGAAACCCACAATTTCATTTCAAGATGAATTTGTTTAAAGTAAAAATTTCATGGTCTAAATAAATCGACTGTGAAATTTGTGAATATAACGACAAGTCTGGCAAAAACATGGTTTCCAGATGTGTGACCATGGCCTGTATATTGTTAAGTTGTTCCATATGCTGTCGCTGTGTGTGTGCACATTTGGGGTGGACGTGTATAATTTATAAAGCCTAAAAAACCTATTGTATGGCTATGAATATGTACACAGACATGATTCGGCGTCCCGCATTTTTTTACGACAGAGAGCAAATGTTTACACACGTGTGCATGTGTGGGAACGGGTCCTATTGACGGCTGATCAGTGCAAACGCAACAATTTCATTGCTTATTTACATGACCCCTAGAGAAACATTGACAAAACCTTTCTGGGGAGGGGACAAAATGCCCTAATGCATTGTTTATGTGTCCCGTGTCACAGTTGGCGCGGTGTTGTAGCAACGATCAACCAGTGATAAATATCCTTCAAGTTCTTCGTGTATTGACATTTATATTTTATCAGTTTCTATGGCTTTGCTTTGATTGTTTTGTGTATTAATATCGGGTTGCAAAATCGCTGATGTGATGGACTATCATTGAGCTTAGTTGATGGATCATTGACATTTTGATCAACTGTTTTTGGTGACTGAAGTGAATATGATCGTTTTTATAAATTAAAAGAGCTTTGGACCAATTTATAAGAAATAAGATTGGAGGGTCCACAAAAAGGGGTGTACTGGGAAATCGACGAATTGTTCCAATGGTTCAGTGATTTAGTTTGCTTCTATAAGATAATTGATAGGCTACAGTAACGGATCAAATGATTGATCAATTAATTGATAGGGGATTTATTGATTTTTATGTGTTAAATCAATAAATCTATTCAAAATATGTAATAAATAAATAAGGCCGAGTAAAAAAATAAGTAGGTTTTTTTTTCCAAGATGGCGGATTTTCCAAGATGGCGGATGAATTCTTCAATTTTGTACAAAATTGTGTGCTAAGGAACCACATCCTTTTCTACATAGCTACGATTTTGTTTGAAGCAAATAAATAGACAATAAATTGACAATATTATGTGCAAAATATATTGCAAAAGAATAAATTAACATAAATGATTAACATATTTTTTAGCCTGTACAAAGTAAAAGCATTTACGCAAGTTCTTTTCTTGTTTAAAAAAAATAATAATCAAATGTCTTTTCTTAGAATTTATACAAAAAATAGTATATTCATTTCCAGATCCATCTGGCATTAATGAATGGTTATTTTTATAACATCAAAAGCTTTGTATCATCAGCTGTTATCGACTGTTTGCAAAGGTTTTGTGTTGCTTAATTCACGTGTTCAAAATCTGGTAATGGTGCGTGCATCATGCCATTTGTGCTGTTGTTTGTGAGTCTATTATGTTGTATTGTGGTCCACCGCATAATGTAGCATTGGGTGGACTTTTTTCAAGAGGTTGAGGTTTTTTTCATGCGGAGCACGGGAATGGCCAGCGGCCGTGGCGAGGCCTTTGACCCGTGGCGTACGGCCTTCATTCTGGCATCGACCCGCTGCGTGATCGATGGTCCGTCGGTCATACATTGTAGGTCCAATTTCATAGCGCTTAGAAAATGTCGCTCAGAAAATGTATGCAAAAAGTAATAACTGGCTGAGAAAAGAAGCCAATTCCATGCATAGCTTTTAAGCACAGAAATACGTTACCGCTAAAAACACCATGCGACGTAAGCCTATAGGCCGAGTAAAAAAAATAAGTAGTTTCTCGACCGGCCTTTTTAAAAATATCTAGGGGGCGGGCGCTTTTTTGTCTTCTTCTTGTTTTCCCCCAAGATGGCGGCATTTTCAAGATGGCGGATGGATTCTTCAATTTCGTGGAATATTTTGTTGATACAAACTTATGTCAAAAGAAGCAATAGCTACAATTTCATTGGAAACAAATAAAAAGACAATGTATTGACATTTGACAATATACATGTATGTGCAAAATATCTCGCAAATGTATAAAAAAAGATTAAAATAAGGAGGGGCCTAGAAAAAAGGAAGCGGGCAGGCCGAAAAACTGGTTTAATTTTTTTTCCTGGCCACATAGCTTTACAACGATTTTAGCCGAGTAGTATCTCTATAAAAATTGGGGGGAAATCGTAAGTGTTCCTTCCCATATTTTTTTTTTTTATATAGGCCAAGGCTTAACATTTTTGTGTGCCTCTTACTAATATTAATTCACGCTTAAATTTACTTAATATTTTATTCAACCCTTTTCGAAGTTAGACATGCCAAATTTCGACAACTTTAGACCAAACATTTGCCACATTTTGTGACCCAGTAACCAAAACGAATCCTGTGGAATTTAAGGTATTTTCCTCGCCAATAACCACGGGTTTACCAAAGTTCAGTTGTTTATGTCCTTTATTCTTTACCGCATACCGAAACCGTGGAAACACGTTTTTTTATTTAAAAAAAATGCCTATCGCCCTGTCGGTCACGCATGCATGCCCTTAAATGACTTCCATTAAAATTACTTCCCCGCCATGTCAGCTCAAATACTTAGCCGGGGGAAAATCGGATATCATGTTGCTAAATCATTCACTGAAATTTGTATTGTGGTGCTTGTATCATTGTACACGCTAAAGGGTAATATTGTGTGTGTGATATTTTTTAATGGAGCATGTGTTGAAAGCCCCATTCAAGTTTCACACAGTTTGCAATTTCTCATGTTTAGACTACTGTCGGATTCTACCCCAAGGCATGTATTGCAGGGAGTAATGCTTGCGATCTTATGCACGATAAGCAACGACAACTACCTCAGCCGAATGTGTTCTAGCCTGAGGGGAGTATACGCGTGTTAAGAATTCATGCTTTAATTAATATTAGAAACACTTGCAGATTATGTCTGAATGAAACGTATATCTATGGGACAATGGTGGCTAATATTTCAGATAAATTGGCGGATTTTGCGTAGCTGCATCCCGGCGTTTACGTGTTCTGAATTCTCAAAACATAAACAGAAAACCTCAAAATATAAACAATATGAAACTATTCTTATCTCAGATTTTATCATAGTTTATACGGCTTCGGAGTTTATCTGTGGAGCTATTTTCCCCACCCATTTATGGTCTGTCATGCACCATGCACCTTTGCCACAATATCGAATAAACATCTGGACGAAGTGTGTATCGTTACATTCCAATAAAAATCCACCTCGCGCCCGTTTTCTAGTCTCGCTTCAAGGCGTTGCTTACATAGTCGTGTTAACCTGGTGCGTGTGCCTAACGCCACGCAAGTCTGCTCTAAATAAAAACGATTAGAAATTATGAGGAACTCTAGCTCGTGCTTTTGCCAATTTGTTTTTGGACCCTCTATTTGCAGCTTTCAAAGAAGCAGTAATGGCGAAAATTTGATGATTTTTTTTTTAATATAGATTAATTTTTAAAAAGGCAAATTTCAGAAACACTTTGGCCTATAACAAATAACGCCTTGATACAAGCCATATGTTGCTTGCGTTGACGAATTTTTTCCGCAATGCTGTGCCATAGCGTCTGGTCTAATAATATTAAACAAAAACAGTCCAAACATCTCCATATTTATGGTCTGCATCGATTGCAGAAAGCTGCATTAGAAAAATGTTTTCATTGCACTTTTCCTCGGGCAAAGAAATTAAACGTCCTTGTTGTAGCGCCGTGGTACAAGCAAGAGCAAAATGCATTTACACTGTTCATAAGAACAAGAAATGCATAGAATTTATGAAAAACGTTCAGGCAGCTTATGTAGTATACTTCCCGAGGAGTGTAATCCTACAGCCAGTTTAGATAATTTATTATTTACTGTTCAAAGCATGAATGTAATTTGCAAGGTTTATGCAAGTACATGTATGTAAGCACACGGCATCATCATAATATAGACTTATGGCAGAGTAGCTTTTTTATTTATGCATCTCAGGAAAACTCAATTCAAAATTCAAGAAACATTTATTTCATACTCCTTTAGAGAAATACATCAATAAACAAAAAACCTTTTCGGCTAGATCAACCAGCTTTTACACTATACGCAGCCTTCATATTGTGATATACTATCATGTATACTCTCCTTGACTTGTCATATTTCCCATAGCATAATTTTCATTCATATTTATAACCTTCGCGAGGCAGCCTATATCACCCCCCCCCGATATATCTGCAGTACTGCTATATAAATCACACTGCAGGTCTAATTATTCAGAACACATCTGCAATGCGCCGTCTTTTTTCAGCCACGCGCAGTAGGCCTACATCCGATATGGAACTGTCAATGGTGTTTACACGAGGCGACACTGTCAAAATATCAAAAACAGCATCTGTACAAATGTTACGTTGAGAAATAACACACCTCTGCGAAATCCAATTAAACCAAGGGCAAATGGTTGGGAAATAGACGCACCAGATCAGGTTGCTGGCAAATTCAATGTATCATGAACACGGAAAGTGATTCAAAAAATTGTATAGGTAAAGTCGTTACTGTTTACATTAAGCGAAGGTGTTGAAAGTTAAATCAGAAAATTGCTCTTTTTATGATTTTCAAATCCGTTTTGCCATTATTTTGTCACAGTTTTGTTCAAATACATAGTTTCATTCTTGTTATGAATTTAGGGGACGCGACAAACCATTTATAAAAACTTTTAAATTATGCTCTCCCATTCCAGACATTTCATCAATGTTTTTATAAAACTGGACTTTATTCCGATTATTCTAGGGCATCGAATTGACCTTTTGTCAGACGTGCAGCCACGGTCACTGCCATATCACGTTCCAGTGAAGCCCATCACTTTCGGGTAGCGCAGGCTTATAGAACCCACGTCAGAGATCCAGCTACGAATCTAATAAGGTTGACCAGTATAGACTTCCGTAGACCTCAATGATAATTATACGCACTTCCCAAACATATTTAAAATACTCTCCTAGGCATTTGAGACACACATCAAATTAAAGCTTATTTCATCACCTATCGTTTTTTGTTCAATTTTTTTTTTGGGGGGGGGGGGTTAACCAATGAATTTTGGGAGAAAATTCCATCGAAAGATGATCACCCTGAAAGTGATTGCCAGTTTGAAAAACGGACGCCTACGTTCCATGGCAAAATAGAGCAAATTTAGGGCCTACTTTCATCCCAAGTTCACAGAAATACGAGCTCGCAGTCCTCTGCACGGCTTCTTTTTTTGACAAATCCTCCAGTTCATGGCCCTCAAAATACTCTAATACCGAATAATTTGAGGGCATGCAAATCGTGATTTATCCGGCGTAGGCAATTTCGGGCCTATTTACTGGCCTGCACCCATAAACTCTTGGTTTTTTACTTTCCAAAATTGTGTCTGTCATGTGAACTGTTGGTCCCTTACGTCACGGCGTAGAAGACCTCTACGCAGGTGGATGGCAAGTTGTTGCGGTGAAAAGTGTCCGCGTTTATGTGTCCCAGACAAATATCTTCAAACATTGACCTCAAACGGCGAGGTAATTTTCGTCCCAGCGTGTGCGAAAGCAAATACCCTCCCTGCCTCCGCTTCGTTAGTGCATATAGTACAAGGGCTGGCGGGAGGGTTTGTTTTAAGGGAAGCTGTGCCTGTTTATGTTCCACGAAGGACTTTTTTTCATTCGAGGCCAACCAGCAGAACCATGATCGCCACGTTTGATCTAAACCGAGGCGGTAGTTGCAAAACAGAGACTCTTTGGTAACGTTTCTATAAAGGGTTATACCAAGCTAAGAATCCATGCAGAAAGCTATATAGTTTAGCCTCACTTTCAACACAGTGCACAGGCGCGGATCTTCCAGCTCCGTAAAAAAAAAATCATAGAAATTCATTACAAATAATGCGCCCCCTGCTCTGACACCCAAAAAAATTAAACTGGTAATAATGTCCGCCTTTGCACAAAGTACGGACAGAGCCAGCTTGGTTAGGGGTATTTGTACACTATTCTGTAATACGGTGTTAATAATCGTCGGATTTGAACAGCGCCCCTATTTAAAGTATGGTACAAACCCCCTACCCCCCCCCCCACCCACATTTGATTTTCGGAGGCCAAGTGTCCGGAAAAAAACCCTGTACATTTCAGAATTTGTTGCTGATGACCCCCCCCCCCCCGCGAAAATTCCTAGATCCGCCCCTGGTGCAAAGGGGCTTAGTAAACCTAAATTCTGAAACGTCATACACAAATGCCGCAAATTATTGTATAATAAAATGTTAGAAAATTGTAACACAGCAACATTGTAACACAGCTAAAACGAAAACTCGCAGTTTGTGGTTTCAATAGTCGTTGACACTTCGCAAATGCATTATAGGGTGCAGACCAGTAAATGGGTCCGAAATTGCCTGCGCCGGCCAAATCACGATTTGCATGCCCTCAAAATCTTCGGTATTTGAGCATGCTGTGGGCCATGAACTTGAGGGTTTGTTAAAAATATGGGTGGAAACCGTGCACAGGACTTGGAGCTTGCAGTTCTGTGTAATTTTGATGTAATTTGGACCCTAAAAGCGCTCTACTTGCAATGGAGTGTAGCATCGAGTGTAGGCATCGTTTTTCAAAATGGCGATGGGCTTCAGGACTATTTTCAGGGGTGATCGTCTTCAGATGGAAATTTCTCCTAAAAGTCATCAGTTGACCCCCCGTAAATTGAACAGAAATTGAAAGATGATGAAATAAGCTTTAATTTGATGTGTGTCTCGAACACCTTGGAGAGTTGTGAGTATTTTTCCCGAATTTTTGAAGTGGGAGCATTTACCATTGGGGTCTATGGAAGTTTATTTACTGGTCTGCTACCTGTAGCGTTAATAATGATTGGAGAAGGACGGTTATCGACATGCTTAGTCCAAAATGTACTGTTGTTGTCTTTGCACGCTACAAACGCAAAAAAGATCTAGTGAAAATTGCCTTGTTAATTAGCACCTTTAATTAACTGCTTTTGCACTTTTCACCTGCAGCAAAAAGGACTACATGTATGTATTGATAGCACACGACGATCGTTGCACTAAGTCTTGATCAATGTAATTAAAGGTCGACCCATTGTGAGGTATAGGGCAGGTCATAATTGCATGTTTGGTCTCGCTAATTGGCGTCTGATGGCGTATTGATTTATCGAAGTAGCATTTGTTCGAGAGACACATTTAGAAATTGGATATTGACTTTCAAATCGCCCTCAAGTAGCACAATTTTATGTCGTTGTTTGCTTAGTCAGACGCAGTATTCATTGCATCAGGTGATAAGTCAGTTCGATCCAAATTTTAGGAAACTTTATCCAACGTTAAAACAATACCGAACTTTGCGTGTAAAAAAAATTCTTGTCGCGTTCTGATGTTTCTGTAAATAATTTGGTTGTCTCTTCAATCAAATTTGTTACAGGGAGGAATATCAACTTACAGTTTGAATCGAATCGCTTGTATGCTGTAGGCCTATGCACGTAAATAAAATAGGAATATACTTATACCATAGAGCTAGGACCCAACTCTATGCTTATAGATGTATAGCTTTTGCCATGGGCTTTGGTCCAAAGTACAGGCCTTATTCACGATGAGGTAGCCATTTTCGATCGTGTCCCCTGAGTCTATTTTATAAATTGTAAACTGTTGAATGGGATGGTGCCAGATTATTTTATGATTGCAGTGCGTGCCAAACCTCAATTTCACCTTTTTATTTAATGTAGCTTAAAACGGTATGTTAAATCGCATAGTTTAGATTATTTATCAAAGCACACTGGTATTAATTTTGTAATGAACTTTTATTTCATTGCTTTAAATTCCATTTCTACTCGCAAGTTCCCAAAAATGAAAAGTTTACCTCGCTTTCAATTTAATATGGCCGACTCGTGAATAAAGTGTATTGCCTATACAATTAACCACACCAAACGTATGCCAACTTAAGGATAAACCAATATAATGTCAGAAATACGTCAGTGCACTTGCAGATCCAACAAACGTCAGAAGGTTGTAACTTGTACCATATTATGTCTTACCATTTGCAATATACGTGTACTCCAAATCACCATACAGGGTGGATCAAAAAAACGAAACCGAGATATTATTGCTAATTGGAACAAAAGTAGGGCACATGTGAATCAAAGGGAGATATCCTCTGTTAGGGTTGAATCTCCTCTTTGAAATGACACCCTGGTCATGTCCTTACATTCACGGTTGACTGAGCAGTGACCAATTTTATGAAAGGGTCCATTTAGAGAATTGTTCCACTTTTTAATAGTGGTTTTTGTGGTGTCAATTATTGTCACAGAGTGAATGGCTATGGTTGCCAATCAATGCAGGTGCATGGGGAAAAAGAGATTTCACCATGAAAAATGGCGCAATTCTCTAAGTAGACCCTGTCATAAAATTGGTCACTACTCAGTCAACCGTGAATGTGACACGATCAGGGTGTCATTTTAAAAAGGGGATTCAACCCTAACAGAGGCTACATGTATCTCCCTTTGATTCTTATGTGCCTTACTTCTGTTCCAATTAGCAATAGTATCTCGGTTTCGTTTTTTTGATTCACCCTGTGTATACAAAATACCTTTTATGGTCGCTCTGCCTACTTCTTATACATTATGTTTCAAATTTCAAATGATCCCCATCCACAATCTTGAGAATATAATTGCTCATTTACAAAAAGGACAGTATCACTATAAGGCATGAGACTAAAAAGTATCTACAGTAGATGCGCATGGATGTTGAACGCAGTTCACGTACGTAGCGGAGATTACCGAGTACCACAGCGGGTTGTGCATTAACAGCACAGCAGAGCAGAATGCGCGGTATGTGACCTATATAACTATCTATAGATAGAGGTTCGCGTCGTGTATTATTGGCTTGATATAATGTTTATATCTCATTTGATGGATAAGGTTTGTGCCACGGAATCTTTCTGTCACATCGTACCTGCGGTAATATTGTGTAAGTGGCAATTTGATATGCAGTGCGGGTATAATGTTCGGGGAATTAAAGGCATATAGGATCATTTGCTTTACATGCATTTTTTTCGTTCCCAATAATAATAACACCACTCATAGTTCAAAACCTAACCTGTTGAAGTTTCAGCTCAGTCGATATTACACTTAAGAGAAACTGTGAAAAGCCATGCACAACCTTTTGATCACAAAACACGATTTCGTCCCACAGCGTTCTTTATTTCCAAAAACTCAGTCAGTTGACTGATCGTCAAGTTCTGGTTGAGATTTCTACCAACGGGACTTTTAACGCTTGGGGGCGGTACACTCGTTTACGTCATTCTGAGCATGCGCAGGCGAAATATACACCTATACGAGATTTCTGATTATGAAAAGCGCCCCCTTGAGCCAAATTACCCTCTTTTGCTTTTCAAATTTTCCGTTGTCAGAAAATTTATACATTTTCCTCCTCATCCCCAATAAACATGTTAGGTTACAGCATGGAGGTACACCACTTGGTTTTGTATTTTAAAAAAGGCTTTTTTCCTTGCAATATATCAAACTTTGCTTTATCTTGAAATGGTTAATATTGGACACCAAGTTTAATCAGCAGACGTCTTTTCACTCGTTGCAAGAATATGCTGAATGAGTCATCATCTTGCCAAGAAAAATGCTGAAAGAATTAGTTGGCCAACGATGTACATAAACAAAGAAGAAACTTATCACCATCATCATCATCATCGTCATCATCAGCAGAAACATAGGTGGTTCCATGCCGTTTGCTCGCACTTTAATTGCCTCTATAGCAACAATGACAGGATACCAGCCTGCCAGGTGGGTGACCCAGAGGTCACGTCATTGGCCGTATCATGACAATTTGCAGCGCAATCGATACCTGTAGCTATAAAGGCTTCTTAAAAGAGACCTCTCTCACACCAGAGTTTAGTAAATTGTCCCTCCCAGGCATGCCATTATGTACACCCCGTTCTATATTCTAAAAACTTCATTCATTTATTGGTGTTTGTATCGTGTGTCGTTCTTTGTGAGAAAATGAAAGTAAAGGAAATGTATAACATAAACATACGGGACAAATTGATCAGTTATTTAAAAAAAAAAAAATGTTAATGTTTTCATTACTGTATTTACTTGAGCGTCTTTTCCTGTTCATGTTATTGTTATGTTCGTAGATTATTTTAAGCCCTGTCAGTTTCGTTTTGATATTTTAAAAGAAAAACTTTGAGAGACAGTCTTTTGCACTGAAAATGCAAAAGTTTTAACCACAACTTATTATCATATTTGGTTTAAAGAGTGCTATGTGTTTGTTTTATTTATTCATTTTTTGTTTTATAAAATATGTAAGTTTCGGTTGGTCGACCAAGCTAAGTTGTCAACGCAGACTTGAGGGCTGCATGACTACATAATTATGCACAGGTCATTTTTCTGGTGTGCACCGAGGCTTTACCATTTGCCCTGCACACTGGAGAAGAACTGTACTAATGAGGAACCCGATGCCGTAATGTATATTAAAATGGTCTCATATTTCATATTGACCTTTCGAGTAAAAGAATCTGTTCCAATTGGACATGTGACGCACGTGTGGACCGTATTTCAGTGCTGGCCAACTAGTCCCGTGCGCACTAGACATCAAATAGAGATGTGAACCTGGTTAAACAAGAGTACCCGAGTAGCAATTATATAATGTAGAACCCTATAGGGACTTCGACCGTGATGTTAGCTTACGTGCCCTGAATTTGCGAATGTCGTGGTTTGTCTGCTAGTTTACTTTGATGATTGTCTTTCGTTTAGGGCGGTTCGTCACCCATTGCCTGTGGAAATAAAGGAATTATAAGTCAGTTTCTGTCTTTTGGATTGGTTTTAGCTCTACGCAGTTCAATAAAAGACGATTACAGCGTTGTGTATAATGTCCTTGCAGGGCTTTTAAGAGCTTAGTGAATACTCCTGAACAAAAAAAAATCTTCAAATATTGTATATCCATCATCTATAGTGTGGTCAAGGGGACTACAGACTGAGAGTTTTGGATTATATCACTCTGAATCATTGATTAGATATCATGGTTAATTGGCTCTGTCACGGACATTACACTTCCTTTCAGTTTCACATCTCTGGAATTGCCCTTAAATAGGAGGCCTGCCCGGTGAATTTGGCGCATTGTGCAATTAAGCATTGTGACGCAGACTTTGATATAATTACGATATTAATTTTGTACGTACAAATCTCTCTTTATCTTCAATGATCGTGATGAAAGAATTATCTCATGCCCGCTTCTAGCTAGCTATCCTGTTGGGATCAGAAGTGACATGAATGAAGGACTATTTATACCGTACCTGCGCGGGATCGTGACTCAATCTAAATTTCTATGCATAGACACATGTGTACAGCTTTCGGTATTCTGGGAATCACCTTGATCCATGGTTGCATGCACTTTTTGCCCATTCCTATACTATAGTTAGAATGACCTAGGGCATGATGCACAAGCATCTACATGTATAATGCACGTGTCTTTAACAGCCTTCGTATATTACGTTTATTGAAAGGTTGTGGCGTTCTGTTTTTCTTCGACTCAATGCTAAATGCAAGTACAGTTACAAATGTATTATTTTTCTGCCAAAGGACAGGACACTTTCAAACTATGACTGTTGATCGCCACCTGACTAAAGGGTGTCGTATGCGCTACTAATTCGGTATTAATGATGGCACTTGAATATTGATTTACGTGTACATGGATAATTTCTAGGTAGCAGGGAAAAGCCAAATATTATACAGCGAAGGTTTGCTATACAATGCGCACCGCATTTTTGATTTTGTTATAACTCTGTAGAGGTTATGTTCTTCTAGAAGCTGTGGCACAATGGCGAAGGCGCTATAGAAATCGGTGCGGTGCAAACCAAAATGATTATAATAATTTCCATTATTATACCTCCACCAAGGAGATTATGTTTTCATCGGATTGGGTTAATTGGTTGGTTGGTTTGTTCGTTAACAAAATAACTCAAAAGTTATGGATGGATGTGCATGAATTATTTTTTTTAGGGGTGGTCGATTTGTACAAGCATCGATTAGATTTTGGAAGCGATCCAGATCTTGGTCTGGAGCCACGATTTTTTTCAAAGGATTATTCACCATTTATGCTAGTATTTATTTTGCGTGCACTGACAATATGGCGGGGAATTGTAGCCTTGGCGGAAGTTTGCGCTCTCTGAGTGCTTTCTAGTTATTGAAATGTCCAATGATCGAAGTGGATGAATGTTATATGCACAAAAGGTATACATTTGGTAGTCATCCGCCTTGAACGGCTGCACCCTCAGTGGGAACATCTCAACATTATAGACGTAACTTCGTTCATATTGAATCTATACACAACTCTGTATGCTATGGTATGACAGACCTACAATTTCATCGGGCAAACATTCAAGGACAACCGCCATTGATATTTCAGTGACAGTTCTGCATGGGCAATAACGCCAGACGCATGGAACCGCTTATCTATTTAGATCCAGCAATCCCCTTCTCGGATGTAGATATGCACCGGCGGCTACTTTTTCTTCTACAACCAAGGATAGGCTTTGACCTTAAGGGGGAAGATACAACATTCGCAAAACATTAAAAAACGAAATGATCAAATTATCACCAAATATCTTGCTGGATTGTTATGGAATGACAGTCAAAGCATCGTGTAGCATCGTGGCTCCTGGTGTACTGACATTTTAAAGAAAACTTGTATATTTCCAACAATGGTCGGCAGACCAGCGTCCGAGAAAACTGGCTTTTTTTCAAAAAGTGCTCGGACTTTTTCATATTTAGTTACTCCACATTTTCTTTGCAATTGATTACACACCTGTGAAGACTACAAGCCTGCTATACTGATTCTCTGATCTTACAATTTCCCAAATTCTATCAATTGCTCTGTTTCATCTTAAGTGGGGTCAGGGAACCAGACTACAAGAACATGGTTGGTTTTCTTGGATTTTCCAGTATCTCCGAACCAAAACGTGAAGCAAGTCAGTTTGACAATATTTGCCATAACGTACTTAACCTCCAGTTCCATTTATATCTGAAAATTGCAGCAAAAGCAAATGTTGTACATTCCCTTTAATACACATGCGTGAAACATATCACGTGATCGGAATAATCATAATATATCTCGTGATCGAAATAATATATCACGTGATTTGATAATTTTCATTATTTAATCGTGTTCAATATAGTCCTATGGAGGAGAAACCACCTTTAATTTCAGATTCATGGACCTGGAGAATTTTTAAGGGAAAGTAAAACTCCGAGAACTAGTCGTTAACTGACGCATGCGCATTGTGGTCAGTGACCATACTTGTTTGCAGAAAAAAAATCATTGGACTACACAGGCCGGTACAGATGCGATCTTTCCTCGCCTGCCCGCCAAGACAAATCCAATAGAGAGATACGCCAACGGCGATATATGCCATCTCCCTTGTTATTTCTTCCCCTGCCGACATATCCTGTCGACCGGTTATTAGCTAGGGGACGACAGACCTCTTTATTATAATAAAATTAATGGTAAAAGTAAAAGAGTTCTTGTTATTGCAGGGGGTTTTAAAAAGGGGGACCCATGTAATTTGATTATTAGTATACGTAGGTTGTTTGGTACATGGATAGAGAAAACGTTTCGATGTATATGTACAATTTAAGGTTTGCAGCCAAAAATGTTAACATGCACCACTTTTCCCCCAATAAACAGAGGAAACTGCAGTGCTTTTAAAAGGCGTTTTCAGCCGAGTTTCACAAACCATTTTTGGAAGAATATTTAGTTTTTTTATTACAATTTATTTTTGGAAGTTTACAATTTTAAAATTGTGAAGAACTCTACAACAATCTAAACCCAATTAACCTAGTAATGAAAGTCAACATCCTACAACTGTGCCTTGTAAGGATCCTGACGTTCCGAAGGAAGAAGTCATCAGTCAAGAGAAGTCACCAGTGCCATCAAGATTGTTAAAGGCAGTTTCTTTTCTCTTTGTGGCGATTAGTTTGGAATAAAATTTAAAAGGAATTGCAATGTTATACTTCTCGTGCACGGTCTATTTTAAATCCATGTATTACAATGAAAAACATGAAAATATAAAGGCTGTTTGTGGCAATGTTTAATTTTAAAGTTTACAAAATTACATATGGTTTACAGTGCTCCTCGTGTCTTCAGAAATCCGATATCTTTAGAATAACATGTTTTGTTTGTTTTATTTTCATGCAACACAATGAAAAACATAAAGATATCAAATTTATAGATACAATTTATAGAGCTACATTTTCGAAACGAATCATCAATTAGCCTGAAAATTATAAAATATTCCAGCACACCCCCCGTTCGATGAGTCATTCTTTCAGAATTGGAGAACAGTACACAGTGATTAATCATAATGGTCCTCAATTCTCTAAATTATCTCGCAAGGCTTAATTGGATTGACTCATCGTTAAGTGTGCGTGATGCGCGCGCGCGTGCTGCATTGATGAGGGTCGCCATTTTGACTATGCACTGCAGCTGCGTTTATCTTATCAGACAGGTGGCGCGTTCTTTTATTAAAGGCAATCTTAGGATTAACTGAATAATGATTTATGAACCATCAAGACAATGGACCTATCGCCGTTTGCGAGTTAGCCACGCCCCTTAGACAACCCTGTGGCTTTGGGTATGGTAAGGATGCATCCTTGTATCAAAGTGCCCATAGACACATGTGCTTAATGCCCATACTTCAAAATTATTTTAGTACTCAGAACTCTCACAGGCGTTTAGACTACACAGAAAAATGATCAACATGTCATCTGTCGTTTTCTTTTCAAGTTTCGGTGGGTTGATCGTGGACTTTTCGAGAAATTTTCACCCTCAGAAGACGACCCATAAAACGAGTGATGTTTCCCTTTAATAGTCATCTTGAAAAACAGATCCCTCCACCACATGGCCAAATATAGCGCCACTTTCGGCCCCAATTGCATCCAAAATGTTCTGAATTGGAATCCCCAAGTCCGGGCCAGGGGTGCATTGCCATATCTCCTCAATTCCCCAATCGCTGTCAGAGCTCTCTAATATAGAATATTTTGAGTGTATAACTTTTTATTCATGGGCTCAGCGGACGGATTTTTGGCCTATTTACTGGGGTGGACCCTTGAGTTTTGTTTGTCTCAGATTTAGCGCGTTCCGCGTCCATTTATATGCAATGTATCATGAAATGAATTGGAGATCATGAAATTCTATTCGTTTAATTGAGAATGGCTCTTGTTGAAGGCTTTTCGTGCATCTGGTCAATAGGCCGGATTTAGCTCATTCATTTGCGTTACGAGGTAATTCTGTACGATGGCACTGCCCGGCTCTCTTCACCAGCGTGCAACCAGTCTAAGTTATTTATTGTTATGTACTTTTTTGACTTGAGAATTGTTTGTGCAATGTATCGTGGTCCTCTCAATTTTTACTGTATTGTATCAATTTGGTTTTGTATTGGTATTTATTTGTGAGTTATAGTGATGATCTGTGTATATTTTACTATATATCGGTTTAGTGGTTTTATGTATTGTTCAGAAATGCCAGTGGAAGCTGAATTTCTATATTTGTAGTGTGGATAATAAATTTGAATTTGAATTTGGATAAGTGATAGTCAATCAGTCAGATAGGTACAAAGAGGACACAAGGCTGGTCATCCGGGCACTTTGAATTCTCACATGCTAATACAGCCTGCCGCTAGCTAAGTTTCCTAATCAAAAATTATTCGCAGCTGGCAGACTTGACGTGCGCCCTCTTTCGGCGGAAACGTACAAAATACATGAATTTTTGCAGGCGTCTGATGATAGCATGCTCTATTTTGGCTGACGTTGGCTTCGCGACGTACCGTCGCACGGTTGGGACGAAAAACGTTGAGCCGACGATGTTTTTTTTTCTCAATCGGGTCAAAACGATGCGTTGGCGTGACGTCGGCCCGACGAAATTGTCGGCGTTGGGCCAACAGCGTATTTAACATGTTGACGAGACGTAATTTCGCCAACGTTGGGCCGACGTAATTTTTTTTCCATCGGGCCACCGCTGATACGCGTACGAAGAAAAATGTCAACGTCGGGCCAACTTATAAAGTTGGTGCGACGTTATTTGGCCAACCTTGAATCGATCGTCAACGTCATTACAACAACGTTGGCAGGCCGCCGAGATGAAATGTATATACCGATCGTCGTTATTACTTGGGATCGACATCGAATACATATTTACCAACGTCACAACAACGTTGGCGGACCAACGGTAAAATGTATACCGCCCGCCAAATTCGGCACAACGTTGGCAGTCCGACGTCAAAATACTATACTACCAATCGCCAATGTTGGCATATTATTGGCAGGTCGACCTCCAAATACCAAAATGTTCACCATCGTTGGCACAACGTTGTCGAACCAAAAGTTTACCGCTTGCCAGGTCGGCACAATGTTGGCACTTTGACGTCAAAATACAGACTAAACTCCAACATCAGCACGACGTTGGTAGGCCGACGTCGAAATACTAAACGTCGACATGGAAACTAGGATTTACCGATCGCCAAGGTCGGCACGACGTTTGCTTGCCGACGTCAAATTGCATACCGATCGCCAACGTCGGCATAATGTTGGCAGACCGACGTCGATTATATACAGAGCAACGCAAACAAGACAAACTGCAACGCAGACTTTTTTTTTTTAATTGTCATCGGGAAACATTGCATCCGCAATTGTCGCCGACAGCCCAGACCGCTGAGACGCAAACTATCTCGCAGACGATCGGTGAAGTTGCCCCGTTCAACTTTGCCGACGTACGCGGGCTCTGCTTGGCGTCGATATTAACCAACGTCAACAACACAGATAACCCAAAGTGAGTAATTTGACTCATTATCGTAAAAAAAAGAGTCATTTTGTCGGTGTAGTGACATTTTAAGCCAGTGTGTCACTACACGGACAAAATGACTCATATTTTTTTTTTACGATAATGAGTGAAATTACTCACTTTGGGTTTTCTGTGAACGTTTGACGGTAGGCCGACATCCGGTTGCAGGCCTACCGTACCGATCGCCAACGTCGGCATGACGTCGGCAAGCATGACCGCGACCATCCTGACGTCCGGTGCCAACGTATCATTGACGTGGATGGCATTAGTAACTCCAATTTTACCACAGGCACGAACATGCTTGTATATGCTTGTACATGCTGCAATTAAACAATGATCCCCAGCTCCCGAACAAGAAAATGTACAAAAACACAGGCTGCCTTAAGTTGCCTTTTAATTTACACTATTTTTATTTTCCAGTCTAAAATCCTTCTGTTACTCCAACTTCTCATTTTTGTTTAAATATATAAGTAAGAAAGTGTGCATAAGCTTTCATAGCTACAACTACTTCATCCGATGCATTTTTTTTAGTGTACCATCCTTCTTCCATGAGTGTACCAATATATGCAAAAATCAAACCCGTATAAAGAGAATTTTTATTGACATTCGACTTCAAATTCGGCTAGCTCATTTTTCATATAAACTACCATTCCCTGTCGTTTTGTTGTACCAGTACAATACGGGACAACGGTATTTGCCCTCTGAGTTTTCCAGCTATAGCGCAACCCAAGCAGACAACATAAATAAACACGTGGCGCAAGTCGAAACTGTTGTCATGAACTTTACCACAGAACTTGCGCTGTGACCCTTGCAAGTACGGGCCTTACACACTCGAATAAATCTTCCAGACTTCGAGCATATTTAACCCGGACGTTTTGATGGAAATGTTATAAACAGACTGCGCGTTCTGTGTTGTTTATTTGTATGGTGACTGCATTGTTTTTAGACGTGCAAAGTGTGCCAGAATGTTTTGTTTTTAAGGCGATCCCTAAATATCCTTGCCACATCCTGCACTAGTTGTATGATAGATCCATCTATTTTGCTTGGTGCGCTTATCTTGGCATGGCGGCGCTTTTGTAGCCCAACAAGCCGCGATAAGTCGCCCTTTGTGTGATAACGGTATGCCAGACTTGTGTTAAGTTTTTCATTGTTTAGGCGCCCTATTGGGCTACACGTAATAAACAGCCATAGAAGATTTACGTTCGTGGTTTAGTTATTGTCAAATTTCCAAGCGAGGTGGTTGTGGGTGTTTTTTTGTTGGAAGGACAGAAATTTGGTTGAAGTTTTGAAGTTAGAAAAAGCTGGAAAATGGCTGTTACGGGATGTGTGGCGTGTGTCAAGTACTTGATGTTTGCCTTCAACTTCTTGTTCTGGGTAAGTTGGCGTTGTTCGAGGTTTTTCTCACCAAAAATTTGGGTTTAAAAGTTTACTTTCTACTACTGATGACACTTGTTCACCCAATTAACTTAGGCTATGCCGCGCCTTGGCGGCGTTCTGTTGGAGAACTTTTTGCAACAATCGGAGCTGACATTGTAAAGGGAATTTGGGATTTCTGAAACCAAATTTTATGCTCATTTGATTATTTGTACCATGTTCACTTCATTGGTTTTGTCAAAGTGTGTAATTATCGGGCATTTTTATAAAAAAAATTGTATTGTGAATTGATTGTAATTTGTTTTGTCTGTAAGTGTAAGTGTAATGATGATTGTCATGATTGTAGAAGACCTGTACGTTATTTTTGTTCACAGGCCTGCACAATATGGATAAAGGACAATTAGGGTTGAATGGGTTGATTTTGGGCCCATGTTGTCTTATTTTTAAAACTTATTTTAGATATTGTATTATAGCATGTATAGTAGGCCTAGTCTAGTTCACTCTTTAGAACAAGACAGAAGTAGAAATTCTGCTTGCCTTTTCTGTTTTGCATGTTTTGGGAATTGATGTAAACTTTTCAGCATTTCATTGTTGGACCACTCAAATAAAATTCATACATTTTATTTATATTTTTATATCTTTTGACCCCCCCCACTGAGGGTGCACTCCAGCCCCGCCCCTCCCCTATGCAACTGACTGTAACAACTAAGGCCTACAGTTTATTAAACTATGTGTACTTAATTGTGATATCAAAACAAACCAAATGGACATACATGGTTATTTAAAGGGAAAATACAACATTTGCAAACATCGAAAAATGAAACTACCAAGTTGTTACGAAATACCTTACTAGGATGTTGGTAAATGACATGCTTAAGCATCCTGTAAAATTATGGCACCTGGTGTGAAGCCATTTTCAAGAAAATGGTATATTTGTATACATTTCCAACGCTGGTCGGCCGATCACTGTTGGAAAAACCTAACTATTTTTCAATTACTGCACCAAATTTACCATTTTTTTTTAAGTCTAAATTTTGTTTTGCTAGCTATTGGTTCCATGCTCATGAACGGGTGCAGGCCAGCTAGATTGGTTCCCTTACCTTACAATTTTCCGGTATGTTTGATCCATTTCATCTTTAGTGGAGTCAGGGAACCAGACTACTTGAATATTTTTGTTTTTCTTGGTTTTTCCAGCATTTTCGAACACAAAAGTTCAAACATGTCAGTGAAACAATATTTGATCTATTATACTAACTCCCCAAATAGTTCATTTCTGAAAATTACAGCAAAAGCCAATGATGTACATTCCCTTTTTTAATAACAATTGTGCTCTGACAGTTACAGCTCTGTACCATATTGGATATCAGGTTGAATTAATCAGCATATTTCCTGCTCCGAGGTGATTGCATTGTGTTACCTCGTGACAATTTCCTCCTTGTTTACGGAAGTGATGATTTATAATTTAGCACATTGCTTATTGAGAGTTTCGCAATCTCGAACGTAAAATTCTTCTAGATGTTGCTTTGGTTTTGGTTGTTCAAGGAAATGCAATTCCTGGCTTGTGTGGTACGATTTGTTCTATCCTTGCAGGGAATGTCATCTTTTCAACACAAAATTGAAACTTTTTGATTGGATTTTGGTCATGTCCTTCCTAGTGGTCTCCCCAAACTCTCCGTTTGTAACCATTGAGGGGGGTACTTTTGCACGGAGCCCATTGTGACATTACGAACCCACAAAGGGAATTTTGTCGTGCAGGCAAAATGCCCCTCTTACTTTGAAAATCGAATGACGTTTGAAAATTTTGGGAAATTTTGTTTCCCTGTGATGTGTGATGCTTAAAGTTGGCACAGTGTTTTTTCCCTCACATTTATGTCAAGTTACACCCATCTTTTGTTTTCAGTACTTCCTTGTGTGGATCAATCTTAAATTTCCTTCCTCATATTTCATTTTAAAGCTGGATGTTGCAAGTCCAAGTATTACAGTTGATACTTTTTTTGTTGTTGCATTTCTGTAATGTTTTGTTCCCTTTTATGGGGGAGCATGGATGAGCACAGGACAAATTCAGTGCAGAAAGCCGCAGTGGGGGTCCCTAAAGTAAGAAAAGGCAGAATTCATTATGTTCAAAAATTTTCAAGGGTTAGGAAATGCAGTGACGATGAGGTTCATGGGTCATTCTTTAAATTTAGGGTCCATTGTGTGACATTCTAACTTGGTTAATTTGACCTGAGGTCATGCCAGTCAGCAGGGTCAAAGGTCGCAACCCTGACCTCCAACAGACTTATAAGTTTGCCAACTTGAATGTACAGTGCCACAAATTTTGTAAACCAAATATTTGTATGTGTGTGGCATGTAGTTTTCAATGTTCAATTCTTACTTCTTACCGGTACTTTACCACTTGCTGATGTGACAAGAAAGTACTCAAAGTAGTACATTTTTCACGTTTTGTTAATTTCAAAAATGTGTTAAAGTTTGTTGAATGTTCAGTATAAATGAATTAGAAGCATTGGCTGTGTGGCAGGAATGGAGACCAAAAGTATGATGACCTTTGATCATTGTAAAGTCAGCACTTTGAATGTTGAATGGTTTGCATGCTTCAGAACATAGTGCGGATGTGAGATGGAACTTCTCATTTAAAGGGAAAATACAACATTTGCAAACTTCAAAAAATAAAACTACCAAATCATTTTGAAAAACCTTGCTGGACTGTTAGTGAATGACAGTGTAAAGCATCCTGTAAAATCATGGCACCTGGTATACTGTCATTTTCAAGAAAAGTGGTATTTTTGTATCAATTTCCAACGCTGATCGGCCGATCAGCGTTGGAAAAAACTGTTTTTTTTCAAATATTGGCCTCAATTGACCATCGCACTTGTTTGCAATCGATTACAAACCCATGAACGGGTACGAGCCAGCTAGACTGGTTCCCTGACCTTACAATTCCCCAATGTATGTAAACTGCTCTGTTTCTTCTTATATGGAGTCAGGGAACCAGACTACAGGAAAATTATTGTTTTTCTTGGTTTTTATAGCATTTTCGAACCCAAAACCTCAAAAAAGTCAGTGTAACTATATTTGCTATATATTTCCAACCCCCCAATTCCATCCATTTCTGAAAATTACAGCAAAAGCAAATGATGTGTATTCCCTTTAAGTGGAGTTTTTGGGTGATATTTTGGGAATTCCAGATGTCGTTTCATGTCTGTATTTCGAAATGAATGCCACTTTCTTACCAATTTGTTTTTTCCGGGGGGGGGGGGGGGGTGATTTTATGACATAAAAAGTTCCTGATGCATACATTTATATTTGCTTCTATGAGAGAATGTTGCACAATTAGGATGTTCCAAGTTGCAAAGTTTGATTTTCCATTTGGCCAAATTGGGATTTCCCGTACCATTTTTACAATACCAGATATTTACGTTCAGGAAATTACCAACAAAGTACTTCAAATTTCTTGTTTGTTTCTGTAGCTGCTGTTGCTCCTTCAGATCTCACATCTTATCAAAATGTAAATTATGGACATTTATGCCAGTTGCACTGGATTTTAAGAGCTGAACAATATAACTAGTGACGTTCAGAAGCAATCAACCTTGACCTTGTTGTTTGTGTAAACATGAACACTTCCTGACTGAAGGTGATAAAGTATTTTAACAGTCATTTTTCGAGATTAACAACTTTGTTATCAAAACAAGCTCAAAGTCCACTGGTTTTCCCCACAAATTCAGAAAAATGGTCGGAAATCCCCAATCCTACTTAAAATTTTGTGAATTAAAAGATCCAGGCAGCTAGTCCCCCCCCCCCCTCTTTTCCCCAATTATGGATGAAAATAAAATTCAACAGGAATTTTTTGTTCTTTATTAGGATTATGAACCGGTATGCAGGCCTGCTGAGTACCAGAAGTACATGTAACTTTGTGTGTGACATTAGTTTTGATGAAAGTGAAACATTTATGTGACATCAGTTTTGATGAAAGTGAAACAGTTTTTGATTTAATGAGACAAAGGAGATTCTAAAATATTGTCAACCAAATTTGTTCTCACAGAAATGTGGATTAATATTTAGAGGAAGTCTTGATGTGACAGTTTGCATGTACGGTGGTAAACTTCTCTGTACATCTATTCTATATACTGTATGTTTGTAATGGTTCAAGATAGGAGATCCCCCCCACCCCCACCCCCCACCCCCCAAAAAATTCAATTCAGGCATTTTGATGGAAAAAAACCACACCGAAAACCAAATACCTGATATATGCATGCAACAAACTTCCGTAAGTTGTAACTTGGGTGTAAACTAGCCTATAGCATTGAAAGCCTGCTGACATAAAGTTTGTGGAGTGAAAAGTTGTGAAAATACATACATGTAGATGGATTACATGTACTTATCATCAAGATTGTCTAAATTATGTACATTGGCTGATTTATTTGCAGGCCTACCAGTATATTTGTTCTTGAACTCTACATGTGTATACGAAAACCAATACCGATTGTTTCTTTTGGCCTACAGGAAATTATATTGGGATCCTACTATACTTGAGTGTAGGTTTCATAATGTGACCCGTGCTGTAGGGGACTACCAGCTGTGATCAATCACAATTGGCCATTAGGGACTGCACTATGGGAATTATGTACATACATTGTGCATGGCTAGTTCATGTTCATGGGCAACAAGGGACAGATCTGTCTGGACTTTTTTTTTCAGGATTTTTGTCTGATTTCGAGATTTTGAAAGAATTCTTTTGGAAATCTGGAATTCCTGAGGTTTTACGGAGAACATGATGACGTTTTTACCGCTATAGCCTAGGATTCATAGAACAAAGGAAAATGTATTTTAGGACGAGGAGTTTGAGTTTTGGATCATTTCTCTGAATCATTACTTAAATATCATAATTAATTGGCTCTGTCACGGACATTACATTTTCTTCCGCGTTAAAGGGAATGTACATCATTGGTTTTTGCTGTAATTCTCAGAAATGAACTATTTGAGGGGTTACTATGATAGATCAAATATTGTTCCACTGATATGTTTGAAGTTTTGTGTTCGAAAATGCTGAAAAACCAAGAAAAACACAAATGGTGGAGTAGTCTGGTTCCCTGACTCCACTGAAGATAAAATGGATTAATTTATAGATGCCGGAAATTTGTAAGGTAATGGAACCAGTCTAGCTGGCCTGCACCCGTTCATGAACATATAACCAATAGCAAACAAAATTTGGATTGAAAAAAATGGTGAAGTTAGAGCAGTAGTAGTTGAAAAGTAGTTAAGTTTTTCCAACGGTTGGCGGCCGACCACTGTTGGAAATTTATACAAAAATACAATTTTCTTGAAAATGACTTCACACCAGGTGCTATAATTTTACAGGATGCTTTAGACCGTCATTTACCAACATCCTAGTAAGGTATTTCATAAAAACTTGGTAATTTTATTTTTTGATGTTTGCATGTTGTATATTCCCTTTAAACACTGAATTCTCTGTATGCATTTTTTTTCTGTTTGGAAAATGAAAGTGTTGATATTTTGCAAACGGTCATTGCCCATGTACATGTACGCTACATTTGTAGCTTTAATAAGTTCATCATATTAAACTTTTAGGCAATTTTCCCCCTTCCGAGAAAAAACCCCCCAAAAAGTTATGGAAAAAGAATGCGCTATTGCTGTTTTCTTTGTAGTTTCAAATAAATCTGTAAGGAAAAACATAAGTGCTTTTAAGTACTGGTATGGTGTCCAAGGGGTTCAAACACATGTATCGTTTTGTTAACATTCACAAAAACGTTTTCTCTTTGAAAATGTAAATGTGGCTTGTAAAGTTCAGCCAACAGCATTCGTGAATTTCGGATTTTATTCCTTGCAGGATTTCCTGAGGTTTCCGTGTACATTAGTACTAGTCAAGGCTCCTGTGCTGAGTTTATTAATAGCTGTGCTTTAAAGGGACACCTTGGTTTTGTACTTTAAAGGGACTGTGTCACAACATAGGTTCAGATCATGTGTTAACATGCACAAGTGTGTATTTGCCTGCAATCAGGGATCCCCTACCGGTATATAGTCCCTCTTTTGTTTGTACTCTAACTTTTTAGGAAGACCTTCCATATGTTTTGTACATGATGGTAAATTGGGGACCTTCGGGAATTGGGACCCTGTTGTCGACTCAGTGACAGGAATTATTAATATCACCAGTATGAAAAAGAGTTTATTGACAGACTTGCACAAGTCTTGTTGTTGCCCTTGAGCGTCATCAATGTGCCTCCTTGGTGGGGTTGGGTCCAGGCAAGCCAAGGTCGGCAGGGGTCATTTGATACCAGGGATTTCAGGGGCTCCTGATTGGCTGATTGGAGGCTCATCAGGGACCAGCTCGGAAAATACACCTTACATGTGTTTGTAATCAGTGTCTGGAATGCCAGTTGGCCAGTGATGACAAGTTTGGTATTGGGAACTGTTATATAGGCCTTTTCAACTAGTCCTCTCGCCTACATGTACACCACCCAGAAGCAGAGCTGGTAGGCAAGGTGTCCCATTCACGTTCAGATATAGTCCATCATTTGTAATTTGTGCATTTTGTTCGTTTGAAGCAACAAAAATGCTCAAGATCTAAATAAGGGTGCTGAACAACTAACCTGATGAAGTTACAGCTCAGCTTTAGCTGTATATTTTGAGAAAACAACATTTTAGGATCTTGATTTCAAATCAATAGTTGCTGAATCATGTTTTGAATTGGGCCTGAATTCAGCGTCTGAGACACGTTCTCGCTGAGCCAATTGCAGCTATGCGATGTCGCGCACTGATCCAACGAATTATAGCAACCGCGCGCGCGTGTGCATCGTGTCAACGCTTGCGTGCGCTTCGCCGAATAAAACGAACTACCGGTACTGCTGACTTTGGATTTTCATCCTTTCATCCAGTGGTGGCCGGACACTTTTGAAAGTGGGGGAATTCATCACTAGGGGGGCCCATTTTCAAAGAGTACGTTACAATCCCCCCCCCCCCCCTTCTGCTGCCAGTGCTCTCAACAATGGTACCGACCATGGCTGTATTTTACCCGTGTACATTAGGCCTATGTCCCCCAATCCCCAAAAAAGTGTCCGTCTGACTATTTTTTAAAATAACTACAAAACCATGAGGTCAACTTTGAATTTTTTGGTTTGCAGCCTTGGCCTCAACCCCTATGAGTTGTGAACTCGTGTGGAAGGGGTTCTCGAAGTCTCTGTGTTGGATCCCGGTCCAGCTTTGAGACTTTTGGTCAGTGCATGGGTCAGTGTTTTGAATGGGCCGCGTGGACCTCTGTTGGCATTATGGTGGTTCCTGTGATGCCTTCTAATCTAGGCATGAGATCCTTTTGACTGAAGTCCAAATTCACACCTTCTGCATGTAACAAAGTTTTGACTATTTTTAAAAGTATACGTACATTTGTATATTCATTATGAGTATAATCCTTAATTGAGTGTAGAACACAGGCATAAATGAAATAAAATTTTAAGTAGAGTACATACAACAACTAACATAGATGTGGAAGTTTTAGCTCAGCAGAAAAATGGTTTTCACATGTTTTGGATCTGTTGCTGAAGCACGCAAAAAAATTGCCAGCAGGCACACTTTTTTAGGCCACCTTCAATTATAGATTTCTTCGGAACAGTATTTTTTTTTTACCAATGTCCCTATGTGCCTTTAGTTGTCTCAAAGTTACCTGTTTCAGAGAGGCATTCTAGAGCCTCGCCGAACCAAATCTACTGGGAGTGCCTCAGGTTGACCCAGATAGATTTCTGGTACAGACAGGTGAACTAATTTCCATTGACTAGCCTCTGGAGTTGCCTAGCCGCTGGACTGCTACAGTCAATCTCTCGACATAATTGCTCTTTACTGTTTCTAATGTTGCAATTTTCATGTTCTTAAATGGGTCATTCTATTCAATTTGGGGTACACTTTTTTCCTGTCCCTGTTACATATTACATGTGATTTTTATAATTCTGATGTACTCCTTAATGCAGTCGTCCTCCAACAAATAAAAAAAAACACTTGACAGATTTATTATTGATGATAGTTGAATGGCAGATTTCACAGTACAAATGTCCCACTTGGGTCCCAAAATGTATAGAATGGACAACATCTTTGCAATGTGATATGGTTTGAAAAGTAATTGATATGGTGTGGTGCGCTTGTGGAATGCCGATAGTGAAACACTGACAATGTAGGCATTTTATTTCATATAATAAAATTAAATGTTAAAGGGAAAATACAACGTTTGCAAAAATCAAAAAATAAAACTACCAAATCATTTTGAAATACCTTGCTGGCCTGGACAGTTAGTGAATGACAGTGTAAAGCATCCTGTAAAATCATGGCACCTGGTATACTGTCATTTTCAAGAAAAGTGTTTTTTTTAAATCAATTTCCAACGCTGGTCGGCCGACCAGCGCTGGAAAAAACTGGCTTTTTTTTCTTCAAATACTGGCCCCAATTGACCATCGCACTTGTTTGCAATCGATTACACACCTATAAACGGGTACAAGCCAGCTAGACTGGTTCCCTGACCTTACAATTCCCCAATGTATGTAAACTGCTCTGTTTCTTCTTATATGGAGTCAGGGAACCAGACTACAGGAAAATGATTGTTTTTCTTGGTTTTTATAGCATTTCCGAACCCAAAACCTCAAAAAAGTCAGTGAAACTATATTTGCTATAGGCCTTATATTTCCAACCCCCCAATTCCATCCATTTCTGAAAATTACAGCAAAAGCAAATGATGTGTATTCCCTTTAAGGGAATCCTGTTTTCCCCTTAAATACAACTACATTTAGCCCCTCCCCCTTCCAAAAAAAATGAACTGATGTACAATATGGGTAAGACTATAGCTGATGTGTACAACAGAGGTATGCTGGTAGTGATTCACCTCTGTGCCCCTAGAAATTGCAGACACTGTTAATTTATCAATACAGGAACTTGTGGAATGCAAAACAATCTACTGTGTATGGGAACTGCACCTGTGTGAGATCCTATAAACAGACTATTTACATATGGGATTGAGGGCAGACTGTCGTTTTCACGGAGAGTTATTTACTCTCTATCTCTGGTCATTCCTACAAATACGCCTGGCCTCCCTGAATCTTCTGGAGGACAGAGGAGTTTGCTGGATTAAGGAAATTTGAGACCAGCTTCTTTTACCCTAACCTTAGCAAGTCCATTAAAATATGTCTTCCATTTGGTGGATTTTGGCAGATAAGCCATGTGTACCAGGTCCATCAAAATCCACCAGCACCAGTGGTGGATTTCAACGGATTTGGTCCTGAAGCATTATATGAAGCAGAGACAGTGATGGATTTTGACAGACTTTATTGGTCTTCTACTTAGTAAATCTAATTAGGCCGTTGAAGGTGAAGTAATAAGAAAGTGCCACTGGTTTGCTGTACCATGGAGGATTTTTTTTAGGATTCAGGAAGATTCTCACTTCTCAGTGTGAAAATGAAGTATTTTTGAAAAGATTGACTGGCTTGAATTGTAGGTCTTGATATAGAAGCAACATCTATTATGAATAGAATATTATGTCATAACTCTATAAAATATGATGTCATTGTGTTCTCCATTACAGCTGTGCGGTTGTGCCCTTCTAGGCGTCGGTCTGTGGCTGTGCTTTGAGCCCAACGTCCAGCAGTATGCGCAAGCTTCGGGTGATCTGCAGGAGTACTACATCGCCGTGTACGTCCTCATCGGCATCGGGGGCCTCATGATGCTGGTGGGCTTCTTGGGATGCTGCGGAGCCTGTATGGAGAACACTGTACTCCTTGGAATGGTAGGTCTTAAAACAGTGGCTATTGGCTCTTTGCATGAACTGTAGAGGGTGCTATTTAGCCTACCTGTGGCTCATAGCCAGCACTCTATCCAAGTGGGGCCAAGTTCGCGCAAGGACTATAGTTGACCAATGGTTAACTAACGTTTGCCCGAACTCTGTCTACTCGACGGTGGTTGACTACGCTAGTCGACTATTTGGAACCAGCCTACCTACTGGGGTTGATTGCTTCGCTGGTAACCAATAGCTGCGCGCATTCATAACGCTAGCAGAGAGCCAGGATCCAGAAGTTTTGCGATGACATTTTGACCAGCGTTCGACTAGAGACGTTCGCACGTTGCTATTACTGCGCAGACGTAAGGTACATCACAAATCAACCACTAGTTGACTAATGGTCCTTGCCCAAACTTGGCCTGGGATGCGGCTGTTCTCCAGCTGCTTCCAAGTTGCTTGTGGGCAAACTTAGATATAGGTTTTGTTTGTTACAAGTAAGTGGCTATTGGCTGTGTTCATGAACTGCAGGGCACTCGTTAGCCTTCCCATTGCCGTCATCCAACACTATCAAAGGCCGCTGGTAATGGTTTAATTCTGGTCGCCTCTTAATTGCTTGTCTTGATCTGTCGTGTACACGGTGTTCAAATATTGCTGAGCCTCATGTTATAACAATGTTTGATTCTTTTGTCGTTATTCAGTTCTTCACTTTCTTGCTGCTGATCTGCGTGGCTGAGGTCGGCGGCGGTATCTGGTGCTATCTCTACAGGGAAAAACTCAAAAGCATCGTTGAAGAAGGTACACATCCAACGTTTTTGGCATGGTGATTCACAGATGGCTCATGTAGGATGGCCATGTGAATCGGTGTCAGAAGTGGGATCAACAATGGAAACTTGTTTCATACTGGCCTGCCAGAGTTGTACTGAACCGAATAGTATTTAACTCGTTCATCCCGAATAGATGTTGGTTTTGGACAGGAGAACTTAATTTTCCATTAACTCGACTCTGGAGTCATTCTAAACAACTGTTACACAGCAGTCGCTTCTTACTGTTTCAAACCATTGACCTTCTTATGTGACACTGCTACCGTAGCAAGTACATGTGCATGTGTACTTGCTGTATTTTTTTCCTGTTTTCTGCAATTGTTCAGAATTTTGGTGTTGTTTCAAAAGGAAGAACTTCAAAGTTATGCGGAAAAAAGTGATTTTTAGTGTGTGTACTGATGAGAACGTTGTCGTCTATTCAGGCTTGTGGTACAGGTTGAACGTAGACTTACTCGTGAATATATTCGGTGTCAGAAGTGGGATTCAAATTTGATTTGGAGCACACAAGCATGTTTTTCATTGTATGGGAAAGAAGTCATAAACATGGTTGATTTAGATACTCTGTTGAAGTGTTGCGTGTGTGAAGAGGTCTTTTTAATACCTTCATGTACATACATGTACAATGTAGTAGAGCTTGTACATTTCAATATTGGAAGTCTTTTGGCATTTGGTGGCAGAAGTGGGAAGAACTGCACTCTTCAAATAGTAACAATCCAAGCACAAACCTGTATGTCTGATCATGTACATTATGGCTGTATATGAAAATACCATTTTCATGTAAAAAGAATTTCTCCTTGAGTTCAGTCTTATGTACCTGGTACATTCTTCATGGAGATCATCTAAGTAAAAACAAAAGCTTTCCAGGACGATGCTTATTAATTGGGTCGTTTAAAACCATAATTTGCCGTGGTGATTTGTTTTCTTTCTATTACCTCTGTGTACAGGCATGCTTAGTACAGTTCGAGATGCTTATGCCGAGGACAACTCAGTCATCATGACAGCAGTTGACAATATGCAGCGGCAGGTATTTGTTTTTCCTAAGCACTTGTTCAAGAGTTTTTACACTAAGTCCCATGGCACTTTGAATGATCAAGGTAGTCAGGTAGTCAGCTCCAAGTAGCATGTCACTGGACCTGAGACTGGATGACTTGTGGTTGGCTGGTGATTGACTGCTATCTGACTTGTGACTGACGAGTGAGGTGACTGCTGTTTGACTTCTGAAACACTTCTGAAGATGTGCAGTTGACTTGTGACTGACGAATGAAATTTTTTTTGTGATTGTGGAGTGCTGTGGCCTCGTGGTTAAGGGCACTGATTCGTGGCTAAGGGCACTGATTCGTGGTCTGTGGGTAAAGCTGCAGGTCGTGGGTTCGAGTCCTGGTGGGGTCATGGTGCGTGTGCCCTTGAGCAAGGCACTTTGTCACTCATTGCTTCTCTCCACCCAGGAGTAAATGGGTACCTGTGAGGGCAGAGATGGTTATTGTGATTGAATTAGCTTCCTTGCGCCTAACAGGCAGCATCGAGCTGTATACTCCCCAGGGAGCTGAGATGGTATATGGAATGTTTAATTGGCCCAGTGATTAGGGGTTATAATGTAAAGCGCTTTGATCTAAGTTAAAAAAGCGCTATATCAGAACCTGTTATTATTATTATTATTATTATTATGTGTGACTGATTTGCGATTTACTTGTGGTTGACTTGTAGATGACTTTTGATCATGGAGCTATATTAAATTACTAGAGCGCTAACTCCTCATTCTTGCGCGCGGAGACGCTTTGAAGCCGCTCTGGGTGCAGACATTTTGAATTCATGTACGTGTTTGTAGAACACAAGCAAATTAGATGGATTGAAGTTTAAAAGTGTACTCTAAATGCAATGTGCAAATAGAACATACGCAAACAACTTCAGCGCGTCATGACGGTTAAAAAACCTCACGGCACACGTGCTGTTTGCTTAGAGCAAAATGAAATGGGCGTATTGGCTTCGATAACGCACCTGTAGGCCCCTATAGAATACAAACGCAGATATGCAAATAGACGTACAAAAAACGAACACAATTTCCAGTTTTCCAAAGGTTCGTGCACAAACATGGATGTACCCAGCAGGCATCACTTTGTACATGAGTCAACGCTCTAGTAATTTAAACTATACGCTGATGTCGGCTGATGATCCGACGACTATAGCAACAACGCGCATGCCTGTGCCACGTTGCTTGCGCTGGCTGCCCAAAATAAATAAACAAAACTACTAATTTAATTTTTCCTTTCCGTCTTAAGGCGCACTGCTTTAAGACGCCTTCTTTCGTTGATTTTCAAATGAATATTGCGCCAGAAAGATTAATTTCACGGGGAGTTTGGTTTACTCCACTTCTTATCTTTCAACTATGTTTGTTTTAATAATAATACGCCGCCTTTTCTACTTTTTCGGATTTGAGGATGAATAGCTTTAATATAGCTCTATAGATGCTTTTGATTGACTTGTGATTGACTTGTGATTGACTTGTGATTGACTTGTGATTGACTTGTGATTGACTAGTGGTTGACATGTGATTGACTTGTGATTGACTTATGATTACATTATGATTGCCTGTGATTGACTGGTGATTGACTAGTGATTTACTAGTGGTGGACTTGTGGTTGACCAGTGATTGACTTGTGATTGACTTGTGATTGACTTGTGGTTGACTTGTGATTGACTTGTGATTGACTTAAATTACATTATGATTGATTGTAATTGACTTGTGATTGACTATAGTGATTGGCTTGTGGATGATTTTTGATTGACTCGTGAATACTTTGCGATTGATTTAAGGTTACATTTATGATGAATTGTGATTGACTTGTGATGACCTTGTGATCGAAATGCAATCGACTTGTGATTTCACTAGTGATTGACTTGCGATCCTCTTACTATTGACTGGTGGTTTCTGTGCATTCACTTCCAACTAACCACAAATTTGATGCTATTTTCTGACATTTTTTGTGCATGGCAGCTGAAGTGTTGCGGAGCTACCGGGCCCAGTGACTGGCAACAATCTGCCTATGGGACGGTCCCAGACTCTTGCTGCAAAGAAGAAGCTGAGGGTTGTGCACAGGGCATAGCGTTCCAGGCGATAACCTCCCTCCTCACAATCAACCAAGATGTAAGTCATTTGTTTTTGTTTTTTTATGCTCTCATGCTGGTAATCAAACCACGGATCCTGGGCATGTTGGTCTAGGTGAGATTCAAAGTGTGACCAGCAGAAATGTAAGACAAGCAATACCACAAGTCTTCACAAGTCCACTTCCCAAGTCCATCCCAAGTCCTCACGTGTCATCAGAAGCCCTCACAATTCCCCACAAGTCCATCACAAGTCTTAACAAGTTTTGTAACTCCGTCCTCACATGTCATCAGAAACCCTCGCAAGTCCCCACAAGTCCATCGCAAGTCCTCCTCCCAAGTCCTCCTCCCAAGTCCTCCTCCCAAGTCCTCCTCCCAAGTCCTCCTCCCAAGTCCATCCCAAATCCTCATCAGAAGCCCTCGTACGTCCCCACAAGTCCCCACAAGCACTCCAAAGTCTGCACAGGTCCACCTGTCAACACAAAGAAGAAAAGTCAAAGTCAAGTCCAAGTCCTCAGTCCTCCTCATCACAAGTCCTCATAAGCTGTCACATGTCCTCACAAGTCCATCATCAAAGGAACTGTGACCGAGGCATTCATTTATTTTTTATTTTTTTTGGTACCCACATGTGACATTTGCATGTTCCAATGCACGTGCACCATGTTTCCTCTCATGGCTTTAAACAGCGCCCCCTACATTTTCTGCTTTACTAGTTTGGCTGACGCTCCAATTATGTTTTGATTTTCTCTGACAGGGGTGTGCGACTGCTCTTTTCAACATGTTGGAAGACAATGCAGTTCTAGTTGCTGGACTTGCCATTGGAATTGGTGCCGTACAGGTAAAAAAAAAATATCACTGATTAGAATATGGACTTGCGCTTGAGTGTTGACGCATCAACTTGACATTTTATTGCCATTCTCTAGAAAATAATATTTTTTTTTAAGGAAGAGTAGATCATTTGTGCGTTTGTCGTTTGAAGCAACAAAAGTGCTCAAAATCTAAAGACGGGTGCTTAACAACTAACCTGATGAAGTTTCATAATGGTAGCTCTCTGAATGCTGTACATTCCAAGAAAACCGTATTCTAAGATCTCGATTTCAATTCAAAAGTTGCCGAGTCATGTTTTGAATTGCGCCCAAAATCAGCATCCGGGACACGTTCTCATTCAGCCGATTGCAGCTACGCAATGTCATGCACTGAACCGACAAATAATAGCAACCGCGCGCGCGTGTGCGTTGTGTCAAAAGGTTTACTTGGATCAAAGACCTTACAGGTACCTAACTCCCCATGAAATTATTTCGTCTGGTTTGCTGTCATTTTGAAGAAATCAAGAAATGTTGGTGATTTCCTGTGATCAGTCAATTATTCATAAGATGGAATTTACGTCGGTGTGATGCATATTCAAAACTCAATTTTCCCTTCACCGATTTTATTAACACTGTGTACTCGGTGTTGCCCCTGAGTGACTGTGAGGAAAAATATCGCTGGTGGAACTCGAACTCAAGACCGCCTACTTTCTAGTGCAGACGTCTTACCACTTGACCACCAGGGTGCCGGACTCTGCTGGCTGGTTCGAATCTGATACTGTAGTGGGTACAGCAATCAAACTATTCAGATGGAATTTGCGTCAGGGCGATGTAAATTCAGCATTGGGTTTTGCAGTGGACCAATCAATTGACTGATTTTTGGAATGCAGATCGACGTTAGCGAATTCGTTATTCGTAATCAAAAGGTTGTGCATGTGTTTTTTTTTCAGTGTTTCCTAAAAAAAAAAATGTAATATTTTGTTATTCACTGAGCTGAAACTTCAACAGGTTAGGCTTTGAATATTCCTCTTTGGATATTGAGAACGAACAAAATGCATGAAAAGCAAATGATCCTATGTGCCTTTACAGGTATAGTAGCGTCCATCATTTTAATTTGTGCATTATGTTCCTTTGAAGCAACAAAAGTGCTCAAAATATAAAGAAAAGTGCTGAACAACTAACCTGATGAAGTTTCAGCTCGGTGAATGATGTATATTCCAAGAAAACAATAATCTATAATCTCGATTTGAAACTATAAGTTTCTTTGTCATGTTTTGAATTGGGCCTGAATTCAGCGTCTGAGACGTGTTCTCATTGAGCCGATTGCAGCTATGCGATGTTGCGCACTGAACTTAGAAATATAGCAACAGCGTGCACTTGTGCGTCGTGTCAACGCTCGCACACTTCGTCAAATTAAAAACGAACTACTAACAGAACTTTCCAACGATGCGTCTTAAAAGATGCATCGTTGTCGTTGGAAATGGCCTTTTTTCATTGATTTCTTCAAGATGACAGCTCGCCAGAAAGAATAAATTCACAGGGAGTTTAGCCCCCTTACTATCTTTCAACCAAGTATGCTTTTCAACAATAATTATGTCAGTTACTTTTTGGATAGCTGCAAATGATGGACTGTACCTTTAAATTGGAGAAATCAATAATTTGTTCTTTTTTCGTTTGTATTTTCCCGCCTATAGCTTCTTGGGATGCTGTTCTCATTGTGTCTGTGCTGTGCCATCAGAAGGGCAGACAGGGAGAAATCCTACCCCATCTAGATTACATCCAGTAGCTGTTCTTATGCCAGGGGGTACACTTTATATTGCCATTCAAATACACCAGGGAGTATGAAAGTGGCTGTTCTTATGCCAGGAGATAAACTTAATAATTCAAATACTAGGGGCATAAAATATGGTGTTCTCATGCCAGAGGGTACACTTCATATTGCCATTCAAATACCAGGGAATCTGAAATTAGCTGTTCTCGTGCCAGAGGAAAACTTCATAAATGCCATTCAAATACCAGGGGTTCAAAATTGGCTGTTCTCATGCCAGGGATAACACTTCCTATCACAATTCAAATACCAGGGACTATGAAAGTGGCTGTTCGTGTGACAGAGGGTACACTTATTGCCATTCAAATACCAGGAAGTCCAGAAAATAGTTGGTTTTACTGTTTGAAAAAATGCCACAAAGCACAACCTTTTAAGTTTTTTTATATTTTTTTTTAAAAGCGTCCACTGAATGGACATCAATTTCTGAAGAAAAAAAATTACTTTTCTTTTTAAATTTGGTCAAATATATGCCAGCTAGAAATTCTCATGAGTTATTTCCAAGTTTTGAAAACAGAACTTTTCTTTTGAAAAATGGAAACAAACAAAAAATACTAAGACATAAAATACGAGTGTCACAAATACCTAAAATTATTTGTTTTTAATATGTGAATATGAATTATCCACATTTCATTTTAGGGGAATACATTTAAGACAAACCCAACTCAATGAACTTAACTTTTTTATATATATTACTAAAGTTTGTTAAACTTTTGCCATTCATTACGCTTGAGGGTTGGGTTGCAAACATCTGCATTGCTTTTTTTTTATGGTAAAAAATTCTGAAGTGAATGAATGAAGTTTACAGTGAGATTATGAATTGAAGATAGGAGAGTACTTTAGGGAGAGAATAGTTTTCATGGCAAAAATGTTCAATAAGCAGTTTTTGTAACACTGATTCGTTTAGCGCCAGTTCGTGATTTTTCTTTGTCCACTTGCACCATCTTTGGGCAAATGAATATACAACAAAATACCAGTACGTGTGTGGTTGAATTCCATACACCTCGAGGACAAACAGACAAAGGAAGAACAACATATTCTTTTGTTACAAAGGGTCCTTGGTTGTGAGTCTGTGTGCTTAGTCTATGGGAAAGTGTTACATTATAGGGACAAAGGGAAAGACAATGCCTTGTCCTCGAGTGTTATGTAAAACACGCGCTGTTGGAACATCCAGTGTGGCATTGGGGAAGCACACCTGTTTTTGCTCATGTGTGCTGGTGTTGTTGTCTATGTGTGCAGTGGGCGGGGCCTATTGTATCAATCTCTAGTTAGATTTGAATGTCTGGTCCCCTGACTTCTCTGCTCACACACAAACAGCATGTTTAATTTCACAGGCATGAGGGTTTTTTCAGACTTAAGCCTGAAATCAGATTTGTTTAATCTGAAGGACATTATTATTATAAGAAGAAATTCATCTTCAGAACTTTTGTCCAATTTTTAGACTTTTTTTTTAAAGTGACAATATCATCCCAGTTTCTCCATAATCTCACTGTAAAAAGCAGCCCAATTTTGCTAAATTTGTCGCAATTTTCTATTTAAATTTATTGTCCAGTTTTATCATCTTGTAAATGAACCATGTACATGTACTCTTTTTAGCTGTAATAGATTTTTACTAGAAATTTGTGGTACTAAACAAAAAATGTCTGTAGCGGTAGTATATTTTTTAAAAACAAGTGCTCTTTGGAAACTGTTGTAGAATATGATGTACTCATCAAGATGTAACTATTTTCAAAAGAATAACGTTAGACCTGCATTTAAAGTTCGGAAATGATAGCATCTCAGTTAGTGAGAAGTTTGGATTGTCCAGTTGCCATGGAGATGGCAGCCATGTTGAATCCGGGAGAAGTCCATAGTAACTTGTGTAAGTGTTAACTTCGTTACCAGCAAACAGATAAGTAGCGCTCTTTTGCAATTTTTGGAATTAAACCCACCTTTTACCCCCCCTATTTTCCATAAATTGGCCCACCCCTATGCGCTTTCAATGCATCTAGAATTCCAGCATCAATTTCTATATCAGTGCTCACTGCAAGCAGTACTTGAATCGGTGTACACAACTTGTTCCGCTGAAATGTGAGTAATATTGTCAAAATTCATCAGTAATTTGTTTTTTATCATTAAGTAAAGTACTAAAACATGTTAATTTGTAGTTGCGTATGTATACAGAATGCATGTATAACTAAGTCTTTCAATTCAGAAAACAAAAACAATCTGTTTCATAAAACGGACCAGATAAGTAATCTAAAATGTATTTTCGGCCTGCCCACTCACTAGCCATTTATGGCTCATTCTATCAATTTGGGGCCGCTTTTTTTCTCTGTCCCTGTTACATCTGACATCTATGATATTATAATTCTGATATACATGTACTACTCCTTAATGCAGTGGTCACCCGATAGGCCATCAGCCTCGGTCCAAAATGTTGGCCACCGGTATCAAATGAGGGGAACAATCGTCATAGCGATTTTTGGCAAGGTATACACCTCCAGAGTTGGAAAATATGTGATAGCATTGCAGCGGTGGCAGCTTTTTGGGTGTTGTCACCCTTCCCCCCCCCAAAAAAAATGTCCATCAAAATGCTTGTTCCCACTCTAGGGGCGGTATACCTTACGCATGCGCACGATAACCATTTATGCCCTGATTTGATACTGACCAAACCCCCAGGCTGATGGCCTACAAGAGTGATTATGAATAGCACACTACCTACCCAACAAATAAAAAAAAAAGCTTGAAGTCAGTCTCATCAGTGATATGGCACATTACAAAGTACCAAGGCATTAACGGGGACAGGAGAAAATGTCACAAGTGACAGGAAAAATGTCACACTTTAGACCCAAAATGTATAGAATGACCCTAAGTAAGTTTGATTGTAGTTGGGGGATATATTAAAATGTGACTTTGTTTTTCATATCTAAAAAAAGAACAGGCCAGGTTTTCTTTAATTTCAATGTCCAAGCCAATTTTTGTTATTGTATGTAATGTTTAACATGAAAACGCCTGCGAAAGAATGTAGTATCCAGACGCCACTTCTTTGGTTGTGCACACAGTCTACGGAGAGCCGAGTTCATTTTCAAAGTATTTTCAATCAAAATTGGAAATGTTTCTAATCCCAGATTCATGTCATCAACATTTTTGCAATGACTGACCTTCATTGAGATGATATATGAAGAAAAAAGTGGCGCCAGGATGCAACATTCTTTCCAATGCCTGGCAATGAGAAAGTTGGCTGAAATGTGTCATCCACAATTCGTAACAATGGTAAAAAAAAAATTGGTCACTGAATAATAGACCTGTGGCTTTTCTATAAAGGGAGTCGATAAAATTGTTGACCCTCAAATAGGAATGTTTAGATTTTATCCAAAATTATGTGTAAAACTAATACTATTCAGTATTTGTCTCATGTACATGTATTTAATGTAATTGAGTGTATTTTTGTAACTTCAATGTTTTTGTACTATTGTAGTGATACTAGCTAGAATCGATTATTTGACCAACAGTTTCTTTTTGCTTGTACCCACAATCCGTATCCGAAAAACTACTGTGGCAATGTCATGGAGCTATTAAAGATGTGTCCCCGTGCTAGTCGAGTTTGCAAAAAAAGTAAAATACAAATTTACTGTTATTTTCCTTGAAATATAACGGTTATTCATTTTTGAATGAGACATCAACCAAAAAAAATTCACTGACGTTTCGTTATTGAATTGTTTCTTCACAAAACTTGTGAATTATTGGTTGCCAGACAATCATTCAGCTCTCGCAGGGTGATTTCAAAAACGAAAGGCCTTATTTTCAGAGTGTTGCAGACGCCCGAAATCAGTTTCTTTTCGCTAGAACAACACAAACAAATTGAAAATTTGTTGGGAGACAAAAATCTTTTTTTTTTAAGAGCACGGGTTATCATCTTTAAGCGCACCAACTTACTTAGCGCATACATTTGTACACGTTTGCTTAGCAAAGACGGGCTACCAGCTAAAATATTACATATTGAGCGCAACTGGTTCCCGGCATTGGTTGCTGTGTCTGTAATTTTGCTAATATCTCCATCTGCTTATTACTCCCATGAAAATGAGCCAAGATCTTGCTCAAAAGGTTGTCACATTAACGTTTAAAGAAAATAGCTTAATATTGTTAGCAATCATCTCATTAACTATCTGGGATGCGTTTGTTTATGGCGTAAATCGAGGACACACACGTGCAAAATCATCTATGAATCGAGGACAGGAACCAAATCGAGGACTCCCCTGTTGGAAAACGTGTACAAAACCAATGAGAGCTGTTACAAAAAAAGTATAAACATAGGAAAAGGGAAGAGGAACAAAAGGAAGTTCTCGATTTATACCATGAACAAACGTGTCCGAGTCGGAACAGTTCATCCGCAAAAGGCCCGTTGCATCAGTTGTAGGATTTTTTTTTGTAAAATAGCTTGCACTTCCGATAACGTAAAACTTCCTAGAAGATTTCTTAAGAACGTTGTTGAGAATCCCCGATGCAACGGGCCTTTTGTGGATCAAATTTTATCCCGGATATTAATGAGATGTCTCCTGGTGGCTTCTGGGTACAAGCACATGTTTTTCGTTTTGTACAGAAAGCACGGACGACTGTGTAATGCACACAGCGCTGTCTGCTTCGGTGAATTACGTAGTGCCATAATTTTCTTCAAAGTTAACAAAAACAAAAAGTATTGTACATTTGTATTTATACTCTTCTTGGAAATGTGTAGAATTATCACAAACCAACGCTTGAGATAAAACTATAGGTAATAAAATAAGCGAAAGAGGGTGCTGTACCGATTCCATTTTCCAAGCACAAACTAGAAAAATCCTGTTCATTAAAGCGGTTTAGTACCTTAACTCATTTGTAGACAAAAACTGAAGATCGTTAATAAAAAGGGGCCGTATCATAAGTCCGACGCCTCATGGGTCCGACGCCTCATAAGTCCGAAATTTGCGTCGGACTTATGAGGCATACGATTTATTTATTCCGCCTCATAGGTCCGACGCCTCAAGTCCGACGCCTCATAAGTCCGACGTCAGAAAAACGAGGCGTTTAATTTGTCGGAATTACGAGGCGTCGGACTTGGGAGGCGTCGGACCTATGAGGCGTCGGACTTATGGGCCTTTATTTGGTTAGGGGATACGATTTTGTCGGACTTATGAGGCGTCGGACCTATGAGGCGTCGGACTTGTGAGCGGACCCCAATAAAATGATATGTTTAGGTTGACCACTTTTTGTAAGCCACACCCACCCCAATATGTCGTCACAGATTATATACGGCTCTGTCGTCACAGCGGCCTCTTTCGTTAAAAAAAACACCCCAAAATAACCAAAATGGCCGATTGCCTGGTGCCCAGTCGCATCATCCTCTATTCTGTTTTTAAAATGGAATTACGGAAGCCAGTCTATTAATTGACTGCACTTTTCAGGTCATGAACAGCAAAGGGCGCAGTTGCTACCAAGACATAAAAGAAGTACTCTTTGAAATTTTGTTACATTGCAGTAGATGTTCCTTGTTCTTACCTACCAAGTCTTGCCAATTCTGTCCATTCACAAAATGTCGGAAATCTGCACTTGGATTTTATGGATTAAATTATTGCTATTTCAAAGTATCTCCGCGTGATTTGTGTTCTATGTGAATTCAGCTTGAGGTTTCGATGTTCTTCCGTTGCTATTCATATCTGATAATTTTTGCCCGATACTTGCAATTTTTCTTAATGAATTTTAGCCAAAACCTAAAATCGCGTGTTCAATGGTTTAGCAGATTTTCTGTAGACTTGGGCTACATTTTAGACAGGTTTTTCTCCGCGATGACAACTTTTTTTTTGGTGAGACAGCATTTGTTTAAATTGTTTTGCCTTAATATACTTCCCATGCTTGTTTTACTTTAGTCATAACCAATCATTAGGCGAAATTTCAATGCAGAACAATAGCTATTTAATAAGTTATTGTTCGGGAACCGTTGTGTCTGTTGTTTCTGCGTGTTCAATAGTTGGGAAGATTTTCTCCGTTATGAAAAAAAAAGTAATTTACGGCGACGAAATTTGAATTGATTGCCTTAATATACTTCATAGGCTTGTTTAACTAGTCTTGACCAATCACAAGGCGAATTGTCAATCCATTTCGACAGGTATTTAATAAGTTGTCCCAGGATCGTGTGTGTGTTGTTTCCGCGTGTTTTTGTTGGGCAGATGTTCAACATATTTTGACTGATTTAACCCCAAATTGTCGTCGAAATTTCATTTTCAAAAGCACATCTGTCCAAAAATCGAATTGGAATGTGGTCTATGATCCCTAAGGCATCTTTTCCAGCAAGTTTCAGGCAATTTCATTTGTTTGCCAAATTTGAAAAAAGGCAAGGGGTTTAGTTTTACATTTTGATCCAAATTTGGCCAAAAATTGACTTTTCTCCAAACAATGCAGAAATTCCTTTGGAGGTAACAGGAGCATCGATCAACATTCAAACTCCCAATACTTGTATTTTGAATATTTGGGCAAAAATCATCTTGTTTTGGAGAAGACAAATTAACATTTTTGAGTGATTTTACCCCAAATGTTGATCGAAATTTCATTTTTAAAGGCACATCTGTCCATAAATCGAATTGGGATGTGTTCTGGGATCCCAGGCATCTTTCCAGCAAGTTTCAGGAAATTTCATTTTTTTGCCAAATTTGAAAAACAAAATGCAAGCGGTTAGCCTTACATTTGATCCAATTTTGCCAAAGAATGACTTTTCTCCAAAAAAATGCAGAAATTCCTTTGGAGGTAAGAGGAGTATCATTCAACATTCAAACACCCAATATTTTAAAGATTTGGGAAACAAATCATTGAGTTTTGGAGAAGACAAATTAACATTTTTAACTGATTTTACCCCAAATGTTGGTCGAAATTTCATTTTGAAAGCACATCTGTTATTACATCGAATTAGAATGTGTTCTATGATCCCTCAGGCATCTTTCCAGAAAGCTTCAGGCAATTTCATTTTTTGGCCAAATTTGTATAAAAATGCAAGGGGTTAGCCTTACATTTTGATCCAAATTTGGCAAAAAAATGACTTTTCTCCAAACAATGCAGAAATTCCTTTGGAGGTAAGAGGAGCATCAATCAACATTCAAACACCCAATATTTTCAAGATTTGGGCAAAAATCATCTGGTATTGGAGAAAACAAATTAACATTTTTGACTGATTTTACCCCAAATGTTGGTCGAAATTTCATTTTGAAAGCACATTTTTCCATAAATCCAATTGGAAGTTTCAGGCAATTTCATTTTTTGGCCAAATTTGAAAAAAATGCAAGGGGTTAGCCTTACATTTTGATCCAAATTGGCTAAAAAATGACTTCTTTCCAAACAATGCAGAAATTCCTTTGGAGGTAAGAGGAGCATCATTCAACATTCAAACACCCAATATTTTCAAGATTTGGGGAAAAAATCATATTGTTTTGGAGAAGACAAATTAACATTTTTGACTGATTTTACCCCAAATGTTGGTCGAAATTTCATTTTGAAAGGCACATCTGTCCCTAACTCGAATTGGAATGTGTTTTGGGATCCCTCAGGCATCTTTCCAGAAAGTTTCAGGCAATTTCATTTTTTGGCCAAATTCGAAAAAAAAATGCAAGGGGTTAGCCTTACATTTTGATCCAAATTGGCTAAAAAATGACTTCTTTCCAAACAATGCAGAAATTCCTTTGGAGGTAAGAGGAGCATCATTCAACATTCAAACACCCAATATTTTAAAGATTTGGGGAAAAATCATATTGTTTTGGAGAAGACAAATTAACATTTTTGACTGATTTTACCCCAAATGTTGGTCGAAATTTCATTTCGAAAGGCACATCTGTCCCTAACTCGAATTGGAATGTGTTCTGGGATCCCTTAGGCATCTTTCCAGAAAGTTTCAGGCAATTTCATTTTTTGGCCAAATTTGAAAAAAAATGCAAGGGGTTAGCCTTACATTTTGATCCAAATTTGGCTAAAAAATGACTTCTCTCCAAACAATGCAGAAATTCCTTTGGAGGTAAGAGGAGCATCATTCAACATTCAAACACCCAATATTTTAAAGATTTGGGGAAAAAATCATATTGTTTCGGAGAAGACAAATTAACATTTTTGACTGATTTTACCCCAAATGTTGGTCGAAATTTCATTTCGAAAGGCACATCTGTCCCTAACTCGAATTGGAATGTGTTCTGGGATCCCTTAGGCATCTTTCCAGAAAGTTTCAGGCAATTTCATTTTTTGGCCAAATTCGAAAAAAAAATGCAAGGGGTTAGCCCTACATTTTGATCAAAATTTGGCCAAAAAAATGACTTCTCTCCAAACAATGCAGAAATTCCTTTGGAGGTAAGAGGAGCATAAATCAAAATTCAAACACCCAATATTTTCAAGATTTGGGCAAAATTCATCTTGTTTTGGAGAAAACAAATACAAATTTTTGACTGATTTTACCCCAAATGTTGGTCGAAATTTCATTTTGAAAAGCACATCTGTCCATAAATCCAATTGGAATGTGTTCTGGGATCCCTTAGGCATCTTTCCAGAAAGTTTCAGGAAATTTCATTTTTTGGCCAAATTTGAAAAAAATGCAAGGGGTTAGCCTTACATTTTGATCCAAATTTGGCCAAAAAATGACTTCTCTCCAAACAATGCAGAAATTCCTTTGGAGGTAAGAGGAGCATCAATCAACATTCAAACACCCAATATTTTCAAGATTTGGGCAAAAATCATCTGGTTTTGGAGAAAACAAATTAACATTTTTGACTGATTTTACCCCAAATGTTGGTCGAAATTTCATTTTGAAAGGCACATCTGTTAATAAATCGAGTTGGAATGTGTTCTATGATCCCTCAGGTATCTGTCCAAAAAGTTTCAGGCAATTTCATTTTTTGGCCAAATTTGAAAAAAATGCAAGGGGTTAGCCTTACATTTTGATCCAAATTTGGCCAAAAAATGACTTCTCTCCAAACAATGCAGAAATTCCTTTGGAGGTAAGAGGAGCATCAATCAACATTCAAACACACAATATTTTCGAGATTTGGGCAAAAATCATCTGGTTTTGGAGAAAACATATTAACATTTTTGACTGATTTTACCCCAAATGTTGGTCGAAATTTCATTTTGAAAGGCACATCTGTCCATAAATCGAATAAGAATGTGTTCTGGGATCCCTTAAGCATATTTCTAGCAAGTTTCAGGCAATTTTATTTTTTGGCCAAATATGAAAAAAAAAGCAAGGGCCTTACATTTTGATCCAAATTTGGCCCCCCAAAAAAGACTTCTCTCCAAACAATGCACAATTTCAAGATTTGGGCAAAAATCATCTTGTTTTGGAGAAGACAAATTAACATTTTGACTGATTTAAACCAAAATGTTGGTCGAAATTTCATTTTGAAAGGCACATCTGTCCATAAATCCAATTAGAGTGTGTTCTGGGATCCCTTAAGCATATTTCTAGCAAGTTTCAGGCAATTTCATTTTTTGGCCAAATTTAAAAAAAAATGCAATTACTTCTCTCCAAACAATGCAGAAATTCCTTTGGAGGTAAGAGGAGCATCAATCAACATTCAACACCCAATATTTTAAAGATTTGGGGAAAAAAATCATATTGTTTTGGAGAAGACAAATTTACATTTTTGACTGATTTTACCTCAAATATTGGCCGAAATTTCATTTTCAAAGGCACATCTGTCCATAAATCCAATTGGAATGTGGACGAAATCAAGCAAAAATTATATTTTTCCCCACTAATTATTGCCCAAATCTTTAAAATTGTTGGTGTTTGAATACCGATTATGTTCGTCTAGCATCAAAAGTTTTTTGTTGTGAGTCGTTTGCCGAATACTTCTTCATAAACTAAATTTAATGAAAATTGTAGGATTAACCCCTTGAAATTTTGTTATTAATTGGGGTAGAAGAATAACTGACCAAATTTTTTTTGGCTTCAGCTGTTTTGGAAGGGAGTTAAATAAATCACTCTTGAACAGACATAAAAGATTGTCGACTACCACGAATACATTTGTTATAAAAAAACAATGTTGTACAGTTTATTTAGAACGTTCAGTACATAATCTGCTTTTGTCACAGCCCCGTATGGTAGGAAGGTGAAGGGCCTGAAGCCAAGACTGGGGCAAAATCTAGGTTTAGGAAACGCTCACAGAATACAAAATAGACGAAATGGCCGCCCTATTAGAACTGTAACCAAGCCGGTACAAGTCTTCTTATTTAGCAAGTCCACTCGCCAGTCGCAAGCTCTTCAAATGATGTGTATCAAGAGGTATTCCTTTGTCATTGTTCAACCGTGGATGGACTTGTGACCGACTTGAATACAATTCGTCTGCCATACAATGTGAACAAATCTGTGTTTTTTTACATCAATTTCATTGCAAAGTTTTGCTCTTTTTCTCTCGTCAAAATTTGATTTCTTGCTTCATAATCTCTCCATCTGCAGCTTTAGTCAAGCAAATTCCTCCCCTCAAATCTTTTTTAAAGGGCACTTGGCCTTTTTTTGGGGTAACTTTAGGGCTTTTGTCATTGATCAATTCTTGAGAATTGCCGAATATGCACATGAGCCTCAAGTATATTATGTTCTCTTTTTTTGACAATTATTTCTTGAAACTTTTTTCTTATTGTAGGTTCACAACTGCGTCCATGCAGAGGATGCTTCTAGTACATGCTACACAATTCATCTAGAACAACGCATATCTACACTTGGAATCTGCAAAAACATTCAGCCAAACCAACGGATTTTTTGTGTCCCTTTTTGATATGCAAATTCTTACACTAAAATACATTTTCTCTTCCTTTTTTTTTTTTTTTTTTTACAAAGACAGCCATATTTATTTGTTTGCATCTCTACAAATGACATTTTGTACAAATACTTCCAAGCTAAAATAGTGGATGAAAAAATGGTAAAATATGTAAGCTAACCTTACAAAAATACATGCTACTGAGTTGAAATATTTTACTTGGCAATTGGAGTTGTATAACTGCATCTAAAAATTGGAAGAAATAAAATTGCCAAACGGATATTACTAGTGCAGAATTAAGTATATATATAATAAGTCAAATAAATGCTTGGATCAGTTTCACAGCAGATGAGTAGAATTATGGAAACGTTAATTTGGATGGTTAAGTTTTGTTCACAAAAAGTGTAGACAAACTCGGGCACGTGCCCACTGGACGCTCATGGGGCCCCCATTCATGGGAAACAAATGTGAACAATAGCTAGCACATTATAGACCCGCCATGGAAGGGGGCCACGTGATTGTATCACGTGTTAGCGTGCCCAGTTTAGTCTATTAGATATAGGTTTTGTTAACTGAAAAAAGGGATAATCTTGTGGAATTTAAACAAGGGATAATCCAATTAACAGCTCAACAAATCAGTCGTGCAACTTTTGTGAATAAAGTAACAGTGACGTCATAAAAACAAAACAGAATGCGTTATCAGCCTACCGTTTTATAAAAAGAAAAAAATTGTACACTGTAACATTTCGGTAAACTCTAAAATTCTAGAAACGTTTTATGGACAGAATACTGACATCAAATATGTTTGTACACATTTTTTTTTTCACGAGTGTAATACAAATGCCATAATTAAACCTCACTTCTGTTAAAATATTCATACAGAGCTATATTACATAATATAAGCTATTACAATATCTAAGAATATCTAATGCTATTCTACACATATACATTGACAGTATTGAAACTAGAGCCTCTTGTTTTAGTGCAAAGCTTGGTGGTGATCAAGGTTTTGATGATTTTTGTCTCAGGGAAAATTTTTTCAGAGAGTTTCCAAAAAAGGAAACGTCATTGGCAAGAATAAACTGTATGAAGTATTTCTGAAGATAATACAAGGTTTTCTTTCACATTTTACAATATTTGAAACTGCATCAGTCCAGTCTGACACTGGCCCGGTTCTTAAAAAATATGCTATTTCAAACTTTGGTACAAACGGCAAGAAAGGTGTTCTTCAAAGATATATATTGGTATACTACAGATGAAATACTAGCAAAACGTCCACTTCCATCATCATTACTAGAATGGTATGGCAAGCATGCAGTATTTAGTATATTATTTAAAAGCTATTTCAATTTTCAACGTGGTAACGGTTTATATATCACACCCTATATTTTGTGAACTTGATATAAAACGTGGTATATCATCAAGTATTAGAGAAAATAGTTATATTGCATTGTGTGAGTTAATGGGCGTCCATGGCACACGCATAGTGATAATTAGCCAAGCTGGTGTATAAAGGATTTGTTTGTCAATATATTGACAATATCAGAATTGATAATAAGCCAATTTGCCGATATCGACAAAAATATCACAAGTTCAATATATTAATATTTATAAGAAACATGACTCGATGCATATGCCATGTGTACATAACATGCAGGACAATATTATCAAACTGGAAATTTGTATTTAAAATTAGATATGTAGAATATCTACTTTTTGACAAAGTGTTTTAGTACTTCTAATTTAGGTATTGCTGGTTCTGTCTTTTTAAAAAGGATTTTTGGGCAGTCTAAGATATTAATACAAAGACATTCAAAAATGGAAAAAAAAAATGATATGTACTTGGAAATACATGAACATTATGAAAACTCAAATGTCCATGCTCTAAACAAGGCAAATGTCATACAGCGCAAAGTACACGTAAGCTAGCTATGCGTTTAAAATCTGCAACCATTTTACTGAAACTTGTGTTCATTTATAACCTTTGCAAAACTGGACTATGTTGCAGCACCAACCAGCGAGTTCACATTTTTCAGTGAGTAAGGACTCTGTGCATGAGTAACATTTTGTTACTCAAAACTCAGGACTCAGTATACAAAACCAAAACGATTTACCATTTGGTTTATATGTATTATCCTTTCCATACAAATTTTTGGAACACAGTACTTTTTTTCTTGACAAAGTCACACTTGTTAAACTAGTTCGTTCTTACACTAGTCCTTGGCGAGTAGTGGACTTTTTCAACTCGAGAACTAGAGAAGAAATTACTCGTGAGTAGTCATGTACTCGTGAATAGTCAAGTGCTCGTGAGTGGTCAAGTACTCCTGAGTAGTCATGTAATCATGAGTAGTCAAGTGCTCGTGAGTAGTCAAGTACTAGTGAGTAGTCAAGTACTAGTGAGCACTCAAGTATACTCGTGAGTAGTCAAGTATTCATGAGTAGTAAAGTGCTTGCGAGTAGTCAAGTACTCGTGAGCACTCAAGTATACTCATGAGTAGTCAAGTACTCGTGAGTAGTAAAGTACTTGCAAGTAGTTAAGTACTCATGAGCACTCAAGTTTACTCATGAGTAGTCAAGTACTCGTGAGTAGTCAAGTACTCGTGAGTAGTAAAGTACTTGCGAGTAGTTAAGTACTCATGAGCACTCAAGTTTACTCATGAGTAGTCAAGTACTCGTGAGTAGTAAATTACTCGTGAGTAGTCAAGTATTCGTGAGTAGTTAAGTACTCGTGAGTAGTTGACAAATCACCAGGACGAGTTGCATAAGTACTAGGTACTCGCGCATTGGTATCTTACACCAACACCAACCTACTTTCAATGTCAAATGTCTAATTTAAAATTGTCCTACAGTTAGAAAAAAAACTGAAGCAAAAGCATAAATTATACACTGTTTTCCGACCATTTCAAATACACCAAGTATTTTGAAAACATGATAAAAGTGTCACTGGAGACGATACAACTATGCTAAGTACCAATACACAGTCAAATTTTCTGTACAAATATTAGCTTAAATCCGCAACTCATAAAAATCTTCTTTACATACAACATGAACTATTAAGAGATGTAAAAAAATCATTACCATGATTTTCCCCCTTTTTTAAATGTTAAACAAGTAAGTTACATATACATGTACACTTCAAATTTCTGCACCACGCTTGAGAGAATACCCAACTGCGTGTTCACTAATCTTTATACAAGTAAAACTGAGTAATGTCAGGGAATGTGTACTTTTCCACGTGCAGTTGATGCTAACTTAGCATCTGAAAAAAGATCAAACTGTACGTGGACAGTTTGAGGTGAAAGGTGAAAGGTTAAAAGTTCAACAGAGCTCAGTATTGAAATATGAAAAAAAACCTCTTTGAATCACTCGCAATCCATCACCAGACTACCCTTGCCCGCCATTTTGTAAACAGTTTGGACTTTTTTTCCAACTGCGTACCAACAATTCTCATGAAATTACCAACTTGATAAAACCCTTACTTAAAGGGAAAGTACAACATTTGCTTTTGCTGCAATTTTTGGACTTAAATGGATTTGAAGGATTAGTATGTTATAGAAAATATTGTTAAACTGCCTTGTTTCACGTTTTGGGCTTGTAGATGCTGGAAAAACCAAGAAAACCAATCATATTCTTGTAGTCTGGCTCCCTGACCCCACTTAAGATGAAACGGAGCAATTTTAGACTTTGGAGAATTGTAAGGTCAGAGAATCGATCTAGCAGGCTTGTACTCCTTCACGGGTGTGTAATTATTTGCAAAGAAAATTCGAAATAACTAAATATGAAAACTTAGAAGCAGTTTTTGAAAAAAAGCCAATTTTCTCCAATGCTAGTCGGCTGACCAGCGTTGGAAAAATACAAGTTTACTTGAAAATGTTAGCACATCAAGAGCCACGATTTTACAGGATGCTTTGGACTAATCCAGTAGGTATTTCGTGATAATTTGGTCATTTTGTTTTTTGATGTTTGCAAATGTTGTATCTTCCCTTTAACTATCACACTACAACTTTTTTCATCCTCCACGCAATCTACACTTTGGCACTGCAAAAAGGGTGTGTTCGATTAGCTTCCTGGTGTATACACTAGGATGCCATGAAAGGAGGTCAATGGAAGGCTGCCGCATGTTTTTTTTCGCCAGGCATTCTGGAAAATTCAGGTCATTACACCCGGGCACCCAGCTATGTTTTTATCTGCAGCACACATCGTCAATGGATCATGATTATTCAGCTAGTTCGATGTTTATTCATAAGAAAATAACAATGACGTCACACCATTGCTATCACTCAGTCATGCATGTACATTAAAGCATTTCTTTGAATGGCTTCCGTCGAGCTGCCACAGTGGCCTAGTGGATAGTGGAATGAACTATGGATCGCAGGAGCTGTGGTTCGAACCCATGTTCATTTTCATCAAATATTTTTGTTGGTTGGGATAAGTTTAATTGAAGGGAAACACTACGAGAACCTAAGTGTTCCATCCACACAGCGTGATGAATATTCATGTTATAGGGTGCGTGATGTGATTGGTTAAAATAGGATGTATGCTGCAAACAAAATTATGCAAGCAGCCATCAGAGACCGGTCGCGAGCTGGGGTAGTGGTGGGTCACCGTGGGTGACACAGGGGCAGACATGAGTATCACGTAATGGCTAATCGAACGCTCTGGTGTAAGTTTTACTTACAAGCTACTCAAACACACCTGTATCCAGCCATGCAAATGAGTTGACAACACTCGACTGCCCATTGGGCGTTTCCTATCACATGATTAGAAAAGGCAAAAGTGATTCTGTGTGTTGTTTGTGGTCTGTGCAAGTCAGGAAATTTAATATTTCAATACTGAGCTCTTTTAAAAAATTTAGTTTTATTTTACAACTTTTGTAAGAATTTCTTTTTTTTTTAACTTACAATTACATTCACTGTTAATTTTACTGACTTAATAAGACCATTGAAGACAGTGTTGAACACTTGACGCACCACTGTAATTTTTTTTTTTTCCTTTTTTTTTTTTTTACCTTGTTTTTCTTTGTATTCCAGGAAACGATATACACAATTATTTTTTATTGCAGCAGCTCACCCACAATGCACCATAACAATACACTCTCTCGCACCAGGATCAAGGTAATCTGGAGGGATAAAAAGATGGAAAATCAATAACAGATACAGACAACTTTCTTTCCAAAACATTGCAGGATCATTTTGTGCTTCAGTGTTCATATGTAGGGTAGTACTTTCTTGAAACTTGGTAAGGAAGGGCAACAGTTTTTGTGCAAACTGAGACAAGTGACAGTATTTATGTCGTCCTCAAACTTGAAAATAATTTTGCCATTAGTCTTCGTTTGTCAGTATCAAATTTTGCTAACAAACCACACACGGAAACTGACTAGGTGCATAATAATAATTTTAAAGTTGAACAAAGAAATTGACTTGGAGCGGGGTTTGAACCTGCGACCTCCAGACTGGCGTTCCGGTGCTCTACCGAGTTATCCAGGACTTTTTTGGCAGTTCCGCATTTTGTCAATTTCATGGGGGATTTCTAAAATTGAAATTACACTTTCCTTGACTCTTTGATTTCAGTTTCAACAGTGCTGTAGTCATGTCCATTACGAGTCCAGTCGCAAGTAACAATGGATGAACAAACAACAAAGGAATGCCTTTGTTGCAGCTTATTTGAGTAACTTGAGACTTGTGATCATTAGGGTTCCAAGCAATTTATGGAATATAAACTTCCCTGATTTTCCTAGTCTAGGGGCTAGACATTGTTTGTTTGATACTCAATAAACTGCGGCCGCGATAACCCGCCACCACAAGAGGGCATTATCATGACCAACCATATCAGCCACGAACCCGTGAGAAACAACGTCTAGGTCAAATGAGTCGTTTGTCGGGAATTTTTATGTGGAGAAACAGGCCAAAATAGGGCCACTTCATCACATCACTTCATCACATTTGTTGGTGTTTCAACTTCCATAGTTTTTGAACTAAAGATGGTATCAGCATGCGGTTTTCACAGCAGTAATGCTGAGATTGTGCTCTTTTGAAATTTGTAATAAAACAGAATTTGACCAGGGTCGACAAACGACTCATGTTGCTTGATCCCATCACAATTGCTTAAATTTCCCACCGCAAAAAGAGGGGAAACGTGTGCGCATGCGCTACTTCTGCAGGCAATTACGGTGCATTCTCAGTCTCACGCATACTTTGCACCACAAAACAGCTGACCAGTGAAGTTGCACAAAAGTCTTGCTGCATCTTGTGTGCTACTGGAAGAAATTTAAGAGTTTGGTTCAGAATTACATATGCGTCAGAATTACATATGCGTCGCATATGTTAGGCTGAACAGGTGCGCGCGCATTACACAACCCATACGAATCGGCCCAGACGTTGTGCCTCACGGGTTCATGGGCGATATGGTTGGTCGTGATGACGCCCTCTCGTGGTGGCGGGTTATCGTGGCCGCGGGTTATCAAGTATCAAACAAACAACGTCTAGCCCCTAGACTACCTATTTCCCTGGGAAAGTTCCATATTTCCATGAGAAATATTTTCACTTTAATGAGTTTGCTGGGAAGTTAAGAGGTGGTCGCAACAAAAGCAACTAAGATACTGATAATACACCTGCAACTTGTTGACAAGCGAGGGCCTCCCAACCCTTATATTCATCCATCTGGTCCAGGTAATGTCCGGTTTTCCGTATTTAAGTATATTTTTACTCTGGTTGCAAGAATACATAGGCATCTATTTTCTCTGTGTAATTGACTTTTGTGATTATAGAAATTTGTATCTATGTGATTACTTTTGATTGGATACTCCTTCGAGTATATATGTAAAGGTACCACTAAGGAGACACGTTATCGTAATTTCTTCGCACGATGGGAGACATCGGTCATTAGGGAGACATTTTCATGTCTCCCTAATGTCACAGCCCCCCTTTAGAGGCACAATTTTACTGTCGCAATTAGGTTATATTTGTTGCTCGTGGTCTAATTAGTAAACATACCGAAATTCGTGGAAAAAGGACAAGGGAATATTGGGTTAGGGCACATTGAAGTTTGAAAAACTTTGTGCACAAGTCTATGGGGATGTCTCCCAAATGTCCAATCCAGGGTAATTATTATTGTTTCCATTTCCTGTCAAATTCTCTTGAGTTTTCCCCGAATTTTGCTGTTTTTCCTAAATGCCCTAATTTTCCATGACTGAAAAAAATGGAAACTCATTTTCAACACTTTTTCCTGATTTGTAGAGTGGCTAAGAACCCTGACAAATGAGTTTCAACATACGACTGGGGTTCATTAGATACCCCGCCCCCTTTTCCAGTAGCCCCTCCCCTGTATCCTTCGCCCATCCTGCATACTGTCTCACCTCAGTTTCAGCCTGTGCCGATGGGTCATCAATCGTAATCATCAGTGAGGTTTCGTAGCAAGAACACGGTAATCACCATTAGTAGAACCTGCGGTAGAAATCAAACCCAAAAAGTCAAATCCTGTTCCTAAAATATACAGGGTGGGTAAAAAAAAAAACGAAACCTAAATGTCGGGACCACTGTTTTAGTGAAGTTCTGAATGTAGCAATTTCAAAATCTACGATATGAAAGTTTAATTCATAAGCTTTCTTTTAGTACAAGAATCATTCAAATCACTCATGTACTTTTCAAGTCACAGACTTTTTTAAACACAAGCACCATTTTAAAGTTCTGTCCACAGATCACAAAAAGGTATAAAGTGTTCTTTCAGCAAAACGAAAACAAATCACATAGGGATGTGTGTGAATTATTTTCGTTTTGCCGACAGTATGCACACCTTTTGTGTGATCCGTGAACAGAACTTTAAAACGGTGGTTGTGTTTAACATTTCGTAACTTGAAAAGTACATAAGTGATTTGAATGATTCTTGTTCTAACTGAAAGCTTATGAATTGGGCTTTCATATCCTAGATTTTGAAAGTGCTACATGCAGAACTTCACTAAAACAACAGTCTCGACATTTGGGTTTCCTTTTTTTTAAGTCACGCTGTATTTGAGCAAATTGGAAGAAATGCACAAAAATTCTTCCACCGAAGTTACCACTATTTGACTTCATGCGGTGTCTTTCCACACACTGCCTCACTCTGGAACATCTTACCTACGTACATGTGTATCTTGCTCCCAGTTGATTTAGATCCGTCCCAGTTCAAATGTTGCATAAATACCTATCTTTCTTCTTTAAGTATTTTTTCCTTTTCTTAGATTTCCTTTTCTATCCCTTCTTTATGTAGCCCTCACCGTGAGTGGTCCTGTAAAGCCTTGTGATGCATACAGTGGCGCACCACGGATTTGGGTTTGGGGGGGGGCCTTAAAAAAAATTTCAAAAAATGTTGCCCAAAATTTGTGGCCGTAAAAAAAAAAAAAAAAAATTCGGGGGTGACCGCAGACTATTTTGACGTTGGTGGTGCCAATTACATCCCTATTATACTACTCGAAAATAGTCCGCATATATAAAACCAAGGTAAAATCGTGGCACTAAAAAAAAAAAATTCCCCCCCCCCCAAAAAAATTGACAACCTCTTGCCCCCCCCCCCCCTCGGTGCGCCACTTGATGTACAACTCTCATTATAAGGTAATTGGGGAATCAATTTATGAACTTGAACATTCCATTATTTTAGTTTTTACCCCCATTTTACTGGGGTTGCAACCCTCCTCTAACCCCCCTCTAGATCCGCTACAGCTGCTGAACATTCACAGTGAAGCTCACCTGAAGAACTGCTATTCCAATTCCTACTCCACCAATGAACCATATATACTCCAGGAAAGTACCGTACAGTGCGTCAAAACAACCCTGTTGACACCAAAAAAAAAAGGTTACTGAACAAATCAATTGTAAATACACGTACAATACATGGCATTTAAAAAATTTGATATACTACAAAAATAAAGAGTTTTGCTAAGGGAATAAATATGTGCTTTTGAAGAATTGTTATTACTTGTAAGGACTCGCTAGGACTTGTGAGGACTTGTGGTGACTTGCAATGACTTGTAAGAACTTGTGAAGACTTGTGAGGACTTGTGAGGTCTTTAAAACCGGCTAGGGGGCCTTAACGTAGATCCCCAATTCCTGACTTGCGATGACTTACGATGACTTGAGATGACCTGTGAGGACTTATAAGGATTTGTGAAGACTAGCGAGGACTTGCAATTTCTTGCGGTCTTGTGAAGACATGTTATTACTTGTGAGGACTTGCTAGGACTTGTTGTGATTTGCAATAACTTGTGAGGACTTGTGAGGACTTGTGAGGAAGGACTTGCCAGGTCTTGTGAAGACTTGTTATAACTTGTAAGGCATTGCTATGACTTGTGAGGACTTGTGGTGACTTGCAATGACTTGTGAGAACTTCAGAAGAGTTGTGAGGACTTGTGAGGTCCTGTGAAGACTTGTTATTACATGATAGGACTTGCGAGGAATTATTAAGACTTGTTATTACTTGTGAGGACTTGCTAGAAGTTGTGAGGACTTGTGGTGATTTGCATTGACTTTCGAGGACTTGTGAGAACTTGTGACAACTTGTGAGGTCTTGCAAGGACTTGCAAGATCTTTTGAAGACTTGTTATTATTTGTAAGGACTCACTAGGACTTGTGAGGACTTGTGGTGACTTGCAATGACTTGTGAGACCTTTTGAAGACTTGTGAGGACTGATGAGGTCTTGCAAGGTCTTGTGACGACTTGTGAGGTCTTGCAAGGACTTGCAAGGTCTTGAGAAGACTTGTTATTTGTAAGGACTTGCTTATACTTGTGGTGACTTGCATTGACTTTCGACGACTTGTGAGAACTTGTGACGACTTGTGAGGTCTTGCAAGGACTTGCAAGGTCTCTTAAAGACTTGTTATTACTTGTAAGGACTTGCTAGGACTTGTGGTGATTTGCATTGACTTTCGAGGACTTGTGAGAACTTGTGACGACTTGTGAGGTCTTGCAAGGACTTGCAAGGTCTTGTGAAGACTTGTTATTACTTGTAAGGACTTGCTAGGACTTGTGAGGACTTGGGCTGACTTGGGGGACTAGTGAGGACTTGTAGTGGACTCGCTTACATCAAAAAAAATGGTTCTCTCCTCAAAGTGCCCCCAACCCGGCCTACCTGTGAATGCCTAAACTCGTTAGGATTCTTTTCCTTTATCTGGCAGGTTAGGAATTTTTCAAAGTCCTCAGTCTCGATGCAGCAGGATTCCGGTACCGTCTGGTTGCGGATGGGGTTCAGCGGGGTTCTCACCTCCTTATACCACTGGCTCCGCTGCCAATCTGTGTGGTTGCTGTTGCCGCAGCACATGAGCTGCACAAGAGAACAAGAGACAGATAGATTAAGACTGCCGGTGATCACCTTCCAAACAAATTCAAAAAGTTCCTACAAAACCAATATCTTCCAACAACATCACCGCCTCTTGGTTAACTGCTTGTTGCCAAACTTCGTTTCGTCACTAACCAGTTCTTGCATACTGTCGACGGCTTTGACAATTCCCGTTTTTTCCTTGGTGTAACTACTCTCGACTGGCTCGCCCAGCTTCAACTTGACATAGTCTTTGACCTGCACAAAATGGGTAAAAAAAAAACAGGAAAGGAAATTTGTAAGGTACAGTGTACATGTAGTAATTGGAAACTTTCAGTCAATAGAGGGCAGTCAATACCAGTCAATATAATACACATATTGATCAACATACTGTGACATACTCCACTAATGCCCTTACTTGTACCGGTAGGTCACTAAAGGCACTAGTGGTTAAAGTCATTATATATTGTAACCAACTCTGAGATGTATACACATGCAGGCGCCCTTATCATACACGTAGGTCAAGATACGATACTGTGACAGGGCACTAGTTTACACTAGTGCCCTTATTGCCAGTCAATATACATGATATATATGATACAATGTATCTGCAACACAACATCTACTGTGATCAATTCTGGCATCAACAGCCTCACTAGTGACCTCACCATATGCCAATAAATGATATAATGTGACAATATTTGATAAAATGTGCACTAGAGCCCATGTTTCTAGTCAATAGGCATGACAACTTACCTGTTCAGTGTATGAGAATGCCAGGGCCATGCAAACAATCTCTGCAAGGAACAGGAAAAGTAGGCCGACAAAATACTGCAATAAAAGACAAGAACAAAACGATTATCACAAAAACAAAATCAAGCCAATTGCATTTAAAATTGCACAAGAAACAGAACATACATTTGTGAAGTGCTGCTTATCTTCTTGGGCAAGGCACTTTACCACAATTGCTCTCTCCACTGAGGAGTATAAATGGGTACCTGTGAAGGTAGAGGCCAGATTGCCCTGATCTCAAGCTGCTGCAGAAAACTGGTCTAATGGCCTGGTGAACTGAGGTCATGATTGTGAAGTGGTGCTTATGTTCTTGGGCAAGGCACTTTACCACAATTGCCTCTCTCCACCAAGGAGTATAAACGGACACCTGTGAGGGTAGAGGCCAGATTGCCCTGATCTCACTCAAGCTGCTGCAGAAAACTGGTCTAATGACCTGAAGAACTGAGGTCATGATAGTGAAGTGGTGCTTTTGTTCTTGGGCAAGGCACTTTACCACGATTGCCTCCACCAAGGAGTATAAATGGGCACCTGTGAGGGTAGAGGCCAGATTGCCCTCTCACTCAAGCTGCTGCAGAAAACTGGTCTAATGACCTGAAGAACTGAGGTTATGATTGTGAAGTGGTTCTTATGTTCTTGGGCAAGGCACTTTACCACGATTGCCTCCACCAAGGAGTATAAACGGACACTTGTGAGGGTAGAGGCCAGATTGCCCTGATCTCACTCAAGCTGCTGCAGAAAACTGGTCTAATGACCTGAAGAACTGAGGTCATGATAGTGAAGTGGTGCTTTTGTTCTTGGGCAAGGCACTTTACCACAATTGCCTCTCTCCACGGAGGAGTATAAATGGACACCTGTCAGGGTAGAAACCAGATTGCCCTGATCTCAAGCTGCTGCAGAAAATTGCTGTAATTGCCTAGTGAACTGAGGTTATGGTTGTAATGGTTGTGTAGTGGTGCTTGTTCTTGGGCAAGACACTTTACCACAATTGCCTCTCTCTCCACCAAAGAATCTAAATGGGCACCTAAAGAGACCAGATTGCCATGGACTCAAGCTGCTGCAGGAAATTATTCATTACTCTAATCTGGCTAGATCAGAACCCTCGTAATGAAATCGGAGACTGGAAAGTGTGAGATATATTTACAGTGGGAAGTTTTAGGGGATTTTCATTCAATGGATATCTTTTTTGCAGGAACGATCAACAGGAAATCTGCGAAAGAGATAATGTGCTGTAGGGGAAAATGGAACCGAAACTTGTTTCTCTGACAAACCATACAATGATGATCAAGAATGAAACCAACTGTATCCAGGGCTCAGTGTCAAGGGCCGCTTATTGCTTGGCATATTTGTGTATGCAAACAAAATCAGATGGGAACCTGTTACAATTCGTCAGCAACACCACGAAGTAACACCCATGTACATACCAGTAAAAGCATTCGGAGAAAACGGCATCTTAAGTTGAACGCCTTCTAAAACAACACTTTGCATCAAAACAGCAGAGTATTTTCAGTTGGGTTCCTCGTTGTGAACACTTGACGAATTGAATTTATTAAATCTGCTGTTTTTCACCCGTTTGTGTATTAAATCAACAAAAAATAAGAGAAAAAAGGTGAGTGTTAGTTCGTGAAACCGAAAAGGCTGCGAAACTGTAAATTTTCGTTTTAACGAAGTAACACTCTTCAATGTATATTACACGAGGAAAGTGCAACTTCAGGTCAGCGCGTGCGCTCATACAAGGAGAGTGTTACTTTGTGAAAACGTTTTTGCTCACATTTGATCAGAGTGCACGCCATGCATTGCAATGGTAAATGGAACTTGAGTGCTACTTCGTGAAAACGAAAATTGTCACTTTTGCGCAAAAGTTGCCATGGATAATTAGCGTAATTATTAAAGTAAAGCTCTTGAAGCTTTGAAACTTCGTGCAATGGTAGGCCTTGATGAATAATGTTTAAAAATGTAAAAAACTGAAAATCGAAAAAAATATGGTTTAACACGTGGAGTGTTACTTCGTGGTGTCGGTGACGAATTGATACCTGTATATGGCATGACATTTTGGCAGGTGGTGGCGTAGCAAGGCATTTGGGAGATAGCCCTCCCCAGCCCTCCCCCGACCAAAAACAGACAAAAACACAAAAGGGGGAGGAGTAGTCGCGCATCTGATCAACATTCTGATCACGCTCCCCACACAAAGCCAGCTTTCGTGTGATACGCTGTATGCGGACGTGGCTTAAACCATCAATCTCAAGCCGTTTCTCAAACCCCGGCTTCGTCTCCGTTTCATGGCAATCCGGCAAATTGAAAATTTTGGGGGGAAAATTGTTGTAAGTCCTAGTTTCACTAGTAGAAGGCCAGTATGTGTATAAAGCTAATTGACCGTAACTTTTTTTTATGCAAATGAGGACGCCATGACAAACGCCATATTGAGAATACAAAGAGACATGAATGAATATGTTGCCTGTCTTTGAATCTTGTGCTTTTGTAACGTATAATTCTCGAAGTAAAATCACCAAACTGCTTCAATGTACACAATATATCTACTATTTGTTCTGAGAAAATGACATTGTAACATAGCCCTCGTTTGCTTAAGATCGTTTGTCATTTGTGCATTTTTTTCGTTTGAAGCAACAAAAATGTTTAAAATCTAAAGATGGGTGCTTTACGACTAACCTTTAGTTAGCTCTGTGAATGCCGTACATTCGGAGAAAAACAATATTCTAGGATGTCGATTTCAATTCAAAATTTGCCGAATCATGTTTTGAATTGCGCCCGAAATCAGCATTCGGGACACTTTCTCATTCAGCCGATTGAAGCTACACAGTGTCACGCACTGAACCAAAAAATAATAGCAACCGTGTGTACGTCGTGTCAATGCTTGCGTGCACCCATTCACGGATTCACGAATTACAAACCAACTACTAACGGAAATTTCCAAAAATGCGTCGCATGATGCATCTTTGGAAATGGCCTTTGTTTATCGTTTTCTTCAAAATGACAGCATGCCAGAAGGAATAATTTCACAGGGAGTTTAGCGCTGTTACTATCTTTAAACAAAGTAAGCATTTCAACAATAATTTCATCAGTTACTTTTTGGATTGCAGGAAATGATCTACTCGACCTTTCAAAATATGACCCTTAGACTCATAACTTAATTCCATCCCCTCACCGTCCAGAGCAGGCATTTGGATTCGTGGCAGGCCCCGAAACAGCCGATGAAGCCCAGTATCGTCACGAATCCCCCGATGCCGATCATGGCAAAGCCAAAGTTACGAAAGATCGGGTAGTCAAAGACTTTGAGGAACTCCATGGTGTTACGGTCAATGCTGACCCAGATGCCCATGCCCAGTACTGCTATGCCGCTCAGCTGAAAGGAGAAAGACAAAAAGTCTCATGTCAAATCACAAGTCAATCAAAGATCAGTCACAAGTCATTCACAAGTAGGGCTGTCCCAAATATAATGAATATTCAAATATTCGATCATCAACTGAGTATTGAAATAGCTTTTTGCCAGTTCAAATATTCGAAAGAAAAAAAACTATGCGCGTGCACACATGTCTGTGATGTTACACGTCGAACAGCGGCCAATAAATGTTGATCGCCGCACACAGTACAGATGCGGCTCGCATGCAACTTTCTACCAGCGCGGCACGGTTGCAGCTGGCGCGTGTAAAACATGATCAGCAAGTTTCAAATAATCAAATATTTGGTCCAATGCAGTTTTGAATAATCGAATACTAAATGTTTTCCAAAATTGTCAGCCCTAATCACAAGTCAGTAACAAGTCGTTCACAAGTCAGTAACAAGACGTTCACGAGTCAATTATACATGTGCCAGTGTGTCAGTCACAAGTATTACATCATAGATCGGTCACAAGTCAATCACAAGTCATTTATTACTCATAACCAATCACAAGTCAGTCATAAGTCCTTCACAATACCTAAGTCACTCATAATTCATTCGCATGTCTTGTCTGTTACACATCAAATCAAAATCAATCACAAGTCAACTGTCCAAAAGTCATTCTTAAATCAAGTCAAGTTACAGGGCTGTCAAAAGTGGAATCGTAAGTCTACCAAAAATCATGTCACAAGTCCATCACAAGTCAAATCACAAGCCTGACCACAAGTCATTCACAATTCAGTCAGAGTTAGTCACAAGTCAGTCATAAGGTAGTCTGAAGTCAAATCACAAGTCTGTCACAAGTCAAATCACAAGTCAAATCACAAGTTAAATCACAAGTCAGTCACAAATCTGCCACAAGTCACTGACAAGTCAATCACAAGTCAGTCATAAGGCAGTCTGAAGTCAAATCGCAAGTAAAATCACAAGTCATTCACATGTCAATCACAAGTGTGTCACAAGTCAAATCACATGTCAAATCACAAGTCATTGACAAGTCAATAACAAGTCAGTCACAAGTTAGTCATAAGTCAATCACAACTCATTTACAAGTCAGTCACAACTCACAAGTCAATCACAAGTCCCTCGTTGCCAAATCAAAAGTTAAATCAGGAGTCTATCACAAGGAAATATGCTGAACAATAAAGGAATGTTTTTATCAAGGTTCATTTGAACAGCTATGGACTCTTCTTTAGACTAGATGTTTGGTGAATGAGTTATGAGGATTTGTGAAGATTCGACTACAATATCTGAAGAAAAACTGCCAAACCAAACCCCACTATACCAATGGTATACAAAGACCAGAATGTTTTTGTGCTTCAGCAGAAAAGAAATGGATGTAATTAGCTCACCAAACAGAACTCAATATTCGAAGTACATGTACAGTGGAACGTCGCTATACTGAACACTGTTATATGCCAAACATTCGGCTATACCGAACATCGTCTTCGGCTCCCAATTTTTGTGCACAAAACGTACCGAACAATGTCGTTGTTGAAGAATGTCAAGATAAGAGTGACAAGTGGCTATTGTTTCCCCAAGGGATAGAAGGGGAAAGCCACCCATTGCTGTAGGTACCGGTAGTAAGCTCTAAAACTGTGTGATGACATTCAATAGTCGGCACGTGTTCAAATTCGTCTTTTAGTAACTACCGGTACTAGGGCATGCAGGGTGAAGTTCTGAAGGGCGCTAGTTATTAAAAAGTGATTACTGGAGCACCGGCAGCTTAAAATAGCTATAACGAATGATCGCTATTACGAACAATTTCTGTGGATCCCGCGATGTTCGTTAGCGTTCCAGTCCCTATGGACTTTTTTCATTAATCTCACAAAATTTCTGTCAAGTTTACCTACCCAAAAGACAAAATTTACAATGAAGAGTACTATCTTGGAACACGTGCCGCACGGTGTCGTCGCCATGGTTGCTTGCTGGACCCTGCGTTGTGCTTGCTATGGAAATGATTTTTTTTGGGGGGGAAGGCGCACGGCTTTCCCTGATATGCGTTAAGCTGTGATATTGCACTTGCGTCACTTCAGCACTGTATTGAAATAAGGAAAAAACACCAAAAATTAAACATACACATACATACAAGAAACCGTCTATAAATTACTGTTTTAGTCTGAAGCAGGGTCAGGGAACCAGACTACAAGTGTGTGTGGGATGGCCTAGCGGTTAAGAACACGGGACTCACGTTCTGGTGTTTCAGAGGCAACAGTGACATGGGTTCGAGCCTGCAAGGTACTTAAGCAAGGCATTTAACTTTTATTGCTTCGTCCTTCGGATGGGACGTTAAGCCGTAGGTCCCGTGTGTTGTATAAATGCACGTAAAGAACCCAGTAAACACTTATCGCTAAGAGAAGGGGTTTGCCCCGGTGTTTCTGGCCTCCTGTATAAACTCCCACGTGGAGTATTTAGGAGAAGAACCAACCAAGAACCAAGAACAAGAGCAGCATTTCTATTTCACAGTTTTTCCTGCATGAATGAACACAAAACAGATCCGCGTACGGTAACAATATTCTCTATAAAATACCAACCATCAAATTCATCCATTTCTTAAAATTACATCAAATGTAAATGTTGTACATTAATTTCAGTTTTGAATCACACCCCTTGCTGTTTAACATATCCTAAGGCCAAAAAAAAAAGTCTCCGGTTTCTGGTATGCTCGCGCGTCGCCGTAGCCATGCGCGTCGGCAAAATGAAAAAGTTTTTTTTTTCAATAAAAGATGATGTCTCAAAACCGCCAAACTCACTGGTTTGACTGGAATCCTGCTGCTGCACAATTTTAACCTGTTTTTAGATGGGGTTATGATCGAGAATAAGCTTTATGTGGCCTCTCCGGACTCCCATATATTTGCACTAGGTTTAGTCGGGCACCATTTGCAGTCATCAGCTGACATTTGAAGCAAAAAAAAAAAAGGTAAAAAAAAAAAAGGCCACGTCGCCGCACCAATTTTTGGGCAAGCTCCACACCAGAAACCGGAGACTTTTTTTTTTGGCCTAAGGTCCCATACAAATTGTTTTGTAAGGATTCAAACTCAACAAATATTTTTTCAATTTTGCTTATCCCACTTTGCATCTCAAGTTGATCCCGTACAGACAGACACACTTGAGATTGCAGACACAAGTATCATTGAGGCCTAATGGCCGACTCCCTATCACAGCTGGGTCCCATTATCTGTACATTACTGGGAGTAAGTTGAGCCCATTTCCCCCAAAACTAACAAGAGAAGCTTATGATATTCTACAAGGGAGAGTGGGACTGTGCCAAATGACATTAAAGGGAATATACAACATTTGCAAACATCAAAAAATAAAACTACCAAGTTTTAACGAAATACCTTACTAGGATGTTGGTCAATGACAGTCTAAAGCATCCTGCAAAATTATGGCACCTGGTGTCGAGTCATTTTCAAGAAAACGGTATTTTTGTATACATTTCCAACGGTGGTCGGCCGACCACCGTTGGAAAAACCGAACTGTTTTTCAACTACTGCTCCAAATTTACAATTTTTTTTCCGTCCAAATTTTGTTTGCTATTGGTTACATGTTCATGAACGGGTGCAGGCCAGTTAGACTGCTTCCCTTTTCTTACAATTTTCCAACATTTATAAATTGATCCATTTCATCTTAAGTGGAGTCAGGGAACCAGACTACTTAAACAGTTTTGTTTTTCTTGGTTTTTCAAGCATTTTCGAAAACAAAATTTCAAACATGTCAGTGTAACAATATTTGATCTACTATACTAACCCCTCAAATAGTTAATTTCTGAGAATTACAGCAAAAGCCAACGATGTACATTCCCTTTAAAAACTGAATAAAATATCGAGGAAAGTTATTTTTCTGCATAAAAAGAAGTTGAAGTCTGCACTTTTGCCATTTTTTAAAACCTTGGCATTGTTTTCAGCTGTGGCTTCACCTTCAGTTTCTACATTAAAAAAATCAACCCACAATAAAAGCCTTTTTTCAAATAAGGGTTACACTTACAGATGCCCAAAGTAGAAACAAATATTTCATCAGTCGCACCACGAACGGTCGTATCGCAATTTTTGGTGTCTTGAGAAAAATGATTTAAAGTGGTAATATTTTGGTCGGCTCATTCCTAGTTATACTTCTTGTGTACATGTAACAATCCGTTTGGTTTCAGGTGGAACATTATAGTTTAAACTTCATCGTATTTTTATTATTATTATTATTTATTATTAATCATTTCTGGTAATGAAACCAAGGATTCCTCAAAAGCGCCCTAGGCACTGTAGCTCGCAAGCCTGAAGAAACCTGTAGAGAGAAGACAATGAGAAGAAATTACAGTTTTAGAGGTGGGAGGAAAAGCCCAGAAGAATATTCTGGGGAAAACCCACGGAATCAGGCAGGACTGAAAACCCAATCCACATATTGGCCCAGGCGGGATTCGAACCCGGGTCACAGCGGTGGAAGGCGAGGAAAGTACCGCTATGCCAACCTGACTCCCCGATGCAATTCATTTGCTTCTGAGTTGCTTAGTTCTGACAATACTCAGTTCCCAAGATACACGTCACTTCGTAAAACTCACTTTATTGTATTTCAAGTACTTTCCAGCTGGTGCTGTTTAGTTACGCGGCAACGCCACAGCGCTATGGGAATTAGCGTGCAAAGCGGCATATCGGGATACGACTTAATAAAACCAGACTAAAACTTTGTAAGGACGACCACTTTGATGAAATAAAAACGTTAATGACAAAAACTCAATTTGGCCAAAAATCAGGATTACGCCAGTTTGTGGTGCGACTGACGATTTGTTCGTTTGTTTGATGTATTTTTTTGTTACAATTTTTATAAAGCATACAATTTCAAAATTGTTAGAAGAGGCAATAAATCATTCTTTTTTTGTGAAGAGCAAGGACGATGCAATGTTCATGTGTACATCTTTAATCTGAAGACTTGATACCATTATTGAAATTAAACACTTCAAAAAAATGTTGAATATGAACACATTCAGCACCTCAAACCACCTTTTCCAAACCAAAAAGAAAGAAAAAAGTTTCCTTCCTGAATGCAACACAATTTACCGTCAATTAGACGTCTGATATATTTCCCATCAGGGAATATTTAGGGGGAAGCCAACATGGTTTACAACCGCAAAGTTTAGAGTTCAGCCCATAACTGCTTCCTCTGGGTGCCGGAATTGAAAGTGCATCTTGCACATCAAAAGTTTATGGTCCACATTATACGAAGTACGTGCATATTACTTTAAAGGGTTAACATTTTGGAGATATACCAAGTAACTTTTGAATATAAGGATGTAGAGAATGTATACATATATACATGTACAATGTACGTCCTTTTTCCTGAAATATCATGCTTCTTCAAGGTTTGTTTACGTTGTACATGTACTGGTACTTCAAGGGTTTTACTACATGTATGTCCTTCTCAGTTTTAAACGGCTTTTTTTTTTTTGTACATGTACTTGAACTTTTTGAAACTCCTCTTGTGCGACAGTTGACAGTATACAAATATTGAATGCTTCGAGTGGTGTAGTAAAACTAGCCTCCCGAGGTGATCCATGGACATTCTATTTTCCTGAGGCGAAGCCGAGGGAAAATAGAATGCTCCATGGATCACCGAGGGAGGCTAGTTTTACTTCACCACGAGATAAAGCATTCAATATTTGTTTTATAACACTTCACCCACAGATTCTGCTTGGTTTTAATATTTTAAATTATTAAAATCTAAACACAGCTGAAATAAACTTCAATTTCAATACAAAATTGGTGGAAAATGTATTTCTCTCTTCCAAACTACCCCTTCGCGAAATGTTTGAACACAACTCTGTGGCGCGCTCTCTTTGAAACAAAACGCGCTACGCGCACACCAGCATGCATTTGCACACAAATACCGCGCTGTGGAAATAGTAGTTTGGTTGCTAATGGTATAGTACTTTGGTTGCTACGGGTATAGTACTTTTGGCCGTGCACAGAAAGATAGCAAAAATAGAAAGTACCATGTGACTCGCTCTTGGCCAATCAAGACACAGAATCTGTGGGTGAGGTATTACATGTATAATTGCAACTGTGAAGCAATTACATTTTGAACCTTCATAGAAGCATTCTGGCAAAATGAGACAGAACTACCGGTAGGCAGAGGTCGAAATGAGGGTTTAGGGGTATTTAGGAAAGAGAATAACATTCTCATTACATTGTAAGTAAGATACTGTTTGTTGTTCAATCAGACATTCCGTTGCAAAGTTTGGGCTGTTTAAAGTCGGCGCAGTTGTCGAGATTTCAAGAAAGTAAAAATACTCAGAAAAATTAGGCTAAAAGTTTCGAATTTTGTAGTCGTGAAAGAAGAGACGCCAAACATTTTTCCTTAAAACACTTTAACATATAATCCACAATTTTGTACACTATCGTACGTATTTCTTTTAAATATGTGTAATAAAAGATATCAATAAATCTGAAAATCAAAACAAAAAATCACCCCCATTCATTTTTGTGTGTGTGGGTGTTTTCATCTATTCAAACCGTGGACAAAAAATTCCAGAGAACAAAAGAGAACAACATTGCCACGATTCCCAGCATACGTCCGCGATTGGGGTCGCGAACAAAACCTACGGGAGTCTTCCTAAAAAGTTAGAGTACAAACAAAAGAGGGATAATAGGATGTCCACGATCGACGGTGTGAATGTGCTTGCGTGTGTGTATTTTTCTCCACTATATAGATGCAAAGCAAATGTTTTTGGGAACTCCCTTGCCAATATCTTTCTTGCCAAGCATATCACTTTGCTTGAGAGTATAATTCTTAAAGGTACAGACACCATTTGCCAAAAAAGGTGGTTTTTCCAATTCAAGGAACAACAATACAAGAAATATGAAGCAGGTTATTAAGAAATTAACCTGTTGAAATTTCAGCTCAGCAGACATCATACTTTTTTAGAAAACTGTGAAAATGCATCCTCATTTCTTTGCAAATGGAGTTCATTGCCTTTAAAACCCAGTTCCGCAAAGTCGACCTGCAAATTTACAAAATGTATCCCCCGTAACATGGCAAGCAGTCATACTTGGGCAAAAACCCCAAGCTCAACAACAAATTTGTCCCCATCTCGATATATGCGTCAGCATTATTTCTTCCCCTTCTTTCAATGTGAGCCAATCCAAATTGGTGTGACCTTTTGAAGGTCGCGAGGTCACCCCTTGAGGTCAAGAGGGTCCCTAATGAGACAGTGTCAATAGTAAGCTGTTAGTGTAATCACTGGGGCAGTAAATGGTGCTGGGTCTGCTACTTATTAGGGCCTTGCAAACAAGAAATCAGGTTTCAAAGATCAAAACACAAGCATCCATACCGGAGGGGGGAGGAGGAAGACAGGGGTGGGGGGAGTCTATTATAGGTTTTATAAATGCCCAAATTCCATCTCCCTAAATAAAGAGCATTCCCTTTTAACTTATGTTTACAATAATAAGTAGTTGAATTTTAGAATTAAATTTTTTTTTTTTCCGGTGACATCAGATCTGGTGACATCGGATGCAAAAAGAATCAAACATGTTTGATTTCGTCCCGTTGCCCGGTGACCGGTCAGATCACCCGAATTTTCAGTGCACACCTCTGTTCAATGGCCTGATGATCCGTTAAAATTTGAAAGGTGTGCGTCGGCTTAATGCTTAATTCTTTAAACAGCGAATGGAAAATTACGAAAAACTCAATAGATAGCAATAGTACAATGTAATTAAACCTGTATACTTTTGCTTAAAGTTTTAATTAGTAACAAGGAATTTGCAACCAATACTGTTTGGTTTGCAGGGTAAATGACACAAATTCACGGACAAAAAATAAAATGAGTAATCTAGATTGCAGACTTCAATACAAGAAACGGATGTTTGTATTTGGATGGCCATCCTTGAAGACAGGAAGGCCAGAGTCATTAGCCAAGAAGTTTGTTGTCACCAGAAGCCATTAAAGTTGGCTCTGAGGTCACAAGGTCAAGTCAATTATCATATGTAACAGTCAGTTTCAGTTGAGTACCGGTAGTTGATAAAATGAAGCCTACATGTAAATGTTATCATTCAGACTACTGTACTGTTACCGTAGCTACCGAATTGTAAACTTAACAAATTCGGAGAATGTTTTTTCGGAGAGAAAATATGAAGACACCTAGGTAAGGCCAAAAAAAAAAAGTCTCCGGTTTCTGGTATGCGCTCGCGTCGCCGTAGCCATGCGCGTCGGCAAAATGAAAAAGTGTTTTTTTTTTCAATCAAAGATGATGTCTCAAAACCGCCAAACTCACTTTAATGTGTTTTTAGATAAGGATATGATTGAGAATAAGCTTTATGTGGCCTCTCTGGACTCCCACATATTTGCACTAGGTTTAGTCGGGCACCATTTGCAGTCATCAGCCGACATTTGAAGCAAAAAAAAAAAAACGGTAAAAAAAAAAAAAAGCCGCGTCGCCGCACCACTTTTTGGGGAAGCTCCATACCAGAAATCGGTGACTTTTTTTTTTGGCCTAAGGGACATCTTTTGCTTGTTAATGTTATGAACCTTGCTTTTAATATTTTCCAAAGCTAACGGACATATTTTTTTTCTCCAATTGACGTAAAAGACATGGTTGGCTTTTGTTACTTCTGTACTGATGTGAAAACTATACAGTGTACAGATACAACACCTGTACTTCATTTAAGTATGAGCAGTGTTCAATGTCTTATGAAATGTTTTTTTTGATAAATTTATATTTGATTTAATGTACCTTTTGTCTTTGATCCCCCCCCCCCACATACCCGCACACCTTCACCACTCAGGGGGTGCCATATGGAAATCACTTTTCCAAGATTCCATGACGGTTCCGGGTTCTCCATGACGACAGAAATTCGCCCGGAGAGTAAAACCACCTGCAGCCCGGCCTCGCCCACTTGGCAATGTGCCAAATTGTTGATTTCTTTTCTTGCGAACTGGCCATCAGGCGTTTCATCGTACCAGTACATGTATTCCAATTTAACATGTGAGTCAAACCTCCCAGAATTTTGCACGCTGGCGCAGCATGTTGTTTTACTATTTGCGGACCCGACTACCCAGATCGCCCAATTTGCTAAAATGTCAACGTCTGCTTTTAGCATTAGGGACGTCCCCCCTGTGGAGTCAATCGTTTCTTGGCCCCAAAAGCATTTAGGAAGACTGCTGACAGCAGCGAAGCCAAACAGGATGCTTTTAAAGGATCCTTGAGATGAATTTTTCTTAGGAACACATTTGAGATACGATCAAGCTACATGTAAATGACTAAGACAAGATAAGTTTTGCGATAGCACCATGTGAATAAATCTCTTTTGTGAGTATGTGTGGTTCTGATCTTTCCACCATGCAAACCTTCAAATCTCATCAAGCTAAATGAGTCGTTGGTCGACCCTGGTCAATATCTTTATATATTTTTTTACAGATTTGAAAAGAGCACAATCTCAGCATTACTGCTGTGAAAATCGCATGCTGATACCATCTAAGTTCCAAAATTATGTACAAACATGTACATGTAGGTTGGAACACCAAGAGATGTGATGAAGTGATGTGATGAAGTGGCCTCATTTTGGCCTGAATCTTTGGGGTCTGCTCATAAGTCTGATGTCTCATAGGTCCGACACCTCATAAGTCCGACAAAATTGCATCCCCTAACCAAATAAAGGCCCATACATGTAAGTCCGACGCCTCATAAGTCCGACGCCTCATAGCTCCGACACCTCGTAAGTCCGACAAATTAAACGCCTCGTTTTTCCGTTGTCGGACTTATGAGGCGTCAGACCTATGAGGCGGAATAACTAAATTTTATGCCTCATAAGTCCGACGCCTCATAAGTCCGAAATTTCAGACTTATGAGGCGTCGGACCTATGAGGCGTCGGACTTATGATACGGCCCCGAATCTTCAAATGAAAGTTCCCGACAAACGACTCATTTAGCTTGATCACATCACATTTTGAGCAATTTTCAACTCGTATAAAAATATGACAAGTACGGTATCTGACATCCCTTTTTGTTTGATTTGGTTGAAAAGTGCACTTCTTTAAACATTTTACAATGTTGTTTTACCGGACAACTGAGTGTGCTGTTGCTGTGATGTCACTTCAGGAAGACACTGTTCAGTTTAGGCGTTTTCTGTTCAAATTGTGAACCTAAAATTTGCTCAAGGAATGAAAAATTGGGGCGGATTCCACTCCCCCCCCCCCACCTAAGATCTCGGCAATCGAGTGACGAAAACTTATGAAACTTGGTACATGCATAGAACAACTCATAATGAACATCCCCAAGAAATTTCATGACTATAGGTCAAAGGGTTTTGGAATTATGGCCAATTAGTTATTCATATGCACGAATGGTAATTCTGCTCTGTGTACACTACATGGGGAAATTCAGTTTTGACGGCACGTAGCTTCCGAAAATTTTTCGCTGTGCGGCAACCCGTGGTCTGATTTTTATGGCCGCTTTAGGGTTAAAGGAACATGGTGGACCAACGTAACAGAATCTAGGGAAGAACAATGTACTGGTACTGTACTAGAAAGGTTGGAAATTGCTCGATTAATGGTTGAAAAGGATGCTTTTCAAAGAACAATGTTGAACATTTGAAAACGAAAACATTTTGAAGTGCAGTCATCTGTAACATGCATGATTTTTGTGCCATCGGACTTCTTGCTCATTCATCGTTGAAGATATAGTCCATCATTTGTAATTTGTGCATTTTGTTTGTTTGAAGCAACAAAAGTGTTCAAAATCTAATGAAGGATACTGAACAACTAACCTGATAGAGTTTCAGCTCAGCTTCAGCTGTATATTTCGAGAAAAACAACATTCTAGGATCTCAAATTCAAATCAAAAGTTACTGAATCATGTTTTGAATTGTTTTGAATTGCAGCTATACGCAACGTCGCGCACTGATCCGACGAATTATAGCAACCGCGCGCGCGTGTGCGTCGTGCCAATGCTTGCGCGCGCTTTGCCGAATAACAAAACAAACTACTAATTTAAATTTTCCTACGATGTGTCTTAAGACGCACCGTTTGGAAAGGCCTTCTTTCGTTGATTACTGCAAAATGACAGCTTCCCAGAAAGAATAATTTCACAGGGAGTTGAGTTCCCTTACTATCTTTCAACCAAGTTTGTTTTTCAACAATAATTACGCCAGTTACTTTTCGGATGGCTGCAAATGATGGACTATAGCTTTAATGAACTAGTGAAATAATCAGACATTTCTGTAAAAAAAAAATCCTCCAAAATAAAAGAGGGATGCTGAATGGAGAGAGGTCTGTAAACAATGTCAGGCAGTTGAAAAATAAAATAGCGATGAACTGAAACAATAAGAGATCAAATCCCTGAAATTTGTTTCAGTTCAAGGGCGTCAATCGCTTCTCAAAAGTGTGTGGGGGGGGGGGGACATACCTTGATCAGAACTAATGCGTGGGGTCTAATGCGTGGGGTTCGGGGCCCGCTTAAAGGCTCCAAAAATGTTTAGGATTCTAGATGCTCTGTGGTGCGATCTGAGGCAATTTCTGACCAATTTAACCATTTTTTGTAAGCAAATGATTATCATTTAAACATCATTATTTTCGAGTTGAGAGTCATTGAATTGATTGAATTGATAATAGGTAGGGTAACCGGAAGCAGAAGCATTATTTTTTTTGGCCTAACGCATTTCAAATACTGAAAAAGTCTGATTTCATACAAACGTCTTCTTTACAAAATGTAAATGAAAATGCAAATTTCTGGCCTAATATAAATGTACATGTAATTACCGGTAAGTGTAAGTGACTTTGTACTGAAACACATTTATGAACGCACAACATTAAATTATAGCTACATACATAACGCTGTATTACATGTATGTACATTGTACCAAAACATTACATTCTACACAACACTGTAATGTACAGTAAATCCCTAAATGTAAATTGTGAAGCAAGCTGCTTATTATGCCTCAAGATTAAATACCTGTACCAGGTACATGTATACATCCCCTTATGGTAAAATAATTACCGCAAAATTATGCGCTGTGCATAAAATATTATTTATGGACCTCAGAAGCTCCTGCAAATATACACAGGCTACACTAAGCCCATAAATTAACTTGACATTTCATAGTAATAAGAAAAGCTTATTATACCACAGAGCATGGCTATACCAACCACAAACCCACTCAAGCGTGACTAAAGCAAGTCTGGTTTATAGGCCATGCATGTCTACAGAACATACAAATTACATACCTGTACTTGGATCTATGATTGGACCTGGGCCAAATTTTACGGAGCTGCTACGCAGAAAATATCGTAATAGCAAATTTTAAGAGCTACATGTATAGTCGTGTTCCCTAACGTGGTGCTTTTCGAAGCTTACCTGATTTTCCTCGTGTAGTGTTGCCAAACCTCTTTGTTGACAAACCTCAAATTCATGCAGTAAAATACTAGTACTTTTACCTTATTAATGCTTGCTATTTAACTCTGTGAGCAATTTCGGTTTCATGAAATTTAATCCGAAATTCAAAAACGGTGGCGTCCGGAAATTGGGCACAAATTGACGGGGTGTTCCCTAACGTGGCGCACTTGAATAAATCTCGGAAAATTCCAAATTAACATTTAAGAATTTCTGTAAACTTGATAAATTCTGATAAATAATTAATATCTCTACTTACATACCCAGCCAGATGTTTGTCAGAAAATTATTTTCTTGTTTTTCGGGGCATTTTCAAAGGGTTCACTTTGCACTTGAAAATAAAATCGGAAAATCACGCCAAAATAAATTTTTCTTCTAACTTTGTTACGGATGAATAAACTCGCAATTTATGAACTCGTGTTTAGAACTTGTCGAAATTTCACTTTCTGTGAAATTTCAGTTAAAACTTTTGCTCTAGGTAGGCGCTACAGGCGAAAAATCAAAGTGCGCCACGTTGGGGGCCGCGCCACGTTAGGGTACATCAACAACACTAAGCTCATAGGGCCCAATTTACATGTACATGTACATGTATGGCTGTACTTTACATGTATATCGTAAGCAAAAAATCCCTGCTTACTGGGATTATGTGCTTACGGGTAAGCATACATGTTTATGTGTATACCCGGTATGTATTTCATGGGTTAGCGAGGATTTTTTTTAAATAAATGCGCATGCGACTCACTGATCTCATAAAGATTGAATAGCATACAGACAGTAGAAGAAATCCATTTGAAACCATGTTGGGGAGACCGGATGGTGTTCTATAAAGGACAAGTTGCCATCTTTACAGGCAGTTGTAATTCATTTTTGTAACATCGTGGTTCACCTTAATTTTGTACCTTTTGTCCACCACCACCACTGACCACGGGTGACAGTTTTTCAAACGTCGTGGTTCACTCTTTGAATGCTGCAGTTCACTTTTTGCGACGTTTGGAAATATAATCACAACAGAAACTTGTCCTTTACAGAACATCATAATACCTGTACGTGATCAAAATGCGCGTCAACTCGTGATACAGCGCGCACTGTACGTGCACGCGTAGAACGTTCGTACCGGTATATCGGTGGCCATTTTTGGAAGATCGGTGGCAAAGTGGCCAAAATGCAAATCAACTATGTGACTGATGTATGAGTGGGCATCCGCTATCCAGTCTTAGTAGGGCGCACATACTGTAACTAAGGATTCTATGCAGCGCAGAATGTTTAGTGCTGTTATACCGGTGTTAGCTGTGGTAGGCACCTCCTAAAATACCTAATTCTTTTGTTTTATATAAACTTAATCTACACAATAAAAACCCTTTGCCTTAAAACCTCAGCCCATTCCATATTTCAAAAGGGATTTTAATAAATAAAACAAAATCAGGAAAAAATCCCAACGAAAAATCCTAACAAATCTCACCTCGGATGTACGTGTAACCTGTTTTAATAAGCAGAAGTATTTTGTCCTTTAAAATACGTCATCTCAAAGTTCTCCACAAAAAGGGCGCACAGACATTTTTTTTGTTGCTGAAATATCTGTCTCCTCAAACTAATGTGAAGAAATTATGATACTGTTCTAAAAATCAAGTCGATCCCTATAAATTCAGAATATTTCTTAATGCAAAAAGTACAATTCCAGCTGCTCGGAATACTCAAAACTTTTTATCTAACGCCAGCACAAATTCAAGTCAAGATGCAAGGGCAACAATTTTTCCTCCTTGAGTGGCCCAATTTAGCCCCAGTAATCTGGGTAGTTTGTTGACCCAGAGAAAATGCCATTAGCTGGAAACAAATGGATGATTTTACCATGCAGGCAGTATGGGAGAGATGTACAGCGTATGGGGGGTCTTCAGCATGCAGATGAATGCAGCACTCATGTACATCATTATCACAGGTTGATAAAGCCAATGTGATTTGTTTGGTAAAAATCAAGCACATATTGTCAACAAGGGACATGTAGACGTACATGTATGCAAATTTTTTCAATAAAAATGAAAAATCACAGTTTACATCTGTACATGAATCAAATACCAAAATAACGAATTTCTAAAGCATTTTGGAATGGAAAATTTAATGTGAACACCATGGCTAAAGAACTATGATTTATTTAAATGTACGTGTAGTACTTTTTCCTCTTTATATTCAATAGTTGAATTGGCGAAAAAATGAAACATGTAATTACAAAAATAAAATTGTGTGTCCCCTACTTGTTATTTTTACTGTCATTTTGCTTTTGAGAAAGGTAAATTTCGAAGTAACTTTGTTAATTGTTTTTTTGGTCAGCAGTTTTGAAAGAACATGCCGAAGCACAAAGGGCTACAGCCAATTACGGTATATTGGGCTGCAAAAACTGCTTTGGTTATTAAAGTTATAGTCCATCATTTGTAATTTGCGCATTTTGTTCGTTTGAAGCAACAAAAGTGCTCAAAATCTAAAGAAGGGTACTGAACAACTAACCTGATGAAGTTTCAGCTCAGCTTCAGCTGTATATTCTGAGAAAAACAGCATTCTAGGATCTCAATTTCAAATCAAAAGTTGCTGAATCATGTTTTGAATTGCGCCTGAATTCAGCGTCCGAGACACGTTCTCGCTGAGCCGAATGCAACTACATTGTACGCGATGTCACGCACTGATCTGACAAATTATAGCAACTTAGGAGGTCTGTTGTAACGTTTAAGCAGCACCCTCCCCCAATAACAAAACGAACTAATAAACTAAATTTTCCATTAGGCTGACACTTAAGAAGCACTGGAAATTATCTTGTATTACTAATGACAGCTTGCCAGAAAGAATAATTTGTTGGGAAGTGTCACCTTACTATCTTTCAACCAAGTATGTTTTTCAACAATAATTACGCCAGCTACTTTTCGGATAGCTGCAAATGATGGACTATAGCTTTAAGCAGCTACAATATCAAAACAATAGCTTTTGATTGGTTATTTGGTATATTTAGCTGATTTACCCGATCATGATCGAGTAGGGCGTATGTGGGGAATAATGTCAAAAAAAACTCCACTGGAACCATACCAAAGTGTGGACCCTGTATAGCTCTCCATAAGTTTTCCTGGTAGTTTATAATAAGTTTTTTGGACCTTTGTTAGAACGTGTCATCTGTGGAAAAATTTAGTTATTTCTAGTTCTACTTAGGCTGAATAAAAAAAAAAACATGTTTCTCGTCCCGGTTTTCAAAAAAAAAAGGAGGAAGCGGGGCTTTTTATTTTTCATTTGTTTCAAGATGGCCGCCATTTAAAAATTTCCTGCAATGGTTGGTGTTTCCACTGTTCAAAGACACTTTTACAGTGTCATTTAGACTTGTATTGGTCTACAATTTATTTTCCGATGAATTTGTTGACTTTTTCGGTGTTTTTTTACTGCATTTTTCAAAAATAAAAAATAATAAAAAAATCCAGGCGGCCTCCAAAAAGGAAGCGGGCGGGGACGAGAAACATGTTTGGTTTTTTTACTTCGCCTTGCATGTAATTGCTATCTAAACTCCATGAAATCCAGACCAGCCATTTCTTGGAAATGTGCCCAAGCTGACCCAGCTTCTTCAGAGAAGCGATTTATTTTCTTTCGTAATCAGGGATCCTCCCCGTAAACCGGGGAGCATGCAGAGCGCCAGCCAATGAATGGAAATTCCGTCTGCATAACTGGCAGTCCGGCGGCAATTTGCCCCATCACCCTCCCACTGTTCCCTAACCTTTCGGGAGGGGATAATCCTCGCTTCGGCGGAGTGGCCCAGAAAACCTTAGGGCACTGTCCATGCAAATTTCCTTCATGACACTTGCACAAAGGAGGACTTATTACACCACTGATTGGGCAATTCTCAGCCCAATTTGTCCATTTTAATCCGTTCCCCAATACTTAGAGTCCTTAAAAATGCAAAACAACAATAAATAAATTCTGTCTGTGATTGCACAATGTTCCCCAATACTTAGAGTCCTTAAAAATGCAAAACAATAAATAAATTCTGTCTGTGATTGCACAATGTGCATTAAAATAACTAAAACTAGAAGATTAAAAACTGTACCATGTCTAGATATGCACATCTTTGTTTTAAAAAATTGGCAGCATATTTTAACAACATAAAACCTATAATTCTGGTTAAATGAATTGATTGAAAATGGAAATATTATTTCAACAAACGAATATCAGCATGTATGTACCATGCATGTACATTATGTAAAGTTAGGGTACAAACATACGGTACATGATTTCCAATTTTACCTTTTTCCCCCACACAGTCCAGTTAATTAAACAAAACCTGTCACAAAAAGATGCCATTTTGGCAACAAACTATTTACATATTTTATGTACCAATTCAAAATATACAAAAGACTGGGCAATTCAATAATAAACTTGAAATCTTCAGGTACATGTACATGTACATGACGTACGTACGTACATACTACATGTACATGTACACGCTGACCCTGAAATCTTACCATATTTCAAACTGAATAATGTACTTACATGTAAAAGGTTTTTGACAGTAATCTAATATAAGGTCATTTCAATGTCTTCAGTATTGAAAAGGCAGGCAAATTCTTGTCATATTACAAACAGTCCCAATATACCGGTAGTAAATGTACATGTGTGTTTTACAACATACACATATTGTACAGGACCAAAATAACATAGGGGCCTACCATGAAAATTCTATATTTTGAATTGGTACGTACATGCTGGATTGCACATGTATATCGGTAACAAAACAAAAAAAATTACAAGATCTTTCATTTCTGAAACCATGCCTTGATGTACATTGTAGTGACAATGCTTTCCAAAATTGAATAAACTTGAAAATGAAATCACATTTTTGCACAAAAACACTGTAACTAAATTGTGTTTTATGAACAAAGTCTATATTGAGGCTCATTTGTAGTTATTACGCAAATGACAAACATTTGAATTCTTTGGTGCTTGAATTGTTTTGTCTAAGAAATCATTAATTTAATGTACCGGTAATTTAAAGTGCTATGCAGTGGTAGGCTAAGACCACAGGTTAGTTGTGAAAATAGCGCGAGACGTCACAGCAATCATCCGTATAAAGGCGGCATCCCTGCTCAATGCACCCTGTGTGTCAAACTTAATGACGCGGTCAGCATAAGACAACCACTACACGCGGGGTGTCGCTGAACCATCACGCACTGCCGGCTACACGTAAATAATTGAAAAATGTTTGACGTCCGTAAAGATGACGGCCCATTTGGCACTTCGCGCCTCTTGTCCCGCGCCTCCCCCTCCCCCACAAATCGCACCACGTGCCAGAAATAAATTGCCCGAGTAGAACCGTCTCGAATTTTTCACAGCTTGCACTTACCCGGTGGTTTCTATCCCGTTTACGTGAGGAAACTTCTTAACGACAGCTCTGAGCCGACAGTGGCAGCCCTTATCACAAGATTTCCCACTTTTCTAGCTGGCATGTATCGGTACATCTGCCTGTCTAGACAGAAATGGATAAAAAAGAAGATTATTTTGGGCCAATCTGAACCTCTCAACCATGATAGTGGACCTTTCAAAGCACAGAATAATTCACATTACCGGGTAAGTCTTTCTTGAGCCAGCATGGCTCATCAGGCTGATGTTTATCTCTAGTTATCTTGGCCTGAAAATATTTCTGTTCCATCACCTGGTTACTTGCCAGCTAACACAGTATACCCTCACAGTCGTGAATTTCTATACTCTTGAGGACAATGCTTTGCATTTCCCATTGTCCCTGTAATATAACACTCTCCATAGACTAAGCACATACATGTAGCCGTCTGATCGAGGACCGTTTTCAACAAAAGACCCAACTCTCAAGAACTGAAAGGATCTTTTGTTCTCCCTTTGTGTGTCTATTGTGGATCGTAAAGCCATGCAAGAGCACCAGTTGTTTGAAAAAAAACAACTAATTTTACTCCAAAGCACTGTGTACACTCTTACAACCCATAGGGCCTATTTTTTATCATGATTTCCTTGAGTGTACCTTTTCATTTTGCGACAGAACCTTAACCCAAAAATGCCTCTCAAACCTGTTTTCCAGAGAGGGGGGAAACCTTGTGTGGTCCACACAACGTCTCTGTTACCTGGTTAATGTGGACCTCTTGTGTTCACAGGTCCACACAGTGAATGTAACGCTTGTACATGCTCTTGGGTGGAGAGAGGCAAGTGGGGTGTCATGTCCAAGGACACAAAATAATGTCTAGAGGATTCAAACCCCTGGATTCGAACCCCTGACCCTCTGATCTCGAACTCAAAGAACAAGAGGCAGAATGTGAACTGGGCCTCAGTTTTGAATTTATCACGGTCTTGAACATGTTGGGCAAACGCTCCGTTTTCATTCATAAATACATGTACCGGTACTGTAAGACAGTTTAACCCATTCCTACTGGTCGAGAGCCCGTCACGTGGACAGTTTCAAACGGTTGATAAAGACCGGTTGGCTGGTTTTAAACACTTTTCCAGTGTCACATGAAATTTGGACTCATGTGAAATCCGGTGCCTTTTAACGTTTTATTGGTTGAACGTTCACAATCCTCACGTACATTGTACATGTACGCGCAATACTACCACAGTGAGTCTGTATTTCATAGTCCTACAGTACATTCATACACTACACTGCACAGCTGCGTTCTGTGCCACTCACGCAGTAGACGCGTACCAATCTCCATATAAGGAGTTGTTTGCAACTACTTGCGAGAGGGCCATACCAAAGCATAGCTAGACTTTTGGACTGAAAAGTTTAGATTTTTTTTGACCAAAAAGGTATTTATGAATGGGAATAAATTTGGCTCGGGTAATTATCAGCATCCAGACTCCAACCGGTCTTAAACATAGTGTTTAAAACCTGCCAAGCACACATTTATTCCAATGCATTTTGTAAATGAGACAGTTTACTCACTCGAGTGCATGTAATTAGTCAAGAGCCTGTCACGTGAGTGGTTTTAAAGCGCTGATAAAACACCAGCTGGTTTTAAACACAATTGCTGTGTTCTGCATCATATCGCGCAGTACGTGATATAAGAAGATGTTTAGCACAGTGCGCCCAAGGCACATGTACCATAGACATGGCCAAAGGGGTGTTTCACAAACAACACCTTCACACAATTTGTTGAAGAAAATTGTTCGAAATTTTTGAATTTTTGACTTGTTTTGATTTTTTTGACTGAAAGATATAATGTATGAGTGGAAATACCGGCAAGTACCAGTACATGTACAATGTATGCCCTTGAATTGGCTGGTTTTTAACAAGAACATGTGTCTAAAACCAGTTAGGCCGGGGCCTGGCCGCGCATAATTCCGCTCGGGCCATTATCGGCAACCAGGCCCCTAGTCGGTATTAAACCTACTTGTTTAAAACCGGTCAAGCAAATATTTACAAATGTATTCCTGTACTGTACAAGATGTGGACACATGTACGTGTGCCACCATTCCAAAGTCTCTAACTACCAATACATGCACAACATGAACCTGAATCATAAACAAGTCTTGGTAAAAATGTATGGAAAATCAATTGCAATCTCTCCAGGAAAAAAAATGACTCCGCAGTCACACAACAAAAACATGACTGGGTCCCCTTTTGACAAGATTTGATAATTGGGACACCCTTCCGCAATCCTTCCAAAAACTTCTGGCAACACATGATTCATACATTTGCCTTGGCAAAAATATGTGGAAAATCAATTGCAATATCTCCAAGAAAAATGACTCCGCGGTCCGATCGACAAAAATATGACTGCGTCCCCTTTTGATAGATTTAATGACTGCGCTCTGTGTGAGTCAGAGGCAAGCTGGCCCCCGGGCGCGTCCGTAATCTCCAAGACGGACTCCATTATTTAATTGTCCTCGCCTGACTCAGTATCATTCTTTCATTTATTTATTTTTTTCGCCCCCTCTCCCCGACAATTTCGTTGCACCAATATTTGCATCGTGTCTCCAGGAAAAATTGTGCAATGATAGTTTTGCTGGGTGATAAACGCATTTGGCCCACACCAATCTGGTTCCTAATATGGAATCTTTTTGTTGGCGGGCCTCGTACATGTACTGATGTAATTTTGGTTTAGGTGCTACAATTTTAGTAATGTTGATTAAATTTACTTTCCACTTTTTACTACGTGAACAATGTGGTATTCTAATTTCATGGATATTTCTTCAGTACTTTATTTGTACAGTACAAATATTAACTTTTGGAAGGGCAATACATTATAATTAGAAAAAAGAAGTTTTATCCCCTGAAGTAAACACTTTCATTTTTTTTTACGAATTTGTTATTCTGATTTTTATTGACATTTCATCAGGACTCAATGTACATTTTTTTCCTTTGTGATTTTTACTGCAACTTGTGTGTGAAAATTTTCAGCATACAATGTATGTATGACTATTAATTCAAATCTTTTAAATCACATTATCCAATGAAACAATTTGCTATACGTGGAATTTAAGGCACTCGAAATGAAATTTTGCAGTAAGCACATAAATACATAAATAGCTATGGGATGTTAACATTTTGAACTTGTAACCCAAAGATCAGTGCTCATTTAACATTTGAAATAAAACGTCTGGTGCGCAAAATTTTCTTCTATTTTAGCAAAAATTCTTCGCTCACAGTAAGCAGTGTGGCAGAATTGGACTATAGTTTTATCATAAATGCGCGCTGCACTGGCTGCTCTGCTACAAGGTCAAGCTATTTTTAGAAATACGGGAAAACAAGTCTGCCAATAAGACACGTACAACTTTGGTAAGTCTATTTTGGGATAATAGTATAAAAATCAGCCTACATTGTACAGTCTTTAATCAGAGAACAAAATTTACTGATTTCTGATAGTATTTCTCTCCTCAAGCTATTTTTTGAGTTTCATAATAAAATAGTTTTGTTTACTGCTTAATTCTATTTTTCTAGCATTACAATTAAGTCATTCACGTTCAGGTACGGCAAATTTACATGTACTCAAATTTTTGGCCCGAGAATAATTCAGGTGTATGTTTGCCATTGGATTACTGATGTAACAGCAACCCAACATGAATGTGAAAGCCTATTTTCAGGGGGATGAAAACCTCCAAAATAGAAAAAGTACCTCGTTTTCCCTCTTTTGTTTGAAATTATACAAATTGAGAATTCGTTAGGAGAAAGAAATTGAGCATGACGCATAGCTAAACCTTAAATTGAAATAAACACGAAATATATGCACGACTTTTATTTATCTTCAATTTATAAACATGTTAGGAAATGTTTTCCTCGAGCCGCGCGCCAAAGAGTTCCAGTCCACGGCCGATGATGAAGTAACTCGCTGAGTCAAACCCATTAATCACGTGCTGCCGGTACATCGGGGCAAATTACTGAACGGAAAGCCAAGCGCATCCTGCTATTCCGTGAATCATAACAACAACCATCGATCATTTGGGGGGTCTTCTATGATAACATCGTTTTGATTATGCTATGATGACCGGGGCTAAATTAGCGATCATTGCTTCTGAGGTTCGTGTCTCGCAGATATGTACATGTACCGGTACATATGCACATATCATGTACAGTACATGTATGCCATTTGGATAGGGAGGCTAAAAAAAAATACAGTATATATTTTTTTTGAAGGTAACCATCTTTTGAGGAGTGATTTGGTTTCTTCTTTTTAAAGGGGGGTATTAAAGTGAAATTTCTGAAACTTAAACTGCAAAATACACTTTTTTATGCAAGAAAATTTGGTGGAGATGTTTGTGTTTTTGAAATAACCTTTTGTTTTAGGAGCGACAGTTTTTTTTTAGGCAGGGGTTTAAAATTTTCAACTGTCGAAAATGGGGTTTCCTAAAATTGTAAAATTAATTTTCAAACAAGAGAATTTGGTAGGGGAGGCTAAATCGAATAACAAGACATTTATTTTAGAATGTGACAAATTTTTTGAGGAGTGATGATCTTTGTCTGTTTTGGGGGTTTTGGGGGGGGGGGTTGGGGTGTTTCGAAATTTGTGAATTTTGGAAATGTAAGGTTGCTTAAGTTGTCAGTTGTAATTTTTTATTACAACACACATTTGAAAAGCTTAAAAATGTTGGTGCGGAGGGGTGGCAAATTTTTCTAGAACCTGCTTGTGTTTTTTTTTGCAAATTTGCGTTGAACATTTTGGAGGAAAGATTCTTAAATTATTAAATTGTAAAAAAAAAAGATTTCTTTTTGGGGAGAATAAAAGAGGAGGGGGGAAAGTATGTAGACAGTAAGGTAAAGTCTGTCACAAGCCAATTTGGCCCATCAGGCCAGCATTTATCTCCAGTTTCAGTAGCATGAAACAACTGAGAATATTTCTATTCCCCCTGGATGGGATGCTACAATGTGGTCCATTGATGTCACAGGTTACTCCCCAGCTAATGCTGGTACCCATTTGTACTCCTGGGTGGAGAGAGGCAAGTGGGGATGAAGTGGCTTGCCCAAGGACACAACATATGACCAGCAGCTGGATTCAAACCCCTGACCCTCTGATCATAACTCACGTATGAACCCTAACCACACTAGGGGAAGGGGAATACATGTATATCAGAAAAAGAATTTCACAGATTTTGCACACTTGTCAGGCATGCAACTGGGAAGTTAGAAAAAAACTGAGGAAACTCCAAACCACACAAGACTCTGTACAGTGTTTACGCCCAAAAAAAAAAAAAATTTGGTCTGGTCAGACCCAAAGTTCCGGAATTGACGCGGGGACGCGGCCTTTCTTTCTTTTTTTTTTAGCTTTTTTTTTTTTTTAAAGCTTGGATTGTACAGACAAGGTGGGGTACTATTTTGCTATTTGGTGTCCTCATGTACATTGGTGTCCGCCATACTCTCGATCATTTGCCTTGGTGCAATTTTCCATTCCTTGGTGCTCTTTGGTAAAAAAAAATTGAGGAGGTGCGGCAATAGAGGGTGCTGTTGGAGCTACCGCAGAACATTTTGGGGAAAAACAAAATTGATGCGCATGATTAAAATCGACGCGCGCGCTGACCAGAGACCGACTTATTTTTTTTTTTGGCCTTATCAATTATTAATGGCATTCATGAGAAGTAAAAAACAAGGAAATAAGCAGATCTGAGGAAAAGCTGCATACATGTATCTTGGTTTTTTGACTTTATGATGCCACAGTAAAGCACTGGTTTTCGGCACCATCAGTGGATTTGTGCTTTCGCTCGATCGCGCAAAAAAAAAAATATTCGCAATACCGGTATGTACGTGTATGTCCATTGTACAGTATACAAATGTACATACATGTAGGGCATAATCCACCTCCACATTTTAATTATCAACTCTCCAGATAAACAGGAAGGGATGACTTCTCGTCTGATAAATAAGGGTTCCTCTGGCTAATAAACAAGATTAATGCTTTCCTGTCCACAGAGCCATTGCTTCCCCGGCCGCATCCCATGGACGGACTGTACAGGAAATGTAGGGATTACGACTTCAGTATGTGCGGGCAGCCCTCGGCGGTTCACGTAAAGGTCAGAAATACGCAGACGTACACGTATTTCACGGCTCTCTGTATATGATACAGCTCAAGTCTCGGAATGGAAAACACATTGTGATGTTCTTCGCTTACACGCGAATGTTATTTAAAACTCAAGGGTGTGTAGAAGAAGTACGCGTATGAAATTGATCCAGTACCAGCTGTTGGACTGACAATATTTTTTTTATCAAACTCACAAGAGCCACTGCTTTATTTAACTTTCCCATAACCATAAAAACTTTATGTCCGTGATGTCCAGAGCTTTTAGGAGAGCTCTCAGTAAATAAACCTGATGATTTTTTTTCTTCAAAACTAGATATACATCTATCATCTAGTAATGGTCAAGGAGATTACAGACTAGGGGTTTTGGATCATTTCTCTGAATCATTAATTAGATATCATGGTTAATTGGCTCTGTTACGGACATTACATGTGTGCATGTACGTACTTCCTTTCATAACGCTGGAATTGCGCCATTGTCCATTTTAAAATTGGAAAAAAATCTGAAAGATGCATTTCTTTCAAAATGTTTTTCTAGCACTCAGATTCAAAAAGTCTGATTTCAGACGAAAGTCTACACACATACACGTATCCGATTTCAAGCATCCAATGCCGATGTGATGTTCATCTTTAAAATTGACAAAACTACCGGTACCAAATAAAAATATTAAAAACAAAATTTGAAGCACAGGAATTTCAAAATACATGTGGTCAGTGTTTAAAGCTATAGTCCATCATTTGCAGCCATCCGAAAAAGTAACTGGCGTATTATTGTTGAAAAACATACGTGGTTGAAAGATAGTAAGGGGACTAAACTCCCTATGAAATTAATCTTTCTGGCAAGCTACATGTATCATTTTGAAGTAATCAAAGAAAGAAGGCCTTTCCATCGGTGCATCTTAAGACGCACCGTAGGAAAATTTAAATTAGTACATGTAGTTCGTTTTGTTATTCGGCGCAGGGCGCGCAAGCATTGGCACGACGCACGGGCGCGCGCGGTTGCTATAATTCGTCGGATCAGTGCGCCACATCGCGTATAGCTGCAATTCAAAACAATTCAAAACATGATTCAGCAACTTTTGATTTGAAATTGAGATCCTAGAATGCTGTTTTTCTCGGAATATACAGCTGAAGCTGAGCTGAAACTTCATCAGGTTAGTTGTTCAGTATCCTTCATTAGATTTTGAACACTTTTGTTGCTTCAAATGAACAAAATGCACAAATTACAAATGATGGACTATATCTTTGATTTGAAATCTCACTTCCCAAAAAAATATGTTAAAATGTTCTTTCCTGCAAATTTCTTTCCTTTTAAATTACAGATATGGAGACAAGTCTTCGTTTTCCACAAAAAAAACCAAATTTACATTGTATTGGACCCATGCATGTGCCTTTGTACAAGGTACTGAGGTCCCCTAGTCCTGAACACTGACAAATTTAACCACAGTGTGCCTTTAATTTAAGCCGGCTTGCATGTATTTTTGGTGTGCAACCCCTGGCCGTATCGCAGACAGGAGTCTAATGAGCTAATGGCCCACGGTTGGATGTCACGCTGGGGTCTCAGCGCCACACATACTATGCACAGTAGCCTCTCATCTGCAAAGTCTTTTATTGGCTTATGATAAAATAATACACACGAGTACAGGGGCCAATTTCATGGCGCTGCTAAGCACAAAAATTTGCTTAGCACAAAAAAAGTCTGGTTTATAACAGCAGGCTACCAGCCAAAACTCCTTGTGATGCATATTGCTCTGGATTGGTATTCAGCTGTTGTTTGCTTAGCATGAAAATCAAGTGGAGTTTTGGCTGGTAAAGTGCTTTTATAAGCCAGGCTTCTTTTGTGCTAAGCAATTTTTTTTGCTTAGCAGCGCCATGAAATTGGGCCCAGACCATTCCGAGCACGCTACCACTTTATACACTCACGAAGGCCCCCTTCAATGGCGAAAGCAGTGTGCTAGCTATTGTACAAAGCAACTGTCTCGTGATGGATTATCTGAACAATAGCTAGCACAATGCTTTCACCATTGAAGGGGGCCTTTCTGAGTTTACAGTGACAGTGTGATTAGATTACTGTGTAAAAAACTGCTCAACGGAGATTACATGTACAGTGTACCGGTAGGTCTTAGAAGGAAAAGTAATACATGCACCGCACTGTTCTGTTTGATCAAATAAGAGCTGGCTGTATTCTTATTATAAATATTATAAACAAGCTGATTTACCCGATCATAGATCGGGTAGGGCGTAGTGTTGGGAATGAAAATGTGAGGAGTTAAATGTAAATGGGGGATATAGTTGGCGAGACATGCAGTTATAAAAGCAATTTCTGTGGTGTGATCTGAGGCAATTTCTGACCACTAACACCAATTTGAGCAAAATAAATTATCTTTTAAAGTTATGAGTTTGGAGTAATTGAATCAGCTACAAGTATTCTGAGCAAAAGAATCATTATTGTAGGCTACCATTTTTATTCGGGGAAGAAAAAGTGGGGGGGGGGGGGAGACCAAACAATGTCCCCCGCTTTAAAATGGGGGGGGGGGGGGCTAGGGCTATATAGATATCATAACGTATGTATCTAATATGATAAATATTAGATCATTAAATTATTATTCATTGAGTTTTTATTGTTCTTTTGACCTGTTACATTGTTCGTAGACATTAGTAATTTCACAGTTAAAAGTATTTTTCTCCAGCTGTATTCTTAAACACTTGATTATAAATATAATTGGATTTTTTTTTCAATCAGAAAGTATGAATTTCATATTACCCTTTTTCTGTTGTAATGCAGGCATAATACGCAAAGTTATATTCATTCTGGCTTTTTTATAGTATTTTTCTCTGGTATTCTCAGTGGATTACAAATTTGAATTTATTATTTTTTTCTTTTATATAGCTGGAATTTCGATCACACTTGTTGTTCTGTTAAATGGTCGTACATGTACTACATTGCACATACATGCAAATAAGTTGCATTCTGTTTTAGTTTTTTTCTCCGTTTCTTAAAAAATATTTTCTCAGAAAGGAAAGAGGTCCGTTGAGTGGGGTGAAGCTGGGCTGGGTTTGGTACATGTACTTGGGTACGTGTACATGTATGTACCAGTAATGAGGATTATCACAAATTCAAGACATCTGTTGTACGTCTGCATGTACATGTGCAAGTCCATCAAGTTCAAAGTTTGTGTGAAAATTGCCTTTACTCTTCTTGTTTTATAGCCCATCCAAAATTTAAAAATCCCCCTTAGACTTGTGTGGTATTTGATTTTGAGACTCCAGAGTACACCGTCACAAAAATATGGGGATATTCAGCAATTATCGGGTACATTTCCGGAAGGACATGTCATCAAAATAGGCCTAGAATATAAGAAATGCGGTGGTAGGGAAACCGCAAACAGGCAGCGCATGGCCATTACTTCAAAGGCCATGCTGGATGACCAGTAAGCGCAATTTTCTAGAAACATGACCACAAGGAATTCAAATTTAGACAGTTCTCCACAAAGTGCAGATCTGGCCAAGTCGTTTCTGTCACCTTTTGAAAGAGCTTTTGCACACTTCTGGCTAATAAAGTTAAGATGGAAAATCACGGTAATTAAATTCCACTGAGTTCACCGGAATTCTATATTTTGACATCGTTCGGTGTCAAAAAAATATTGAGCCTATAATCCCCATCAACAATTTCAAGCACACAAAATTGGCAGACCCAACAAGGCAAAAAAATAATGACAGCATCGCATTAACCTTGCGCCCCCGAAATTTGAGAATATGTTTACTTGTGTCGTTGTGCCGTCAAATATTGCTCCCCAATCCCCGAAATTATTCACTCAGTCAACAAAGGCACTAGGGCGAACCCAGCCTGTATTGCCTTCCCTTGATTTCGTCCACACGTCCTAGTCACACCTAGGTATCAAATGGGCAGAGAGTTTTATTTTTTTTAACTCACCGATGTACTCAACTCTCTTCGTTTATATTTTACTCATGTGAAAGAAAAAAGACCCCTCATGACCAAGTCGGCACCATTTTAATTAAATTATCACCTCCAGAGCAAATGGACCCTTCCAAGTGATACTCTTTGGAAGATTATTTTATGTCTATCATCTCGACGGCGATTTTTTTTTTCCCCCTCTCGTCTTCGGTCTTTCTTTGGCAGAGCACGCGGGACATTCTACGGTCGGGACCGAGCGCGGCGCGTGAACACCGAGCTGGAAATAACGAGATTTTCTATTTATAGGATGCAGATGTTCTGGCGCAATTTCTCATCTTTTGAGAGGGGGGGGGGGTAGGGGTCTGGGAGAAGAAATGAGCAAAAAAAATTGTAATTTTGAAAAATTTATGCGCTCCACAGTCACTTGTGAGCGTGCAGGAGATTTGGAGGATTATTATTTCAGGAGTTTTTACCTCGTCTTAAGAATTCCAGTTTTGATGATTATTAACTCAATGCCACAGTTATTTTTAGGATTCGTACCAGCATAAACTTGATTGTTTAACTACTGGTACCAGTAAGAATATGAATCGAATGAACATTTTTCAGTATTTCCAAACCACATTCATCAAAATAATCCCAAACACCCCATAAATTTCTTCTTCAAAAAAACAATTACTCCTGCTCCAAAAAATCAAAATATAACTACATTGTAATCTTCAGAAAAATCACAACTTTAAAGAAAAGAATTTTTCTGGGAGGGGGCTTCAATTTTCTTTTTGTTGGGTTATAAAATATTTTCTGAAAACCCCCCCAAAAGAAAGTGTTTTGTTCTTAGAAGAATTTCAGTGATTTTAAAGAAATCAAATACATGTACCGGTATATCTCTAAGTTTAAGGTAAAAAGGGTAATTTTTTTTACTATTACTACAAAGTTTCGTAATTTATATTGAAAACTGCAGTGCTTATTTTAAAAGGCTTCAATTTTATCACGAAAAATGGCCTATCCTATTAAAAAAAAAAACCTGTAAAAATCCCACTTAAAACTAAATGCATCATAAGAAAGGCTATTACTAAATTCTTTTATTTAACCACAACTTGTGTGGAAAACTTTGAGGCTAAATGTACGCCCTTTATTCCTCAATTTGGTGGAGCAATTAACCACACATACTGCATCTAAAAACACTGTGCAACTATGCGCTCGCACACTTCAGACAGAGACCTACATGTACATGTATCGTGTACGTACATTTGTACCGGTTGGTTTCCGATTTTGATGCGAAATGGAATTACCCCAATAGGCTACGTCTACACGTAGGCCTCCTTTCTTGCGGGCATTTTTTTTCGTGGGGGCTATTCTCCTCAGCAGGATCTGTTGCCTAGCAACGGCTGATGATGTCATCAAGGGGCTGAATGCCTTTTGCAAAGGAGGGCCAAATGTGTTTACGGCATACCTCGCAATACACATACACACATTATGACTTATTTATTCGAAAATTAGACATGGGAGGACACTGGGGTGTATTGATCTGCTGCTAAATTTATAGAAATCTGGTATTTAAAAGAAATCTATCCCGGGGCAGGGATGGTCTGTGCACATCCTTTGAGGAATCAGAGATGCGGAATTGCTTTCTGTAGATGCTTTTTTTTGGGGGGGGGGGTTGGATAAAATTCAGGGAAAAGTGTACAAAGAAAAGAAAATAGATTGACTGGCAAAAACAGGTCACCTACCAAAAGTCACTCAATGTCAATGTGTGATGTGTGCATACTTGTACACGTAGCTGTGTCTACCCCGTAGTTCCTGACAGATTTTTGCTTATTTTGTAAATTTCCTTTTACAGCAATAATACAAATGTACATTCAGCTAAGCAGATCCAAGAAATTAGGTCCAGATACCGGTACATGTACACCCAATAAAAAGTTTTAAAGGTAATTTATGTACAACATTTGCAAACACTGCAAAACAAAATTACCAAATTATTATGAAATACTTTTTAATACTTGACTGCAAGTCAATAACAGTCTCAAACATCTTGTGAAATCAATAATCATGGCACCTGGCTACCGCCTACCGGGGGATCGTTTTCAAGAAAAGGCTGACCATCGTTGGGGCAAAAAATAGACTTTTAACAAATATAGCCCCCAAATTACCACATTTATAGTTAGTCCATATTTTGCTTGCAATCGGTTACATATCTGTGAACGGGCGCAAGCCAGCTTGTCTGGTTCCCTGAGCTGACAATTCCAAAACGTCTATACATTGTTCAGTTTCATCTAAAATTGCTCCATTTTATCTGCGTTTTGTCTGAAGTAGTGTCAGTGAACCAGACTACAAGAATAACATTTGTTTCTTGGTTTTCCCAGCATCTATAAACACCAAAAAAACAGGCCAGTGTAATATTTTTGCTAACCCCAAAATCCATCCATTTCTGAAAATTACAGCAAAAGCAAATGTTGTACATTACACAAACGTACCTTTAATTTTTAATGGCCTGTATCCATGAGTTTGTCTTACAGTCACTATGTGGACATGTGAACAAAAGATGTCCACATAATGCAGGTTGTGTTGACGTTATGTGGACTAAGCGTGTCCACAAAACGTTTCGTGCCCTCTCTGGAAAACAGGTTTAGAGGCATTTTCGGGTTGGGGTTATCGTCGCAGAATGAAGAGAAACATTCAAGGAAATCAAAAAACAAATTTGGGGTTGAAAGAGTTCCACAGTAGGCCTCATAATGTAATACAAACATTTGTGTTCATGCACATGTAAACAGTCGACTCTCATTAGTACAAACTCTGTTAATACAAAATTCTGGATATATCAAACATAAAGCCTTGGTCCCGACTGTGCATTTACATGTGCACAATGAATGGGACTGATGTTCCTCTTAATACAAAATTCTGATATAACAAACAATTTGGCAACAATGTAGGTCCGTACGAGTTTGTTATAACGAGACTCGACTGTAAGTCTGACTATCTGAAGTGAAGTAAACACATTGTACATGTACATGTATCACATTCCACCACGTCTACATGTACATACAACAAACAAATTGGTCACAATATTCGCAACCATAGATACCGGTATTGAAAGCAAACCAATGCGCCCTCTATAGTTTTCGCGTGGAACAGTGTGAAATAAAGACTGTAACTATATAGGTGCACTTCACACATGGTACGGTGTGGAGAAAGGAAACCCAAGACGAATGCCTTATTTACACATGGAAGGGGTGAAGACACTTTTCACACGCTGGGCGTGTTTATTCAGCTTTTGCCGTTAGCGTTTCCTTGTGACAATGTTTCAACATAAGCCTAGCCCCTGCCTGATTAACTTCTGGGTGATAATTAGGTGATTGGGGATTTCGAAATCGGACTTGGCCAATCAAATGCCATCACTCAGGGAGAAAAAATACACAGCTCAAATCTAAACATCTGCTTTAATTAACCCATTAGCAGCTCTGTATTACACTGTAGATGTATTACATTGTGTTTATTCAGTGAAGAATCCATAGAACCGGAGTGCTCGGGCGATTTTCTGTGCTACGGTGAGTAATAAATGTAGGTGGGGCGGTTTTGGGCACTACAGGTGGGGCCGTTTTGGGCACTTCAGTGAGTGATAGGCGGGGCGGTTTTGGGCGCTACAGGCGGGGCAGTTTTGGGCACTTCAGTGAGTAATAGGCGGGGCAGTTTTGGGCGGTAATGGGCACTACAATGAGTAATAGGCAGGGCTGTTTTGGGCACTACAGTGAGTAATAGGCGGGGCGGTTTTGGGCGCTACAGTGAGTAATAGGCGGGGCGGTTTTGGGCACTACAGTGAGTAATAGGCGGGGCGGTTTTGGGCACTACAGTGAGTAATAGGCGGGGCGGTTTTGGGCACTACAGTGAGTAATAGGCGGGGCGGTTTTGGGCACTACAGTGAGTAATAGGCGGGGCGGTTTTGGGCACTACAGTGAGTAATAGGCGGGGCGGTTTTGGGTGCTACAGTGAGTAATAGGTGGGGCGCCTCGGTCAATCTGTGGATTGGTTTTCAGTCCCTACACGTAGCTTGAAAACTGTCATTTTCTTCTCATTGTCTACTCTCTACAGGTTTCTTCAGGCTTGCGAGTTACAGTGCCTGGGGCACTTTTGAGGAATCCATGGTTTCGTACAAGAAATGATTACTGATAATTATTACTATACCTCATAAATATTCATCAGGCAGCCGCGGCATTTCATTGGTCCATTCCAGCAACTCAATCATGTGAAAGTTTTTACTGTTTCCCCACGTCTTCCTACGCGCACGTGACACGCAGAAAAACCAGGGAGGTACTATCACACACTTGGGTTGCAGCCTTAAGCTTGGTTTCCATATCGACGTTCAGCTTACGCAGACTACGCAGACAGTAGGCGGGACATTCGGCAAAGTTGAATCGGGTTCCACTTTGCCGAACGTCTGCCAGGTACATGTAGTTTGCGCGTCTGTCTGAGTTGTCGGTGACACTTCCGGATGAAATGTTTCCATATGTCTGCGTTGCAGTTTGGGTCCTGTTTGCGTTTCACTTTGCGTTTCTTACGTCGATATGGAAACCAGGCTTTAGATGTGTCAGGCTTTGTTCCATCAAAATCTGTTAAAGTTGTTGCATTTTCAACTTTCAAAAATAAATCCTGTGTTTGCGTGAAATGTTGAAAAAGTTAAATGACACAACTTTCTATTCTGTTTGTCTCCTTCAATTAAAATAAATGTTTAAGTTTATCCAAATACTGCACGATCACTAACATGGTACCAATGAAATACCGCAGCTGGGTGATAAATATTTGTGAGGTATAGTAAAACAAATACAACATTTTTTTTTTGCGGGGAAATAGTGGAAACAAATGATCCCTCGGTGTTGGATGATTGGGATGCTTCACCTCGGGAGATAGTCCCAATCATCTAACACCTCAGGGTCATTAGTTTTCACTATTCCCCCGCAAACCATGTTATATTTGTATAATAGTAACCAGGAGAAAGAAATCATCTGCGCTATATTTTTTTCTCCGCTGATTTTCTTCAAGAAAATCCCAGCGTGTTGTCTCTTGAATGGCATTCAGTGGCATTCTCAGCATGCCACTTAATGAGGCATTTATGGGAAGGCAAATGTATACTGACGTCCATTATATTGATATCTGTGTAACAAGATCATGATGTGTCAACTTTCAAGGGTCTGAACACCCAGATAAGAAAAGTGCCACCCAGCGTATACACTAAACACACATACATACTCAAAAGTGAAGGGTGAAACTACGCTAGGGGATATGGTTTGATACCAGAGGGCATTATCACGACCAACCATGGCCAAGTTCGGGCAAGGACCATTAGTCGACTAGTGGTTGATTTGTGACGTACCTTACGCCTGCGCACTGATAGCAACGTGCGAACGTCTCTAGTCAAACGCTGGTCAAAATGTCATCGCAAAACTTCTGGATCCTGGCTCTCTGGTAGCGTTATGAATGCGCGCGGCTATTGGTTACCAGCGATGCAACCAACCCCAGTAGGCTGGTTCCAAATAGTCGACTAGCGTAGTCAACCACCGTCGACTAGACAGAGTTCGGGCAAACGTTAGTTAACCATTGGTCAACTATAGTCCTTGCGCGAACTTGGCCCATTATTGCCCCCCCCCCCCACTTGTCAGTAGCTACTTCTAGGACATCTCCTAAAATCTCCCCCCCCCCCAAAAAAAATGGGGGAAATTAGTGCGCATGCGCGACTTCTGAAGGTAATTACAGTTCATCTTCAGTCCCACACATACTACACACAACAAAAGAGCTGACCAGTGAAGCACAAAAGTCTTGCTGCATCTTTTATAGTACAGTACGAAATCTGAAAGTTTGCTTCGGAACTTCTATGAATTTTTTGAATTACGTGCTGAATATTATTAGGCCAAACAGGTGCGCGCGCATTACACAACCAATAGGAACTGGCCTAGATGTTGTTCCAACGGGTTCGTGGGTGATATTGGTTGGTTGTGATAGCGCCTTCTTGCAACGGCGCGTTATCGCGGCGGGGGGTTATCGCGTATCAAACCATAACAACGTCTAGCCCCTAGACTAGGTCGAAACTCAAAAATAGCATGGAAAGAGCAACTTTTAAGGCCAAGGCCAAGCTTATGCCTGTCTTTTGTTAGATTGCAAACCAAAAATAACAACTGCACGAAATTGGACAATTGTCTAATTTTAAAACCTGGTTTACACAAAGGGGGGTCATGTTTTACTTAGCCACAAGGTGCCAAAATATTTTCAGCAAACCTTTTCTGAAGTTTAACTCCGAATTCTCTGCCTGTACAGGTACACATACTTCCCCTTGTCAATTTCAATATCACATTTCACAACCGCACTGATGTTTGCATTTTTTCGTCTTTATGATTTTTTCTTAAACGCTTTCAAAATTTGCAAATATTTTCAAAATGTACCACAGTGCAGTAGTTTCATACGTACGTTCAAATGTTGGGGTTTTAGTAGCCTATTCAGCAACTTCCATGGTTTAGATCATTTACATTAACCCCAACTCCCTCTAGGCATTTTTGCCAGGATGCTTCCTCAATCCTGCTTACTCTTCAACTATGCATACATCCTCAATCCTGCAAAATACCCCGTTATTTCTTGAATGTGGTCCTTGGAGGGCTGACCACTGCCTCAATCCTGTAAAATCCTCCGGCAATCACTGCCAATAACTTTTCAGGCAGAGCCCGATGTAAGACCATGACACAGTGCATCCTCCAAAATCAGCCACACATTTTTGCGATAGGCCCTATAGCCTAAATCCTGCAAAATCCTCCATTTTGCAAGGGGATTTTGGAAGGTAACTTACGGTTAAGCCTGCAGCAGTTTGTTAATTAACTTAAGAAAGGTGCATATTAAAAAAAAATTAAACCCCGTCTTTTTTTATCGTAATACCCAATTACATAGGAAACTCTCTATCCTTATGCTAGCAAACTTGGACAGTTTCCAAATTCTGACTGTAAACTTGGGACTGGGAGGAACACGGAACTGGTCATAAAAAGTTTTTTTTGTCAACAAGTAACAGGATTTCTGCAAAGTAATTACCATCCCCAAAGATCCAACATTTCAATGTTCAAAATGCCACAAGGACAAAGAAGTTGTGTGCTATGGGGTCGAATACCGATTTCAGTCCCCAAAGTCTGTTCAAATGTTTGGAGTGCCAGTTTTTCTAAAGTGGAGGGTATACTGTTACACACCCATGGGCCAAGGAGACTTTCTCATGAAACTTTTCTTTGTTGGAGGGTCGTAGCCTGTAGGATTTCTCTGGAAAAACCTTGGACCTTGATACCCTTACAAAACCTTGGAGCTTTGGTAAACATTTGGGGATTTTTGAATCGCTCCCCAAAAAGGCCAGTATAGAAAAATGTTGGGTGTAATGCTCTTCATATTTATAGCTCCATGATATATTGTAGTCAAGTGTACAAGGTAGGAATTGATATTTTCAGGGTTTTCCCCTCATTTTTCCCCCTAAAAAAAATTAGGGTAAGGGCTGTCAAAATAGGGTACGCTAGGGTAACCAGAAGCAGAACTATTATACTTACACACACCCCTCCCCCTTAAAAACCAAACCCAAACATTCCTGACACTATGCGAATCTTCTCTTGTTGTCTTTGTCTTTTATGTGATCTGTTTATTCACAGCTGAGATTTGTTTGTCTTCTGATAGGAATTCACACCAACTGTTGCCACTTGTCAGGAGGTTTAGAAGATGTCGAGTAAACTATGGGAAGGTATGCTGAAGTAAACAAACAGAAACAGTTGTCCACGGAATTCCAATTCAACCCTTGTATTAAGCCCTAAATGTTGTTTTTAAATTTGTACTGAACAAATGAAACTATTATCTGATCCTAGAAATTTCTGTTTGCTCTCCTTGTGCCGTTATTTTAGTTTTAGAACCCCCCCCCCCAAAAAATAGAATTATTTAAACTGTACATACATGTACATCAACCATATACCAGCTGAAAGAGTATTTTAGGATTGTTTTAATGGTGTAGTTTATTCATAGTATTTTAAAAGTATCCACACACAATTTGAGGTATGGAGTGCCATTTGGTCATGTGGTGAAATGGCTTGCAGTTTGATAAATGGGACCAGATGGACAAAAAGGCATAACATTCTTATATTTGCACGTATGGACTTCATTTTTACATCACATAAAAGAGTAAGGTTCAATGAAAAAACTTTACACACAACACCTATGATTTTGATCACTCCTTGGCAGGGAAAATCAGGGTTGAAAAAAAGTGAGTTTTCAACTTGTGGTCATTTTGTTCGCGCTCTAGTGATTTCCGCATGACTGAGCAAATAATAATTTGGTCCTGGGGAGAGCCAAGTCAATAAACAATGTGGTAAAGAAAGGGTTAACAAAACTTCGACTTATTTACTACCCCTGACAATTATTCAGTTCTTGCATTGTAGACTGGTTCCTGCCCCCCTTAGAATTGACTATGCGTGGAGGGGAACCAGTGTACTCGCAGGGCAAATCTGTTTATGGTGTAAATCGAGGATTTTCTTTTGTTCCTCTTCCCTTTTCCTTTGTTTGTACTTTTTCGCAACAGCTCTCATTGGTTTTGTACACGTTTTCCAACCGAGGAGTCCTCGATTTGGTTCCTGTCCTCGATTCATCGATGATGTTGCACATGTGTGTCCTCGAGATGATTTACACCATAAACACACACAGACACACCCCCAGACATACACACAGAAGGAATACGCTATTGCAATAAGTTACAGAAGTTTATTCGTTGACCAAAAAAAACACTGAAAAAGCCAATTTTTTTGGAGAGGAAAATCGAACATCATGAACATGGTGAAGCACAAGAACAGTGCAACTTTAAAGGGAATGTACAGTACATCATTGGCTTTTGCTATAATTTTCAGAAATGAACTATTTGAGGGGTTTGTATAATTTTGTTTTAATAGATCAAATATTGTTACACTGACATGTTTGAAGTTTTGTGTTCGAAAATGCTGGAAAAACCAAGAAAACAAAAATGTTAAAGTAGTCTAGTTCCCCGACTCCACTAAAGATGAAATGGATCAATTTATAGATGCCGGAAAGTTGTAAGGTAAAGGGAACCATTCTAGCTGGCCTGCACCCGGTCATGAATATGTAACCAATAGCAAACAAGATTTGGACTGAAAAAAAAACGTAAATTTGGAGCAGAAGTTGAAAAATAGTTAGGTTTTTCCAACGGTGGTCGGCCGACCGCCGTTGGAAATGTATACAATAAAACATTTTCTTGAAAATGACTTCACACCAGGTGCCATAATTTTACAGGATGCTTTAGGCTGTCATTTACCAACATAAAGGTATTTCGTAAAAACTTTTAGTTTTAGTTTTATTTAAAACGTATAACGTTTTAAAATATATTTAAAAAGTTATATTTTTCGATGTTTGCAAATGTTTTTGTATATTCCCTTTAAAGCCACTCACACCTTTAAATGAGGACCCAATCCATCAAAGTGTCACACATTTTGTTGAGACATTTGTTGCCAAATTTCTGAACCCCCCCCCCCCCTAAAAAGTTCCCAACCTCCATGTTACAAGTTATAAATCATGATACCACAGCCTTATTGAACTTTTGGCAGTTCACTTAATTTCATTGCCAGAGGTTACCATACAGTGGTTGTGCCGAGTTGTTGGATGGGTTGGTAAGGTCTCACCCCCCCCCCCCTTTTTCTGTCAACCTTAAGGTCAAAGGTCAAGGCAAGTAGACTGGAATTTAAAGGCTAGGGAAGTGATGGGGTGACAAATTGATACACAGTGAAAACCAAACTACGCTGAGTGAGTTATATTCTTGAGAAGTTGCTCTGAAAACCACAAAGAAAGAAATAAGAAAACAAAAGTAAGGTCTTCCTAGAAAATTAAGTTAAACTTTTTCCCTTAAAAAAAATCTATCACAGAAAAATTCTTGATTTTCAAATTTTACCAATAGGATAACTACTTTGAACATTTAGTAGAAAGAAATGACAGAAGTTTCTCGGAATTCTTTCTTTCATTCACCTCTGACTAAAGCATTATCAAACAAAAATACCATCACAATGAAAAGTCTACTTTTCCTAGCTCTTCCAAAAAAAATTTCTTCAATAATCATTTTCTTCATAAATAATGTATGCCCCAGAAGCACAAACTTTCCGCCAGTACAGGTCTCAACAGAGAACTTTTGTTGAGGGCATCCCTAAATGTTTATTAATACTAAGCAGGGGGTCCCTGCAGGAGCCTTAAAGTGCCTTAAGTGTTACACTGACAATCCGCCCCAATGGTTACAGTGTTGTGTGATTGGTTTACCAGATGGAGTATGTAAGATGTCATTGCTTGAGGCTATTTGGTGTGTCTACAAACATGGAGGAAGGGATTCATAGACTTTTACACTAGTCCATTGGCTAGGGCTGTGCATCTGAATCAGGTATCTGTAATCCGCACCCCGACCACCCCTTAGATCCGCACTTTCTGCCCTTAAAAGGAATATACAACTACCAAGTTTTTACGAAATACCTTATTAGGATGTTGGTAAATGACAGTCTCAAGCATCTTGTAAAATTATGGCACCTGATGTGAAGTCGTTTTCAAGAAAAGTGGTATTTTGTATAAATTTCCAACAGTGGTCGGCCGACCACCGTTGGAAAAACCTAACTATTTTTCAACTACTGCTCCAAATTTACCATTTTTCAGTCCAAATTTAGTTTGCTATTAGCTACATGTTCATGATTGGGTGCAGGCCAGCTAGACTGGTTCCCTTACCTTACAATTTTCCGACATCTATAAATTGATCCATTTCATCATTAGTGGAGTCAGGGAACCAGACTACTTTAATATTTTTGTTTTTCTTGGTTTTTCCAGCATTTTTGAACACAATATTTGATCTATTATACTAACCCCTCAAATAGTTCATTTCTGAAAATTACAGCAAAAGTCAATGATGTACATTCCCTTTAAATTTGACTATTTAGAATGTTTAGGACAAATGATCACTTTCTGATGGCTGATAGGTCACTGAGGGGAACAATTAGTGGTGGATGGCCAGATATAGGAATATTTCCACCCTTTTTACTGTTCAGCAAAATTTTGTACAGTATTAAAGTTGTGTGCCAAAGGCCAAGGGCAGATTTCCAGCAGAGAATCTAGCCGAGTCGGCAAATCCAAGATTAATTTTCTTCACTGATAGATTTTATTTTTCACACATCTCATAGTCAGAAGGCAAGACATACATGAACATTACAATTTAAGACTTCTAAGAACATGAAAGTATAAAAAAAAACATACTAAAATTACAAATGTTAATTGTTTGTTGTGTTGCAATTCAATTATACTATAGCCGTTGAAAAATGCATTACAGCGTCCGTAGCCATTATGTCAAAAAATAGTCCCTAAAATAAAAAGTCAATTTGTAAACAGTGCTGGGTTGGGCAAGCACTTTATGTGAACACTAGCAACAAAGAGCATTTTTTTTTAATATTAGGCCTATTTACAAATTAAAAAAAACTCTTGTTTAAATAATTTAAGTTAGAATTTGAAGACTTTCAGTTACAAATACAAATTACAATAGGCTTATTTAATAAAAATCCGCCTTTTTGATCACCAAGTGCACGGATGGTTGGCAGCAGCAGGAAGCGATATTTTATCTTACCAAGATTTCCGAACCGCATTGGGAAATGGTTGAGAAGTCAACCGCACGCCAACCGACTTTGTCCCCAGTCAATTTAACGACGCGCACGGTACTCATTCCTAATGCGACTCGCGAGTCGAGTACGGCCCTACGGGTGGTTATGCTTGGGAAATATCAAACGCTGTCTCATAATTTCAATTTATTGGACAAACTATCAGCATGGTGTATCTTACGTCAAAACTGTAAGATGAAGATAAATTGGCCTGGTAGAATATCCACGTAATATTTGGGGTGTAGGCCTAATCGGTGAAAAAAATCGAGCCAGACCTTTCCGCATCGTGATCACTTTCTCTTAATCTTGTGGCGCTTCCATCCCATCGCCGTCAAAGAAAACAAAAACATCACGAAAAAAATATCATCTCGCTTTTTCTTGCATCTTCTAGCGATCCCAACCGAAGATCAGTCATTTTTAACAATATATACAATTCAATGTTTTATCAGCTATGGAAAATGATAATTGAAATGCTACTTACCGCATCGGAAGGGTATTTTCCAGCAACAAAAGGAAACGATTATCTGCGGACAACGTGTGACGGACTTTGATGAATTGCTGTCAATCGTGTATCGCGCGTGCATAGTCAACTAGCGCGCGATACACGTACACTTGATGAAAATAATTAATTGGGCGAAACCATTATGCTCCTGGGGGGGCACAAGTCTTGAACAATAGAGGGCGCTAATCCGTTTTCACAGAAAAGAAATTTGGTATGAAAAGCTAGGTCGACAATCTTGAAATACATATCAGACCGTATTGTCTTTAAAATAGGTAACGCATTGGAAGATATATTTCTCTTTTTTCACAACATAATTCTTCGGGGGAGGGTGTTAGAATCTAAATATTAATTTTAAGCAATGACCTCTATCAAGAAGGGACAGACACATCAAAATATTTCAGCAAAACCTAAGATGTAAATGAAGTAACTCATCGAATGCTATCTGAAGCAAAGCTAGCCAGCAGAATAAGCATTAAATTCAATAGAGAAATTTACTAATGATTACGACACTGTACTTGTTGCCTATGTATACGTGGAGTGCTGTGGCCTCGTGGTTAAAGGCACTGGATTCGTGGTCTGAGGGTAAAGCTGCAAGTTGTGGGTTCGAGTCCAGCCTGGGGTCATGGTGCGTGTGCCCTTGGGCAAGGCACTTTGTCACTCATTTTCTCTCTCCACCCAGGAGTAAATGGGTACCTGTGAGGGAATTAGCTTCCTTGCGCCTAACAGGCAGCATATAGCTGTATATACTCCCAAGGGAGCTGAGATGGTATTTGGAATGTTTAATTGGCCCAAAGATCAGGGGTAATAAAAGTGTAAAGTGCTTTGATCTTAGTTAAAAGCGCTATACATGTATAAGAACCCATTATTATTATTATTATTACATGTATGGCATACAAGTATTTTGACAAAAAAAAACCACCCCGACAATCAAAGATAGCATTTCAGGGAAGTGTAAAAAGTAATGAAAGTACAATAAAATTAGAATTGCAGAGTCATATTTTTGCAGTAAATATGTAGTTTTATTTTAAAAAATAAAACCCTGTTTATTACAACTTTGACACCGTAATGTAATTACGTTTCATATAGTGTGTACAATAAAGGCAGCATGCTGAAAGTACACTACACATACAATTCTGAAAATCATAAAAGCCCACATGGAACAAAGTACTATAACAAAGTCTCAAAGTGTAGGAAAAATATGACTTTGTAAATAGAACAAATATATACAAATGTTCACCAAATCTTCAGAACAGCTCCCATGATGCACTTGATGAAATTTCTCCCCCCCCCCCAAAAAAAAAATTTAAAAAATTGGAAGACAGTATTATTACAGTATAAACTAGTCTTGTTAAACTTTAAAATCATATTAATTTTTCCTATGAAAAAAAAATATGTACCATACTTTTTTTGTGCATTCCTGAATGTTATTACTGTTTGGAAGTTTTAAACACTTTTGTAATTTAACCCAACGTAAGTCAACCCATCAAACCCAACAGCATGTTTTGTTGGAATCTGTCAGGATGGGTGACAGTCTTTTACATTGGGTTGGCACACCTCCAGAATCAAAGTCAGAAATATGTGTGTGCAGTTTTCTATACATATAAATGACTACAAAATATCTTAAACAGGCAGTTGTTTTCAATGCCTTCTGCACTTAAATTCTAAAACGCATATAATTCACATACCACTGCCTTTACCTAACTTCATCTATCATAAAAAAAGCCTGATAAACATTACTTTTACTGTTGAATATCTTGACTCTAACACTCCCAGGTCCTTCAAATCCACCAAGAGATTTGAAAGATTTTGTAGGATTGAGGAAACTATAGCTCAGCCACTGTTACTTTACACATGGCTTGATGCTACTTGAAACTTGGTAGGTACATGTACACGTACATGCACATGCACATAGAGTGTGCCACTGAGTTCATGCACAGTGGTGGATTTTGGAGGATTCAGGAATGTTTCAATAAGAAATGCCCAGGAAATTATTTAGTAGATGCAAAATCTGAATACTGATTTACGTAAAAAAATTTTTATAAGGAATTCTCATGACCTAACATATACAGCCAGATTACACCAGAAAATGTACACCTACGGTACATGTAAAAATATAGTATGTACAAGATGTCAAAAGACAAAAAGGAAACTTTCTGTAAGTACCCTGAACATTTAACTATAATTCATCAAATTTTCAAAAATTGCAAACGTTAAAAAAAATACATACCCTGGTACCGATACTATCATCCTTGAATAAAAAATATACCAACATCTTTTAACAGTATAATCTTTTTATACAAATCGGATGGAGACAAAAATTGTTCATGCTATAAGATTCCAAATATACATAGCAACAAATTTTCTGGGCAACTTTTTTTTACAAAAATCCTTGCTACGTTTATCAAATACAGAAAAAAACTGTCTTTCTATTAAAGTGAACAAGTGCAACATTTTCTTTGCACAACTCTTGTACCAAGCATACATTCCACGCACTAATCACCAAATTATGTTTGGCGATAAAAAAGTTTCACTCAATTTGCAAGTCCACCGAGTATTTAAAAAACAATGATGCAATAATTCCAATCTGATCATAAAAATTGAAGAACATTTGCAAGAAATATAAACTGACCACCCAAATTTTCATATCCAAAATGTTCCACGGTTCCAATTGCGTAGTACGTAAATAATTTCAGAGAATTTTATATTCTACAGGAAATCTCCTTCAAACTGAACAAAATGTTTGGGGAAAAAAAGGGAAAAGTGGATTTGGACATTGAATGTCACAGTTGCATTTTTAGATTTGAAGGGCAAACATAAAAATATCTGATAATACAGTTTTTGCAACAACCTGTTTATGCAAAACAAAACAACCAGCAAAAATACTACCGTATAGAATATGAAGGTATTAAACAGACCAGCAGTATGGTAACAAGTCGTCAAATTTTTCACAATACTGAAAAGTTAAGGACCTTTAAAATAACTAAAACACTTTTTAAGTAATATCTTCACATTCCCCAGCACCAAAAAAATAAAACTGTGAAATATTTGGTATAAAAACATGAATATTGGCACATTGTACAAGCCACTGAACAAATATCTTGGGTAGAGACATTGTTCTGCGATAACCCACCACTGTATAGTACTTGCCGCCATAAGCGGACGTTATCACAACGAAGAGCTATCACCCACAAACCGCCAGCAACATTGTCTTGGAAATCTTGTAGCGGTTGTGCAATGCGCACGCACCTGTTTTGCCTAATATTTGCAGCGCAGATTCAAAACCTTTCATACAAGTTCCGAACCAAAGTCGTAAATTTCTTCCAGTAGCGTATAAGAGGCAGCAAGACTTTTGTGCAACTTCATGGCAGCTATTTTGTGGTACGTTGTAGTAGTACACGTGGGACTGAAAATGGTCCGTAATTGCCTGCAGAAGTAACGCATGCACACTAGTTTCCCCCATTTTTAGGGGGGAGATTTTAAAAGATTCCCAAGACATTGCCACTTGGGGTTCGTGGATGATAGCAGTTTGTCGTGATGATGCTCTCTGGCAGCTGCTTGTTAACGCAGGGGCTGGTTATCACGATTCTACAACACTATCTTGCCCAAAGACAAAACAAAAAAAATCGCACTTGTTTCTCGCCTGCTTCTTAAGTGTATAAGCCGGCTCATACTCAAGCGAACCAATTAGTTATATCAGCACAAAATGACGCCCTTTCAGTTACACATTTTTTCGGTTCTGAGTCAAGATTTGGTTGAAGCCCTGCCCACCTTTGATTTGTGTACAATTCCGACAGTGCTGGTGATCAGGCTTGAACGATCTACCGTGGTCACCTGATCAAAAGTCTTGATCCAATTGGTCAATGCGCAGTGTTTGATTGACAGGCAGAAAGGGTCCATTAGTTCCGTCATCAAAGATTCCAACAGAACATCATCGTCGATCAAAATCAGGGTAGCTCCATGTTGTGAACTTGTGTCAAAATGCCGCAATCATAATTTTAGACGGAAATGCGTAGATTGGCCTGCCATCTTGTATTTCCTCCGACTTTGACTTGGCATGGTGCAGTGCTTCACAGGACAACCCATAGTACTGGTACAAGTCTGGGAACAAGACTCAGACTTGGCATGGTGCAGTGGTCCATAACACAATCCACTGAATTGGAACAAGTCCGGGATCAAGACTCAGACTACCTTGTTATGATGCCTTGGTCCATAAGTCCAGGATCAAGACTCAGACTTGGCATGGCGCACTGGTCAACGTGACAACCCATAGTACTGGTACAAGTCTGAGAACAAGACTCAGACTTGGCATGGTGCAGTGGTCCATACCACAATCCACTGAATTGGAACAAGTCCGGGATCAAGACTCAGACCAGCTTGGCGCTCTGGTCCACGTGACAGCCCACTGAGCTGGAACAAGTCTGGCAGCAAGACTCAGACTTGGCATGGTACAGTGGTCTATAACACAATCCGGACACTGAATTGGAACAAGTCCGGGATCAAGACTCAGACTTCGCATGGCGCACTGGTCCACGTGACAGCCCACTGAGCTGGAACAAGTCTGGCAGCAAGACTCCGACTTAGCATGGTGCTGTGGTCCGTATCACAATCCATAGAATTAAAACAAGTCTGAGAACAAGACTCCATTTCTTTTCTTAGGGATTGCAAGCACTGTGTACACTGGCAGTTGGTGGTCTTCTAAATGTACCACACGGGGAGTTCGGGAAAGTCTCCATTGTGAATTCTTTACTGATATCACAGGTACACAGACACACTGTCGGTCCTTCTTTTACACCCTTGAGTGGGCGTGTCTTTTCCGCTTATCCCAATCTGGGTCTCCTCGGAGCCGATGCATCGTTTTCTGTTCCTCGTAATGGACTGGGCCCAATCGCCGAAACAGAACCGCACAGGCCGCAACTCCCATCAGCTGATACAAAAAGAAGAACAGATTAATCAAAAAAAGGGCAAACACTGCTCAATTTTATACTTCAGGGTTTTAAAATAAATCTGGATTTTGTTTCTAAAGGTGGAGTTTGTTAATTGTTTTGCTTCTTCTGGTGAAGCAGAAAATCAAAATATTAAGAAAAAGAAAAAATGAAAGTTTTGTACCTCAGTGACGAACAGCACCGCACAGGCTACAGCCAGGATTAACGCGAACAGTGACAACCACGAGTAGAGTAACCCACTACAGCTCTGTAGAGAGAAGAGAAAAACAAACGATGAAGAGAAATCAAAAAGCTGCTTCTGAGTTCTGATGTTAAAAAGGCAAGTTTTATGGACTCACAACAAAAACACAAGATGGCACGTACTTGTGACCACTCATTAGAGTTCTGTCAGGTCCCAACGGAAATGTTAACAACATGAAATTCCATGACTTTTCCTTGACTTTTGCAGGACAAAATGAGGGTTTTCCGAGACCAATTCCTACACTATTTACAATACACTGGCCAGTCTTGACACTCAGGCAAGTGACGCCGCTCCCTTTCAGCCTTCCAGTTTGACACAAGACCACTGAGCACCACAAAAGCATCTCAGTGGCAAGGGTGGATCCAGGGGGGGGGGGCCAAAGGGGGCCATGGCCCCCCAAAAAAACCGAAACCAATTGGTTTTTTTTATGTGACGTTGCAATAAAGACAGGCAATGAGTACACCACCATCTTTTCCTCAAAAATCATTGGCTAAAGTGGTCAGAAATTGCCTCAGATCGCACCACAGAGCATCGAGAATCCAAAAAAATTTCAGGGCCCTTAAGCGGGCCCCGAACCCCACACCGTAATTTTTTGACCCAATTTTTGGGAGACACAAATGATCTGGATCAGCCCTTGCTCAGTGGTGCACTGAACATGCATAATGAGGAAGAATAGTAAACTAGGATGCAAACTGGAAGACTGCCATAGCCAAACATTACGCATCATCCCGTACGGGTTGTGCTGACTTTTCCACATCTTTCTTGGAATATCACCTCCCCATGGCTCTTTCTGAAATAACATTCCAGTGTATTCCAGGATTTCGCATGGTAGTTTTAAATTCCAGGATTTTTCCATGACTGTGGAAACCCCATCTGTGTTCAGGACATACCGTGGCTGCATTCATACGGCTCAAGCAGCTTCCTACAGATATCTTTCAATGAAATTCTTTGACTTTTCCACCACTTTCCCAGGACAAAATGAGGGCTTTCCATGTCCAATTCCCTACGCTGTTTTGGCGTCTTAAGAGCTCTGCACCTGGCTCACCACCAGCGGCACTATTAAGGGGCCGTGGGGGGAACGCCACCCTCCCCCCCCCTACTAAAGAAGAATCCCCCTTCCCCCCAACTGTAGCATCCAGCCCCCAACTCCCCACTCCCGCCTCCCCTATGGTGACAACCCTGACTACGCCGTCGCACACCACACCCTATTGTATGATGAGGGGACACTATATACATGTACACTGCATACATCCAATATACAAATGATGAATGAAACGTTTTCCAAAACTTTACCTGGCTGTACATGAAGTCGTTGGGGTAGGTGGAGTTTAGGGCCGAGCATTTTACACGGTCCAGTGGTTGTGTCTCGTTGCTGGCGCTTGACGTGACGCAGCAGGAGGAGGGAATTATGGGAGCGTCGGTGTCCCTAAAATACCTAATGCGCTCTAACGCATGCCACTCGCTGGTACGCCACTCCTCATAGGATAGACTGCCGCAGCACTCAAACTGTGTGATGAGATAAAAACAATTATTATAACAGTGCTAGGTTAGCCTTGCAAAACTGGTCACAAAGCACACAGAATTAGATTTAAGTGATTCAAGAATGACTATTCACCTAAAGTCTTTTCATACATCTGGTCTACAGGGTGCGTAAAAAAAACGAAACCCAAATGTCGGGACCATTGTTTTAGGGAAGTTCTGCATGTAGCACTTCCAAAATCAAGGATATGAACGCCCAATTCATAAGCTTTCTTTTAGTACAAGAATCATTCAAATCACTCATGTACTTTTCAAGTTACGGAATTTTAAACACAACCACCGTTTTAAGGTTCTGTTTAGGGATCGCAAAAAAGTTCAGCGTTCTTTCAGCAAAACGAAAAAAAAACACATAGGGATGTGTGTGAATTGTTTTTGTTTTGCTGAAAGAACGCACACCTTTTTTTGTGATCCGTGGACAGAACTTTAAAACGGTAGTTGTGTTTCAAATTCCGTAACTTGAAAAGTACATGAGTGATTTGAATGATTCTTGTACTAAAAGAAAGCTTATGAATTGGGCTTTCATATCCTAGATTTTGAAAGTGCTACATGCAGAAATTCACTAAAACAATGGTCCCGACATTTGGGTTTCGTTTTTTTTACTCACCCTGTACAGTGTTGATAAAATATTTCGGTGAAGTGCAAAACACAGTATTGACTTTGCATAAACATACCTCTCTTTGCACCAAGTCGATGCTTCGTGTAACTTCTTCACCGCCATACAGCCCATATTCATCTTTAAGATTCCTTGAAAAACTGCTTTCAATACTGCCTTTAAGCTGGGAGGAAAATGAAAACAAAATTGGAAATGACGCAGTGTAAAGATGGAATATGTGCTTTTTTTTTAGTTTCAGCCTGAAATGCAGAGTTTTCTTTTTTATTAATTGCAACTTTTCTAGCAATGGAAAAAAAATGGCATCATATTTTACAAATTTTGCAGTATTTGTGGCTGGACAATATTTCAGTTCTCAAAGGGTAGACCTATCAGTATCAATAACTAGCAGGGAGATCGTTTTTTGCGTAACCCAAAGTATAACGCCTTTTCAGAGGGGAAAAGATGCCGAAATAGAAAAGAGTGGAGTTTTTTTCTGATTAAAAAAACAAACAAGCTGAACATTTGTCAGGAGAAATCTCTTGAAGAGAACCGACAGTACATCTTTAACCCTAACTCCCTACTGTCTTTTACAATTATAAGTACTGGACCAAGTCCGCCAAAGTCCCTCAATCACACTGCTTCCAATGCATGCTTTGCTTTAGGCCTCCAGGCCCAAGTCAATCATACTCCATCAATATTTAGTCAAACCAGGCCTGCAGGACCAATTCCCCAAAATCCACCAAAATGGGGTGGATTTTGATGGAGTTGGGGAGGTTAGGGTTAAACCAAAAAGGCTTGCCAGAAAACTAGGGGAGGGGCAGTTCTAAATGTTTTTGTATACTTCTACATTTTGTAGCTTCAAAGAGAGGACAGAATTCAAAGAGAAGACAACCCATTTTTAAGGTTAGAATACATGTACATGTATGTTAGAACCATTTAAAGAAAATGATCACCCTTTTTCCTTTTGTTCTTCAAATCAAATGTTCAAGTCATAAGAACTCAATGCACTCACCTCAAAATAAAATATGAAATTGAAAACCGATCCCGCAATCGTCAGAACAAATGCCACCATCAGCAAAATAAAATACTGAAAGAAAGAAAGGAAAAGTCATTATGGATCAAACATTTTCAACAAATGTTTTCAAATTTTGTTCTCTGAAATCTGGAAGATTGTTTTTTATTCAAAAAGAGGTCTGGCATACCTGTTGGTGGATTCCAAACAACATGACTATGACTAGCAGTACCATGTGTGTCTATACAAAGTGGCTTTATCAACTTTCACACTGGCGCCTGTGTTAACACACGCCGTAGCCAAATATTTATTCAGATGCGACTACATTTTTACTGTCTGGAGGGGCCAGCCTCTATTCCTCTAAACTGACTGAGTCACAGAGTATTAATAATGTCAACCGAGTATAAATCACGTATACCACACAACCCTGCATGTGTGTTGATATGGATTGCCAGAGAGTCTCATTTTCTGGAGACAGGATCATTTGCCTTTTGTGCATATTTTTCATTGAACAATAATGAAATCTTAAGTAGGGTATGCACTACAGAGGAAACGTATGCACACATTTTTGGGTCTCCTACATGTAAAGTTGGAATTCCGTTGCTAACTCACGTAAAACATGCGCCTGCGGGCACCGTATTTTCAAATGACTTTCAATAGTTCAAGCCTGAATCAGCCTGGTCTTGTAACTTCATATTTGAGCCGTGGAGAAAAAGTCAAGAACTAAATGAAACCGAAACTCACCCACAGAAGCGTACACCGGTGCGTCGCGCATAACCCGCACAATCCTACGAGCGTCACGAGGATCACGATCACCCCGAGGGCCGCTGGGACTATGTTGCTCACAAAGTACGAAATGCCGATTATGAAGAGGGCGCCCTCTCTTGCCGGGTGCGACCAGACCGTCAGGAAGATCCAGACGCTGACACCGATGGCTCCCAGCGCTGCGATCTAATTGGCCAAAAAGAAATCCAAAATCATTACCATTTTTTTTTCACTCTTTGTGCTATTTTCACTTTCATTACCAACCCCCCCCCCCTAAAAAAAAAGCATTTTGAATTGCTATTTTCCTACAAATACAAAAATTATTTGCTTTTTGAATAAGACATTGAGTGGAACAAATCTTGCCATGTTTAGTTGAGGGGTCACAATTTTACAATTAAGACTATAATTCAGGCTTTTTTTGTGCGTTGGGAGGCCCAAGTTCAAGCAACTCAAATAAGGGTATTTTTTTTTTTCAGTTGCAGATGCTCAAAGTACTCTCTTGGTAAAAAACAATAACCTGAAAATCTAAGAGGCAAGTTCGCGCAAGGACTATAGTTAACCATTGGTCGACTAATGCTTGCCCGAACTCTGTCTAGTCGACGATGGTTAACTACGCTAGTCGACTATTTGGAACCAGCCTACTGGGGTTGGTTGCTTCGCTGGTAACCAATAGCCGCGCGCATTCATAACGCTAGCAGAGAGCCAGGATCCAGAAGTTTTGCGATGACATTTTGACCAGCGTTTGACTAGTAGAGACGTTCGCACGTTGCTATCAGTGCGCAGGCGTAAGGTACGTCACAAATCAACCACTAGTCGACTAATGGTCCTTGCCCGAACTTGGCCCATGTTGACCACCAAAAAAAAACATGGTAGGGCAACTTGAATGCATTTGGTTTGCTGGGAATTCTTTCAGGGGAAGGTGAGTGAAATTAACTTGGTACTTATGCAACTCATTTTTACGAAGATGCGTAAAAGAAGATTGAAACAATAATTTTTTTACCAGGAGTAGCGTGTTGAAGACGTGGGAGCAGCATTTGGAGTTTTTCAAGCCCCGGTGCATTCGACGTCTTTCCAGTGTGGTAACCATGGCGACTTAAGTTTTGTTTCACCTGCAAAACAAAAACAAACATCATTTTTACGTTTATCTGGATGTAACACTATTAAGTTGATATGCATGCACCGTTCTACATAACCCCCGAGGACTGACACACAAAGGGAGAACAACAGATCCTTTCAGTCCTCGGGCGTTGGGTCTTTTGTTGAAAACGGTACAATTATATGCTTAGTCTATAGGAGAGTGTTATATTACAGGGACAAAGGGAAACACAAAGCATTGTCCTCGAGAGTATAGTAAAACATGACTGTGTGTACATGAAGGTGCATGGACACAGTGCTTGAACAAAAAGGGGCTATGTGAGACCAATCCAGTTACTCTGTCAGTCACTTCTATCACTATGGCCCCCTTCAATGGTGAAACCATTGTGCTAGCTATTGTTCAGGTAATCCATCATGGGCCAGTTACTTTGCACAATAGCTGACACAATGCTTTTCGCCATTGAAGGGGGCCTCATGAGTGCACAAAATAACGTGCGTATATTCCTACAACAAAAGTATGTGCATGTTCTACATGTACCGGAAGTAAACATAAACAGGCAAATACTGAACATACCTATCACGGCTTTTTAGCATTTCACTGTGAGTGTGCAGGACATAATTTTTATTGTCACATAATAATTCTCGCTAACACTGCAAACTGATTTGAAACAAACCTTAGAAGGAAAGATACAAAGAAATATTGGTACACACCCAACATTCCAACAGTACACACGTGTGTTTACAGCGAACCAATCTGTTGCAAATTTGTACACGAGCCATTCGTAATTGTAAATTATTGATTGATTAGTCACAACTTGCAACAGCTGTTTAAAAAAACTGCAGTTTTATCTAAATCAATATGAGAATCAGTGGTGTATAGGGACAGGAGGGGGTGTTAAAAAAGTACACATAACAAAAAAGGGTGGGGGATTCTTGCATGTAAGAGTCTATGATATTCGCGCAGATTCGGCGATTAATTATGCAAAATAAGACTACAGGTGTCTTCCCCCCCCCCATATTCTGACCCTTCAGCGGGCACCTTCTCTCGCTCTTTAGTAACCCATTGTATTACCAAAACATGGCAGCCAAATTGACCAATCAACAGCTTAGTCCAAATTTCTGATGGAAATAGACCCAAGAGTTTCTTAAAGGGACACTAGGTCCTGGAACAGCCCTATTGGGCTACAAAACGCGCTTTGAACAAGATTATGTTGATTGGAAAGAACATTTAAAACTAGGATATATAAACTTCCACACAACTGTCCTTTAAAAACTGGGCATTTTTGTGTTATTCACGTATTATGCGTGCGAGAACGAATTTCGGGGTCCACTTTTGCAACCCCATAAATTCGAGCTGTTTGGATGCTACATGTTGTTGTGATTTCACTCGTAAAGTGTTCCCCTTTTGCGGACGTTGAAGAAACCACATTTTTTGCATTGGTGATTGGTCACCGCTGTTCCCGAGACAAACAACGTGTATCAAACACTGTATGAGAACGACACGAAAAACGTATTCATACTCCGTCGTGTCCGATGTAAACAAGTGGGGATTTTTCCTCTTTTCTCGGGAACTGTACGACATTAGGTTGGTTTCCTTTCAACCACATGTTTGAAATAGGCTAAGTAAACAATCCAAAACATGAAATTTTTGGGGATTTCTGGACCTAGTGCCCCTTTAAGTCAACTCCGATTGGCTGCCGCATGGAGTCGCATAAAATTTGCATGCTGGGAAATATATCAGGTGTTCGTAGTGTGACTCTGCACACGTGAATGTTGGATCGTCAGACTATGGGAGGGAGAGGGGGAAGTTCTCATTACGCCACTAGAATCACTCAATTCTTTTGAAATTCAACAAAACTTTAAATCTTCACTTTCACGGCAACAAAAATCAAGTCTGTACAGGGTGGCGCAAAAAGAAGCAAACCCACTTTTGACAGGAATTTTAACCTACTTGTAAACTTAACCTATTTGAACTGTTTTTTTTTTTTTACAATGTATGTAGTGATGTAGGCCTGTAGCTCTTCAACCATACAAGGTGAAATATCTTTTAAAAAATCACAACAAAAGTGTTATTACAATGTTAAATTGCTAATTCGAATACAAGTCACCAAAATCACTGTTGTCCACGTGTACCGGTACGTCTAGTGTAGTGTGTTTTTGTCTTCAAATCTAGCTCTGGAGCTCAGTCAAGCGGATGGAATAAAGCCGTCCGTGGACAAACAGGTTTGGCACATGAAATTCTTAAACTATACATTGTGTCTCAGAGACAAAATATGCATACAATTTAAAATCCTTTTTCGTCACTTAGGCCCATGTTTAAAGGTCAATATTTTAATACCATTAAATTATTTTTTTTTTTTTAAATATGCTCAACAAGTAGGTGAAAATTGCTGTCAAAAGTGGGTTTCCTTCTTTTTGCACCGCCCTGTATGTTGGTAAATGCAGCAATACTATGCGGACAGCAGATATAGTCCAGGCAAATTACTTCATTTCGCAATGTGTGTGTATTGAATGCCTACATACTGTACATGTACTGTAGGCATGCGTGTATTGAATGCCTACAGTAGGCACTCAATACACGTATATTGCAAAGCAAGGCTACTCAATTGTATTCCCCATGGCCACAGGAACTTTTACACCTTTCGCTAAATTGTGAAGACACTCCATCCCACGGAAATATGCCAATTTCCACAATGTTTGCAATTTCCATTTTACGATCACAAAACCCTTTTGTCAATACAGCCACAGGTATTACCACAAAAGCCACAGTGGGAATTTTTCAGTACTAAGGAATGTGAATGGTTCATGTACGTTATGTACATGTACGCAAAATTTAAGGTTATGACACTTTTGTATATTCTGTATGATAAGGCCAAAAAAAAAAAGTCTCCGGTTTCTGGTATGCGCGCGCGTCGCCGTAGCCATGCGCGTCGGCAAAATGAAAAAGTTTTTTTTTCAATGAAAGATGATGTCTCAAAACTGCCAAACTCACTGGTTTGACTGGAATCCTGCTGCTGCACAATTTTAACGTGTTTTTAGACTGGATTATGGTCGAGAATAAGCTTTATGTGGCCCCTCTGGACTCCCATATATATTTGCACTAAGTTTAGTCAGGCACCATTTGCAGTCATCAGCCGACATTTGAAGAAAAAAAAAAAATCAGGTAAAAAAAAAAAAAAACGCGTTGTCGCACCACTTTTTGGGCAAGCTCTATACCAGAAACCGGAGACTTTTTTGGGGGGGGGGGGGGGCCTAAGGGGACCATATAAACTCAAGGTGAAAATGTCAGGTAATATTTCGGCACTTTCGATTGTGGTTTGGAAGAGTGAATGAATTGGTTACAATGACCCAAGGTTGCGGTGGGTCACCCACTTGCAATATTTGATAGTTGCTGTTTCACGCATACGCATGACTGCACATGTGCATATGTGATGATTAGGCCTACCGGTATTTGACGTCAATTTCTGTGAATTTCACTGCAAGGAAATTGGGCATGATTTTGACTTTGATACCCCTACCAAACATTTCCGAAATAAAACAAAATCTGACAAGGAAATCTTGCCCTTCTTCTTCAGAGTTGTACGGCACATTCTGTTTTAAAAAATATATTATGCTAGGGAAATTGCGTAAAATAGCCCAGAAATTAAAAAAAGTTAAAGTAATAAAGAGATGTTGTACATATACTCTGAGGGAAGGGGACGGTTGGGTAAACCCACCAAAGTCTGGTCCCAAGTCCAGAGACCTCAGAGCCCACAATTCTTGACAGATAGATGTTCTTGACAGAAAGATGTTCTGCAACTAAGTGAATATTTTCTCAAAGTCATCTTCACAGCGGGTTACATCAGGAGTGCTCATCTTGAGAAGGGTGAAAACGGCTCTGAAGATGACTACGCTGGTGATCTACCAATGAATTATTCCTTGTACACTATAGTCAAAGTACATGTGTACTGTGTGTAAATATGCAAACATGTACGTAAAAAAGTACATCTGTAGTCACAAGTACATGTTCTTCATTCTGAAACTTTTATTAACATAATGTATTTAAGTCTTAACCAGTTCACGTCGGATGACGTGTATACACGCAAAGGTTCTGCGGTATTCGGAACGGATGACGGATAAACATGCAACGAGCGAGGCTGGAAATATCTGTCAGCTACCCGCTCCCAGCGAGCGAGGCCGGAAATATCAGAGTGTGCTAGCTACCCGCAGATGACGGCCTGAACCCGTCTGGCATCGAGGTTCGTGAAAAACAGTCCCGCGCCTGGGTCAGGTCAATGTCAAAATAATACCGGCGCGAAGTGGTTAAAATAAGGAGGTCATATGTTTTGATACTTTTTGAATAACGTCACAAGTTTTGATACTGCTAGAAAGTTCTTCAAGTTCTGCCATGTCTGCGTACATGCAGACAGATAGACCTTTTTTGAAAGGGAATATACAACATTTGCAAACATCGAAAAATAAAACTACCAAGTTTTTACAAAATTCTTTACTAGGATGTTGGTGAATGAGAGTATGAAACATCCTGTAAAATTATGGCACCTGGTGTGAAGTCATTTTCAAGAAAATAGTATTTTTGTATACATTTCCACTGATGGTCGGCCGACCACCGTTGGAAAAACCTAACTATTTTTCAACTACTGATCCAAATTTACCATTTTTTCAGTCCAAATTTAGTTTGCTATTGGTTACATGTTCATGAACGGGTGCAGGCCAGCTAGACTGGTCCCCTTACCTTACAATTTTCCGGCATCTATAAATATTGATCTATTTCATCTTTACTGGAGTCAGGGAACCAGACTGCTTGAACATTTGTGTTTTTCTTGGTTTTTCCGGCATTTTCGAGCACAAAACTTCAAACATGTCAATGTAACAATATTTGATCTATTATAGGCCTACTAACCCCTCAAATAGTTCATTTCTGAAAAATACAACAAAAGCCATATTGAAAATAATGTCAGCACGTTTGTCACACGCAGTCGCCATTGCTGCAATGCTTTACAGACACAACACCCAAAATATACCCCTTAAAACTGGCATAACTCCAAAATACACGCACCTATGGAGCTCTACATTTTATTTTAATGCCATTCAATTTGTCTTGCAATTCTCTTTCCATTGATAGCAAATTCACGACAAGGGAAAAAAATGTTGAAACCCGACGCCACTTTTTTTCATCATAGGCCTATATCAACTCTCATTGAAACTAAAATTTCTCTCATTGAAACTAAAATATTGAAAAGACATGACTCTTGATTATTAATTACGTGTATAAAGGTCTGTTTAACTGCTTTGTTATTGACTGAGTATTATGTGTTTACAACTGTCTTACTAATGAACGTTTTTGTGTTTCATTTATTGCTTCATAGTGGTCACAGTATGCTTTTAGTATCAAATCAAATCAAATCAAATCACATTTATTTCCTCTTCATGACAGAAATGAAAAAGTAATATAAGTACCTGCCATTGACAAGCTTAGGCTTATTATGGCTTGAATTAATTGCTTTATGTCATTTACGATTTTACTTATTTGTTTTTTCCTAGACAAAATTTATATATTCTTTAATTATTTTCCATTATTGTTACATGCTCTATGAACTGTATTTTATTCATGGTTGGATATAAATGAATGTTATATTGAATTGAATTGAATTGAAATTGAATTGAATTAAATCTGGGACCAAGAAACATTTCCAATTTTGTAAGGAAATACTTAGTTTGAACATATCCCTGACTCTCCATAGACTTTGTACACAAATTAACCGCTGAAAAGTAGCGTCCGGATACTACATATAACATGTTTCTCAAACAACCGAAAGATGCTGGACTCCCTAAATTAGACTGAGATTAGAACTAAAATTTCAATTTGTTGAGATTTTTTTTTGGGGGGGGGGACTTTTGTTTGTACACAATACTTTGTAGGCCTACATCATAAAGTTAGTCTGAACAGTGTAGGCCTACAAGTCACAGTAGGCTAGGCCCTACAACAAAATTATGAAATTGAAATTTATCTGGCAATACATTCAAGTTTTTAAGGTGGAATTTTGTGTAACTGCAAATGTAATTGAATAGCAACCAACCATCATGACCATGCACATAAATCGTATACTCACACACAGTCGACCGGAGTTTACACGCAGGTCATTGCTGCAGTGCCGGCGCTCTGTTGAAATGCAAATCCACTGAAGAAGAAAAGTCACAAGACTTGACAAACTTGTCAATCAATTATCAAATTATTCACATTCCTCCTCTTCCGATTATCACAGCAGCCACTTCAGTTCATCCTTATTCCTCCATAGTCCATCCATATTGTCTTCTTCTGAGCGAAAAAAAGTCCGAAAATCCTCGCTTTCCTTTCAAAACTGTTCATGGGAACACCTTCATGACCTTTTTGCACTAACGCAAAGTTACGGGGAACACCCATAACAAAACACGCGGTGACGGACATGGGGGTACCAGCCCATGCGTGACGGTATTACCATATGAATACGCACGTGGGTCCCTGACTCATGCATTTGGAACGACATTCCAAAGGCGGCCGGCCGGCCAGTGTAGTTGAAAACAACACGTCTGTAGTTGATGTTGGTTAAAAAACTTTTACCAGGCCTATTGCAACACGGCTACCAATTGCAAAACCATTACTAACCGTGTGTGCGTGCGGGTACATGTACAATGTACATGTACGTACGTAAACGGTAAGAAGTAAAGGAAGGGCACGCTTAATCCGCTTTCAATTCACAATGCGTGTTCACCGAAGCATATCGAAACCCGCGGGCGAAGTGCGCCCTCCATCTTGTCACAACGTACAGGGGGTACAAAATGTACTATGCGATCCCCATTGCCAACGCGCACTTCCCCAAAAAAGAGAAAAAAATACTCGCAACTCTCATCAAATTAAAGCTCATTTCATCATCTTTTATTTTCTGTTCAATATTTGGATGGTAATCCGATGACTTTTGGGAGAAAATTTCATCCAAAGATGATCCCCCCCTGCGCTCCATTGCAAAATCATACAAGAAATTTTAGGGCCCAATTTCATCCGAATTTCACAGAAATATGAGCTCGAATTCCTGATCCTGTGCACGGCTTGCACCCTTTTATTATTATTATTTTTTTTACAAACCTTCAAGTTCATGACACACAAAATGCTCTTATGGCAAAAAAAGTGAGGCCCATGCAAATCGTGATTTGACGCGAGCTTTAAGGCAATTTTGGGCCTTTTTACCGGTCTAAAAGTGAAGTCACGTCCGCCTTATAACCACTCCAAGAACAATCATTTGTAAGGAAAGATATCAAATATATATTTGAGATATTTTTAATAACACTTTTCACTCGTCAGATTATTGTCGGTTTTTTTTCTGTTTCGAAAAAAAAAAGTTCCATAATTATACCCCAAACCTTCCTTTGTTTCATGTTTTTTTGGGGACGTCTCTGACCTCTGGCGAAGAAAAAGTTTTTGATTTTGGCACACACAGATTCGCTTTGCGAGCAGACTGGACCCCGATCCATACAAGTTATCAATGCTGATTCAGTGTGGGCGGGAACCAGCCTACCCTGCGAGAATGATTATTCGAAATTGTTAAGTAATAATTCAATCACTAAACATGACGGCAGATATTTTTTTTTTCGGTTTTTGTATTAAAAGAACCACAGCATTTTGAAAAGGAATCTATTTTTTTTTCGAGATGAAAGAGAAACTAGAAAATAGCAGTGCATCCGATATCTTTATCGTTGAAAGATATAGCAATATACAACGTATATATGATTCTAAAAAAAATGTTCGAAACAGGTATATCCTCATTCGACGTCCAAAAACAAATCACCAAATTCACAAAAAGCCCCTTTAAACATTTAATGACTAGGATGGGTTCAAGTGTCAAGTTTTATATGCCATATCAAGCCAAAATCGTTTCCTGTCTCCGCTTCGAGCTCGAGAGGTGAAAGTGCAAGCCGGCATGATTGATGGTAGGTGCGACTACTTGGCTTGGGGTATAACACGTTGTACAGACATACCTAGTACATGCATGTAACTGCACTTTGAGTTTGCCAGTGCTAGAAGCCAGACTGAAAAACATACCACAGGCCGGCTTTCTCATACTTCCTTTAGTTGACGTTGAAGATACACGTTTTCCTAAAAACTTCCGAGTTTGAAGAGAATGAGTTCGTGTTGTTGATTATGGTAAGTTTAGTATTGTATTTCTTTCTGGTAATGAAGATTCCTCAAAAGCGCCCTAGGCACTGTGGCTCGCAAGCCTGAAGAAACCCGGAGAGAGAAGACAATGAGAAGAAATTACAGTTTTAGAGGGGGGAGGGAAAAGCCCAGAAGAATATTCTGGGGAAAAAAACAGGGAATCAGGTAGGGACTGAGAACCCATGCAAATCCACATGGTACTGGTCACGTCGGAGTAGGAATCGAATCCGGGCCATAGCGGCTAAAGGCGAGGAAAGTAGGCCTAACCGTATCGTATGCTTTGGAAACTACTTTCTCACTTGCGTTTTTTGTTAATATAGGGACCTATGTTTTCTAATCGTGGTTATTCGTAAAGTTGAGGGAAAAGACTCTCAGTCTGGGCCGTATCGTTACTTATCATTCTCACGTGATAAGTTTAAAAGCATTTAGAGTTCGGAATTAGACGATAGAAAATCGGTGGATGTGTTTCGTTAAACTTTGTTCACACTGCAAGTCAGAAAAGAGTTGGTGTTGTTCTTCTATCCAGCCGTTTTATGCCAGCTTTTATTTGAAAGAATTACAAGATTGTTGACAAATATGATTGCACAGAGGGGTCACGCAATATGCTCGAAAAAGGGGAGCTTCTTTAAATTTTAAAGCATTTCTAACAAACCTATTTATGATCCACTTAAAGAGATCAACTTTACCTTTTCTCGGAGATCCGACCAAAATTGTCATATAACAACCTTTCTCAGTAACTATTGTAAAATCAAGCAACCGTACTTCAAGTTCGAGGCCAACACGACGCTTCTTCGCCTGATATGTTGCCGGTGTTTTAACCGTGAGTTGCAAATCCAAAGAGCATTCTAGGAGATAGCCGCAAAAGTAAGATTTGCTTAGTACGGGGACCCACAAGTAATTTTGGGAGAGGGCTTTTTAAAAAAAAATTCCCACCAAAATCGATTTTGTTCCAAACGCCATGACGATTTCGTCCAAAGAGTGACCAAAAATTTTGTTACCGGATCCCACGAAACGAGTCTTTGGGACATGTTTTTCTTACACTTATATTGGTTTTTCATGTAGTGGAAAGATCACACTGTTGTCTTTATTTTGGTATCAGTCAGTTTGACATTTTTATGCACATAATAAGGTAGAAATATGCATGGGTGTCGCCAGGATTTTTTTCTAGAGTGGGGCAAAGCACATTATTTCCAAAAATCCTTGTACTTTCTCTGGCATATTCACTTTTGTTTTTTGCTTCTCCGGGGGAGGACAAGTTGGCACCTGAATTACGAGTGTTCCTGTTGATTTCCTGAGTGCAGTACATGTATTTGGAAAATGCAAATAATGCTGCATAGTATACTTTGGAGAAGCTAATTAGCTCGGGTCAGACTTTGTTACGCAAATCGAGAGTTATTTTCGATCGTTTCAGATAAAACTTCAGATGTATTGTGCTTGAAACAAACATGGATGGTAACTTGCCCAAGAGCAATCCAGCTCAGCCAGACAACTCACTCAGAGCGTCCCTGGACAACCTACAACCCGCGACAATACCCCGGGGGTACACCGTGAGACTGAAGGTATACGGACAACTCGAAATCAAGACAGGCATATAACCTAAACTTCTCACCTTTAACCGTAGCATAATTTGTCCAACACGGGTAGTGCTCGGTGACCCATTGGCCCTTTCTGCTTCGCTCCGGCGGTGCCTTGTGAAAAATGGATTTTTCAGGACTCACTGACAAGTTCAAGACAGAGTGAAAAACATTTCTTGTACAAACTACTATGGAAAGTCAAAGTGAAATTAATTCAAAAACATTTTGTCCGTGCAAGTCCAACACCACTTTTTTTTTAGACCAAAAATGTCGTGCAAGACTAATTTTGTTTTAGACTAAAATTGTCATGCACGGACCCAATTTTGTTGGTGCAAGGCCATTTTATGGAAGACCAATATTTTTCATGCAAGACCAAACTTTTGTGGAACGTCAAAATTTCATGCAAGACCAAAAGCGTCATGCAAGAATTTTTTTCATGCAAGACCAATTTTTGTTTTCGTGCAAGACCAAAGTTATTGTCATCAGTGCAATTCAAAATGTTCATGCTTTGCGCGGTCTTTCATGACAATTTTGGTCTTGCAATGAAGCTTGTTGTCTTTCGACACTCTTCAGTTTAGGAGCTTTCTGTTTAATTGAATAAACTCAAAATATGTTGGACACTGACAACATTAATTTTGCATAACTTGTTCTCGTATGGCTACTGTCATGGTCTGTAACAACACTGAATCACCGAAACCAAAAAAAATGACCAAGGCTAAAACCTCCCAAATTCTTGAAATTTTTGTTCCCGAATTGCATTCAGTTCTGCTCAGTGAATATGGAAATTCACACTAACATAAAAAAGGCACAAAACACCCTTCAAATGGCAATATTAACAGTGAAAATATGGAACTTAAAGGTACATAAAAAGGATTGCATTAAACAAAATCTATTACATGAGCCCTTTAATTCACAGTACCACAATCGGCCAAGTTGCACTTTCCACTATTAACGGAAATCGTCAACAGCATTTACCATGCCATTGTACTTTCGCTGAATTCAAATCGAGACAACTCTTCTTCCTGCATTCATGTTCCATTCCCCGTTATTAATATGGCAAGCCTTCACCCAATTTGCCTAAAAGATCTAAACAAAATATATATATATTATTTTCACGTGACCCGTACGACCCCCAATAACGTGCTTCCAACAGGGTGGCGAAGATTATTCTTACAATCTGAAATGGTTCATGGTTGTGCAAAGTACGATGCCTCAGAGAAGACCATCACAAAATCCAACATGAGGATTCTCAATTATCTGTCTGCCATGTCCTTCCGGTGCCACCAATGAAGGTCCCTACAAAGCGGGGAGGTTTCATTGCGGACCCCATAAAAACAGAGAAACCTTAACCCAAAATTTTCTGCAAGTTCGGGGTCCATTTTGAGGCAATAAATCCACCTCAAACGTCACAAACCTTTAATTGGACTACTTGCCTTTGTACAAACCCCTCTCACCAGTAACTGTTTTATTCAGTAACGTAAAATTTCCAATTTTATAGGGAAGAGATTTTTGGGCTCGAAAGGGGAAAAGCTTAGTGATAATCTTAGCAACATATTTGGTCGCTTGAGGGCGCATTAATTTTGTTTGGGGTACTACATTTCTTTTTTTATTTAAAACTTCGGTTTGCCTTCGGCTGTATCTCAGCCTTCAGTACCTGCTAGTGGTTCTAATACAATTTTTTGAAACATTATGAAACACTTATGATTCGTTTGAAACACTCTCCTGGGTTTATTTGTTGTTCGTTTTGCAGAAATGGGTCTTGGTTGTCATTGCTGTGTGTGTGGTTCTACAAATCCTCGCCTTCACTGCCACCAAATCAACGTTTCTCCATCCGTTCGGAATATCGGACGATTTAACAGACATTTACAAAGAAAAACCGTACAATGTCTTGATTTTTGGAGCAAAAGAGCACTTATCTCAACGGATAGACTTCTTGGAAGAGATTGGAGGAGTGTGGAAACACGAATTTTCTTGTGACGAAGACACCAAAATGGTGGTCAGTGTTGGCAAGAACAAGACAGACTTCTCAGACCAAGATGCCGTTGTGTTTAATATGGATGAAACAGCAGTCGTCCGGGACATCACAATGCTGGTATCCATGCCGGCGTCTCACAACCAGGCGTGGATCTATTACGGAATGGAACCGGCGGCTCGCATGCGGTGGCTGTTCAAAGCGGACAGCGGGTCCCTCCCACTGCATGGAGTCTGGTCCTTCCGCCGCGATGCCGAAGTGCAGATGAGATACGGGTACTTTGTCGCCGGGGAACCAGCGACCAACGACAGCCAACCAATGGACCGATGGCTGCGCGGGAAAACCAAACTCGTGGCGTGGATGGGGCGAAACTGCTTCACAACATTTTGGCCCAGGTACGAATACGTGGCCAGCTTGCAAAAACACATAGCCGTCGACATCTACGGCGCATGCGGACCTCTGCTCTGCCCGTTCGAGCCCCGGTCTGAATGCATAAAGATCCTAAAACAGTACAAATTCTACCTGGCGCTAGAAAGCGCCGAGTGCGACGATTATGCCACGGAGAAACTCTGGGAGACCGCGTACACGTACGGGCTTGTCCCCGTCGTATACGGCGCCCAACGGGAATTTTACGCCAAAGAGGCGCCTCCAAATTCCTACATCTTCGCTGGAGATTTCAACTCTACCAAACAACTCGCTGACTTTCTGCTTTACTTGGATCAAAACCCGATGCAGTACGCAAAATACTTTGACTGGCGTCAAACAGGACACATAGAGTTACCTAAAATGGCCGACCACTCCCTCTCTCCGGCACTCTTTTGCCCCTTGGTGCCATTTATTGACAAAGTTAAAAGTGGTAAAATCGCAAAACGAACTCTTTTTGAACACCCTTACTACAGCTCCTGTGCTGTTCTTAAGGGTCGCGATGCAACATTTCGCCCAAAGTTGCGGTGGAAGTTGCGCCGCTGGAAACCTAGAGGGTAGGCCTACTGAACTGCTCGCGGTGTTTTTATTTGCAGCACACATCGTCAATGGATCGTGATTATTCAGCTACTTCGATGTTTACTCATAAGAAAATAACAATGACGTCACAATATTACTATCACTCAGTCATGCAGGTACATTAAAGGGAAAATACAACAACTGCAAACATCAAAAAATAAAACTACCAAATCATTTTTAAATACCTTGCTGGACTGTTAGTGAATGACAGTGTAAAGCATCCTGTAAAATCATGGCACCTGGTATACTGTCATTTTCAAGAAAAGTGGTATTTTTTTAATTGTTTCCAACGCTGGTCGGCCGACAGTTGGAAAAAAAAAAAATTTTCATATTACTGCCAATTGACCATCGCACTTGTTTGCACTTGTTACACACTTATGAACCTGTACAAGCCAGCTAAACTAGTTCCCCGACCACCTCCCAATGTATGTAAACTGATCTGTTTTTCTTGTATGGAGTCAGGAACCAGAGACTAGGAAAAAATGAGTTTTTTTTGTTTTTTTATAGCATTTTCGAAACCCAAAACAAAAAAAAAAAAAGTAAGTTTTATTTTCTATATATTTCCAACCCCCCGATTCCATCCATTTCTGAAAATTACAGCAAAAGCAAATGATGTATATTCCCTTTAAAGCATTTCAAAGAACGGCTGCCCGCGATGAGCTGCCACAGTGGCCTAGTGGATAGTGGAGTGATGATGGATCGCAAGATCTGTGGTTCGAACCCATGTCCATTTTCATCAAATATTTTTGTTGGTGGGATAGATTTAATTGAAGGAAAACACTACGAGAACCTAAGTGTCTTCCATCCACACAGAGTGATAAATATTCATGTTATTGGTTGCGTGATGTAATTGGTACAAATACGATGTATGCTGCAGAAAAAAAATACGCGAACTGCTCAAGATAAAGGCATCCTCTTTCAATAACCCTAACCCCTTGTGTGATTTACCAGGAACCGCCCTCACTCTTGCAAAATCCAACATCATACGGTAACTCAACACTCAAACAGTTGGACTCGTGGCGGTATTCCTGACCCCATGTAAAGCATGATGGTGCAGTACTCGCTCCAACAGAATCAAGCAAAACATGTTTTAGTTGGATTTTGAAGGGTCGGGGTGGTTTAGGGTTAAGGCACTTCTCATGGGCTTGTGCGTTATTGCCAGCTGAAGTCAATTCCAAGCCTTTACTTATCAAAAGCCACGAAGGAACATCGGTAATAACCGGGAAACGAACCTACCGATTTGACTGGGAAAAAACACCTTTGCTTAAAGGGAATGTACAACATTGGCTTTTGCTGCCAGTTTCAGAAATAAATGGATTGGAGGATAAGTATGTTACATACAATATTGTTAAACTGACTGTTTCATGTTTTGGGCTTGAAGATGCTGGAAAAACCAAGATAACCTATCATGTTCTTGTAGTCTGGTTCCCTGACCCCACTTAAGATGAAACGAAGCAATTAATACACTTTGGGGAATTGTAAGGTCAGAGAATCAGTCTAGCAGGCTTGGCTTGTACAGGTTCTGTGTGTGACTGTGTGCAAAAAAAAGTCAAAGTAAGAAAAACTAAATATGAAAAAAACAGAAACGTTTTTGAATTTTTTCTCAACTTCAACGCTGGTCGGTCGGAAATACAGATTTTCTTTTGAAAAATTCAGCTTGCCACCAGGAGCCACGATTTTAAATTTTAAAGGATGTTTTCCGTTGTCATTCCCTAACAAGTTAGTAAGGTATTTCGTTTTTTTTTTTTTTGCAAATTTTGTTTTTTATTTTTGTATGTTTTTTTTTCCTTGAAGAAAGGACTGGTACCAATTACCATGTGAAAGTATTCCGCCTGAAATGGTATCGGTTGGAAGAAAACGATCATTGGAAATGGTTTTCAAAAAGGACAATACTCTGAATCTGAATGGTTTAGTTGGCAAAGCATCCATCAGGAAACGCCACACCAACTGTTGATTTAGTTTGTGTTTATGTCCCCGGGATGATCGAGTATTTGTAGTAACAAAGGCCTCTGCTCCGTGGACTATTGGACTCCGTGGACATGTTTGCTTCGCTCCTGTTCCTCATATGTAAGCTGTGCAGTGTTGGAGTAAAACGTGCCCAGCCAGTTCTGGTAAAGAAATTGTTTTAACAATATTTTACTCTGAATCTGATGGAATAGTTGGCAAAGCATCCATCAGGAAACGCCACACCAACTTGTTGGGTAGTTTGGGGCGTGGAGCTGGACTTGTTTTCAACAACCTATTTATTTGGAATCACTATTGAGTTCCGCTCTAAAAATTTGTCGAGTGAGATGTTTTCCCAGATTCAATGATACTAGATGGGAGACTGTTCCAATCCTTGATTGTCATGGGGAAGAAACTGTTGTTGAAGGTTCTGGTTCTGTTGACTTAGTCTGTGTTTAATATAGCTCTATGGTGTTTATGTACCCGGGATGATCGAGTATACAGTAACAAAGGCCTCTGCTGGTTCATCAACTGCGTTTTTCAGTGCATATCTTGTTTGTTGAGCATAGTTAATCTGCTAATTTGACTTCGTTGTTCAATGGTGAACCATCCATGGTAATGGACAAGTGATGTAACTGCCCCAAGTGATGTGCTATAGTTGTAGATGAATCTAACTGCCTGTCTTTCAAATATTCGTTTACATGTATATGATGCGAAGATAACACATTCGCTGGGACCTCGACGTAACGTGTACTATCCAGCTGAATGGACCGATCCAGTAAGCACCACCCCATGGTGTTCTGACCAATCACAGACGTGATTTATGTCCGACGTGCGTGCACTAAAGTCCGACATGCGTGCATGCGCGTATGATGCGCGCGGAAGGAAAAGGCATTGGAGAGGAGCACGTGTTAATTTGCCCACGTGCGCAGAGGGCGGAGCTTACTGGATCGGTCCATTGGAATCATATTACATTACTGATTCAGGGATTGTAGAGAGGGTGCAACTTTATGATACAAACTTTTGAAGTGTAAGCGCTGGGAACGAAATCCCGTTCAGGATTTGGCCAATGGGATTTACACAGTTAGTGATATGATCTTTGGTGATATCAGTGCTTCAGATTGTCATGGGCCTTTTCACTCTGATGTAAATTAAGCTAACTGTGTAAATCCCATCCCATTGGAATGGGTGAAAAACCCATAGCCTTTTCTGTTAGATCGCTGGTTTGCACAAACGGATTTCCATGGCATTTTTACTGAATATACACAAGAGTATAATAAATATGCTCCATCAAGATGAAATACTCATGTTAATTAGTTTTTTGGGAAATTAAAGGATATCTGACTGCATAACTTTTTTGGGACACCCTGCAAAAACGTAAAGTAACACCAGACAGCACCAAAATAATATAAAGCCGGACCGTTTGAAAAACGTGTTTTTAATTCTTTGCTTTATAAAGTCATACAAAATATAAGATATTTCTTTTTAATAAACAAAGGAATTAATCACTTTGTGATTGGAAAGTCTGAAAAAAAGTTCAGTTTTTAAAATATTGATTAAACGAGCGGTAAGAAGTTAAAATGTGCCAACTTTTATAATGTAATAGTCAGCTGTGAGCATGATTATGAAATGTATTTTTTTTTTCAAACTTCAACACTTTAAAAATATATGCACTTTTAAAGTGCAATATAAAAAAACCCCATAAAACGACTAAAAAATATACCCCAAGCATAAGAAAACAAGCTAACTTTTCAGTTTTGTTTCACCCTCGTACCTTAATGTTTTATTTATTTATTTATTTACTTTTTAGGGGGGGGCTTTACAAAACAGCGCCATCTATTGTTTGGTATTATATCATTGTTTGCACCTTTAATTAAGCCTTGACTCAATTACTAGTACTGCTAATATGATACAAGGTTAGGCCAAGTAAAAAGAAAAAATAGTTTCTCGTCTGGGCTTTTTGCAAAAAAGGAAGGAGGGGGCCCTTTTTTTTTCGTCTGAAGATGGCAGACTTTCTAAGAAGGTACATTGATTCTTCCATTTTCTTGACTCTTCTTTTTTGCTGATACGTTTGTGTCCAAAGGAGCCGTCACACTTTCTACTAAATTTTGATTTGCATGATTTAAAAAAAAAGGAAAGAAACTGATTAATTTTTTGTACTTGGCCTTAAAGGACATCATATATTCAGCCGAGGTTGCAACATAAAAGCTGCCCTCGGGTCGGCCTCACGATGACACAGAAGAGTCTGCGACTGAGTTTTCAGGATCAAGCTGCGCCTGAAGTTGGACTGTCGGGAACGTATCAGCTGCTAATGTCAGGGCGCAAAAGTTTCAACTTCTGCGCCGTGTGACAGAGCGTGTTCCCGACAGGTGGGAATCAATCGCGGTCAACCTGTTTGAAGTTACGACGTCCTGCGCGCATACGGATCATCTAATGTTACTGTGTAGTCAATCGGTGTGCAGGAGAGTTTTACAACGATCATGGCAGCGGAATTGACGGACATTGAGATCGTTTGATTGGGCGCCGCCATGAGATCAAGTCATGTGATCACCTCCATACTGCATAATGGTCGTCGCATCTTGAGCGAAGTTCGGGCAAGGACCATTAGTCGACTAGTGGTTGATTTGTGACGTACCTTACGCCTGCGCACTGATAGCAACATGCGAACGTCTCTAGTCAAACGCTGGTCAAAATGTCATCGCAAAATTTCTGGATCCTGGCTCTCTGCTAGCGTTATGAATGCGCGCGGCTATTGATTACCAGCGAAGCAACCAACCCCAGTAGGCTGGTTCCAAATAGTCGACTAGCGTAGTCAACCACCGTCGACTAGACAGAGTTCGGGCAAACGTTAGTTAATCATTGGTCAACTATAGTCCTTGCGCGAACTTGGCCTTGGGTGACTGAGCATGGTTACGATGACTGTGTGTGGAGATGCCACTTGTTCCTTGATAATCTCACGATTTCTCAGTTTTGTGACCTCAGCGTGACTTTTGTGCTTGATGCCGAGGGTTCCCTCACGGCGAAAGCAAATCGCAAATTGACCCGAGGCCGGCTTTAGACAGGTTTACAAAAACAATCTTGCACATAATAAGTTTGAAAAAAAGGCAAACTGTCACAGATCTGCAGATGAAGCAGGGCTAAATTTTCACAGAGCTGCGGTGCATAAAAATATTCAGAAATTGCGTCTTCCTAAAGCGATATTTTGGCCCTACCTACAGTTGCTTAATACACTAGGCAAATGAGTTGTCTCGGAGACGCAAGGCATTAAAATGTTTACCTACTTGAAAATATAATTGCAATATATATTTCAACTTGCCATAGCATGTACAAAATATCAAAACAGTAAAAATAATGTGACTTTTATCGGAGTACAAAATATAGAAGTGTATGTGAGGTGGTGGTTGGGGGTTACCAATGTCAAGTCGTTTTGATAGTGGGTACCAGTGATAACCTTTGACCTTTTGTAGGTAAGTGTGTGTTGTTATTGCCAGTTCGCATGTAAGCAGAAAATTGGTATACCTACCGTATAGGCCAATACTGGCACGCTTTCTTTTCTATCACAAAGGCCCCCTTCAATGGTGAAAGCATTGTGCTAGCTATTGTTCAGGTAATCCATCATGGGGCAGTTGCTTTGTACAATAGCATGCACAATGCTTTCCCCATTGAAGGGGGCCACGTGAGTGTACAGTGATCTATAGACCCTTTGCGTAGAGCGCCCTCACTGCGGACATGTCTTTGTTCCTCTTTGATCCACATGAGTTAACACTTGGTAATTTCACTGTCATTGAATTTAAACAACAAAGTATTTAAACAACAAATCCATATTGAGGTCGCTCTGTGCAAGGGGTCTGTTGAATTTGCATTCCGTCATAAGTCTTGAGGAGTTATGAGAACGAGTATTTATGTGAGGGGTTCGGGCAAAATGAGTTAGAACTGGGCAGAGGTCGAAATGAGGGTTTGTTTGTATTAGGAAAGAGAATAAAATTCCCTTGCAATGCCGTTTGTTGCACTTCAATGGGACATCCCATTAACAAATAATGGCTGTTGAAAGTTTGCATTTATCGGCATGTATAAAAAATTAAATACCGAGAAAAAGGTCTTTCAAGTTCTCTTTGTAGTCGTGAAAATGAGATGTTAACAAATTTATTACATGATTTGTATACTATTTCCTTAAAATATGTGTAGTACACATATCAAACTTTACAAATACCAATAAATGTGAAAATAAAACAAATCACCCCCATGGTTTTTTTTTGGGGGGGGGGGATTTTTTTCCACTACAGCCTTTGCCCAGTTCTGTCTCATTATCCCAGAACCCCCACACTTTGGGGGAGTTGTGGTGATTTCTGACGCACTATCCTGATGAATGTGTTGTTATGGATTGGGTACCGGTGTTGCCCTTCGACCTTTTCCCCAGCTATGACTTGCCCAGCATGGACGCGGGATTGCCTTTAGTCATCTGCAGCACGGCACACTTGATGGTCTTGAGCCGCTCCTCCGCGGGGCTGAATGACGTGTTGAAGAGGAGCATGGACTCGTACAACTGGATGGCCTTGTCAAATTGGCGCTGGAAAGATAAATCACAAAATCCCGTCAACGACTGCAAAGCATAGATGAAGACAAGTCCTTACAAGTCCATATGGTGCTTTCTTGGACTACCATCTCTGTGGCCCGGGTTCAATTGCCACCGAGGCGGATATGTAGATTGAGTTTTCAGTTTCCTTCCTGATCTGGAATATGCTTCTAGGGTCTTCCTCCTGGCTGTAAAACTGAATTTTTATCTTCTTTTCTTCATTGAGAATGTAGTTGCATATTTGAGTCCATAAAATTGGTTGACAATGACAAAACAGGAAACCAGTGGCCGATTTCACGAAACATTCAAACGCGTCTTAGGAAGGGTAACTTGTCTTTACTCGGGAACCATCCTGGAATTGATTTCACTTAACTTAAGATGCATTCAATGCATCTTAACTTCCTTAACAATGCTGCTGAACTTGTCTTAACTTGAGATGGGTCTAAGGGTCGTCTTATCTCATGATTATGTGCATTCTTTTGTATATCCCCTGAGGAAGCATTGCTCTGTCTTCTCGTTTAAAGCAAGTTTTGGCCTATGACAAAACAGGAAACCAGTGGCCCGTTTCACGAAACATTCAAACGCGTCTTAGGAAGGGTAACTTGTCTTAACTCGGAACCATCCTGGGATCGATTTCACCTAGCTTAAGATGTGTTCAATGCATCTTAACTTCCTTAACAATGCTGCTGAACTTGTCTTAACTTGAGATCGTTCTAAGGGTCGTCTTATCTCATGATTATGTGCATTATTTTGTATATCCCCTGAGGAAGCATTGCTCTGTCTTCTCGTTTAAAGGGAATATACATCATTTGCTTTTGCTGTCATTTTCAGAAATGGATGGAATTGGGGGGTTGGAAATATATAGCAAATATAGTTACACTGACTTTTTTGAGGTTTTGGGTTCGAAAATGCTATAAAAACCAAGAAAAACAATCATTTTCCTGTAGTCTGGTTCCCTGACTCCATTTAAGAAGAAACAGAGCAGTTTACATACATTGGGGAATTGTAAGGTCAGGGAACCAGTCTAGCTGGCTTGTACCCGTTCATAGGTGTGTAATCGATTGCAAACAAGTGTGATGGTCAACTGGGGCCAGTATTTGAAAAAAAAGCCAGTTTTTTCCAATGCTGGTCGGCTGATCGGCGTTGGAAATTGATACAAAAATACCACTTTTCTTGAGAATGACAGTATACCAGGTGCCATGATTTTACAGGCTGCTTTACACTGTCATTCACTTACAGTCCAGCAAGATATTTCAAAATGATTTGGTAGTTTTATTTTTTGATGTTTGCAAATGTTGTATTTTCTCTTTAAAGCGAGTGTCAGCCTTGGACCATAGCTTCGAGACAGTTTGGCACAAGACCACTCAGCACCCCAAAAGCATCACAATGGTGCATTAAACAAGCAACAAGTACAGAGCACACATAAATAAAGAGGAAGTATAGTAAACTTGCATGCCATCTGGAAGACTGCCATCACCAATAGGCATCGTCTCATCATTCCATGATTTTTCTTGGAACACAAATTTTCCATGACTCCTTGTACAATTCCATGAGATTTCCATGATGGCTTTAAATTCTCGGATTTTCCAGGATTTTTCCATGACCAATCACCAGTAGGCATCATTTCATGATTTTTCTTGAACACAAATTTTCCATGATTCCTTGTAAAATAACAAAATCCCCATGCCTTTTCCATGACTTTTCCATGATAGCTTTAAATTCCGGGATTTTCCAGGATTTTTCCATGACCAATCACCAGTAGGCATCATCTCATAGTTTCATGATTTTTCTTGGAACACAAATTTTCCATGATTCCTTGTAAAATAACAAAATCCCCATGCCTTTTCCATGATTTTTCCATGATAGCTTTAAATTCCGGGATTTTCCAGGATTTTTCCAGGACCATGCATATATGGAAACCCTGGGAGAATCCGCTCACCTTGGCAGCGTAGAGGTTTGCCAGCGTGAAGTGGCAGAGCACAAACTCGCTGGAGATCTCCCAGGCCATCTGAGCCACCGTGATGCCGTTGTCAATCATGCCGGAGCGGTGGAAAATATTGGCGATGCTGATCAGGGCAAGATCCTAGTTAAAAAAACAAAAAACTCTTGGTTAGACAAGCACCACAGCACATGTAATATAAAGCCGTATCCTCTTTGTGGGCATGTGTGGTCTAGCGGTGGAGCACAGGATTCATGATCGTGAGGCTGTACCCTTGCATGTTGTGCCCTTGAGTAAGGCGCTTTACCTCAATTACTCCTCTCAACCCAGGTGTTAAATGGGTACTGCATTATTCAATGCTGGGAAGGTAACAGACTCGCTGTGGAGGTGTGGTGATCCCCCACAGCAGCATATGAGTCTGGCACAATCGCTAACGAAAGCGAGATAGGCACTCCGTTCCTGTGAACACAGGTTCATCCCCTTTACTTGTTTTTTTACTTTTTTCTTTGAGTGATCCCCGTTTGCTATTTCCCAGGTTTGCAACATTGCTGATGTTGCTAATGATGCTAACATTGTGACTTCCGGTGTGATCCCTGGCTACATGGCATTTGTGGGTTTATGGTTTCTGACTAGCACCCCTTGAACAAAAACATTGACAAAATGGGGAACCGCCAACAAAGGGTTGGGGAGCTCAGTTGGTAGAGTGCTGGAACGGCAATACGGAGGACGCAGGTTCAAACCCTGCTCCAGTCAATGTCTTTGTTCAACTTTTGAAAATGTGTTCAATTGATTTAATAGTGAGGACTATTCACTCATCTTTTCATTCATCTGGTCTACACAGTGGGCCGGATTTAGCCTGTTCATTGGCATTCAGGGGTTATCCTATACAACAGCACTGCCCGGCTCTTTTCACCAGTCTATAACCAGTCACAAGTGTCAGTCAGTCAGTCAGTCAGTCAGGTACAAAGAGGACACTAGGCTGGCCCTCTGGGACCAGCAATTAACAAAATCAAACATAATCACTTTTCAGCTCTTTTCAGGAATCCTTGGTTTAATTACCAGAAATATAGGTTTTCCCAGCCAATTTCCTAAAATGTTCATTCAAATCGGTCATTCATTTTCGTCTGAATTTGAGAATCGCTCTGAACACTCATTTCATTTTCGTTACCAGAGCATTTGATTCCATTTCAGTTCAATTAATTAAGTGATTGAGCAGCACCTTTCGTTTATGTTCATTCAGATTCTTTTACAAGACTTCTTTTTCGCATTTAGAGGGCGATTTCAAACATTGCCATTCTATTTCACTTTTAGTTTAATGTTCTGTGGTGTAATCTGCTATTTTGAATGAGAAAAACGTAGTTTTGATTGCACATTCACGAAATTGTATTTCAGAGCTTTGCGTGAAAAGGTATGCTTGTGTAAATGAATGCACAACGTAACTGGCCGTCTGATTCTCAAAACCGAATGCACAGACAATGAAAACGATTGCACTTTCGTAGAATTGAAATGGGATTAAAGACGTGCATTCATATTCAGACGAAAACGAATGACCAATTTTCAGAAGTGAGTAAACATTTCAGGAAATTGGGCGGAAATACCTATTATAATATTTATATTAATAACCAACCTTGACTTTGTGGTCTGAGTAGTGAAGCGCCACCCGGAGGCAGTTCAGGGCGTTCACTGCGTTCCCAGCCCGTCGCCAATACACAGCCGCCAGATTAGTCAGTACCCATGACGTCGAATTCTGAAACAAGAAACAAATGTATGGCAAATTTTAAAACAAACACATATAACACAAGACATGGTGAACTGGCATGCAACTGGGAATTTAGAAGAAACGAGGAAATTCCAAACTTTCTGCAGTGTTTTTCAATTTGTAATGACATTCATGAGAAGTTAAAAAACAAGGAAATCAGCGGATCCGGGGAACAATTGCATGCCTGGGTGAAAGAGCTCCGTGCACAAGTACTCCCTCAACAGTGAGGAAGGAGAGTTGGGGGAGACCATCGGGAGAGACATTCAAATGCATTGCCGACGATGCCTGACGCTCACACGAAGACACTATGGCTTGGAGCACATTCAGAGTACAATGTCAGGATTATCTAAAGGAACTCACTTTCCGAAGTACCAGAGCGATCCTCTTCCCTGCCACCATGATAGACATGGGGGCACAATTGCAAAATACCCCACCACTCGATCTATCCACCTCGTAGCCGGCTACGAGGTCACGGTTGGTTGACCTCAATAAACATTCTCAGCGCTACTTGTATGTACTATGCGCCATGCTCCATTGCACTCCCACTTCGTAACCGCGTAGCCACCAACAGGGTAGTTGGTTTGGACTTAGAATTTTTTCACCAACTCCCATTCCTTTTGTGTTGCTTCATTCTCAAGCATATTCAAGGGGACTCCCACTCCGTAGCCTCGTAGCCGCCAACAGGGTGGTTGGTTTGGACTTAGAATTTTTTCAGCCACTCCCAGTCCCATTCCTTTTGTGTTGCTTCGTTCTCAAATAATGGACCCCCACTAAGTATCCGCGTAGCTGGCATGGACTTGAATTGTTTCTTTTCCAGTGATTCCAACCTCGTAGCCAGAGAAGTTAGGGGTGTTATTCCGAGTGGCGGGGTATTCTGCAATTACTCCGACATGGGCATATCTACCGATCTAAGGAATTCCAGCACCTCATCTAACCCCTGCTCTGCTATATGCCCCAACCCTTCCCCTAACCCCCACTGCCAGGGGGTCCTTAAATGGTTAGCAAATAAAGCTTACTTTCCGAAGCGCCAGTGCGATCCTCTTCCCTCCGCCTTGTATGGCATCCCCCTCCCCACTTCTACCCCTCCCCCACAACCCCCAGCCCTTTCACGGTTACCAAATAGAACTTACTTTCCGAAGTGCCAGTGCGATCCTCTTCCCTGCCACCGTGATAGACATGGGCATAGCTTCCGATCTCATAAACTCCAGCGCCTCGTCCAGCCCCTGCTCCGCCGTGTACTGCAGCTCCTCCCGTCCCGCCATGCCCTCAAGGTGGTCTAGGGTGTGCATGCTGGGTCCGACATCTGCCTCGCAGACCGGTTCCAGCGACTTGCTGGGTAGCTTGGCTTGGAAATCTATGTGCTCCTCGATTCTGAGAAAACGAACAATTTATAAAGACCCTTAAGACACTGCAGCGCACACACACACATGATCTGCCACCAATGCTCACCCTTTCACAGTCCAATACCTACATGGGCAGTCAGGTTGGCGTAGCGGTACTTTCCTCGCCTTCCACTGCTGTGACCCGGGTTTGAATCCCGCCCGGGCCAATACGTGGTCTGGGTTTCAGTTCCCTGCCTGATTCCGTGGGTTTTCAACAGAGTATTCTTCTGGGTCCCCCCCCCCCCACCTCTAAAACTGTAATTTCTTCTCATTCACTTCTCTCTACAGGTTTCTTCAGGCCTTTGAGCTGACAGTGCCCAGGGCGCTATTTGGGGAATCCTTGGTTTCACTACTAGAAGTAAAAAAAAGAAAAAAATGGAATGAAACTAGACTTATGTTTGTGGACAAACACAATGCTGTTTTGGCAACTTTTTTGTGACATGTGACCTGTAACATTTTGCAACCTTCTGCTAGAGGGTGCTCTAACATTTTATGACGTCACTGGTAATTTTTGTTTTTAAAGTACAACCCAGCCAGAGACTGACATCATTGAAAGCAAGTTCACATCTTTTTCCACTTCAAATTATAAGGCAATTCCGGTTTGGACCGGCAGGAAGGGTCACGTGATTTAGCACACATGAGATAAAATGAAGATCTCTTCAATTTTCATTTATATCACATCCCGGTTTAGATACATACCAACTTACAACCCAATCGGACCTGTAGTTCTGTAGATATAGGCCTTCAAAATATGTCTTCCGAAACAGCCAAAAATCCCGGCCAAAATGGTTGGGACCCCTGACTACAAGCATACCCTCCCCGAGTCCCCCACTCCCCTTCTCCCCCTGTTAAAGTTGTTATCTCCAGCTGGAACACAGACGGCGCAATGAGAGACACCATTGACCGGGGACCAGGGGAGGGTGGCCCAGGGTGGCCGGGCTGTAGGTACCCCACTGTATCCCACTCATCATCCTTCATTGTCCGCACATCCCAAATGTGGAACTTTCTACCACAATCATGCTTCCCATCATCCTACAACCCATGGTCTTTCAAGGGCTTTTTCAACAAGCTCAATCCCATTTCACTCTCCTAGTCTTATTTACAGTGTCAAGGACTCCAGGAACTTTCTGCCTTTTCTTGGCATTATCTGCTAAAACAACCCGACCACCCCCCCCCCCAAAAAAAAACCACCCTTCATTAAATCGGTAGGTGTGTTTGTGGATAATAACCAATGTTCCTTCATTTCTGAAATGACATAGAAAACCGACTAGAGCACATACTTGACATTTTTGGCGGTGACCGAGACCCAGGTGGTGTAGAACATGTTCAAGTTGACCTTCTTGTACAACTGGCAATCGTGCAGCGTGGGCCACGGCAGCCTCGTCAAGTTATTCAGGTCACTCACATCTACCAAACAACAATAAACAATCAAATTTGGTTTTGCCCTCACCGACGTTTAAACACCATATATACTCAGTGTGTTACCTCCCGAGTGACAATTGGAGAAAAAAAATCACTCGGGTGCTCTCGAACCCATGACCTCCTGCTTTCTAGTGCAGATGTCTTACCACTTGACCACCGAGCTAACAGGATCGGTTGGCCGGTTCGAATCTGATGTACATAGCAGCGTGGGCCCGCATAAACTATTATAAGATGGATTTTTTTTCCGTCGGGGTGATGTAAATCAAATTAGGTTTTGCCCTTCACCGACGTTTAAGCACTGTATACTCAGTGTGTTACCTCCTGAGTGAAAGTTGGAAAAAATCACTCGGGTGGGACTCGAACCCACGACCTCCTGCTTTCTAGTGCAGATGTCTTACCACTCGACCACCGAGCTAACGGGATCGGTTGGCAGTAACAATAAACAATAAACAACAAAGATACAAGACTAGGCAAGTCTAGTAAAACTGGTCCCAGACCACTTCTTTGGGTGAAGGTGAGACTTACGCAAGTCTAATTCAATAGTGAATAACTTGCCTACAGGCTCCGTGCACAATTTCCCCTTCAATGGTAAGAAAAGGAGAGTTGGGGGAGACCTAGACTAGTTCCCCGTCCATCCACAACGTATTTTGAATGATCCAAAGTTATTGGGGGCGGGGATTAGTCTGGGAGACCATCGCAAGTTAAATTCGAACACATTCGCGCGCGGACGATGCCTGACGCTCACACAAACACGCTGTGGCTAATAGCTTTGGCACACTCAGGAATTCGTGTGTACTTCGCGTGCGAACCAGTACAGTACAGTACGCACACGCTGTGTGTCCCGTACAAAGGGCTCTCAAAAGTGGTGGAAAGGCACCCTCTTTTGTTGGTGCACGGAGCCCATTACTAGAGTTTTGACAATTTAAAAAAAGTCTTCTTTTTTTCAAGGTAGAAGTTTTATTCATTCATTCATACATACATTTATTTCCACATTGCTGAGAATTATACACACAAACAATGAGTCTATGCATAAATAACATTAGTGAGAAACTGAGTAAGGAGCATAAAAAAGATAACAAATAACAAGAATAAGGTAACGGGGGAACGGAGTAAAAAGTATTTAATTAACCAACAAGTAATGTAAATAATCCACAAATCAAAGACTCGTTTAAAAAAAATTAATTATTAAAGCAGCAATATGTGATGCGATCAAGCTAAATGAGTCGTTTGTCGACACCGGTGAAATTTTTTTTTTTATTACAGATTTGAAAAGAGCACAATCTCAGCATTACTGCTGTGAAAACCGCATGCTGGTACCAACTTTAGTTTAAAAAAAAAATGTGGAAGTTGGAACACCAAGAGATGTGATGAAGTGATGTGATGAAGTGGCCCTATTTTGGCCTGTATCTCCAAATAAAAATTCCCGACAAACGACTCATGTAACTTGATCGCATCACATATGGTGGCATGCGCAGGAGCCAAAGGCTTATATTGCCATGCCATGACAAAACAAACATAACAAACATGAATGGACGGACAAGAAACGAAGACAAGAACAATTATCTGATTTCTCTGCAGAGTGTAAATGATGTTAAGTGGACCTGCCTAACTAGCAAAAAGAAGAAGAGAAAAAACAGCAGACGGGAGGAGAAAATAAGCACGGCAGCACGAGAATAGTTATGCTATGCAATAAGAAAAGCATGGAGAAAGCAACTTTGACGGTTGATCACACTCACAATCACTTCCTCCTCTTGCGAAGGGAAGCAATGTTTGGACTTACCCACGGTGGGCGAGGGTTTAGCGGCAGGGATGTTGGGTCCCGACGCAGGGGGTGGTACTAACTCACTGTCCTGAAGCTCTCCGTCCTTGAAATTCAGTTTTAACTGACAACCACAGAAAGTGCAAATTGCTCTTTATTATTGCTCTTTTTTATTAAAAAAAATGCTTTTTAATTGAGACGTTTCAGTGTTGTAGTCAAGTCAAGTACAAGTGCTCACAAGTCAATCACTAGCCCATCACAATTCCATCACAAGCCAATCACACGTCAACCACAAGTCAATCACAAGGCAATCACAAGTCAATCACAAGTCAGTCACAAGTCAATCACAAGTCAATCACAAGTCAATCACAAGCCAATCACAAGTCAACCACAAGTCAATCACAAGCTTATCACTAGTCAATCACAAGTCAATCACTAATCAATCACAAGTCAATCACAAGTCAATCACAAGTCAATCACAAGTCAGTCACAAGTCAATCACAAGCTTATCACTAGTCAATCACAAGTCAATCACTAATCAATCACAAGTCAATCACAAGTCAATCACAAGTCAATCACAAGTCAGTCACAAGTCAGTCACAAGTCAATCACTAGTCAATTACATGTTAATTGCAAGTCAATCGCAAGTCAAGTCAATCGCAAGTCAATCACAAGCCAATCACAAGTCAACCACAAGTCAATCACAAGTCAATCACTAGTCAATCACAAGCCAATCACTAGTCAATCGCTAGTCAATCGCAAGTCAATCGCAAGTCAATTGCAAGTCAATCACAAGTCAATCACAAGCCAATCACAAGTCAACCACAAGTCAATCACAAGCTCATCACTAGTCAATCACAAGTCAATCACAAGTCAATCACAAGTCAATCACAAGTCAATCACAAGTCAATCACAAGTCAATCACAAGTCAACCACTAGTCAACCACAAGTCAATCACAAGTAAATCACAAGTCAACCACAAGTCATTCAAAGGTCATTCAGTTCCCAGTCCCGAGTAAAATGTTCAAACAAACTGTGATTAGGCATTCATTTATTAATGACTGGATTTGTGAACTGATCTGTGATCAAGACAGTTATCAGCTTGCAACGTGAGGAGTCAAAATAAACATGAGTGACAAATCCCGAGTTCAACTCACCACGGAACCAGGCTGTAGTGTAGTCTCTAAATTGACCACCTGTGACTGGTCGACATTGATCCCTGGTGGATGCGTTACCATGTCAACGCTAACAAAGCTTTCACCCTCGTCTCCGTCTTGACTTGGGGAGTTATGCAGTGGAGTTCCTTGAAAAAATAGATGATTTTTTAAGATGTAAAACTGAGTGATGTATCAAAATGAGGGGCAACAATAATGCGCTTCCTAATGCATGAGGAAAGTGAAAAATTGTCATTAAGACTCATTTCGTGGGATCCTGTCATCTGAGATTTTTTAAAGATGCGTTCCCTGTGCTGTTTTTGAGTTTCACCTCTAAAAATGGATTTTTTTTTTCAATTGCTATTTTGATAGCAATATATAAGTTATTCACTTTTGGATGAAACATCGAACGACAAAAATGCACCAGAGTTTAGTTATTGAATTATTTCTTCATAAAATTTGAGTTATTGGCTGCCACACAATTGATCGGCTCCTCCAGGGCGGGTTCATTGGTGTGACAAATGAAAGCCATTTTTTCAGAGGGTTGCAGATGCCCAAAATCAGAATAAAGTAGTTTTTTGTTCTATCAAAATATACCAATAAAAAAAATCGTTACAAGAAAAATAAATTTCTTTTTATATTTTTAATAATTCATCACTTTCGGCAGTAAGTATTTAAAGGTAGAGTACATCATTTGTCATTTGTGTATACCGGTACTTTAGTTTGAAGCGACAAAAGTGCTCAAAATCTAAAGAAGGGTGCTTAACAACTAACCTGAAGAAGTTTTAGCTCATTGAATGCTGCGTATTCTGAGAAAACAATATTCTAGGATCTTAATTTCAATTAAAAGATTGCTGAGTCATGTTTTGAATGTTTGAAATCAGCATTTTTTTGCGACACATTCTCATTCAGCCAATTGCAGCTACGTGATGTTACGCACTGAACCGACAAATTATATCAACCGCACGTGTGTGTGCGTCATGTCAACGCTTGCGCGCACCCATTCCAGCTTCGCCGAATTTAAAATGAACTACTAACATAAATTTCCAAAAATGCATCTTTGGTCGCATATTTGGAAATTATCTTTTTTTGTTGTCTTCAAAATGACAGCATGCCAGAAGGAATAATTTCACAGGGAGTTTAGTGCCATTACTATCTTAAAACCAAGTAAGCTTTTCAACAATAATTTTGTCAGTAACCTTTTGAATAGCTGCAAATGACATACTCCACCTTTAAATAAAATTTGTTTCTTTGTAATTATATAACTGACATACAGATTCTTGTCATTTGATTGGTGGAACTCACATCACGTGACATTCATTATTGCTCCCATTCATACCGGGGCTCAAAATGTCCCATTCGCCCATGGGAAATAGGAAATACTATTGAACAGTTAGGATCATTCTTGTTTCATGACGCGGTATTTGTGTGCAAATGCATGCTGGTGTGCGCGTTCAGCGTTGTGCGTATTGCTCCAAAGAACCAGCGCTACAGAGTTGAGTTCAAACATTTTCGTGAAGGGGTGGTTTGGAAGAGAGTAATACATTTTCCACCAATTTTGTATTGAAATAAAAGTTCAAACATATCAAATGATAAGGATCTATAAGTCAGTTATATAACAGAAATATTGAGGGGCTTTAAATTGTGAAATGGGAGGAATATTATCGCTCGGTAAAATCTGGACTTTTCCAGATCACTCGACTTCGCCTCGTGAAATAGAAAAGTCCAGATTTTACCTTGCGATAATATTCCTCCCATTTCACTCTGAGCCACTCAATATTTGTATACTATTACTAGTTTTGGTTATAACAGTTGACTACTACGCACAGGGAGTTGGAACCACTGTTGTCTCACCTGCTGCCTTGTGGGGTTTCTCTCCCCGTTTGTCCTCCCCCTTGGAGTAGTCCCCCGTCTCCCGCGGCACAAACTCCCTGGTTCGTGTCTCAGTCTGGCACTGCCTCTCTCCGTTGCTACTCTGTGAGCACACCGTGCGGCTCTGGCGCTGCTGTAACCTTTGACCTTTGGCATCGACCTCCTGGTCATGAGTCTGCCGGGCCGTCAGTTCCTGTATGTGACGCAAAGCAAGAAAAAACAGTCACCAGAGATGAAACTGGCATATTGGAAAAAGAATCGGAAAATAGGCCAAACAGAAATACGTGTCCTAAATCTGGGTCATGTTGCAGTTACACATGTACATGTACACAAATAGTCGTAAACACCGGCAATTGAGGACCCCCTATTGTCCCTAATCCTCATTCCTTTGTTTGTACACTAACTTTTTAACAACAGCTCTTATTGGTTTTGTACACGAATTTCAATTGTGGACTTTCTGTCAATCTTGGACCTATTGTTTGCAGGGTTGGCAGATTTAAATTACGCTGATTTAAATTACTGATTTAAAACGCGATTTTATATCAAATGATTTTTTTACATAAATCACTGATTTAAATCACTTTTGTTTTGTAAAAATCTTATTTTTGGCAAAATCAATGGATTGAGGGTCATCTTAATCATTTAAATCAACTGATTCCACTTAAACGTAATTACAAAGTGTAAGATGTTGCTAACACATTAAAACACCCCTACTTCATCAGCATCAACTCAACTTACATGTACCGGTATGTTTTGCATAATTACCCCAAATCATTGTTTTGATTAAAGTCCAGGTCTGAGTTTAAGTTTTCTTCGAAGTTTGAATTTTAAAGACAGCACACTCACTTTTGCTTTTAAACAGATCAAGGAATGATAAACTTGATCTGTTTACAGTATATTGTGAATCAACTGTGCTGGTGTAGGCTTACATGAACCATCTAGTGTTGTATTAATGTCCCAATTGATAAGTCTTATTCCTAACGTTTCTCCATAAAAATGTATTTATCATGGTGCAAGGCCTGATTTCTGATATCTACCTTGCATGAAGGACCATCAATCAAACACTATTGTCAGGGTTGGCGATTTTTTTGATTTTTTTTTTTTTAAATTTTTAAAATTGGATTTATTTGATTTAAACTATATTTTTTTATTTTAAAAAGATTTTGTTTAAGCTTTTTTAACTTTCAAAACATTGATATGTCTAAAAATGAGTCTTAATCTTCCCATTCACCCTCACACCCATCACTAAGGAGTTTACAGGTTCCTATAATACCCATCGTCCAAAAACTTAATACATTGATAAATGCTTTTGAAAAAAATTGTACTGAACCGGTGATTTTAAAAAAATCACTTGATTTCATCTACGTGTAGTCTACCTGATTGATTCAATGGTACATTAATTAATATTGAAGACACTTTAAGGGTGTATGGCTTGATTGGCTATATCTCACAACACCTCTATTCATAAAATGCATCAATTACAATATTTTTTTACTGTGAAAATCGAGCATTGCAAAAATTCTTGTAACAAGTAAGAAGGCCCAGTGTTCAGATCTTAACAGAATTTTTCCAAAAGGCAAAATTACTGTCCCTAACGACTTGCATACCTCCTGTTTCTGGAAACACTTGAGCTGCTTCAAGGTGTTGAGATATTGATCCTTGGGGTTAAAGGTCAGAGCCACGACAAACTCGTTGGCAGCAGCGTCCAGGTTGCCGCTGGCCGCCAGGGCATTGGCCAAGACGAAGTGTGTGATTGGCTGAGGGGAAGAAACAGCGACAAAATGTCAACAACAACAACAACAACATTTATAATTGTCACATAAATATTCACATCCTGAGTTTACCCGAAAACTTTATACAGAGTTTTTCAATTTTGAATGGCATAAGCGTGAAGTGAAAAACGAGGAAATCAGCTGTTTCAAGGAAAAGTTGCATGTCTGATAACTATTCCTACTGCACAAGTGTACATCAAGGTTTGACGATTTTTCTTTTGAGATAAACATTTCAACGTATGCGGGCAAAAGCATAGAGGGGTACCAGCAAAATTGAAGAGATCGTCGTGTTCTGAAGTAACATTTTGCCAAAAACATTTTATGGCACCTGGTGTACTGTCATTTTCAGAAAAGTGGTATTTTTGTATCAATTTCCAACACTGGTCGGACGACCAGCGCTGGAAAAATCTGACTTTTCTTTCCAATACTGCCCCTGATCTACCAAATTTATTAAGTCCACGTTTTGTTTGCAACTCGTTACACATCCGGAAACAGGGGCAAGCCAGCTAGACTGGTTCCCTGACCTTACAATTCCCCAACGCCTTGCAATTGCTCCATATCATCTTAAGTGGGCTAAGGGAACCAGACTTACGGGAACATGATTGTTTTCCTTGGTTTTTCCACCATCTACAAACACAAAACTTCAAAAAAGTCAGCGATATACTATATGCTATAAACCACTAACCCCCAAAACCATCCATTCTGAAAATTTCGGCAAAAGCAAATGTTGTATATTCCCTTTAACACTAACGTCCTTGGCATTTTTCAAATAAACTCCCAAATCCTGCACTGTGTAGAAGGCCAATAACACTATGCCTTATCTCCCATTCATAATAGCAGTGCCCATCCAGCCTACTCGGAAGTAAATAACCTACTTCAACCTCCCGGCAGATTTTCAAGGAACTGAGCAAATTCAAGACTGTAAGAAGAGAAATTTCCAACCTCCGTGCTGTTGACGACCAGAGCCATCCGCAGCAACTGCACGGCGTCTTCTGCCCGCCTGGCGTTCAGCAAGACACTAGCTGCGTTGACCAAGGGCACGTCGGCGTATTCCACGGGGGCGCGGTGCAACGCTCGGCGCAGGCACTCGATGCCGTGGTAGTTGTTACCGATCATGAGCCAGTAGAAGCCGGCCAGGTTGAACACCAGCCATTTCTCATTGGCATTCTACAAAGGAGGAGATGGGTGGTGGCAATGTTAACGTCACGTAGGAACGTCGGTAAGCTACCTGGGAATGGACTTCATGAGTAAAGCCTTGTTCAAAGCGAAGACAGGACTAGTACCAAATACCCTGTGTAGTTATTTAAACTACATGTATAGTCCTGTCGTATAATTGGCAAAATATGCCGTTTGTATAAATATGGGGAGACAAACAGGGGGTTTAAAATTCATGATTTTCCAAAATAATAATAAAAATAATAAACATGTGTTGCTCATTAGGCCAAAAAAAAAAAAGTCTCCTGGTTTCTGGTATGGAGCTTGCCCAAAAAGTGGTGCGGCGACGCAGCTTTTTTTTTTTTTTTTACCTGATTTGTTTGCTTCAAATGTCTGCTGATGACTGCAAATGGTGCCCGACTAAACTTAGTGCAAATATACACGTATGGGAGTCCAGAGAGGCCACATAAAGCTTATTCTCGACCACAACCCAATCTAAAAACACGTTAAAATTGTTCAGCAGCAGGAAACCAGTGAGTTTGGCGGTTTTGAGACATCATCTTTCATTGAAAAAACAACTTTTTCATTTTGCCGACGCGCATGGCTACGGCGACGCGCGCGCATACCAGAAACCGGAGACTTTTTTTTTTGGCCTTATAGCGTTCTTTCACATCAAAGTCATAAAAGTGCTTTGCGATTATTACCCGTGGTCATCAGGCCACAGGACCACTTTTCTGCAGCAGCTCATGATCAGCGGAATCTGGGCCCAATTTCATGGCTCTGCTAACCACAGTATTCTGCGCTAACGATTGCCATTTTGTGCCAACCACGCTAGCAGAAATATTCTGTGCTAACCCTGTAAGCACAGAATCCTTAGTTACGGGATGTACACATAGCCAAAATTCCTCGCTTCTCCGTGAAATACACTTCATACAGTAAGCACTGAATTTTCTGCTATAGTAAGCAGGGATTTTTCGCTAACAGTAAGCAGAGCCAAGAAATTGGGCCCTGGTCTCTACCCTCACAGGTACTCATTTAAACTCCTGGCTGGAGAGAGGCAATTGTAGTAAAGTGTCTTGCCCAAGAACACAAGCACCATGTTGCCATAAGCATAGGGATGGGAAGGGGTACTTGCTTTTTTTGGCTGTTCTGAGGACATCATTTTCTCTCATTCTTTGGAAGTGACCTTTTCAGTGAACTCAAGAAAGTTGACAGACAGAAAACAAGCGCTGAACTCACCTTGGGTTCTTCAAACGCAGTCAGGACTCGCTGGGACAATTCCTCCTCACTGGCCTGGTCACTGTTGACGTAGGCCAGCAGTTGCTGTGTGCAGAATCGAACAAGGTGGAGAAAACGGATCAATATTTAAACACAATTTCCAAAGTCAAGAATTTATGAGCCAAATGAGGCTACAAAACCCCCAGTGAGCAGTGCCATACATGCCTATGGGAAACCGATTAAGGCCGCACCTCATAGGCACGTGCGTTGAAAAGCCATAACCAAGTAGTTTCGATGCAGCTTTATATCATCTTATGTTTCAATTACCGGGCTCAAACTCTTGATAGTATCCGTCAAGGGTATCTCCCCCCTCTTGGTGATGCTGTCAACGTAGTCCATGGCCGTGCTGCCATCCTTCAACTCTTCCACGGTAACGCAGACGGGCGGGAACCATGGCAACGGGTGGATGTCGTCCTTCAAGAGGTTCAGGTTCTCGTTGACCAGATGGGAAACCCTTCCCCCCAAAAAAGCAAATGAATAAACAATTAAATAAATCAAATCAGAACAAGAAGGTAAATTTGGATCTGCTTAGCGGAGAAAATTGTGGGTTACCAGGTAAAATTACACACAATATATAGTTTGTAACTGGTACTCTGTTGATTTGTAATATTAAGCAAAAACGATTGCCAATTTCATGAATCTGTCTAAGCACACACAAAAAATGCAGGTTACCAGTGGAAATGCCACACAATGTACACTATTTCCTGCTTAGCACTCTATGAAATAGGGCCCGGGTTACCAGTTCAAATTCAATTTAATGTACATTCCCTTTGACTGGTCCCCTGTTCATTTGTGCTAAACAGGAAAAATTTGAAGTTGCAATAATCTCTTCTAAGCGTCTCCACAAAATTGGGCCCAGGTTTCTTTCTCTTCATTGATATTTCCAGACATATAGAGAAAATACAACATTTGCAAACATCAAAAAATAAAACTACCAAAATATTTTGAAATACCGTGCTGGACTGTTAGTGAATGACAGTGTAAAGCATCCTGTAAAATCATGGCACCTGGTATAATGTCATTTTCAAGAAAAGTGGTATTTTGGTATCAATTTCCAATGCTGGTCAGCTGACCAGCGTTGGAAAAAACTGGCTTTTTTCCAAATACTGGCCCAAATTGACCATCGCATTTGTTTGCAATCGATTACACACCTATGAACGGGTACAAGCCAGCTAGACTGGTTCCCTGACCTTACAATTCCCCAATGTATATAAACTGCTCCGTTTCTTCTTAAATTGAGTCAGGGAACCAGATTACAGGAAAATGATTGTTTTTCTTGGTTTTTATAGCATTTTCGAACCCAAAACTTCAAAAAAGTCAGTGTAACAATATTTGCTATATATTACCAACCCCCCAATTTCATCCATTTCTGAAAATTACAGCAAAAGCAAATGATGTATATTCCCTTTAATAATAATACTACTGGAGTCTTCTATAGCGCACGTAACAATTAGGTACTCACGGCGCTGGTAATTATGTCTATTTTTAAAGACAGGTAAATGAAGTCTATGAGAAATATGAGACCCATTATGTAGCACCTTTATAAAGGGTTAACAAGGTGCTGCGGCGCATATTGCAGCCACTGCCAGAAACACCGGGGCAAACCCCTTCTCTTAATAGCGATAAGTGTTACTCGGTAATAGCGATAAGTGTTACTTGTGCCTTGCTCAAGAGCACAAGCGACCATGTTCCCCGTCAGGATTCCAACCCATGTACCACGGAACTGAGCACTTCCATTTGCAATCTAACATGTCTGGTACATCATAAAATTAAGAAATTTTGAGCATAAAGATAGAAATGGATATATTCTGATCCAGTGTTGATCGGCTTCCACACGCACTTCCCATGTCATTTTCGCATATCACGTACAAGAAGAACACACAAAGTCATGACGTCACATAGGACAGGGATACGTGACACAGGTGCAAATTTCAAACATGTCAAAGCTCTTTAACATTTCCCGTTACCTATTGGTAGTTAAGATCAAGAGGTCCATATAATTTGTTTAGCAAAATTTCTTTGCTAAGATGACTCCGTAAAAATGATTCCACGATATTCCCGACACACAAAAACAATTTAATTACCTGAGTCCTTTGTTTTCTGGTGGAAAGTGTGTTGGTGCGTATTTACTCCAGTCAGGCAGCTCGTGCGGCACATTCTGGCAGTCCGCGTCGCTGGGCCAGTCCACTCTGTTCCAGGGGAGCGGAGGGGCGCTGCCCGGAGTGAAAAATGTGGTGTAGCTACGACGGAGCCCAGCGCTCAGGTTAAAGCAACTTTCCTCCTACAGGAAAAATCAGATGGTATTAAAGTTACAATCCCCATGTTCTATAACAAATAAAAAAAAAATTCTCTTAACCACTTCTCGCCAGGATTATTTTTGCCAAAAGTTTTTGCAAAAAGCAACATTTTCCAGCCAACTTCTGATATACAGCCAAACGCCACAAATACTGGGTTAATTTCAACAGTATTTGTACGATATTTCTTGCCGAAACCTCATATGTTTCAGTACCCCGGGGTGTGCACTGGAGCGTAAATTGTACAATAGGCTGTGCACAACGGCCAATTCAAGATCAACACACGATGCGCCTCCACAGACTTCATGGACTTTGTGTGTGTGTACAAAGGCAGAAGGGATTAGCGTGTTAAGACGTCACCCAAAGGCGAGTCGTGGCAAACTTGACGTCTTATTAACCGTCAGTCGTGCCTGTGTATACAAACAGCCAGTGTGTATAAACACGGCCTAAGACGCCAACTGGTTAATAAACTTTCAACTTGTATTATTATGATTATTATTATTAACCAAATTATTCAACAAATGAACAAAAGTACAATGAAAAAGCAAAGATATATCATAAAGTAAACAAAATTGGAAATTGAAAAAGTACGACCAGACAAGACTGAAGAATGTGAGAAGGAATGGGTCGAGGGGACCCTAAAATCTCCTTTTTCTTTCTTTTTTGGGCATCTGCAACCCTCTAAAAAAAAAATTTTTAATTTTGGGCATAAACAGATTAACTTTGCGAGCAGACTGTCTCCTTGTCGGTACATTATCGTTACTGATCGTGGGATGGGTACCAACCTGCCATGCGTGAACAGAATTCTTGTTCGGCCACAAGTAATTCAAAATTTGTAAAGTAACATATTAGCAGATTCTTGTGGTCAATATTGCATTCAAAATTAAATAACCGGAATCTATTTTTGGGGGATAAAAAATCGAAAAGAGAACAGTCGTGAAATAAAGCATACTAACGACTGCGATATATGTGACCTGTTCTGTCAAAATCAGACTTTTCTGGGCATAAGGTCAAAAAGATATTTTTGCATATTGTTATTATGTTCTTTTTCCTTTTAATAGGTGGTTCAATTTTTGAAACCGGTCATTCCTGGGCAGAGTTATGCTATTTTGAAGTTCATTGTGTCGAAAAGTAGAAAATACAGAAAATGGCCTCGAACGTCACAAAACAGTAATTTTTTTAACTGATATACCTTAACAAATCATCAAAAATACTATATTTAGAGTTCAAATTAGGGTTTCAAACTTTTATAGTATATTTAAGGCATTTTCAGGATTACAAATATGCAAACATTTCAAAATTGAAAAAAATAACCCCCACAGCGTTTTTTTGGCCCTATCTCAATTTCAACCTCTGCCCAGAAGCGTCTGCTTTTGACAGAACAGGTCACATATTTGAGAATTCTTACCCCATTGGGGAGCTGCAGACAGTTGTTGCGAATGCTAGACGTGTCTACCACCTCTATTTCCTACAGTGATAAATTCAAGTTACACCAAATATCATAACCACAAGAGGTTACATTTATAAGGAAGAATGCGGTGGTAATTCAAGGTTTAAAGGGAAAATACAACATTTGCGAACATCGAAAAATTAAACGACCAAATTATTTTGAAATACCTTGCTGGACTGTTAGTGAATGACAGTGTAAAGCATCCTGTAAAATCCTGGCACCTGGTATACTGTCATTTTCAAGAAAAGTTGTATTTTGGTATCAATTTCCAATGCTGGTCGGCCGACCAGCGTTGGAAAAAAACTGGCTTTTTTTCAAATACTGGCCCCCATTGGCCATCGCACTTGTTTGCAATCGATTACACACCTATGAACGGGTACAAGCCAGCTAAACTGGTTCCCTGACCTTACAATTCCCAAATGTATGTAAACTGCTCTGTTTCTTCTTAAATGGAGTCAGGGAACCAGACTACAGGAAAATGATTGTTTTTCTTGGTTTTTATAGCATTTTATAACCCAAAACCCAAAAAAGTCAGTGTAACTATATTTGCTATATATTTCCAACCCCCCAATTCCATCCATTTCTGAAAATTACAGCAAAAGCAAATGATGTATATTCCCTTTAACACTGAGGTTTTATGGGCATTTACATCAAATATAAGGTAGTCGGCTACATTTAATTAAAAAACAAATTGATGCGTACATGCTGTTCGTAATATTTTAATAAACTCACAGTAAATTTTTGATAGGTCCATGCATATATCCCAATGAACCTTAGACCTAATGACGTAATGCTTTGTTTGCGCTTTCCTGTGAGAGCGCGAGCGCACATGTAAACAAAGCGTGACATAATTAGGTCTTAGGACTATTTGCGGTCCTTTTTATACTCGACAGGGATAATGAATTTAGGTTGCCTCAATCCTGCAAATTCCTCCATTATATCGTGAATATGGTCCGTGGAGGGGTGACCACTGCCTGAATACTACAAAATCCTGCGGCAGTGACTGTCAATATGTTGAGGCTTGGCCAATGACATCCTTGAGCAAAAACAACACAAGGTCCGGCCCAAGACCTTGACAAAGTGCATCCTACGAAATCAGTAACATACTTTTGCCATGTAACCTCAATCCTCCAAATTCCTACTCTTTGGCAAAGAGGATTTTGAAGGATTCAGAGCGGTTAGGGTTAATCAAACATAAATGATTTGGAAATGAACAGCCCTGACCCGTTTTTTCATTCGAGTGTACCCCGAAGATAGTGTGATCAGATGGGGTGCCATGGGTGCACATGACAAATGTGACTGGCTCCCAAAAAAATGGTATTATATCGCAAAAAAAGTGAAATGGAGTTATATACGTGGTTGGAAAGCCCACAATGTAAGCTTTCATTTGGTATATAATAGAGCTCCATAGCCCCTCCCGTTCTGGAGATATGACATATTTGCATATTAATTACTTCCTTGGAGTTCAAATAAAACAACTGAGAAAACAGGCTTTGAAATGGCTGGCTTTGTTGTAGAACAACAGAACGATACACACAAAATGGTTATTTTTTTTTCAACTTTGTTCATCAAAATCAACGTTTCTGTGAAAGAAACCTGAAACTGTAGGTACTAAAGATGACATTCATGACATAAAATGAAAATCACATTTTGACAAAATTTTCACCTTCTCAATGTTGAGCAGGCCATTACACAATAATGCTCAGCGCGACTTAATACCCTTTTTTGTAGAGCCAGTCACAAATTTGAGACCGTACTATTTCATGCTATTTGTTATAAAAGATGCAATTTTTGTTATTTATAGTAGCTAATCAGGTACTAAATGAATACTATCCACTAACCTCTTCTTCATCCAGGGCCATCCCGAAGACACTGAGATCAGGCGGGGTGCCTTGGGTGCACATGACAAACTGGGGGCCGTCCTCAATGTCTGTGACCTCACAATGGGGGTTATCGACTGCGAGCAATTAAAAAAAAATAATTGACTTTGGATGATTTAACGCGATAGAGAAGTTAAGTTACAAGTTTTCGCAAAAAAGATATTTCGCAATAAGATATTAAGATCAGGCGGGGTGCCGTGGGTGCACATGACAAACTGGGGCCGTCCTCAATGTCTGTGACCTCACAATGGGGTTATCGACTGCGAGCAAATGCCATGCCCCCCCCCCCCAAAAAAAAAACTAACCCATTTTTGTTTTGTTTTTAGTGACGTCAGTATAAAGGCAAGCACTGCGAAAATCATCATCTTTTCCTTCAAAGATAATTGGTCAAAGTGGTCAGAAATTGCCTCAGATCACATCACAGAGCATTTAGGATAAAAAAAAAATGCCGTTTGGGTTTTTTGGGCCCCCTCCCCCCCCCGAAAAAATTGTGTTCTGGATCCGCCCTTGATCCCACAGACTTTTATACCAGCTGCACTGTGTTGCAGTGTGTTGCAGTGTGTTGCAGTGTAATGTAGTGTGTTGCTGTGTGTTACACTGTGTTGCATATGGCAGTTAGATTCCAAGAGTGCTTCGTATGGCGATGGCTAGCAGTAAATACACATGTGTGTTGCAGTGTTCCTGTATTGTATTACGCTCGAGGACAGACAACAAAAGGAGCACAAAGGGGCCATTCAATCATCCTCGAACAACGGTGCCTATTGTCCTCGAACGCCGGTTTGTGCACTAAGTCTATGGGAAAGGTTTAGATCAGGGAACAAAGGAAAACACAAAGCCAATCCTCGGAAGCATAGCAAAAAATGACTGTGTGTGTTGCAGTGTGTTGCAGTGTGTTGCACTGTATTGCAGTGTGTTGCAGTGTGTTGCACTATGTTGCACTGTGTTGCATATGGCAGTTAGATTCTAAGAGTGCTTCGTATGGCGATGGCTAGCAGTAAACACACATGTGTGTTGCAGTGTGTTGCAGTGTGTTGCACTGTATTGCAGTGTGTTGCAGTTTGTGGCACTGTGTTGCACTGTGTTGCATATGGCAGTTAGATTCTAAGAGTGCTTCGTATGGCGATGGCTAGCAGTAAACACACATGTGTGTTGCAGTGTGTTGCAGTGTGTTGCAGTGTGTTGCACTGTGTTGCAGTGTGTTTGTGTGTGTTGCAGTGTGTTGCAATGTGTTGCAGTGTGTTGCACTGTGTTGCACTGTGTTGCACTGTGTTGCACTGTGTTGCATATGGCAGTTAGATTCTAAGAGTGCTTCGTATGGCGATGGCTAGCAGTAAACACACATGTCTCCATGGGTAATGGCTTCATCCGTTTCTATAAGTGCATGTGTAATTGCAAGCTGTTGTTGTGGCTGTATTTGTTTGCATGTGGCAGTTTGTGTGCAGAAACCACTTGGCTACGGCTGGCGGTAAACACACACGTGTCTATGGGAAGTGGCTTCAGCTGCCTCCATAAGTGCATGTGCAAACTGCCTAGCCATAGCCGTAGCTTTAGCCGCAAGCCTTACCCATGCCCCTCATGAGCCGGTGCCTGTGGTAGCTCAGATTAGACTCGAACTGGTCCTCCGGCCGGCGCTGTGCAATCTTCATCACTTTCTGAGTCTGCTCAAACTCGTCCTGTTTGGTCTTGTAGTCCTGCAGCTCCGACAGCGTTCGTTGCAAGGACCTGTCAAGAGAAAGTTAAATTAGTCCACTACTCACACCAGGGGGTAATTTATGCTCAATGTTCCGAGCAGAGACATTTTTCAATAAAAATACTGGGTTTTATTCTTCAGCGATATAAATTTTTAAGCAACGATGGTCATTCGCTCGTACCCCCCGCCCTGCAAACAGGAAGCTGGGATACTCTGATGAATTCACGCTCTGATTGGTTGGATTTTGCGTGACCAGTGACCTGCGCATCATCAAGGTCATGACTCTGCAAGGTTTGAAACGGCCGTTAAGACTGATTCATTACTCTTTTATTCCAGTTTAGAGATGTTTTATTTTCTCGTTGAAAAAGCGTACTAATGTAGGAAATTCTGTAAAACTTATCTGTGTTGTAAATTTACAATTCCCGTCACTTGCTCGAATCAGGAACGGTCGGATTGCATTATGAGACGCTCAAAATTTTGTCCATATGGTCCACAATGACAAAGAAATGACAGAGAATAGACTCAGAACTGTAGATTCCTGCTATGAATGGACTCGGCTTGGCCTCGTCCATTCTTAGCACGAACCTACAGTTCCTCGTCCATTCTCTATAACAGAATGCGCCTTTTTATGTTCTGGTCAACGCGAAAGTGGACTCTCTCCACGACAAAAAAATTCCTTGAATTTTCCCTGATATTTCCGTGAGAAATCTCCAACATTCCGCGAGACATATTTTCACTTTTAATGAGGTTGCTGGGAAGTTATGAGGTGGTTGCAACAAAGCAACTAAGACACTTGTTGATATAGCCATCCCCGTAAAATTCCCCAATTTTCTCTGATTGTTGGCGTTTTCTCCCAAATTCCCTGAGTTTTCCATGACTGGAAAAATGAAAACTTCAAGATTTTTCCTGATTTCCAGAGAAGCTGGCGACCTTGTCAATAAAAAATGATGATACTTACATGTGCTGTGCTTCCAATGCCTGCTCCAGCTTCTGATGGCATCGCACGGCATGGATGCGTTGCTGGGGCCAGCATGTCTCTGGGAGGCCCAGCTCAATGGCTTGCTCAAAGTGATAGACGGACAGGTCATACTCCCCAATGGTCTGGTGGGAAGAAAAGGCAAGACAAGATTCGTTAAAGTTTAGTTCCCTATGGGCTCCATGCGCCAACGAAAGAGGGTGCCCTTTTACCTAGCAACGATGTCCCCTGGGCGGGACATTTCGCTGGTTGACGCACACCGTTCCTCGTGTGTGACGCACGTACACCAGGGGATTCAGTTGTACTATGTACACGCAGTGCTAGTGGTGGCTGCGCGTCGCGGCAAAATTGCAGTCAGGCAAGATGGCGTCGGTCGGTCACCCCCAACTGTACTTTCTTTGCCGGTGAGGGGGTACTTGTGAACGGAGCGGATAAGTGCATGGTTTGCGTCAACACCATGTAGAACTCTCTCTTTTGTGAGTATGTGCGGTTCTGAAGTGGGATTACCTTGATGTTTCAAACAGTATGCTCTGTTCCTCATCAGGAGTTCCAACAACAATACCATCAAACAAAACACATGACAAATACAATATCCCGCTACTGGGGGGGGGGGGGCTGTCCAAAACTGACAATCAGGGGAGGCCTGTGATAGGTGCCTGACGCTCACGCAAAAACTCCACAGGTTTGTGCACATTCAAAACAAAACGATTTTTGTTCAACTCGTAACCCTGCTCAATCCAACAGGATCCAACGGTTATACATATCTGTTGGGTCCTGTTGGATTGAGCAGTAAAGCCCTTGTATATATTCCTGTTGAAATCTGTTGGATTCAGCAGGCAACTGAAAACATTCAGAGTTGGATTGTGTTGCATACTGATAAAAAAACGCCACGTTGGACTCTGTTGGATCCAACAACATAAAGGCACAGTTGGATTCTGTTGGAGTGAGTATATGCCAGTCATTTTATATGTTCAGGTACCCAAAGCAGAACAGAAAAGGCTGGAGATCTCTAATAGCCCACCTGCTGGCAAGCGGAAGGCACCATGACTGACTGACCAAACAACTCGGTAAGTTTGTGTGGGACTGTGTTGGATTGAGCAGGAAACTCACATGAGCAAACCATCGGACTCTGTTGGATTTAGCAGGGTAGTCCTGGGGAACTACTAGGTATCCGCTCCGTTCACAAGTACCCCCTCACTGGCAAAGAAAGTTCAATTGGGGGTGACCGATCGACGCCATCTTGCCTGACTGTATTATTTTGCCCCGTTGAAGCGTGGCCACTGCTTGTGCATAGTACAAATCCCCTGGTGTCCGTGTGTCACACACAAGGAATGGTGCGCTTCAACCAGCGAAATGTATGTGTCCCGCCCGCCCGCGGGACGTCGTTGCTAGGTAAAAGGGCGCCCTCTTTGTTAGCGCACGGAGCCCATAAGTAGCGCACGGAGCCCATAAGTTAGGGTTAACAGTTTTCTGCACTCAGGCTTTCAGTAAGGGTGCAGCACAGCTAGGAGTGTGATGGCCTAGCGGTTAAGAACACCGGACTCACGTTCTGGTGTTTCAGAGGCAACAGTGACGTGGGTTCGAGCCCGCCGGCGGACACTTGTGCTCTTAAGCAAGGCACTCAACCATTATTGCTTCGTCCTTCGGATGGGACGTTAAGCCGTAGGTCCCGTGTGGTGTATAAATGCACGTAAAAGAACCCAGTAAACACTTATCGCTAAGAGAAGGGGTTTGCCCCGGTGTTTCTGGCCTCCTGTAGAAACTCCCACGTGGAGTATTTAGGAGAAGAACCAACCAAGAACCAAGAACAGCTGTAGTAACTTACAGCATATATGCTGCCCAGTAGTACGTGCAGTTTGGGCACCTCCTGTCCTGCCTCCAGGGCGGCGTGTGCCATCACGGCGGCCGACGCTGACTGGTGACTGCGATGCAGCACGCTGGCCATGTTGACTAAGGCTATGTTCTTGTCTTTACTGCAGGAAAAACAAACAAACACTACGGAATGTCACCCCTTGTTCAGGGCTAATACCCATTGTTATCAAAAATGAGTTTGAACCGGCCCTGTTTAGTGTTTGACTAAAGCTATCAGGTAAAATATTGATATTTTGCAAAAAAGGGATTACATTCCACAGTAGCAGCCAATTGAAAACTTTTACATTGCAAAAGAGTACATATACAAGATAGTTTATTTTGCATTTTTTTCCGAATTTGTCAAATGGCACGTAAACCCCTTTGCAACCTAAGCTCTTCGTAAACTCCTTGTTTGAATTTACCGGATAATTATCAGGTTGATTGATTGAATGGCAGTCGAGGTCAACAATTTTAATTCTAATGGTGATTGTGAGTAAAGTCATGCACCATTTAAGATTGCTGCAAATGAATTCGGGTGATTCACAATGTAGTGCGCCACCAAGAGTTCGCCACAGAAAGTTCATTTTCCCCAGTGCATTGTTAAAGAGGTTGTGGAATGCTCAAAGACATTTCCGTCATTTTTGGGGTATATGTAGCCTAAGGTGTGATGAAATAAAAACGGCTATTGTTTTTGTCATGAAATGAGTACAAAGGGTACTTTTGAGAGCTATTTTTCAGGTCCTGTTTCGACCTGAACGTGCAATTTGTGTAAAAGTCGTCGTTGCGGGCAGCAAACAAAACAAAGTAAATCGTGACGTAATAAACAGGACTCGTTTATGCTACTCTGCATCGGGAGTCCTGTTTATTACGTCACGATTTACTGTGTTTTGTTTGCTGCCCGCAACGACGACTTTTACACAAATTGCACATTCGGGTCGAAACAGGCATGACAGGACTTGAAAAACAGCTCTCAAAAGTACCTTTTGTACTCATTTTATGACAGAAACAATAGTCGTTTTTATTTCATCACACCTTAGGCTACATATACCCGAAAAATGACGGAAATGTCTTCGAGCATTCCACAACCTCTTTAAGAGAGTCGACAAATTTGCAGCACGGGACATTTGAAATTGTTAGTTTTTCCAGTCAGTAGTTTCGTAACTGCATGATTCAAGTATACGTTTCCCTTTTCTTTTCTTTTCACCAACATGATGTTTTTTGTAAGGTGGCAGAACGCTATGCCCCAATCTACAACAAATTAAAATGTAGCTCAAGTTGTCTACTGCAACCCATTAAATTGGGCCGTGTTTTGTCGACCGTAAACTTGAAACGTGGACTCTCCATGGCAAACTGCGAGTCGCCCGAATTCAAGGTGACTTACTGTGATGCAAAGTGCAAGGCCCTGCGTCCGCACTCAATGACTTGCAGAGAGTTGCCCATGGCACGCCAGTAGAAGGTAGCCAGCGTGTACAGCTCCCATGAAGTCTTATTCTAATAAAAAAGTTAAAAAAAAAATAACTTTGATGGGTTGACAAAGACTTTTTGGAGAAATTCTCACCCAAAGAAGACCACCCCCAAGGCCGAAAAAAAAGTCTCCGGTTTCTGGTATGGAGCTTGCCCCAAAAGTGGCGCGGCGACGCGGCTTTTTTTTTTTTGATCTGTTTTTTTTTTTTGCTTCAAATGTCGGCTGATGACTGCAAATGGTGCCCAACTAAACTTAGCGCAAATATATGGGAGTCCAGACAGGCCACATAAAGCTTATTCTCGACCATAACCCAATCTAAAAACACATTAAAACTGTGCCGCAGCAGAATTCCAGTCAAACCAGTGAGTTTGGCGGTTTTGAGACATCATCTTTTATTGAAAATATACTTTTTCATTTTGTCGACGCGCATGGCTACGGCGACAAGCGCGCATACCAGAAACCTGGAGACTTTTTTTTTTTGGCCTAAACCGAATGACGTTTCCCCCCCAAAATGGAAAAGTAGCATTTTGAAAAAGAATCCCTCCACAGCATGGCTAAATAGTGCCACTTTTGGACCCAATTGCATCCGAAAAGCACAGGATTGGAAGCCTCAAGCCCTGTCCAGAGGTGCAGTGCCATATGTGATGCGATCAAGCTAAAATGAGTCATTTGTCGACCCTCGAAAAAATTTTTTTACAGATTTCAAAAGAGCTCAAATCTTAGCATTACTGTTGTGAAAACCGCATGCTGACGCGGCTGATAACATCTTTAGTTCAAGAATTATGGAAGTAATGCGATGAAGTGATGTGGCCCTATTTTGGCTTGAATCTCCAAATGAAAGTTCCTGAGAAACGACTCATTTAGCTTGATCGCATCACATACATGTATGTCTTCAATCCCCCAATTCCATGGCTCTCAAAACTTTCTTAATATAGAATAATTGAAGGTATAACAATTCTTCATGGCCTATTTACTTTAGGGTTTTAAGTTTATACCATAGAGCTATATTAAATTACTAGAGCGCTAACTCGCCATTCTGCGCGCGGAGACGCTTTGAATTCATGTGCGTGTTTGTAGAACATAATGAAATTAGATGGATTGAATTTCGAAAGTGTTCTCTACATGCAACGTGCAATTAGAACACAAGCAAACAACTTAAGCACGTCATTGACAGTTTAAAAAAACGTGACGGCAAAAAGCATCTGCAGCGAATACGCGCACGCGTTGCGCTGTTTGCGTAGAGCAAAATGACACGCTCATTTGCTGATCATGCGTTTTGGTTTTGGGCGTATTGGCTTCGATAACGCACCGGTATGGAATACAAACGCAGATGTGCAAATAGCCGTGCAAAAGCCGTACAAAATTTCTAGGTCTCCATAGGTTTGTGCACAAACATGGATGCGCCCAGCAGGCATTACTTTGTACGCGAAGTTAGCGCTCTAGTAATTTAATATAGCTCTATGGTTTATACCCGTTTGAGGGCCCTGTAAAGCAGTCGACCAGTCTGTCCTTCAGGCCCAACTCCCTTCAGCTGGTCCCCAACGTTCTCTTCCACAAAATCGGTTAAACTATGCCTTTCCTGAATGCCCTGCAATTATAACAAAAACTAGATATAACAATAAATACACCAATTTACCCAAAAAATAATAATAATAAAAAAAAATGTAATAACAATTTTATCAAAAAATTAAAAATCTAAATTAAAAAACAAAAGCATGGGATTTTGCTTCTGAAAATGTAACATACCGGTTCATGTATCTAACACCATTGTGCAAAATATCCATTTTGAAGAAAACAATAAAATTCTAAAGAAATATTTTTGGAAATGTTTGTTATGACAGTCGAGTCTCGTTATAACAAACTCGTTCGGACCGAGCCAAATTGTTTGTTATATCAGAATTTTGTATTAAGAGGAACATCAGTCCTATTCATTGTGCATATAAATGCACAGTCGGGACCAAGGCTTTATGTTTGTTATAACCAGAATTTTGAATTAACAGAGTTTGTACTAACGAGAGTCGACTGTAGTTTGTTTTTAATTTGGTGAAGCCGTGAATGGGTGTGCGCAAGCGTTGACACGACATGAACATAATGTATGCGAGGTTGCTATAATTGGTCGGTTTAGTGCGTGGCATCGTGTAGCTGCAATCGGCTTAATGAGAACGTGTCCCAGACGCTGATTTCAGGTACAATTCAAAACATGACTCGGCAACTTTTGAATTGAAGTCGAGATCGAATAATCAATACTCGGAAATTACAGCATTCACTGAGCTGAACATTTAAAAGGTTACTTGTCCAGCACCCTTATTTAGATTTTGAGCACTTCCATTGCTTCAAACAAACAAAAATGCACAAATGCCAAATGATATACAGGGTGTCCCCCCAAAAAATGCTCCACTCTCCTTTGTTTACAAATTCAAGCAAACCTGAATGCATACATTTTCTTATTATGCATGGTAAGAATGCTATGTTTCTTGGTTGTTATCTACCAAAAAAATTGGATCATACTATCAATCCACTAGGGACAGAAATGCTTAAATATGAACTCGCCTCCATTTGCCAACTGCGCTGGGGACTCAAATCACGAATTTTAAAATGTCGATTTTTGTCAAGTGTGCTTTTCAAAAATTCTACTTGGTATCTATTATGAAAGACCAGTCATCAGTTGTTGTCAAGCATACACGAGAAAACCACCCAACCATGGCATTGTCCATTTATTGGACTTTGACTAAAAATACCTATTTGTAAATCAACCACATGCAACAATTGTGAACAATCAGCCATAGGTGAACAATTGTCAAAAATTGACAAAAATCGACACTTTAAAATTGGTGATTTGAGTCCCCAGCGCAGTTGGCAAATGGAGGCGAGTTCATATTTAAGCATTTCTGTCCCTAGTGGATTGATAGTCTGATCCAATTTTTTTGGTAGATAACAACCAAGACACATAGCATTCTTACCATGCATAATAAGAAAATGTATGCATTTAGGTTTGCTTGAATTTGTAAACAAAGGAGAGTGGAGCATTTTTTGGGACACCCTATACTCTACCCTTCGCAGTGTTTCTCCCTACCTGTAGATGGTCATAGGCATGCATGCTGAAAGGGAGATAGAACAGTTTGGTGCAGTTGGGCATGGCGTTTCGGCTGACTTCCAGAGGACCGCTAGTATCTAGAAAATCTTTAGCCCTGAGCAGATACAACATGAAACTTCCTTATAAGTAGGGCCTACGGGTAACATTAACCCTAACCGCCCTGAATCCTCCAAAATCCTTTTTGCAAATTGGAGGAATTTGCAGGATTGAGGTTACATGGCAAAAGTGGGTTGCTGATTTTAAAGTACGCACTGTGTCAAGGTCTTGGGCCAGACCTTGTGTTGTTTATGCTCAGCCGTGCATAAATTTAGCCGTTGATTATACTTGACATCCTCCGCACTGCTCCAGGATGTCACTGCCTCTGCCTCAACCTATTGACAGTCATAGCCGGAGGATTTTGCAGGATTCAGGCAGTGGTCACCCCTTTCATGGACCATATTCAAGAAATAGCGGAGGAATTTGCAGGATTGAAGCTATATGCTGTTTTTCCATAAGGCCAATTGGAGGATTTGCAGGATTGAGGCTACATCCTAGCAAAAAGGCCTAGGGAGTTAGGGTTAACATTTTCCGCAAACCTCCGTGATCCTTTAAAATCTTGATGATTTTGTAGGATTTTACAGGATTGCAGAATGTCATTGGTTCATGCACAGTGGAGGAGTTTGAAGGATCGGAGAAATTTTCTAACAAAAAAAATGGCAAGGAATCTTCGTAGGAACCTTAGCCCTAACATTCCCCAACCAGCCAAACTCCAACACCAGGGTTTGTTGGAATCTTTTAGGATGAGTACTGCAAAACTGACTATGCTTTACGTGGGATTAAGCGTACATTTGTACCACAAATTAACAGAGTCCAACTGTTTATGTGCACAGTTGACTGTATATTCTGTTGGGATTTGCAAGAATGAAGAAGGTTCCTAGTAAATCACCCAAGGTATTTCAGGTTAATTTGATTTTCACGCCTGGCTTAATTGCATACTATTTTGGCTAGCATTAACTATCAGACTACAAGTCCTGGTCGACCAAAATTGTGCGCATGAATTCATTTAATAACAGGGAGGTTAGATTACGACTTTTCGCAAAAAGGTGTTACCCGCTTTGCACCATGGATGTACGCATGTGAACGTCATCAATATATGCGCTGGCAACACACATACAACTGCTGGCTAGAGTATACAATGCCAAATGAGTGATTTTGGCGCTCCTCGCAATACATGCAAAATGTTCAAGAGGGATACTGAAGTTTTTTAGTGGTCAAATAAACTACTGATAAGTGTCACAATCAATAGGCTTCAGAAGATTATCTTATTACACAGCTAAGTATTTTTCGCTGTTTTAAAAAAAGTTTCTTATGCTGAAATTATGTGCCATGAGCCGCAAACCACTGAGATCAAAATTAAGATTAAATCAGGTTCATTTGATGGGTTAATTGCAGAATACCCCGCCACTCGGAAATACACCCCTAAATTCTCTGGCTACGAGGTTGGAATCACTGGAAAAGAAACAATTCAAGTCCATGCCAGCTACGCGGATACTGAGTGGGGGTCCATTATTTGAGAACGAAGCAACACAAAAGGAATGGGAGTTGCTGAAAAAATTCTAAGTCCAAACCAACTACCCTGTTGGCGGCTACGTGGTTACGAAGTGGGAGTGCAATGGAGCATGACGCATAGTACATACAAGTAGCGCTGCGGCTGAGAATGTTTATTGAGGTCAACCAACCGTGAGCTCGTAGCCGGCTATGAGGTGGATAGATCGAGTGGCGGGGTATTCTGCAATTGTGCCCATTTGATAGTGCCTGCTTTCACGTCTTTTCATAGGCTCATGAAGAGGTTTCAATGGGCTAGCCTTACCCATAAAACCCGAGTCAGGATTGTGGTGATTTATACAGGTTAAAAAGTTTTTGAATGACTGTCTGAATCAGGTTGGTGAATTCGGGCGATTCACAATGCAGTGCGCCACCAAGAGTTTGCCATGGAGAGTTCGTTTTTCAAGGTCACGGTCGACAAAACATGGCCAATTTGAACAATTTGAACAAAAAAACTCCATATTGATACAACGGAAAGAAAACGGCAAACAGATACTCGAATCATATCTTACAAACTTTCTGGACGGAAAAAACTAACAATTTCAAATGTCCCGCGCTGCGAATTTGTCGACCATCTCCCACAATGCACTGGGAAAAATGAACTCTCCGTGGCAAACTCTTGGTGGCGCACTGCCTTCCACCTCTCGCACATTCTACAATTGAACATTTCTGCATTGTCTTCTCTCTACAGCTCTCTCCATGTTTGTGAGCTACAGTGCCACGGGAGCTTTTATGGAATCACTGGTTTCAATACCAGAAATGAAAAACTATTTACAAACTGAGTTTGATATTTAGGAAAGATTTCCATATACGAAGTTCACTCAACACCCTGTGTACAAACCCTATGAGATTGGACTGAACAATTCTATGTGTTTTCTAAGAAAATGCTTGTATTTTCTCACTGCTCAAATTGACTTTGATGACATGAAATTGCTATCTGGGGGCTTGTTAGTCAATACAGAGGAAAATTGGTGAACTTCGCATATGGTAATCTTGCCGATATTTACTTGATACTCTTGAGGAACAGGGGTACCACGACAGTAGGGTAGAGGTTCTGCTGGGCCAGCGGTTCCTGCGCAGCCACGCAGTCGCTGTCCGTCTTCATAAATCTCTGCTCCAAGTCCAAGTCTTTATCCTCGTTGGCTTCGATCTCCGACTTTTGTCGCTCCAGTTCCAGCTCCAGCTCCCGGACGCTCTCGCCGCGCCGGCCTTGCTTGAGGAAGGAGATGAAGTTGTAGGGCTCCCTCATGTTGAAGTGCGAGTTGAGCTGCGGAGAGTATGAAATGTCGTCAGGACAGTAGACTTTGTTTGGTGTAAATGTACCCAATGGCAGACACAGTGAAACAAGTAAAACCTAAGCATCCGCCACTAAAATGGACTTTTGAAAATTGTATGTCAACGGTTGCCGTAACATGATAGCTACCGGTACATGTAGCCGTCATGACTGTGTTAACCCTAACCCCCTAGGCTCTTGCACTAGAAAGGATACCAAACCTAACAAATTTCAACAGCTGCATACAGGTCTGTAAGCACTGGTACCAAAACTGCCAAACTCCAACAGGCCTTGTACGGGGAACAGTACTCTAGACCTGCCAAACTCCAACTGTTGGAGTTTGATTGACTTGGTATGGATGGGCCTATGCATTGTCGAGTGATTGGATAGGGATGGTACCAAACCTAACAAAATAAAGCAATATGTACATGCACATTTGACCACAAGCTGTGCTGAGGACCGTGGGTGAGCATACCCACGAAGAAATGCCAGTGAACTCCAACGTGTTCACAAATCTCATGCCCTTCTGCCCCGAACCTCACAAAATTCAACAGGGTCTCCCTGGGCCTTTGGTACCCAGTCAATCAAAGTCCAACACCAACTGGCCAGTGTTCGGTACCAACCCTGCCAAAATCAAGCAAAACCCGCTGTTGGAGCTTGATGGGCTCAGGGTTGTTAGGGTTAAGGAAATTAAGGTTTATTAAAATAATTAAGAATTTGTAATTGAGATTTGAGTATAAATTAACCGACAACTCAAACAGACCCAAAGTTTTAAAATATTCACAAGGATCAATAGTCTACACAGAAATATTCCCGTGTCTGGCCGTCATGGCATCACTTGTCACCCTGTGCACAAACTTTATGAGACTGGTCTGAACATGCTAAACATTAATAAGTGTTTTCTCAGTAAATACAGTCGTTTTCCTAGTTCCGGATAGCAAACATCATTCAGGCTGCTTTTGGCTCAACTACTCCACGAATTCAAGTGACATTGATTAAAAAGTTTACCTTGAGTGATGGAGAGACCACAAAATAATTTTCAAAATTTAAACTCCTTTTATTTTGATTTTATGACGTCAAAAGTGCCGATGTCACTTTTCCTAGTTCCGGATCGGTTCAATCAGTTCCGAATCGATCAAAACTGCTTCACGCGAAAAAGAAAAAAAAATCACGCGAGAAAATCTTTTTTTCAGCCAGAACCAACCGAATCAAGAAGTATTATTTCATCTTCCAAAAATAGTTCATTCAAGAGAATTCCAGCAAATTTTAATAAGAGAAAAAAAACGTTAATGATTTTGAAACTTTTGTTTGCAGCGCAACGGCTCGAACTCGCGCATGGACCGAAAATCTTTGACCCAGCACAAAAAACGCGTGTAGTTGGGTCATAAGTGCACGCGCTATCCGGAACTAGGCAATTCGTTGGCGAATTTTCAAAAGTTAGAGACTTAACAACTTATTTTGATTCAACAAGCATTCGATGGAAGAGTTTATAGGACTGTAGTGTATGAACAAAATATTCGAAATCACACGGTACAAGTGATATACCGAGGAGAAAATTTATCATCGATTCACAGCTCCCGCGATTTTCAACAAACCGTCAAAACACGGTCGAAGTGCGAGTCGGAAATCTGCCCAAAATTCCTCTTCTAAAGATTTTATCGGAAAATTTTTTGTGTATCAAGGAGCTTACATTTTCCTTTTCAAAATGCACATCGTCCGAAAAAATTTATTGGGGACTTCTCCAAAAGAGGTAGCCTAGGTTTTTATTTGAAGCTATCCGGAACTAGCAAAAATCCGGAACTAGGAAAACGACTGTAGGCCTAGGCCTACTTCAATATTTTCCCTGTTAAATTTGACTTTTTAGGACATATTATCACTTTCTGATGGCTGATAGGTCACTGAAGGGAAAAATGAGTGATGGCCAGATATATATGGGAATCTCAATAGACTTTGTCGAAAAAAAATGTTGCAATAACCTAAGGCCACTTCCGTGAATGTGTACAAAGTCAATGGAGAGTCAAGAACATTTTCTGACGAAATTGGAAATTGAAATGTTTCTCATCATCAGTCCCAGATTCATGTCTTAATCCTAATCATCATTTTTGCAATGAATGACTTTTTCCGACTTTGTAGTGTACACTTTAAATGAAGTGAAAACTGTTCATTCAACATGATGATTTACAGAACATGCAGAATAGAACGACCAGACGTAACTGTGTACATATTGCAATCAGAAATTCCCAGCCCCCTACGTAATCAGTTAGCTGGAGTTACCCAGCTCTGAGTTTTATCATTGGGTTGTCATCTAGAGCTGGAGCTCATTTTTCTCAAAAACGATAGTATAGGCAAAAAAAATTTGGAAAATGTTGAATTTTGTCCCCGTTACACATTAATTGCAACTGCAACTCACCCCAAACTTGCCTGGAATAACCATTACACAGGTCCTTGAAGTAAAAAACGATCCAGGATGAAGATTCAGCCCACAATTGCAGTGAAAACAGGAGGAATAACCGCTAACCTGACAACCTTGCGACCATGTCCACGAACGCCAATGGTTTGTGCACACAAAAAAATTGTGTACGATTGAATGGCGGTCGGTTACCGGTACCAGGCTGTCAACTAGTCGTTTTTGCCGGCTGGCGATTGGCTGTTGGCGCATGACGTCGCGCGGAAGCGTAACACCCGATGACTGTTTCATGTACTCATATTAAGTTTACCACTCGCATCACAGCTGCGGTACTGGAACCGGAACCGATGGTGCATGAAACAGTCATCGGGTGATACGCTCACATGACGTCATACGCCAACAGCCAATCGCCAGCCGGCAAAAACGACTAGTTGACAGCCTGGTACCGGTAACCGACCGCCATTCAATCGTACACAATTTTTTTGTGTGCACAAACCATTGGCGTTCGTGGACATGGTCGCAAGGTTGTCAGGTTAGCGGTTATTCCTCCTGTTTTCACTGCAATTGTGGGCTGAATCTTCATCCTGGATCGTTTTTTACTTCAAGGACCTGTGTAATGGTTATTCCAGGCAAGTTTGGGGTGAGTTGCAGTTGCAATTAGTGTGTAACGGGGACAAAATTCAACATTTTCCAAATTTTTTTTGCCTATACTATCGTTTTTGAGAAAAATGAGCTCCAGCTCTAGATGACAACCCAATGATAAAACTCAGAGCTGGGTAACTCCAGCTAGTAATCAGTGGTAATACCGGTCATCAACAGATTTCCTCCGATTTTGTCCTCACCTGTTGAGTTATCAGGCCTTCTTCTGTGACTAGCCAGTGGGTAGTAGCTTCGCATCCGGTCAAAGACAGCAAACACACCCCAAGAAGAACAGTTCTTCTCAATATTTTCATTTTTTGTGCGCCCCGCTGACTGCCACATCTCGCCGTTACGCGAGACTCCATCTTGAAATCAAGTCCATGTCAATGTGTAGAATGTCGGTCACTTCGGCACCTGGCCAACTCGGCACCTGCCAACTCGGCACCTTGCAACTCGGCACCTTGCCAACTCGGCACCTGGGAAACTCGGCACCTGGCAAACTCGGCACCTGGCAAACTCGGCACCCAAATTTTGCCTCTTTCTCACAACTTCCAACTCGGCACCTGACTAACTCGGCACCTGACCTACTCGGCACCTGAAATCCCGAGAGCAAATGCTGTTTTGCCGTTATTCACAACCATACCCCATCTCGGTGACAGACTTATTTATTTTGTTTATTAATTTATTTATTTATTCTCGGGAGGGGGGGGGAGGCAGTGCACCGTGGCGATGGCTGGTGGGGATGTGCAGCCCATCCAGGCGCGGCACTGTCAAAAAATACAACAGCTCAATGAAAATCAGTAATGTGAACTGAGTAAGTGCTGAGAAACATTTCGAATTTTGCACATGGGGAGGTGCCGAGTTGGTCAGGTGCCGAGTTGGTTTTTGTACAGGTGTCGAGTTGGTGGGTGCCGAGTTGGTAGGGTGCCGAGTTGGGGATGCCGAGTTGCCAAGGTGCCGAGTTCGCAGGTGCCGAGTTGGCAAGGTGCCGAAGTGACCGGATACCGATTGACAATACCCACAGGGATATTGGAAGGGGAAGAAATCCTAAGATTTAGTTCAAACATGCCTTTAAATTTTTCAGAAATACACAGTGAAGTCGTCTAGTGTATGAATGTTATCAGTTAATAGTTCTTTTTGGGTGATTTGATCTAAGCTTTATTATAGAAAAATTATTATACTCTTGATATCGTCGATTAGGAAAATGGTCATGAAGGGATTGGTGCAAGTCAAGTATTGGTTTGTTGATAATTTCACACACGCTGTGTGCATTGGGAAAAAATAAAATGTTACGGGCGCCTTGGAGGCGAACGTAAACATCTCAGTGGAAGGTCAAGTTTGAAGAAGTTTAAAGAATTGTGCAAGATACGCATCAAATTGAAGTTTTTTCATCATCTTTTATTTTCTGTTATTCCATTTTTGTCGGGGGGGGGGGGCAATCCGATAACTTTTGAGAGAAATTTCCATCCGAAGATGATCACCTAACATTAGTAACTGACTCACAGCACGCACACAAAAATACGCAGTTCACGCAAAGATGAATTTCGACCCAACTGAAGCAAGCACGTTTGTCTATGGTGTAAATCGATGATTTTCTTTTGTTCCTCTTCCCTTTTCCAGTTTGTATTTTAACTCGTTTAAGTTTTTTGCAACGGCTTCCGTTGGTTTTGTGCACGTTTTCCATCGAGGAGTCCTAGCTCCATTCGGTTTCTGTCCTCTACTCATCGGTTATGTTGCACGTCCTCGATTTACACCATAAACAAACGCAGAACTTAACGCAGATGTTGGATGGGGCCTTTGAGATAATTGCTTCAGTTACAAAAAAAACATTTCTGACGGTCTTCTAGCAAGGGGCGGCGGAACCGGGGCCGGGACTGAACTTCTCCCCCGGCCCCCAGTTACCCAAGTTCCCCTTTTGCGGACATTAATGTGCCCCCTCGAACCTGTACCCCCCCCCTCCCCGAGATGAAAACAAAACCGTGGCCCTAAAATTTCGGATAACAGCTAGTGGTTTTCAGTGGAAAAAAAAACAACATGTCGACATTCAAGTTTCAGCACGGATGTGCCCCCCAAAAATTTTTTCGGATAACAGTGGTCTTCAGTGGAAAAAACCCAACATGTCGACATTCAAGTTTAAGCACGGATGTGCCCCCAAAAAATGCTGGGTACGCGCTGCTGCACCAAAGGAAGATGCTTTTTAATGAGCAAGTGCCCCTTTCTGGTGATGCCGGCCCCCACCCCCGTTTGAAAACCGGCCGCCGATGTTTCTTTCAAACACGGATCACATAACATTTCCTCAAGAGTAGTGCCCGACCTTTTGGCATCAAAGAAAACTCTTTCCCTCGCCGTAACAGTTTAATACTTGATTTAATCTCAACATATAGCTCTAGCTCGCCTTGTAGCTTAAAAAGTGTATATTGTCCTTTAAAATAAATTCCCGTTCAATGAAACAAATTTAGGCCTATAGTACATACGAGTTCGAGTTACTTAGACACATAGACCGCCAGTCGTGCGCGTTAAACCGTGATTCAGTGAAAAAAGTATGGGCAAAACGCTTGTTCAGACGCGTGTTCAATGTATCTTAATGGATCTTCCTCTTTAGTCTTTCTCTTCCTCTTCTAACTTTCTCTTTTTTTATCACCCCTTTCTCACTTTATATTCCTCCTCTATCTTATCTTATTCTTGTGATTTTTCTTCTCCTCCTGTTTCTTCTAACATATCTTTCCTCTCTAATATATTCATGTTAGGCTTCTACAGTTTTTCGGACACTTCTTTTAACTTCTTATGTATTTACCTAAATCCTTTAACAACGTCTTTTAAGTTCAACTTCTCACTTCTTCTAATTTTGTCTTTTAACATTTTCCTATTGTTTTGCTCTTCTCCTTTTCTTTTCCTCTAACACTTTCTTCTCCTAGCTTTTCTACTAGCTTTATCTGCTACACATTTTTTCTCATCTTGTTCTTACTTAAACTGCGTCTTCTGTTCATCTCATCTCCCCTTACATCCATCCCATCATCTCATCCCGTCATCCCATCTCCCCTTACAGCCGACCCTTATCACACCAGTCATATTATATTAGAACACACGCAATTGATCTTCCTGTTATATCTTGATTTTTCTCTTCTAATCGGATCGTTCTCTTCCAAATTGATCTAGATGTTATAAATTCATCTTTTTGATGGTCCTTTTTAAACTTGATTTTCCTTTACTAAGATCTTCCTTTTTGGTGCTTGATTTTCCTCTTCTGATTTGATTTTTCTGTTTTAACTTGACTTTCCCCGTCTTGATCCACCTCTTGTTCCTCTAACTTGTTCTTGATCTTCTTTGTGGATCTTCCTCTTCTAACTTGATCTTGATGATATGAAGTGATCTTGATCTACCTCTTCTAATTAACTTGTTATTCGTCTTCTAACTTGTTCTTGATCTTCTTAGTGGATCTTCCTCTTCTAACTTGAGCTTGATGATATAAACTGATCTTCCAGTTATAACTGGATTTTCTTCGTCAAACTTGATCTTTCTCGTTCAACTTGACCTTCAAGTCATAAATTAATCTTCTTCTTCTGACTTGATCTTACTCTTAAAACTTGATGATAATCTTCTGAAACGGCCTCCCATCTCCGCTTACAGCCGTCCCTTAACACCACTTGTAACTTGATTTTCCTCTTCTTACTTGATCTTCCTTTTGAGGCTTGACATACCTCTTTTAACTTGATTTTCCTCTCTTCTCACTTGATTTTCGTTGTCTGATTTGATCTTCCTCTTGGGGCTTGATTTAGATTTTCCTCTTTTGATATGACTTTCTCTTCTGACTTGATTTTACTCTTCTGACTTGATTCGTGCTTGATTTTCCTCTTCTGAAACGGCCTCCCATCTCCCCTTACAGCCGTCTCTTACCACCACTTGTAAGCTGATTTCCTCTTCTTATTTGATTTTTCTCTTGTCACTTTATTTTCCTCTTCTACTTTGATTTTACTCTTCTGACTTGATTCGTGCGTCATTTTCCTCTTCTGAAACGGCCTGCTATATATCACCACTTACAACCGTCCCTTACCACCACTTGTTACTTGATTTTCCTCTTCTGACTTGATTTTCCACTTCTTACTTGATTTTCTTCTTCTGACTTGATTTTCCTTGTCTAATTTGATCTTCCTCTTGGGGCTTGATTTTCCTCTTTTGATATGACTTTCCTCTTCAACCTTGACTTTTCGCTTCTAACTTGATTTTCCTCTTTTACTTGATTTGTGCTTGATTTTCCTCTTCTGACTTGATTTGTACTTGATTTTCCTCTTTTAAACAGCCTCCCATCTCCCCTTACAGCCGTACCTTACCACCACCACCTGTTGTAACTCGATTTCCTCTTCTTACTCTGACGTGATTTTCCACTTCTTACTTGATTTTCCTCTCTTCTGACTTGATTATCGTTGTCTGATTTGATCTTCCTCTTGAGAATCGTTATTCGTTTTCCGTTTGGCTGTCGAATAGGGAAATGGGAATCGTTATTCGTTATCCGTTTTGCTGTCGAGAATGGATTTTGGATTCGAAGTCCGTTATCCGTTTTTCTTTTTGCTTAGGAAATGGGAATTGGTTTGGTTATCCGTTTTTATTTTTGCTTAGGAATTGGGGAAGTGGGTTTCGTTATCCGTACTTCTTTTTGCTTAGGAATTGGGAAATGGTTTCGTTATCCATTTTTTCTTTTTGCTTAGTTAATGCGGGGAATTAATGGGTTATGAGATTGTCACTTGACACCGTTAATTGTGAAGGGCGCCGCCTGTTGTTTGATGATACTTCCCATTATTGTCCGACTAGCGCAGCAGACAGCTCGATAACGTGAGTCTATAGACTTTTTATTCACACTATAAATTATTAATAAGACAAACAAATATTGTGGTGACCAAAAAACCTGCTTTCGGACATTGTTTAAAAATTTAAGGCAGCTATTCTTGTGTTTGTGCAGCGCATTTTGGGGTATTTTTTTTTTTAAATATTTTGAAAGTCGTGTGAATGAAAAGCTAGGATGCATTGTTTGGAGGAAAGTGAAGTTTTTGACCAAATTTTATTAAAAATGTAAGGTTGATAATTAATCAATTGGAAATGGCTGAAAACTGTTATCCCTAGATCCAATAATGTTAATTAAATTAAGTGACGCAAAAATTAAGTGACGAATTGAATTGAATTCTAGCCAGATAATTGGTCATGAACAAACAAGACAGAAGATTGAGACGAAATATTGTTTTTCTCTCCCTCAACAGTGTCGGAGAAAATCTTGCCTCACTTTTGCACAGAAACGATAGTCAAGGTAGCCACGTTATCTCAAAAATTAAGTGACGCATTGAATTGAATCCTGGCCAGATAATTGGTTATGACAAATAGACAAACAAGACAGAAGATTTAGACAAAATATTGTTTTTCTCTCCCTCAACAATGAGAAAAAACTTGGCGATAGGCTGCAGTTACAGTTCAAACAGAACATTTCCTCACTTTTGCACAGAAACGATAGTCCAGCTGGACATCTCAAAACTTAAGTGACGCATTGAATTAAGCTTGGCCAGCTGATTGTGTTTTATTTTTGTTCACTTCACTTCGTTTGAGCAGATCGTGATCCATGTCGACAGAAGTCTTTATGGTGGTTACCAGTATTTTTGTAGCGCGCCCTCTTTTGGAAGATATTGATGTTTGTAAAATGTACGGGAGAGCCCTCCTTATACCTTGGTTTTTGTTTTGTTCTGTATGTTTTTTTCTTCAACGATTTCTGTCGAATTTCAGTGTCGTATATCACAGTCATTTATAGGACGCAATTTCAAATCAGTGCAATGTGTTTTTTCTTGAGTTATCGTCTCCTGGGCTCCTCAAAGAGTGCTTTATTTTTGTCAAAGGTGACTCGAATTGGAATCGAATTTTTCGCGATTAGTATGCTTATTTCTTTAAATCATATTAACTGTATTCTTTGATGGTTCCCGTCGATTTTCAAACCAGTTGTGTCCTATACCCCGAACAAATATTGACGAAATTTCGATTCAGTGCACTGCGTTGTTCTTGAGTTATCGTCTCCACAAAGAGTGCTATTTTTTGTTCCATTGAAAGTGACTCGAATTCGAATTGAATTTTTCGCGATTAGTACACTGTATTTCTTTAAATCATATTTAATTTATTCTTCAATGGTTCCTGTCGATTTTTAAACCATTTGTTTCCTATATTCCGAACAATTATTGAACGAAATTTTAATTCAGTGCGTTGCGTTGTTCTTGAGTTATCGTCTCCACAAAGTATGTTTAGTGTTCACTTAATGCCGACTTCGTTTGGGCAGATCGCGATCCACGTTGACAGAAGTCTTTACCAGTACTTGTGTAGCGCGCCCTCTTTTGGAGGAAATTGATGTTGATAAAATGTACGGGGGTCCTCTTACACACCGTCCTTTTGGTTTTTGTTGTATTATTTTTTTTCTTCAACGGTTTCTGTCGAATTTCATATATATTGTGTCATATATTACAGTCAATTATGGGACGCAATTTCAAATCAGTGCGCTGTGTTGTCCTCGAGTTATCGTCTCCACAAAGCGTGCTTTATTTTTGTTCCATTAAAAGTGACTCGAATTCGAATTGAATTTTTCGCGATTAGTACGCTGTATTTCTTTAAATCATATTAAATTTATTCTGTAATGGTTCCCGTCGATTTTCAAACCATTTGTGACCTATATCCCGAACAATTAGGGAACGAAATTTCAATTAAGTGCACTGCGTTGTTCTTGAGTTATCGTCTCCACAAAGAGTGCTATTTATTTGTTCCAATAAAAGTGACTCGAATTCGAGTTGAATTTGTCGCGATTAGTACACAGTATTTCCTTGAATCATATTATTTATTCTTCAATGGTTCCCGTCGATTTTCAAACCAGTTGTGTCCTATATTCCGAACAATTATTGAACGAATTTTCAATTCAGTGCGCTGTGTTGTTCTTGAGTTATCGTCTCCACAAAGTGTGTTTAAGTGTTCACTAAATGCCGACTTCGTTTGGGCAGATCGTGATCCACGTTGACAGAAGTCTTTACGGTGGTGACCAGTACTTGTGTAGCGCGCCCTCTTTTGGAAGAAATTGATGTTGGCAAAATGTACGGGAGTGGTCTTGCGCACTGTCCTTTTGGTTTTTGTTGTATTAATTTTTTTCTTCAACGGTTTCTGTCGAATTTCAAATAATTGTGTCATATATCACAGTCGATTATGGGACGCAATTTCAAATCAGTGCAATTTTTTGTCTGGAGTTATCGTCGCCACAAAGAGTGCTTTATTTTTGTCCCACTCAAAGTGACTCGAATTCGAGTTGAATTTTTCGCGATAAGTACACTGTTTTTCTTGAAATCATAATAAATTTATTCTTTAATGGTTCCCGTCGATTTTCGAATTGTTGAGTCCTATATCCAGAAAAATTATTATACGCAATTTCAAATCAGTGCAATGTGTTTTCTTGATAGTTTTTCATTTGTAAGTCGAGTAGGCAAAGCATTTGAAGAGTACATTTGCAAAAGCAGATAAGAGCCAATTTTACAAAATTGGAGAAAGAAACGTAATACTTTCCCTGAACACCTAAAATTACTTTTCAAATACAAATAGACAAGAGTTCGACATGATGTAATGGGCAGTCCACATTTGTGCACAAGTAATGTTCTCTGTGTTGTTTTAAAGCACATGTTCTCAAAAGGTGAGAAAAAAAATGGATCATATAACTGTTTTTGCAAATGAGCTCTTCACTTGTACAATAGCCTGAAGGTCACAGGTGGATTTCCACTTTAAAGGTATTGTTTTTAAACATTCAATGTATCTATTACAAATGGAGTGTTTCAAAGAAATACATCTATTAAATATTGCCATTCAGTATTGTGACTTGTTTACAGATTTGTATAAGTACAATGATCCTGTTATTAAAAAACATAGACTTCTCACTAATTTTAAAAGCTGTTGCACTCTTGCTCTGTTTTTAACCTTTTACAACGCCATAAATTTTGATCAGATAGGAAAAGCAATCAGTAATATGCAAATCAAGAATAAACTGATTAAAAATTGAAGTGAAAAGAACTGAGGTGTAAAAAACTACAATTCAAATGCAACATAATATTTTAATATACTAACTCAGGCATAGTTTATCATTGACCCCCAAATGGATCTTGGTTTCAAATGACAACATGCATTAAATTTCCATTGACTAGCCTCTGGAGTCATTCCAAACAACTGAATCTGTCCATAGGCAGAAAGTTGGTCGTCCAATTTTCAAGAGGTTGATTCGAATGACTATTTTATACTAGAAGTCTTTTCATGCATCAATCTGCACAATGGGCCGGATTTTGGAAAGTCATTAGGGTTATAACGGGGTAATCCTATACTGCCCGGCTCATAAGTGACAGTCAGTCAGTCAGTGAGTTACAAAAAGAGGACTATAAGTTGGCTCTCTGGGACCAGAAAAGAAAGCAAAAGACAACGTCCAACATGCAGACTTGGACATGTCTCACTTAGAACATGTTTCTGGAGAGACATACTTTGCAGATTCCAGATATACGGTAGCTGACCATGGTTAGTATCATCATGGGTATTGCTGGATTAAATATGTCAAATTGCATTTTTTGCAGGGGAACAAACTCTAAGATACTGCCCAGTTGTCTGACAGTGACATTCTCTGGACCCAACGTGAGGGCAGCATCTGTGGTTCTTGATAACAGCGTCACCACCAGGGACAAAGCTCGCTCGAAATTCCAGGCACTCAAGAAGTTGGGATTGCCAGGGAAACACAGCCTGGCTTTTTCGTTTGGCTGCGTTGGGCGAGGGCGCCATTTCTACCAGGCCGAGGATGTGGAAAGCGGAGCCTTTCACGAGGTCTTTCCCGACACGCTCCTTGTGGGGTTCTTTGGGGGCGGGGAGTACGGCTGTGATAACTTCACCATTGGGAGATCGGTGCAGGAGAGTGCAGACCGGGACTCGGCAGACCTCAGGCGCAGGAATGCGCTGAAGAAACTGCAGAAGTTGGAGAAGTCGTTCACTTGTGTAGTATGCTTGCTGTCATTTGGCTGAATAGTGAGGCATTAGTGAGTGATCTCTTTAATTTGCACTTAAAATTAGGAAAATAACTGGTCCACTGACTTGTTGACATTTGAACTTTAAACTCTCCAGACTTGAGACACTGTTGCTATGGACTCTGTGCGGAAGTGCCCCCTCGCTTGGCTACAGACAGGGAGTAATATAATTAGGAAGGACCAGAAGTCCATTTCACGAAACAGTGCGTAACTTATGCCATGTGTAGGACGTGGCACAGCTGCGCAATAAACTTAACAAAACGATTCACAAAACTTGGCAGAGCTGCGCAACATTTTAAACCTAAACATCTTGGGCGAGGATAATAATAACAGTATTTACAACGGCTGTTCGTGTATGATTTTGTTCGTTCATGAAACAGCTGTTGAAACACCTCCGCTCATTAGTTTGAAAATGCTGTTGTCCGACTTTTTTGTTCAGAATCGTGCGGCAATACTTTTACTTAAAAGTTCCATGAAGTGAATTGTTCTAAGGAACATATTTTGTGCAACTTTCCACTCCTCTTAAATATAAGAAAATTATTTGAGATCCCTTTTTGGTTAATTTTATTATAAAGTGCACTTCTTTAACATTGTTCATGCTTTTCCAGACAACTGAGGGCAATGTTGCTGTGATGTCATATTAGGAAGACACTTTTCAGTTTTGAACCCACAACTTTGTTCATGAAAAACATTTGTGAGAAAGTTTGCTCATTGGCTTACTGCCATGTACTGACACATCAACAAATCACCAAAGAAAAGAAAAAAAGATGACAGCGATTAAATATCCCAAATTCTGGCAACATTTGGTGCTGACGTAGCTGTGACATTGTGGTTTATTGCTTGTAATGACATCACACTTTTGTTCATGAATATGAAAATTCACAATAGCATAAACAAAAATTAACCAAAATACCCTTGAAAATGGCAAAACAAAAATTGAAAATAGGTTTAAATGGGACACGAAGGTGCATTTTTAAAGATTACATTAAAACACCTGTAAGTTGTGAGTGTCTTGTACCAACATTGATAAGTTGTGCTGTGTTTTCAGTGTGTCCCGTTGACTTTGAACCGTCAACGGCTCCACAAGTATCGCCACATCAGGCCCTCAGCAAACGCGGTTTGAGGGGATTTTGTGGCCTGCGCGGTGTTTTAGAAAACTGCACGGTCACAATGAGTACACCTGACCCCATATCAAGCCATATTAAGCGTTTCAATGCTGTTCCAAATCTCAGCGACACTTTTCGTTTGTCTCAACGTGAAAAACATAAAATTCAATACTTCACCATGCAGCAGTGGCGTATCCAGAGAGAGGAAGGGGGGGGGGCAGGGGGCACCTTGCCCCCCCCCCTTCCCGGCGGGGAGAGCTTGAGACGGTTCAAGGAGCTGTAAACCCTGGATGCTGGATGAGGAAGTAGAAGAGACCACGGAGAAGTTTTCGTGGAAGATCAGCAAGGAAGGAATCACTACGCTCAAAGAGAAGGTATAGAGTCTCCTTCTTGCGCTCAAGCACCCCCATACAGTGGAAACTATCAACGAGGGTCATTTAGGCGCCATCGTGGCTTGTAAATGCTGGTACCCATACATTATATACACGGTAGCCAGCGTGAGTGAACCAGTGTACTGTCCTTCATTTCGGCTTCTGCTTGTTCGGCTATAAAGCGCCCTCTTTTGTCCATGCATGGAGACAATACACTTAAAGCTCTTCCCAGTATCCACTTTACGCTTAGTCCCTGGTTTTTGTGATTTTAAGTCCAGTCTTGCAACATCTGTTAATTGTGTCCAACCTTTGACATTCTGGTGGGTGATTTTTCAAAAATGAGAATTGATCATTTTCAATGCAAATTGAACAACTCTCAGTTCATTTTATTTGCCAAGTGGCAATCGACATATTAAACATCAATATACCAGTCCATTTTCCACCTAAAATCTTTGTTTTTCCTTTCAGACCAACAGACAGATACAGATCCGTGAATTGCTTCTCCAACATTCTCAGGATGCTCAGCTCATTGTCATGTAAGTACACAAAGCCACTACTAACTCAATAGACTCAATTCATGGTTTAAGCACACAATTCTGTGCTTATGATCCTCATTCTGAGCTTTCAGCATGATAGCACAGAAAATCTGCGCTATCCCTGTAAGCACAGAAGTAATCCTCTGTAACTGATTGTTTACACTTTTGCAAAAGCTTTAATTTCTTACTGTCAATCACAAATTTCTTGTAGTGTTGGCAATTCCCTAGACTTGGCCAAGTCTGGGTTGCGCTCTGTATCTAAATGTGCGCATATACGCATACGTACACTGTACACACCGTACCACAACACGCCCTCATGCGTCAAATCCAGACCAACATGTTAAAACCGTGCATGTTCACTGTACATGTTAGTTTTATGTGATGCAGCAATTGCTAACTTTTGCACCACATGTATGCACATGCTTTGCATTACATGCACACACGTGTACGTGTAACACGTGTGTTGTACAATTCTAAAAATTCTTAAAAAGCTGCTGGTGAAACAAGAAACTTTTTTTAAAAGCAAAACTAAGGACACTTGTGTAAAAACTAAAAGGTCACTTGTGTAAAAGGGCACTCTTTACAAAATAATCTGGGGATGTTAACCACTGGTGCAAAAAATGAGGGCGGGGTGAGCAATAGATCCAACAGTGCTTGTGACCCAGTCTGAGTGAGCTACTGTGGTCACCTGATCAAAAGTGGTGATCTGATTGGCCAATGTGCACTGTTGATTGACATGCAGGAAGGGTCCATTATAACCTTTTTTTTTATTCCTTGCAGGAGTCTACCTATTCCAAGGAAGCGTACTTGTGCAGCTTACATGTGCATGTGCTGGCTGGAGACATTATCCTGGATATGCTGTCAACAGGGGACTTAATTGCATCACCTGACCAAATATGTTATCGAAATTTAAGTCAATACCAAGAATTTCACATGAAATACCATAAAGTGATCCCATCTGATGGCAGCTTAGGGACAAAGAACAATTCTTGCCAGTTGAAAGACCCTCCTCACTTCAATAGAATTTGTGCTTTGTGTTAATTGATTTCGTTAAGATCGTTTCTTTACCATCTAACGGGCTCACACTTTCACTGATGTTTTCAAAGTGAGTTTTTTTTAATGCAATCAAGTAATACTGATTAAGAACAATAAAAGTCTTCAAATAATTTGGAGTCTTTTAATCAAGAAACACTTGTCGCACTTTTACGGGCTTTAAAAACAACAGCCAACTCCACTTTTTTTCATTACTGTGGGCACGTTTCTGTTTCAACTGAAAGTAATTAAAATCATGGGGTTTTTTTTCATAACGAAGCCAAGCGAAAAAAGAGAGTATTTATCAACAATGGTGGTGCTTTTGGTAATCCTCAGAATGAGGTTTTATGCATACTGTTTTCATAGCCAGTCAATTGTTACTTTTACATAATTCTTACATATTATAACGTTTAAAATAACTGCAATCATTTAATAAAAACCAGTGTATTCTAATTGCTGGGAATAGCATTAGATTATTTCAAACAGTTGTTAATCCGAATGCCAAGCTTTAAGTCTACAGAAAATCTGATTCAATCACTCGAGACTTTTTTCGTGACAAGAAATAAAAATTGATACATGCATGGGATTGATTTAATTGACATCATCTGTGCTGGGCATACAGGGAACATAAGGCAAAGAAAGAAATGTGTGTGTTTACAGTACGCCCTAAAATTATCCAGGTAGGTAGGTAGGCAAATATTTTGTTTGTTTGTCGGTATGTCTTTTAAAACTGTATTTGTTTATGTTAGGATACCTATATATAGGTATTCTGTTTAATCAACCTCATTTTATTAATTAATTACACAATAACACAAAAAAATCGCACTTATTTTCAGGAACAAAATTATGTTATATTTTTGGCCTTATGGCAATAAACAGTTGGCGGTCGGCAATTTGGCCTAAATAATTCCAGGAAGATGCGGTTATCGTTAACATTTTGTTTTAGTTGTAAACATTCTGATGGCACTGCTTTATTGCAAACGTGGTTTTGTTTTGAAGAAAAAAAATAACTACCTTGCTTTAAGAAAAAAATTCCATTAAATATGCATCACTCTACGGCGAATACAACACATTATCATTGTCAACAAACTTAAAGCGTACATTTCACTATTATCTCACGCAATACTCGCACATAATGCAATACATGCACTCAGAAAAAGTTATCTATTGTATACAGATATGCGCATGCGCAATGCCAAAAATGTTGTTTTATTTTTGTGGCACGGAAAATTATTGCTTTTAATTCATTAGGCGAAGTAAAAAAACAAAAACATGTTTCTCGTCCCCGCCCGCTTCCTTTTTGGAGGCCGCCTGGATTTTTTTTATTATTTTTTATTTTTGAAAAAAGGCAGTAAAAAAACACCGAAAATATCCACAAATTCATGGGAAAATAAATTGTAGACCAATACAAGTCTAAATGACACTGTAAATAAGTTCAGTTCTCTTGTCCAACTTATCTTTCATTTTAAAAGTGTCTTTGAAAAGTGGAAACACCAACAGTTGCAGGAAATTTTTAATTGGCGGCCATCTTGAAACAAATAAAAAATAAAAAGCCCCGCTTCCTCCTTTTTTTTTTAAAAACCCGGACGAGAAACATGTTTTTTTTATTCGGCCTTAGTTATTGTTTCGGCAAAATGGAAAGCGCTTAAAAAAATCAGCAACAAGATATGCTCGTGTATCTGATGTGTTGGATTTGTTTATTCGGGGTAAAGGAGGAAGCCACTGAATGAGGTGTAGTGATAGGAATGACTATACGCCCTACCGTACATCGTGAGATACATCGTATCTCCACGCTGCAGAACCACCACCGCGCTCCCAGACACCTGCTCATGGTGACTTGAATCACTGCTAAGGCCAGAGACAACCACGTCGCCGTTCTTCCGGAGATGAACGTACAGGCTGCCGGAATACTTATACACAGAAAACATGAACACGTAGGTGCCCGGCACACCACACGTGAACGTGGCGGTCTCGAGATCGAAGCTGGTACCCGGCAGAAGCGTCTCGGTCTCCTGGAAGGGCAAACGGGTGTCGCCACTCGTAGAGGTATCCGAGGGGCTCGTCCTCACCACGGTGAATGCTACCCGCTGGTTGGAGTCGTCTGGTGTCTCCCCTGGCTCACCCTTTTGACCTTTGACACCAGTTTCCCCTGTTGGCCCTACAACACCTGGGACACCTCTTGGACCTATTTTTCCGGGCTGGCCTATGCCTTCGTCCCCTTTAGGCCCAGCTGCTCCACGCTCACCCATAGGTCCAATCGGTCCAATATCACCCTTTTGACCTGGCTCGCCCTTTGACCCAGGCTGACCTAAGGACCCAGGCAGACCTGGTATGCCGGGAATTGCAGCCGGCCCCTGGCCGCAGCACATCGGACACACCTGAGACGCAGGACCATCACCGTCCGAGGGAACCGGCCCAGTAACGGAAGCTCGGAGGTTGACGGAGTTACGCAGAAGGAGGGCGATTGAAAGAACGGTTGCCACGCAGATCTTCATTCTGTACAGAAACAAAGCATGAAACTGAAACAAATCAGGTGAGAATTTGTTTTTCAATAAAATAGTTTTTAAAAACGGGAAGAGTAGAGAAAAATATTGAGGTTTGATAAACAGGAGAACTAGTCTAAAATTAATGACAATCCGCCGTCAGATTTGCAGAAAAAAAAACAACCCCAAAAACATGAGATTGGAGGAATCATTGTTCAGAGAATGTTTTCTTTGTTATATAACAGTGGCGTATGAGGGGTCAAGGGGCTAACATTTATGAAAAGCCTAGTTTGTAAAAACGGTTGCCATGGCAACCCATCGAATCGATTTTCTTTTTATTTCGCCCGCCAAGAAAAGTTAGGAAAGGTCACTAAATTGCATTCCGATAGGGCAAAGCGTTCCGGAGCTGTAGTATTTTTAGGGGGAGGGGGCACACATCTTGCCCCTTCCCCGGTCCTGATAGAATCATTAAGGTGATAAACAAAAACAAACGAATTACAACGTGACTCAAGAAAGAATTAGGACATTCCGATTTAAAAAATAAATTAAATGAAGACAAATTCCAAAGAATCTGATTACACAGCAACTAAATATTGGTGTGATCAATGTTTGTTTTCATCTAAGTTCCCTTTTTTGACAAACTGATATACGTCGATAAAAAAAATGTGAAGGAAATTTCAGCGCGTTTCCGCTATAAGTTCGAGGCACCCTGATGAGTTAACGAGGAATTTGCAAAGACTGCAGGCCACAATGTCTGGCGTAGTTCTGCGGTGGGTGTTATAGGGAGGGAATATCACTCGAGCGATGTTTTCTTTAAAATTTTTGACTAAAAGGTGGAAATATAGAGAAAAAAATACAGTCTTCCACCAAAATCACTGCTCTGTTCTGATGATTGAGTGAGGAAAATAACAGACACTCACCTCGATGTAACGTTCTTGAATTCTATCACGAAGGGAATCCTCAGCACTCAGCAGATTGCAAGCTGGAAATAATACCAACGAAAATGAGTCATTGAGAATCCGCTGGGAGATATCTTGGGGGCTGTTGGGGGAGGCATAGCTGAATTTCACAATAAAACACCCCCAGATCAAAATCTCTGTCGGGCGAAATGTGATCTGGATTGTTATATATATGCTTTTTAAGCGGAATGCGTCCTGCATGCAACGGCCCTGAACAGACCCACGGACGAGCAACAATATTCATGTCTTCTTTGAAGGATTTAATATTTTCGAATCAAACGCAGTAACTACCAAAACAAATACCCAGATTTTCTGAGAGAAAACTGTATGCAAACAGAATTTAAGGCCACGTAGGATCATTTGAACTGCCCGGAAAAGTACATGAATGGCGATTTAATGACAGAAAACTTGCAATGCTGGTGAAATACCCGGTGAAATTATTTCGCCTGATATATCCTTTGAAAACTTTGAGGGTGTTTTTAAAATTAAAAAAACAAACAGTTTAAGGTGTTTTAAAACAACGGAATCAAGTTACGAGATCCAACAAAAGAGTGCATATGTTTTCTCTGCTTTTCTCAATGATAGTATCCACTGGGCTGAAACTTTAACAGGTTAGTTGCGACCTTAAGCCATTTTGTTGCTTCTCACGAAAAAAAAATGCATCAAAAGCAAATGATCCTATGCTTTACAATATTGCTTGCATTTGAGATTGTGGGAATCACAATGAACATACATTTTCTGCATTATCAAGGACACTCGATCTCATACCAAGGAAGTATAGCGGAAATATTACAGGTGGACACCGCAGTCAAGGTACTTTCGTTACAAAAAAAGTATTATCTTCCGGATCGGAAATCAGCGCACCAGTTTGGCTATTAGCATCAGCCACCATCTGTTTGTTAACTGAATAATGTCCTATTTTTTTCTTCATTATTTGTGTACTCAAAAAAAATGGTTAAAGTGGTCATAAATTGCCTCAGATCGCACCACAGAGCATTTAGAATCAAACAAAAGAAAACAAACCATTCGGGGCCCTTAAGCGGGCCCTGAACCTCACGCCGTAATCTTTTGGACCCACTTTGGGGGGACACAATTATATTTGGGCTCCCCCCCCCCAAAAAAAAGGTGTTCTGGATCCGCTCTTCACAGCAGAACAGAAGGGACGAATAATTTGTACAGAAATCAACGCTGTACATGATTTCTACAAATGAATCCAACTAGATAAAGCAATTTGAAATTGAATACAAATGTGTGCATCATTACGATCCGGTCCGTTTGTATTTGCGCCCTCTATATTCAGTGACACGTTCATCCTGCAGTTATTGAATATAACTTGATGATCAAACCGGAATGGCGCACTGTGAACTCTAGCGAAATGATACAGTTTAACAACAAAGTTCAAAGGGTACTGAGAATACATGTATCCACCTTACTGATAATACAAAATAAGACAGGCATGTTTGAGTTGTCCGGATTTCCTGATAAACGTTCTTCGTGACCAACTTCCCCATAACTCTTCATCCTGAATTAGTTTGAGTGATTGCCGGAATACAATGCGAGTACATCGCATCAGGGTTTCATATTTAAATATTAAAATAATAAATTAAACAGAAAAAAACGAGGCAGAAACTAAGGGGGTGGTTGATCATACCTATATTGATGTAATGAGCTCTTGAAAAAAAATGGATCCAAAATTTGATTCAAAACCAGTCGAATCTGAACAACCTTGTTTTTGACACTAAATTATTTCGTGAATGTATAGTGTTATATTAGACAAAATATATCGTCTTAAAAAACTGAAGACGTTTTTGAAATAGTGTGCCGGTGGGCAACGAAATTCAGTGACAAGAACCCAAAAAATATTCGCTTTAATTTATCTGTTTTGGTCAAATGTATAGCATCAACTGAGCTAAAAGTTCAAAAGTTAGTTGTGCTGCATCGTACTTAAGATTGTGAGCAATTGCTCCTTTGTTCCTCTAACTGGTTCAAAGTTGCTTGAACTTGTGGTTTTAGGAATCACAATGAGCATACAGTTTCTGCATTAATGAGGGAAATCAATTTCATACCAAAGAAGTAGTGGCGGAAACATTACAGCTGGACTACCGCAGTCAAGTTACAGTCGTTACATAAAGATTTATTTTCCGGATGGGAAATCAGAGCACCGGTTTGGCTAAAAGCCACCATCTGTTTGTCAACTGAAACGTATCTCACAACATTTCTCAAATTTGTGAAAATCTGTACCAATCACCAAGAACTTTCGAAAAATAAGCCAAAAACCAATATCGCTGTTTGTCCAAATATCCAACAGAATCTCAGTGGCATGCCGAGTGGAACCCAACATGCAAATACATGAGTGAATTCATCGAGAGCTTTTGCTTCAATCTCTTCAGGCGAACAGAAAGCCTGAGTAATTTGTACAAACATCAACTCTATACAGGATTTCTACAAATTCATCCAGTTAAATAAAGCAGTGTGAACTGGTATAAAACTGTGTGCATCATCACGATCCGGTCTGTTTGTATTTGCGCCCTCTATATTCATGACACGTTGATCCTGCAAAGCCTGAATGTAACTTGATGATCAAAGCGCACTGTGAACTCTAGCGAAATGACAAAGTTGAAAGGGTACGTACTGCTTGAGCAATAACACAAAATAAGACAGGCATGTTTTTGATGTCCGGATTTCCTGATAAACGTTCTTCCGTGACCAACTTCCCCATAACTGTTGATCCTGAATTAGTTTTAGTGATTGCCGGGAATGTGAGTACATCGCACCGGGATTTCATGTTTTAAAATCAAAGTGATAAAATTAAAATGGCAAAATGAGGAAGAAAATAAGGGGTGGTTGATCATACTGATTTTATGGGTGAGGTTGTTTATAAAGGATGGGGCTTTCGCAATATGTCTTCTTTAAACCAAAGACATAAACGTTTTTTTAAGTATTAAAAGTGCGTGAATTTGTTTTAGCATTAATCACAATCAGTTGAAACTATTCTGAAATCAGCAGGGAACTTGATGTTTTAAACTCTTCTCAAAACTGCAATAGATATGACTAGAAAAAGTCCGACCTGATAGCCTTTGTTTTGACAAAACTTTCCGTGAATGTACAGTGTGCTATCCATAGAGTGACAAGATTTCAACTTTATCAAAAACTAAACCAGTCAGTATGTCAACAATAATTTAGTTTGAAGCGTGCGAAATGAAAGTAGAGGCGGAAATAATGTCAGACAGGAATTCCTCATTCCGAACAACAAAACCCTGATATATTTGGGTGATCGGGTACTACCCGATCATTGGTTGGAAATGTTCAGAAATTTCTTTCTTTCTTTCTTGTTTTTTTCCCGGACAATAACTATCTGCGACTTTTCTACTGAACCGTACAGTACATGGTATACACTTCAAACCTTGAACGAACATCAACACTGGTGTACCTTTTGTATACTCTGACGTCATAATGACGTCATCGGGTATCTTATTACAAGCGATTTCACTGCAAAAACTCATGAACAAAATGAACAATCATGTTCACACTTTGAAATCTGATTGACTATACATTGATAAACATTTTTGATATTCGAAGGTAAAGTCGTCTGACCTTTCCTACCGGGGTCACCGGTAGGTCAAATTTAGGTGAATTCAAAATGCAAAGAGAAGTTGCAGAAGGATGAAACCTGGTATAAACATGAACCTTAGTGTGAAGATGTGGATATTTTAGCGACGTCATCATGACGTCTTCATACATCAAATTACAATCATATCAGGTCAAAATTTGACAAAATAGTTTAACAGGCGCGGATCCGGGGGGGCCCCGCCCCCGCTGTGAAACACACACAAAAATATATCACAATTATAGTAATTATAATAACCCATTAATAATAATAACCCATTCGCCTTTCACAACAATCTGAAATATTTTTTTTTAGGAGCCTGACCCTCCCCCTGCAAAAATTCCTGGATCCGCCCCTGTTTGAGCAATATCTTTTGTCCTAATAAATCTGAGGGTTCATTGTTTTGTGAAGTGGCAGATTGTGCCTTGGGCGATGGGCTGCAGGACTACAGGGTCATCATATTTGGGTGGAATTTTTGTTCCAAAAAGGTCATCGGATTATCCCGCTAACATTGAACACACAATGAAAGATGATGAAATAAGCTTTAATTCGAAGGGTGTTTCAAACACCTTGGAGAGTTGTGAGTATTTGTCCTGATCTTTACAAGTGGGGGTATTTATCACTGAGGTCCATGGCAGTTTATTTGCTGGTCTGCAGCCATAGACATTCTTTGAATTTCCACAAACGTCTTTGCGACAATTCAGCATTGTGACGTCATCGAACGGAAGTTAGTTTGAAACTGAATCGCATGTTGATTCAAAGACCACGAACTAAAAGGCTACGGTTCAAAAAGGTTTGTTCATAGCAGCGATTGGCCAAAATGTGAGGCACAGTTGTAGAGTGAGTGTAGATTTGTACACTTCTTTTGTTCGAATGACGTTTTCTGTTTATAACTGTGACCAAAAACTTTATACATGTAAATGAATGGGGAAAAAAAGACACAGTCTCCCACCAAATCACCGCTTTATTACGTTGCTTGAATGAAGAAAATGTTAAACAGACACTCACCTATAAGCACAGTTCTTGATTTCTATCGCGGAAGCACTCCTCAACACTCGAGCGGATTGCTGGCTGAAAAAAATACCAACAAAAATATGAGTCATTAAAAATCCTCTAGGAGATAACTTGGAGTCTGGTGGGGAGGCATAGCTGAATTCCACAAGCACAATACCGCCGAAAAAAGTCCGTACAGTTGAAAATGTAATTTGGGTTGACTATTTATCTCAAATGCGTTCTCCAAAAAACAAATCTATCCATGAATTCTACAAAATGAATCCAGCTATTGAACTTGTATAACATTGTGTGCATCATCATGATCCAGTGCGTTTGTATTTGCGCCCTCTAGTCTATTCTGACCAGTGACACTTTTATCCTGCAATGCTTAAAAGTAACTTGATGAAACCGGAATGGCGCACTGTGAACTATAGCGAAATAACAAAGTTCAACAACAAAGTTCAAAGGCACTGAGAATATCCACATTAATAATAACACAAAAAAGACTGGTATTTTGAGATGTCCGGATACCTGTTTACGTTCTTCCGTACCAACTTCCGCATAACTTTTCATTCTGATTGAGTTTGAGTGATATCCGGAAATAATGCGAGTACATTGCACTAGGATTTCATGTTTGAAAATTGAAACAATAAAGTCTATAGGAAAAAAAGGAGGCAAAAAATAAATGTGCTTGATCATGCCAAAAATATTGGCCAGGTTATAACGAATCCAGATTTTGCGAGATTTGTTTTTGAAACCGAAATGTGAAACACCGATTTGAAGTCCCTCTGAAATATTATTTTGAATAAGCATGTATAATAATAACTCTTTACTGTTCTGAATCACAGCAGGGAACTTGCGAAAAACTGCGGTCAGAAAACAGTCCAACCTAACAGTCGAACCTAAATATAAAAAAGGTCCATGTGACTTTACAAGAATCCAAATGATTTTTTTTCAAAGAGTAAAGAAACCAGTCAGTATTTGGACAATTTATTTTTGAGAGTGCACAATGCAAGTAGTAGCGGAAATATTGCCGGACAGGAATTCCTCATTTTTATTGTCTTGAAATTTGAACTCGCAAAACCGTGGTCTGCACCCGCAACAACTGTTTACATTAAGAGCTGAAATAAAATAGCTCGATAATTTACAAAAGTATTTGAAATTAACTCTTTCAGACGGGCTTTGATTAGTGCATGTTATGCACAAACAAAGCCCGTCTGAACAAGTTAATTTCAAACACATTTGTAAATTATCGCGATCTTTATCAACTCCAAAGTGGTCGTTGGGAAAAGGCACAACTTCTGGATCGGAATTAGCACGCTGGCTTTGCTGCTAGCAAACGTGTATCAGAGTCATAGTAAAAAAGAAATTGAACATTTGTTTTTAAAAATCTTTTTCTTTTCAGTCCTCAAGCTACCACATTTTACAAACACACACAGACGGGGAAATATCAAGCCTACTACCGAGCTCGTTGTTTGAAAAATCATTGAATCAGCAACATTCAACAAAATCTGAATCCCGCATTGATTCAAACACATTGTGCAAAAGACAACAAATTTCTTCCGAGGAAAAATGATTGTTTCAAACACTCACCGAGTTCTTGTAGTCATCAGTTCTCTCTCTGGTTGTCGTCCGAAGATGGCGATAAGCTTTGTTTGCTGTGAGGGGTGGACGGCCCCACATGTCTTAAATAGTGCCATCGATTTCCTGAGCAGTGACTAAAAACTGGGACCTGGTTTGTGATTGCATGGCTCCTGTGCGCTGTCAATCACATATCACCGACTCGCTTCATATTAATGATACGAGAGCAATGTTAATGTCGTTGAGGCTATATACTCACCATAAAAAACTAGTCGCCGACATTGAAATGGCCGCTTCTTATTGGTGGATATTGTATGGATGTCGGTGACACATCCAAACTTGAGATTTGTGATTGACACACGCAACCTGTCAGTCACAGACCACTCACTTGTGGTCACCGACTTGTCGTCACCGACTTGTCACCGACAAACTGTGATTGGTGGATAGACGAGTGACGTATACACTGGCCGTGATTCATTCAATGTACAGTTGGCGCTTCAGTCTATTAAATTGTGTGGATATATTCGGGATTATATGAGGAATTAAATCGTACTCAAGCCAACGGATAAACTTGGGTTTAACTTGGGTAGGGCACCTGGGGTGCGTTATTTTTTTCAAAGGCTGCACTAAATGCAAAACTAAAGTATTATTACAACAGTGAATGTTTTAATTCAGGTTTTCAAAATGGAGCGGGGCGGGGGGGGGGGCAGCCTCCACTGGGGGTGGGGGTACATGTGCCCCGTGTCCCCCGTAGTTATGCCCCTGAGTTAGGCTTTGCTCCTTGATTGGGACTTTGAGGAAATAAAATACAGTTAAATAAACTTCCATGAACTTTACGCATCATATTCGGCCCGTGTATAATTGTGGCCTTCTAAATGTGGAAAAGGTTTTTTACACTTGAATATCTCCCTCTTGAATATTCATTCAGAAATGTTCAATGTATGACAGGTGATGATGGACCTAAAAAGCAAACGTTCACTACCTAAAGTAATGATACAGTTCCATAATAGCATGTACAGTGATTTAAGATCCCCCATATCAACGAGAAAGGCTTGTATGGAACGACCAGATTTCCTACATTTGCTAGTTGGTGGCCTCCGCATAACGCGTACGATTCACCCTGAACTAGCCCTGGTGATATCCGGACAAACAAATCATCACACCAGAATTTGCCATAGTATTGCGAACCATCACGATTTATAATAATCTTTGAAGCAATGACATAGCGACGATGGGGGTGGGGGATAGTTGAACGACCACATACCCCCAACTTCCCCTCTCCCCCCCCCCCCTCCCCCATACCAGTAAGAAAACAAAATGACAAAGCCGCTTGTCTGATTAGGGGCCTTACATGGCCTTGTTCCGATCCGAAGCCGGGCACGAAGTCTATGTTTACAAAACGACCGAAGTCAAGAGACAGACCGGGGTTTCCCAAACTCCGGTTTCGTTCCGTTACCGGCTTCGGACATGCAGTTTTGCAATAGAGCTGGATTCAGTATTGGAATGAAGCCGGGATTTGGAAACCTCGCTTGCAGCTCACTCGACGTGTGTCTAGTCTCCGTTCAAAACGCCTCGCTGTTTCTCCACTCGGTTAACTACCGGCGCTAGTCAGGGTGACCTTGTGAAAAGGCTACAGTTAGGCCTCTTGACCAGCAGCGGGAATCTCTTGTTAATATTTGCGGAACCACCAACTTGGAAAGTTTGAAAAGCTGGGGTGGAGGGGGTTGGGCTAGACGCTACCTGACTATTGAGGGCACTGTTCCCAAATGCATGTTTACATATCCGCTCTAGTGGTAGTGACATGAAATAAAAGACATTCTTCTTAAAATTCTTATAAAATGTTTTATACTTGGTGGTGCACATGATCATGGTCTCAAGACGTATCCTCGTCGTTTGGAATGCATTGCGCAACCAATGTGTCTATGTCGTTTGGAAAATTGCACAACGAACAAAACGTCCAGCCTTCGTTTCAGGTAGATTGCAAAATCAGAAAACGTTTCTTTTCGTTTGATAAAATTGCGCAAGAAAAAGACGGGAAACAAAGTAATTCCTAACCATATAAGGCTATATGTGGTTGATATTAAAACAAAAATGGTTCTATAGATGTTGATCGAAGCTTCTCCTACTTTCTAAGGAATGTTTGCATTAATTGTTTTGGAGAAAAGTTATTTTTTTTGGCCTAATTGAATTTTTAAAAAATAAGGCTTTACCCCTTGTATTTTTTTTATTGAGGATAAAACACAAAATCTAAATTGCTTCAAAGTTGCTGGAAAGCTGGCAAAGGGATCCCGGAATACATTCTAATTTAATGCAACAGATATTTCTTCAGTTATCTTTTGGAAACCGAGTGTGTTGTTTTTGCCTCGAGAAGGTTGACTTAAAATTGCCAGTTATTTTTTGCGTTAAACACACTACGTTTTCTGGATGGGTATATTAATTTTATTGTTTGATGCTTCCTGATTCCTCTTCACATTCGAAAGGGTTGTGTTATCTATCAGGACCTATCAAGATAGATCATTTAAATGTTTCTTGAGTTATTGTCTCCACAAACAGGGTATTGTTTATGACTTATGAACATTGACTTAAATTTGTCTTGTATTTTTCGTGCTTAACACACTAATTTGTTTTGTTGTTATATTATTTCTATTGGCAAGCAATACCTCTTTATATTCAACAGATTGTTGTTATCTTTCTTATTTGTTTAATATACGACATTTCAATTCACTGCAACAGTTATTTCTTGAGTTTTCGTTTGGAAACCGAGTGCGATTTTGTTTGTGTCATGAAAGTTGACTTCAGTAAATTCTTCACCATCATGTTATCGTGTGACCTTATGTGTGATTGTGTTTCTGTTTAATAGTAAGGACGATTTTAAGGACACCGTGACTTCAATTGGGAATGCAGTTCTGTCGGTGTTACAAAAAACTATATTGGCGCCGATAATCTCTATTTTGTCTGTCAGTATTTAACAGGCTTGCGGTGCCAGTCATGCTTAACGTACAACTATATAGTATTGAGTAAAAAGTGATTTGTACAAAATTCATAGAACAAGAAAGAAAATGAGATCGAAACAATTTAATGTTTTAAACGTGAAAAATATTATCCAAATGAAGCAACGTTCATGGCAAAAAAAGTCACAACTCCTTTTCGAGAAGAAAAGAAATTCCCAAGAGGTTCCGTTGTTTCCTCTTTTTCAAGGGCATTACCCAAACTCTTTCCGACTACTCTTTGCTTTCTGATTGTCTCGCACAGAGACAGCTGTACCCAGCGGTTTAATCTTTCAATAGAGGGCGCACCACATGCACAAGTGGTCCACTTCTTACTTGATTTTCTTCTTTTGACCTGATTTTCGTTGTCTAAATTTTCGTTGTTTGATTTGATCTTCCTCTTGAGGCTTGATTTTCCCCTTCTAACTTGATTTTCCTCTTCCGACTTGATCTTCCCCTTGTAAATTGATTTTCCTCTTTTGACTTGACTCATGCTTGATTTTCCTCTTCTACAGCTCCCACTTCCCCTTACAGCCCTCCCTTACCACCACTTGTAACTTTGATGTTCCTCTTCTGACTTGATTTTCTACTGCTCAATTGATTTTCTTCTTTTGACTTGATTTTCGTTGTCTAAATTTTCGTTGTCTAACATGATCTTCCTCTTGGGGCTTGATTATCCTCTTTTAATATGACTCTCCTTTTTAAACTTGATTTTCCTCTTCTAACTTGATTTTCCTCTTCTGACTTGATTTGTGGTTGATTCTCTTCTACTGAAACGGCCTCCCATCTCCCCTTACATCCTTCCCTTACCACCACTTGTAATTTGATTTTCCTCTTCTTACTTGATTTTTTCTTCTACCTTGATTTTCCTCTTCAGACTTGATTTTCCTCTTCTAACTTGATGTTGCTCTTGGGGCTTGATTTTCCTCGTCTGACTTGATTTTCCAATTGTAACTTAATGTTCCTCTTGAAAAGTGATTTTCCTCTTCTAACTTGATTTTCCTCTTCTGACCTGATCTTCCTCTTCTCACTGGATTTTCCTCTTCTAACTTGATTTTCCTCTTCTGACTTGATTCGTGCTTGATTTTTCTCTTTTAAAACGGCCTCCCATCTCCCCTTACAGCCGTACCTTACCACCACTTGTTGTAACTTGATTTCCTCTTCTTACTCTGACGTGATTTTCCACTTCTTACTTGATTTTCCTCTCTTCTGGCTTGATTTTAGTTGTCTGATTTGATCTTTCTCTTGGGGCTTGATTTTCCTTTTCTTACTTGATTTTCCTCTTCCGACTTGATCTTCCCCTTGTAAATTGATTTTCTTCTTCTGACTTGATTCGTGCTTGATTTTCCTCTTCTACGGCCTCCCACTTCCCCTTACAGACGTGCCTTACCACCACTTGTAACTTTGATTTTCCTCTTCTGACTTGATTTTCCTCTTCTGACTTGATTTTCCACTTCTCACTTGATTTTCTTCTTTTTACTTGATTTTCCTTGTCTAACTTGATTTTCCTCTTCTGACTTGATCTTCCTCTTCTAACTTGATTTTTCTCTTCTAACTTGATTGTGCTCTTCTAACTTGATTCGGGCTTGACTTTCCTCTTCTGAAACGGCCTCCCATCTCCCCTTACAGCCGTCCCTTACCACCAATTGTTGTAACTTGATTTCATCTTCTTACTTGATCTTCCTCTTGAAACTAAATTTTCCTCTTGGAAAGTGATTTTCCTCTTCTAACTTGATCTTCCTCTTCTCACTTGATTTTCCTCTTCTAACTTGATTGTTCTCTTCTCACTTGATTTTTCTCTTCTAACTTGATTGTACTCTTCTGACTTGATTCCTGCCTGATTTTCCTCTTCTAAAACGGCGTCCCATCTCTCCTTACAGCCGTACCTTACCACCGCTTGTTGTAACTTGATTTGATCTGCTTACTCTGACGTGACTTTCCTCTTCAAACTTGATTTTTTTCTTCTAACTTGATTTTTCTCTTCTAACTTGATTGTACTCTTCTGACTTGATTCGTGCTTGACTTTCCTCTTCTGAAACGGCCTCCCATTCTTCCTTACAGCCGTCCCTTACCACCAATTGTTGTAACTTGATTTCATCTTCTTACTTGATCTTCTTCTTGAAAATTAATGTTCCTCTTGGAAAGTGATTTTCCTCTTCTAACTTGATCTTCCTTTTCTCACTTGATTTTCCTCTTCTAAATTGATTTTCCTCTTCTGACTTGATTTTTCTCTTCTAACTTGATTGTACTCTTCTGACTTGATTCCTGCCTGATTTTCTTCTTCTAAAACGGCGTCCCATCTCCCCTTACAGCCGTACCTTACAACCGCTCGTTGTGACTTGATTTCATCTTCTTACTCTGACGTTATTTTCCACTTCTTACTTGATCTTCCTCTTCTAACTTGATTTTTCTTTTGATTGTACTCTTCTGACTTGATTCGTGCTTGACTTTCCTCTTCTGAAACGGCCTCCCATCTCCCCTTACAGCCGTCCCTTACCACCAATTGTTGTAACTGGATTTCATCTTCTTACTTGATCTTCTTCTTAAAATTTAATCTTCCTCTTGGGGCTTGATTTTCCTCTTGTAACTTGATTTTCCTCGTCTGACTTGATTTTTCACTTGTAACTTAATGTTCCTCTTTGAAAGTGATTTTCCTTTTCTAACTTGATTTTCCTCCTCTGACTTGAATTTTCACTTGTAATTTAATGTTCCTCTTGGAATGTGATTTTCCTCTTCTAACTTGATTTTCCTCTTCGAACTTGATTTTCCTCTTCTGAGTTGATCTTCCTCTTCTCACTTGATTTTCCTCTTCTCACTTGATTTTCCTCTTCTGAAACGGCCTCCCATCTCCCCTTACAGCCGTCCCTTACCACCAATTGTTGTAACTTGATTTCATCTTCTTACTTGATCTTCCTCTTGAAACTTAATCTTCCTCTTGGGGCTTGATTTCCCTCTGGTAATTTGATTTTCCTCCTCTGACTTGATATTTCACTTGTAACTTAATGTTCCTCTGTGAAAGTGATTTTCCTCTTCTCACTTGATTTTCCTCCTCTGACTTGATTTTTCACTTGTAATTTAATGTTCCTCTTGGAATGTGATTTTCTTCTTCTAACTTGATTTTCCTCTTCTTACTTGATTTTCCTCTTCTGACTTGATTTGTGCTTGATTTTCCTCATTTAAAACGGCCTCCCATCTCCCCTTACAGCCGTCCCTTACCACCAATTGTTGTAACTTGATTTTATCTTCTTACTTGATCTTCCTCTTGAAAGTTAATCTTCCTCTTGGGGCTTGATTTTCCTCTTGTAATTTGATTTTCCTCGTCTGACTTGATTTTTCAAATGTAACATGATGTTCCTCTTGGAAAGTGATTTTCCTCTTCTAACTTGATTTTCCTCTTCTGATTGATTCCTGCTTGATTTTCTTCTTCTAAAACGGCGTCCCATCTCCCATTACAGCCGTACCTTACCACCACTTGTTGTAACTTCATTTCCTCTCTAACTCTGACGTTATTTTCCACTTCTTACTTGAACTTCCTTTTCTAAATTGAGTTTTCTCTTCCAACTTGATTGTACTCTTCTGACTTGATTCGTGCTTGACTTTCCTCTTCTGAAACGGCCTCCCATCTCCCCTTACAGCCGTCCCTTACACCAATTGTTGTAACTTGATTTCATCTTCTTACTTGATCTTCCTCTTGAAACTAAATTTTCCTCTTGGAAAGTGATTTTCCTGTTGAAACTTGATTTTCCTCGTCTGACTTGATTTTTCTCTTGTAACTTAATGTTCCTCTTGGAAAGTGATTTTCCTCTTCTAACTTGATCTTCCTCTTCTCACTTGATTTTCCTCTTCTAACTTGATTGTTCTCTTCTCACTTGATTTTTCTCTTCTAACTTGATTGTACTCTTCTGACTTGATTCCTGCCTGATTTTCCTCTTCTAAAACGGCGTCCCATCTCTCCTTACAGCCGTACCTTACCACCGCTTGTTGTAACTTGATTTGATCTGCTTACTCTGACGTGACTTTCCTCTTCAAACTTGATTTTTTTCTTCTAACTTGATTTTTCTCTTCTAACTTGATTGTACTCTTCTGACTTGATTCGTGCTTGACTTTCCTCTTCTGAAACGGCCTCCCATTCTTCCTTACAGCCGTCCCTTACCACCAATTGTTGTAACTTGATTTCATCTACTTACTTGATCTTCTTCTTGAAAATTAATGTTCCTCTTGGAAAGTGATTTTCCTCTTCTAACTTGATCTTCCTTTTCTCACTTGATTTTCCTCTTCTAAATTGATTTTCCTCTTCTGACTTGATTTTTCTCTTCTAACTTGATTGTACTCTTCTGACTTGATTCCTGCCTGATTTTCTTCTTCTAAAACGGCGTCCCATCTCCCCTTACAGCCGTGCCTTACAACCGCTCGTTGTGACTTGATTTCATCTTCTTACTCTGACGTTATTTTCCACTTCTTACTTGATCTTCCTCTTCTAACTTGATTTTTCTCTTCTCACTTGATTTTCCTCTTCTCACTTGATTTGTGCTTGACTTTCCTCTGCTGAAACGGCCTCCCATCTCCCCTTACAACCTTCCCTTACCGCCAATTGTTGTAACTTGATTTCATCTTCTTACTTGATCTTCCTCTTGAAACTTAATCTTCCTCTTGGGGCTTGATTTTTATCTTGTTACTTGATTTTCCTCTTCTGACTTGATTTGTGGTTGATTCTCTTCTACTGAAACGGCTTCCCATCTCCCCTTACATCCTTCCCTTACCACCACTTGTAATTCGATTTTCCTTGTCTAACTTGATGTTGGTCTTGGGGCTTGATTTTCCTCGTCTGACTTGATTTTCCAATTGTAACTTAATGTTCCTCTTGAAAAGTGATTTTCCTCTTCTAACTTGATTTTCCTCTTCTGACCTGATCTTCCTCTTCTCACTTGATTTTCCTCTTCTAACTTGATTTTCCTCTTCTGACTTGATTCGTGCTTGATTTTTCTCTTTTAAAACGGCCTCCCATCTCCCCTTACAGCCGTACCTTACCACCACTTGTTGCAACTTGATTTCCTCTTCTTACTCTGACGTGATTTTCCACTTCTTACTTGATTTTCCTCTCTTCTGGCTTGATTTTAGTTGTCTGATTTGATCTTTCTCTTGGGGCTTGATTTTCCTTTTCTTACTTGATTTTCCTCTTCCGACTTGATCTTCCCCTTGTAAATTGATTTTCTTCTTCTGACTTGATTCGTGCTTGATTTTCCTCTTCTACGGCCTCCCACTTCCCCTTACAGACGTGCCTTACCACCACTTGTAACTTTGATTTTCCTCTTCTGACTTGATTTTCCTCTTCTGACTTGATTTTCCACTTCTCACTTGATTTTTTTCTTTTTACTTGATTTTCCTTGTCTAACTTGATTTTCCTCTTCTGACTTGATCTTCCTCTTCTAACTTGATTTTTCTCTTCTAACTTGATAGTGCTCTTCTAACTTGATTCGGGCTTGACTTTCCTCTTCTGAAACGGCCTCCCATCTCCCCTTACAGCCGTTCTTACCACCAATTGTTGTAACTTGATTTCATCTTCTTACTTGATCTTCCTCTTGAAACTTAATCTTCCTCTTGGGGCTTGATTTTCATCTTGTTACTTGATTTTCCTCGTCTGACTTGACTTTTTACTTGCAACTTAATGTTCCTCTTGGAAAGTGATTTTCCTCTTCTCACTTGATTTTCCTTTTCTCACTTGATTTTCCCCTTTAAACGGCCTGCCATCTCCCCTGACAGCCGTACCTTACCACCGCTTGTTGTTACTTGATTAACTCTTCTTACTCTGACGTGATTTTCCACTTCTTACTTGATCTTCCTCTTCTAACTCGACTTTTCTCTTCTAACTTGATTTTCTTCTTCTGACTTGATTCGTGCTTGATTTTCCTCTTCTCAAACGGCCTCCCATCTCCCCTTACAGCCGTCCCTTACACCAATTGTTGTAACTTGATTTCATCTTCTTACTTGATCTTCCTCTTGAAACTTAATCTTCCTCTTGGGGCTTGATCTTCCTCTTCTAACTTGATTTTTCTCTTCTTACTTGATTTTCCTCTTCTGACTTGATTTTTCTTGTCTAATTTGATCTTCCTCTTGGGGCTTGATTTTTCTTTTTTGATATGACTTTCCCCTTCAACCTTGATTTTTCTCTTCAAACTTGATTTTCCTCTTTGACTTGATTTGTGCGTGATTTTCCTCTTCTGAAACGGCCTCCCATCTCCCCTCACAGCCGTCCCTTACCACCAATTGCTGTAACTTGATTTCATCTTCTTACTTGATCTTCCTCTTGAAACTTATTCTTCATCTTGGGGCTTGATCTTCCTCTTCTAACTTGATTTTTCTCTTCTTACTTGATTTTCCTCTTCTGACTTGATTTTCCACTTCTTACTTGATTTTCTTCTTCTGACTTGATTTTCCTTGTCTAATTTGATCTTCCTCTTGGGGCTTGATTTTTCTCTTTTAATATGACTTTCCTCTTCAACTTTGATTTTCTCTTCTAACTTGATTTTCCTCTTTGACTTGATTTGTGCTTGATATTCCTCTTCTAAAACGGCCTCCCATCTCCCCTCACAGCCGTCCCTTACCACCACTTGTAACTTTGATTTTCCTCTTTTGACTTAATTTTCCAATTCTCACTTAATTTTCCTCTTCTGACTTGATATTTCTTGTCTCACTTGATCTTCCTCTTGGGGCTTGATTTTGTTCTTCTAACTTGATTTTACTCTTGTGACTTGATTTTCGTTGTCTAATTTGATCTTCCTTTTGGGGCTTGATTTTCCTCTTTTGATATGACTTTCCTCTTCAACCTTGATTTTCCTCTTCTAACTTAATTTTCCTCTTCTGACTTGATTTGTGCTTGAATTTTCTCTTCTGAAACGGCCTCCCATCTCCCCTTACAGCCGTCCCTTACCACCACTTGTAATTTGATTTTCCTCTTCTGACTTCATTTTCCACTTCTATTTTGACCTTTCTTTCGTGACTTGATTTCTCTCTTGTAACTTAATCTTGCTCTTGTGGTTCGATTTTCCTCTTCGTAAGTGATTTTCAACTTCTAACTTGATCGTGTTTTGGGGGCTTAATTTTTGTCTTCTGTCTTGATTTTCCTTTTCTGACTTAATTTTTCTAGTTGGGGCTTGATTTTCCTCTTCTGACTTGATTTTCCTCTTCTGATTTGATTTTCCTCTTCTTACTTGATTTTTTTCTTCTACCTTGATTTTCCTCTTCAGACTTGAGTTTCCTCTTCTAACTTGATGTTGCTCTTGGGGCTTCATTTTCCTCGGCAGAGTTGATTTTCCAATTGTAACTTAATGTTCCTCTTGGAAAGTAATTTTCCTCTTCTAACTTGATTTTCCTCTTCTGACTTGATCTTCCTCTTCGCACTTGATTTTCCACTTCTGACTTGATCTTCCTCTTCTCACTTGATTTGTGCTTGATTTTCCTCTTCTGAAACGGCCTTCAATCTCCCCTTACAGCCGTCCCTTACCACCACTTGAAACTTAATCTTCCTCTTGGGGCTTGATTTTCCTCTTGCAACTTGATTTTCCTCTTCTAACTTGATTTTCCTCTTCTGACTTGATCTTCCTCTTCTCACTTGATTTTCCTCATCTAACTTGATTTTCCTCATCTAACTTGATTTTCCTCTTCTAACTTGATTTTCCACTTCTGACTTGATCCTCCTCTTCTCACTGGATTTGTGCTTGATTTTCCTCTTCTGAAACGGCCTCCAATCTCCCCTTACAGCCGTCCCTTACCACCACTTGAAAATTAATCTTCCTCTTGGGGCTTGATTTTCCTCTTGTAACTTGATTTTCCTCTTCTAACTTGATTTTCCTCGTCTGACATGTTCTTCCTCTTCTCACTTGATTTTCCTCTTCTAACCTGGTTTTCCTCTTCTCACTTGATTTGTGCTTGATTTTCCTCTTTTAAAACGGCCTCCCATCTCCCCTTACAGCCGTACATTACCAATCCATGTTGTAACTTGATTTGATCTGCTTACTCTGACGTGATTTTCTTCTTCAAACTTGATTTTTCACTTCTAACTTGATTTTTCTCTTCTAACTTGATTGTACTCTTCTGACTTGATTCGTGCGTGCCTTTCCTCTTCTGAAACGGCCTTTCATCTCCCCTTACAGTGGTCCCTTACCACCAATTGTTGTAACTTGATTTTCATCTTCTTACTTGATCTTCCTTTTGAAAGTTAATTTTCCTCTTGGAAAGTGATTTTCCTCTTCTAACTTGCTTTTCCTCTTCTGAGTTGATCTTCCTCTTCTCACTTGATTTTCCTCTTCTCACTTGATTTTCCTCTTCTCACTTGATTTTCCTCTTCTCACTTGATTTGTGCTTGATTTTCCTCTTCTGAAACGGCCTCCCATCTCCCCTTACAGCCGTCCCTTACCACCTCTTGTAATTTGATTTTCCTCTTCTGACTTCATTTTCCACTTCTATTTTGACCTTTCTTTCGTGACTTGATTTCTCTCTTGTAACTTAATCTTGCTCTTGTGGTTCAATTTTCCCTTTCGTAAGTGATTTTCAACTTCTAACTTGATCGTGTTTTTGGGGCTTAATTTTTGTCTTCTGTCTTGATTTTCCTTTTCTGACTTGATTTTTCTAGTTGGGGCTTGATTTTCCCCTTCTGACTTGATTTTCCTCTTCTGATTTGATTTTCCTCTTCTTACTTGATTTTTTCTTCTACCTTGATTTTCCTCTTCAGACTTGATTTTCCTCTTCTAACTTGATGTTGCTCTTGGGGCTTCATTTTCCTCGTCAGAGTTGATTTTCCAATTGTAACTTAATGTTCCTCTTGGAAAGTGATTTTCCTCTTCTAACTTGATTTTCCTCTTCTGACTTGATCTTCCTCTTCTCACTTGATTTTCCACCTCTAACTTGATCTTCCTCTTCTCACTTGATTTGTGCTTGATTTTCCTCTTCTGAAACGGCCTCCAATCTCCCCTTACAGCCGTCCCTTACCACCACTTGAAACTTAATCTTCCTCTTGGGGCTTGATTTTCCTCTTGCAACTTGATTTTCCTCTTCTAACTTGATTTTCCTCTTCTGACTTGATTTTCCTCTTCTCACTTGATTTTCCACTTTTGACTTTATCCTCCTCTTCTCACTTGATTTGTGCTTGATTTACCTCTTCTGAAACGGCCTCCAATCTCCCCTTACAGCCGTCCCTTACCACCAATTGAAACTTAATCTTCCTCTTGGGGCTTGATTTTCCTCTTGTAACTTGATTTTCCTCTTCTAACTTGATTTTCCTCGTCTGACATGTTCTTCCTCTTCTCACTTGATTTTCCTCATCTAACCTGATTTTCCTCTTCTCACTTGATTTGTGCTTGATTTTCCTCTTTTAAAACGGCCTCCCATCTCCCCTTACAGCCGTACATTACCAATCCATGTTGTAACTTGATTTGATCTGCTTACTCTGACGTGATTTTCCTCTTGAAACTTGATTTTTCACTTCTAACTTGATTTTTCTCTTCTAACTTGATTGTACTCTTCTGACTTGATTCGTGCTTGCCTTTCCTCTTCTGAAACGGCCTCCCACGTCCCTTACCACCAATTGTAGTAACAAGATTTCATCTTCTTGCTTGATCTTCCTTTTGAAAATTAATTTTCCTTTTGGAAAGTGGTTTTCCTCTTCTAACTTGATTTTCCTCGTCTGACTTGATTTTTCACTTGTAACATAATGTTCCTCTTGGAAAGTGATTTTCCTCTTCTAACTTGATTTTCCTCTTCTGACTTGATCTTCCTCTTCTAACTTGATTTTCCTCTTCTAACTTGATTTTCCTCTTTTGACTTGATTTTCCTCTTCTAACTTGATTTTCCTCTTCTGGGTTGATCTTCCTCTTCTCACTTGATTTTCCTCTTCTCACTTGATTTTCCTCTTCTCACTTGATTTGTGCTTGATTTTCCTCTTCTAAAACGGCGTCCCATCTCCCCTTACAGCCGTACCTTACCACCACTTGTTGTAACTTGATTTCATCTTCTTACTTGATCTTCCTCTTGGAACTAAATTTTCCTCTTAGAAAGTGATTTTCCTGTTGTAACTTGATTTTCCTCGTCTGACTTGATTTTTGTCTTGTAACTTAATGTTCCTCTTGGAAAGTGATTTTCCTCTTCTAACTTGATCTTCCTCTTCTCACTTGATTTTCCTCTTCTAACTTGATTGTTCTCTTCTCACTTGATTTTTGTCTTCTAACTTGATTGTACTCTTCTGACTTGATTCGTGCTTGACTTTCCTCTTGTGAAACGGCCTCCCATTCTTCCTTACAGCCGTCCCTTACCACCAATTGTTGTAACTTGATTTCATCTTCTTACTTGATCTTCTTCTTGAAAATTAATCTTCCTCTTGGGGCTTGATTTTGCTCTTGTAACTTGATTTTCCTCGTCTGATTTGATTTTTCACTTGTAACTTAATGTTCCTCTTGGAAAGTGATATTCCTCTTCTAACTTGATTTTCCTCTTCTGACTTGATTTTCCTCTTCTAACTTGATTTTCCTCTTTTAAAACGGCCTCCCATCTCCCTTTACAGCCGAACCTTACCACCGCTTTTTGTAACTTGATTTGAACTGCTTACTCTGACTTGATTTTCCTCTTCAAACTTGATTTTCCTCTTCTAACTTGATTTTTCTCATCTGACTTGATCTTCCTCTTTTCACTTGATTTTCATCTTCTAACTTGATTTTCCTCTTCTCACTTGATTCGTGCTTGATTTTCTTCTTCTAAAACGGCGTCCCATCTCCCATTACAGCCGTACCTTACCACCACTTGTTGTAACTTCATTTCCTCTCTAACTCTGACGTTATTTTCCACTTCTTACTTGAACTTCCTTTTCTAAATTGAGTTTTCTCTTCCAACTTGATTGTACTCTTCTGACTTGATTCGTGCTTGACTTTCCTCTTCTGAAACGGCCTCCCATCTCCCCTTACAGGCGTCCCTTACACCAATTGTTGTAACTTGATTTCATCTTCTTACTTGATCTTCCTCTTGAAACTAAATTTTCCTCTTGGAAAGTGATTTTCCTGTTGTAACTTGATTTTCCTCGTCTGACTTGATTTTTCTCTTGTAACTTAATGTTCCTCTTGGAAAGTGATTTTCCTCTTCTAACTTGATCTTCCTCTTCTCACTTGATTTTCCTCTTCTAACTTGATTGTTCTCTTCTCACTTGATTTTTCTCTTCTAACTTGATTGTACTCTTTTGACTTGATTCCTGCCTGATTTTCCTCTTCTAAAACGGCGTCCCATTCTTCCTTACAGCCGTCCCTTACCACCAATTGTTGTAACTTGATTTCATCTTCTTACTTGATCTTCTTCTTGAAAATTAATCTTCCTCTTGGGGCTTGATTTTGCTCTTGTAACTTGATTTTCCTCGTCTGATTTGATTTTTCACTTGTAACTTAATGTTCCTCTTGAAAGTGATATTCCTCTTCTAACTTGATTTTCCTCTTCTGACTTGATTTTCCTCTTCTGACTTGCTTTTCCTCTTTTAAAACGGCCTCCCATCTCCTTTACAGCCGAACCTTACCACCGCTTTTTGTAACTTGATTTGAACTGCTTACTCTGACTTGATTTTCCTCTTCAAACTTGATTTTCCTCTTCTAACTTGATTTTTCTCATCTGACTTGATCTTCCTCTTTTCTTGATTTTCATCTTCTAACTTGATTTTCCTCTTCTCACTTGATTCGTGCTTGATTTTCTTCTTCTAAAACGGCGTCCCATCTCCCATTACAGCCGTACCTTACCACCACTTGTTGTAACTTCATTTCCTCTCTAACTCTGACGTTATTTTCCACTTCTTACTTGAACTTCCTTTTCTAAATTGAGTTTTCTCTTCCAACTTGATTGTACTCTTCTGACTTGATTCGTGCTTGACTTTCCTCTTCTGAAACGGCCTCCCATCTCCCCTTACAGCCGTCCCTTACACCAATTGTTGTAACTTGATTTCATCTTCTTACTTGATCTTCCTCTTGAAACTAAATTTTCCTCTTGGAAAGTGATTTTCCTGTTGTAACTTGATTTTCCTCGTCTGACTTGATTTTTCTCTTGTAACTTAATGTTCCTCTTGGAAAGTGATTTTCCTCTTCTAACTTGATCTTCCTCTTCTCACTTGATTTTCCTCTTCTAACTTGATTGTTCTCTTCTCACTTGATTTTTCTCTTCTAACTTGATTGTACTCTTTTGACTTGATTCCTGCCTGATTTTCCTCTTCTAAAACGGCGTCCCATCTCTCCTTACAGCCGTACCTTACCACCGCTTGTTGTAACTTGATTTGATCTGCTTACTCTGACGTGACTTTCCTCTTCAAACTTGATTTTTTTCTTCTAACTTGATTTTTCTCTTCTAACTTGATTGTACTCTTCTGACTTGATTCGTGCTTGACTTTCCTCTTCTGAAACGGCCTCCCATTCTTCCTTACAGCCGTCCCTTACCACCAATTGTTGTAACTTGATTTCATCTTCTTACTTGATCTTCTTCTTGAAAATTAATGTTCCTCTTGGAAAGTGATTTTCCTCTTCTAACTTGATCTTCCTTTTCACTTGATTTTCCTCTTCTAAATTGATTTTCCTCTTCTGACTTGATTTTTCTTCTAACTTGATTGTACTCTTCTGACTTGATTCCTGCCTGATTTTCTTCTTCTAAAACGGCGTCCCATCTCCCCTTACAGCCGTACCTTACAACCGCTCGTTGTGACTTGATTTCATCTTCTTACTCTGACGTTATTTTCCACTTCTTACTTGATCTTCCTCTTCTAACTTGATTTTTCTCTTCTAACTTGATTGTACTCTTCTGACTTGATTCGTGCTTGACTTTCCTCTTCTGAAACGGCCTCCCATCTCCCCTTACAGCCGTCCCTTACCACCAATTGTTGTAACTGGATTTCATCTTCTTACTTGATCTTCTTCTTAAAACTTAATCTTCCTCTTGGGGCTTGATTTTCCTCTTGTAACTTGATTTTCCTCGTCTGACTTGATTTTTCACTTGTAACTTAATGTTCCTCTTTGAAAGTGATTTTCCTTTTCTAACTTGATTTTCCTCCTCTGACTTGAATTTTCACTTGTAATTTAATGTTCCTCTTGGAATGTGATTTTCCTCTTCTAACTTGATTTTCCTCTTCGAACTTGATTTTCCTCTTCTGAGTTGATCTTCCTCTTCTCACTTGATTTTCCTCTTCGCACTTGATTTTCCTCTTCTGAAACGGCCTCCCATCTCCCCTTACAGCCGTCCCTTACCACCAATTGTTGTAACTTGATTTCATCTTCTTACTTGATCTTCCTCTTGAAACTTAATCTTCCTCTTGGGGCTTGATTTCCCTCTTGTAATTTGATTTTCCTCCTCTGACTTGATATTTCACTTGTAACTTAATGTTCCTCTGTGAAAGTGATTTTCCTCTTCTCACTTGATTTTCCTCTTCTGACTTGATTTGTGCTTGATTTTCCTCATTTAAAACGGCCTCCCATCTCCCCTTACAGCCGTCCCTTACCACCAATTATTGTAACTTGATTTCATCTTCTTACTTGATCTTCCTCTTGAAACTTATTCTTCCTCTTGGGGCTTGATTTTCCTCTTGTAACTTGATTTTCCTCGTCTGACTTGATTTTTCACTTGTAACTTAATGGAAAGTGATTTTCCTCTTCTAACTTGATTTTTCTCATCTGACTTGATCTTCCTCTTTTCACTTGATTTTCATCTTCTAACTTGATTTTCCTCTTCTCACTTGATTCGTGCTTGATTTTCTTCTTCTAAAACGGCGTCCCATCTCCCATTACAGCCGTACCTTACCACCACTTGTTGTAACTTCATTTCCTCTCTAACTCTGACGTTATTTTCCACTTCTTACTTGAACTTCCTTTTCTAAATTGAGTTTTCTCTTCCAACTTGATTGTACTCTTCTGACTTGATTCGTGCTTGACTTTCCTCTTCTGAAACGGCCTCCCATCTCCCCTTACAGCCGTCCCTTACACCAATTGCTGTAACTTGATTTCATCTTCTTACTTGATCTTCCTCTTGAAACTAAATTTTCCTCTTGGAAAGTGATTTTCCTCTTCTAACTTGATCTTCCTCTTCTCACTTGATTTTCCTCTTCTAACTTGATTGTTCTCTTCTCACTTGATTTTTCTCTTCTAACTTGATTGTACTCTTCTGACTTGATTCCTGCCTGATTTTCCTCTTCTAAAACGGCGTCCCATCTCTCCTTACAGCCGTACCTTACCACCGCTTGTTGTAACTTGATTTGATCTGCTTACTCTGACGTGACTTTCCTCTTCAAACTTGATTTTTTCATCTAACTTGATTTTCTCTTCTAACTTGATTGTACTCTTCTGACTTGATTCGTGCTTGACTTTCCTCTTCTGAAACGGCCTCCCATTCTTCCTTACAGCCGTCCCTTACCACCAATTGTTGTAACTTGATTTCATCTTCTTACTTGATCTTCTTCTTGAAAATTAATGTTCCTCTTGGAAAGTGATTTTCCTCTTCTAACTTGATCTTCCTTTTCTCACTTGATTTTCCTCTTCTAAATTGATTTTCCTCTTCTGACTTGATTTTTCTTCTAACTTGATTGTACCCTTCCGACTTGATTCGTGCTTGACTTTCCTCTTCTGAAACGGCCTCCCATCTCCCCTTACAGCCGTACCTTACCACCAATTGTTGTAACTTGATCTTCTTCTTCTTACTCTGACGTAATTTTCCACTTCTTATATGATCTTCCTCTTCTAACTTGATTTTCTCTTCTAACTTGATTGTACTCTTCTGACTTGATTCGTGCGTGACTTTCCTCTTCTGAAACGGCCTCCCATCTCACCTTACAGCCAACCCTTACCGCCAATTGTTGTAACTTGATTTCATCTTCTTACTTGATCTTCTTCTTAAAATTTAATCTTCCTCTTGGGGCTTGATTTTCCTCTTGTAACTTGATTTTCCTCGTCTGACTTGATTTTTCACTTGTAACTTAATGTTCCTCTTTGAAAGTGATTTTCCTTTTCTAACTTGATTTTCCTCCTCTGACTTGAATTTTCACTTGTAATTTAATGTTCCTCTTGGAATGTGATTTTCCTCTTCTAACTTGATTTTCCTCTTCGAACTTGATTTTCCTCTTCTGAGTTGATCTTCCTCTTCTCACTTGATTTTCCTCTTCGCACTTGATTTTCCTCTTCTGAAACGGCCTCCCATCTCCTTACAGCCGTCCCTTACCACCAATTGTTGTAACTTGATTTCATCTTCTTACTTGATCTTCCTCTTGAAACTTAATCTTCCTCTTGGGGCTTGATTTCCCTCTGGTAATTTGATTTTCCTCCTCTGACTTGATATTTCACTTGTAACTTAATGTTCCTCTGTGAAAGTGATTTTCCTCTTCTCACTTGATTTTCCTCTTCTGACTTGATTTGTGCTTGATTTTCCTCATTTAAAACGGCCTCCCATCTCCTTACAGCCGTCCCTTACCACCAATTATTGTAACTTGATTTCATCTTCTTACTTGATCTTCCTCTTGAAACTTATTCTTCCTCTTGGGGCTTGATTTTCCTCTTGTAACTTGATTTTCCTCGTCTGACTTGATTTTCACTTGTAACTTAATGGAAAGTGATTTTCCTCTTCTAACTTGATTTTCTCATCTGACTTGATCTTCCTCTTTTCACTTGATTTTCATCTTCTAACTTGATTTTCCTCTTCTCACTTGATTCATGCTGATTTTCTTCTTCTAAAACGGCGTCCCATCTCCCATTACAGCCGTACCTTACCACCACTTGTTGTAACTTCATTTCCTCTCTAACTCTGACGTTATTTTCCACTTCTTACTTGAACTTCCTTTTCTAAATTGAGTTTTCTCTTCCAACTTGATTGTACTCTTCTGACTTGATTCGTGCTTGACTTTCCTCTTCTGAAACGGCCTCCCATTCTTCCTTACGGCCGTGCCTTACCACCGTTTGTTGTAACTTGATTACATCTTCTTACTTGATCTTCCTCTTGAAACTAAATTTTCCTCTTGGAAAGTGATTTTCCTCTTCTAACTTGATCTTCCTCTTCTCACTTGATTTTCCTCTTCTAACTTGATTGTTCTCTTCTCACTTGATTTTTCTCTTCTAACTTGATTGTACTCTTCTGACTTGATTCCTGCCTGATTTTCCTCTTCTAAAACGGCGTCCCATCTCTCCTTACAGCCGTACCTTACCACCGCTTGTTGTAACTTGATTTGATCTGCTTACTCTGACGTGACTTTCCTCTTCAAACTTGATTTTTTTTCTTCTAACTTGATTTTTCTCTTCTAACTTGATTGTACTCTTCTGACTTGATTCGTGCTTGACTTTCCTCTTCTGAAACGGCCTCCCATTCTTCCTTACAGCCGTCCCTTACCACCAATTGTTGTAACTTGATTTCATCTTCTTACTTGATCTTCTTCTTGAAAATTAATGTTCCTCTTGGAAAGTGATTTTCCTCTTCTAACTTGATCTTCCTTTTCTCACTTGATTTTCCTCTTCTAAATTGATTTTCCTCTTCTGACTTGATTTTTCTCTTCTAACTTGATTGTACTCTTCTGACTTGATTCCTGCCTGATTTTCTTCTTCTAAAACGGCGTCCCATCTCCCCTTACAGCCGTACCTTACAACCGCTCGTTGTGACTTGATTTCATCTTCTTACTCTGACGTTATTTTCCACTTCTTACTTGATCTTCCTCTTCTAACTTGATTTTTCTCTTCTAACTTGATTGTACTCTTCTGACTTGATTCGTGCTTGACTTTCCTCTTCTGAAACGGCCTCCCATCTCCCCTTACAGCCGTCCCTTACCGCCAATTGTTGTAACTGGATTTCATCTTCTTACTTGATCTTCTTCTTAAAATTTAATCTTCCTCTTGGGGCTTGATTTTCCTCTTGTAACTTGATTTTCCTCGTCTGACTTGATTTTCACTTGTAACTTAATGTTCCTCTTTGAAAGTGATTTTCCTTTTCTAACTTGATTTTCCTCCTCTGACTTGAATTTTCACTTGTAATTTAATGTTCCTCTTGGAATGTGATTTTCCTCTTCTAACTTGATTTTCCTCTTCGAACTTGATTTTCCTCTTCTGAGTTGATCTTCCTCTTCTCACTTGATTTTCCTCTTCGCACTTGATTTTCCTCTTCTGAAACGGCCTCCCATCTCCCCTTACAGCCGTCCCTTACCACCAATTGTTGTAACTTGATTTCATCTTCTTACTTGATCTTCCTCTTGAAACTTAATCTTCCTCTTGGGGCTTGATTTCCCTCTGGTAATTTGATTTTCCTCCTCTGACTTGATATTTCACTTGTAACTTAATGTTCCTCTGTGAAAGTGATTTTCCTCTTCTCACTTGATTTTCCTCTTCTGACTTGATTTGTGCTTGATTTTCCTCATTTAAAACGGCCTCCCATCTCCCCTTACAGCCGTCCCTTACCACCAATTATTGTAACTTGATTTCATCTTCTTACTTGATCTTCCTCTTGAAACTTATTCTTCCTCTTGGGGCTTGATTTTCCTCTTGTAACTTGATTTTCCTCGTCTGACTTGATTTTCACTTGTAACTTAATGGAAAGTGATTTTCCTCTTCTAACTTGATTTTTCTCATCTGACTTGATCTTCCTCTTTTCACTTGATTTTCATCTTCTAACTTGATTTTCCTCTTCTCACTTGATTCGTGCTTGATTTTCTTCTTCTAAAACGGCGTCCCATCTCCCATTACAGCCGTACCTTACCACCACTTGTTGTAACTTCATTTCCTCTCTAACTCTGACGTTATTTTCCACTTCTTACTTGAACTTCCTTTTCTAAATTGAGTTTTCTTCCAACTTGATTGTACTCTTCTGACTTGATTCGTGCTTGACTTTCCTCTTCTGAAACGGCCTCCCATCTCCCCTTACAGCCGTCCCTTACACCAATTGCTGTAACTTGATTTCATCTTCTTACTTGATCTTCCTCTTGAAACTAAATTTTCCTCTTGGAAAGTGATTTTCCTCTTCTAACTTGATCTTCCTCTTCTCACTTGATTTTCCTCTTCTAACTTGATTGTTCTCTTCTCACTTGATTTTTCTCTTCTAACTTGATTGTACTCTTCTGACTTGATTCCTGCCTGATTTTCCTCTTCTAAAACGGCGTCCCATCTCTCCTTACAGCCGTACCTTACCACCGCTTGTTGTAACTTGATTTGATCTGCTTACTCTGACGTGACTTTCCTCTTCAAACTTGATTTTTTTCATCTAACTTGATTTTTCTCTTCTAACTTGATTGTACTCTTCTGACTTGATTCGTGCTTGACTTTCCTCTTCTGAAACGGCCTCCCATTCTTCCTTACAGCCGTCCCTTACCACCAATTGTTGTAACTTGATTTCATCTTCTTACTTGATCTTCTTCTTGAAAATTAATGTTCCTCTTGGAAAGTGATTTTCCTCTTCTAACTTGATCTTCCTTTTCTCACTTGATTTTCCTCTTCTCACTTGATTTTCCTCTTCTGAAACGGCCTCCCATCTCCCCTTACAGCCGTCCCTTACCACCAATTGTTGTAACTTGATTTCATCTTCTTACTTGATCTTCCTCTTGAAACTTAATCTTCCTCTTGGGGCTTGATTTCCCTCTTGTAATTTGATTTTCCTCGTCTGACTTGATTTTTCACTTGTAACTTAATGTTCCTCTTTGAAAGTGATTTTCCTCTTCTAACTTGATTTTCCTCTTCTAACTTGATTTTCCTCTTCTAACTTGATTTTCCTCTTCTGAGTTGATCTCCCTCTGCTCACTTGATTTTCCTCTTCTCACTTGATTTTCCTCTTCTGAAACGTCCTCCCATCTCCCCTTACAGCCGTCCCTTACCACCAATTGTTGTAACTTGATTTCATCTTCTTACTTGATCTTCCTCTTGGGGCTTGATTTTCCTCTTGGGGCTTGATTTTCCTCTTCTAACTTGATTTTTCTCTTCTAACTTGATTGTACTCTTCTGACTTGATTCGTGCTTGACTTTCCTTTTCTGAAACTGCCTCCCATCTCCATTTACAGAAGTCTATTACCACCAATTGTTGTAACTTGATTTCATCTTCTTACTTGATCTTCCTCTTGAAAGTTAATCTTCTTCTGGGCGCTTGATTTTCCTCTGGTAACTTGATTTTCCTCGTCTGACTTGATTTTTCACTTGTATTTTAATATTCCTTTTGGAAATTGTTTTTCCTCTTCTGACTTGTTCTTCCTCTTCCCACTTGATTTTCTTCTTCAAACTTGATTTTACGCTTCTGATTGATTCGTGCTTGATTTTCTTCTTCTAAAACGGCGTCCCATCTCCCATTACAGCCGTACCTTACCACCGCTTGTTGGAACTTGATTTCCTCTCTTACTCTGACGTTATTTTCCACTTCTTACTCGAACTTCCTCTTCTAAATTGATTTTTCTCTTCTAACTTGATTGTACTCTTCTGACTTGATTCGTGGTTGAATTTCCTCTTCTGAAACGGCCTCCCATTTCCCCTTACAGCCGTCCCTTACCACCAATTGTTGTAACTTGATTTCGTCTTCTTACTTGATCTTCCTCTTGAAACTGAATCTTTTTCTTGGGGCTTGATTTTCCTCGAATGACTTGATTTTTCACTTGTAACTTAATGGAAAGTGATTTTCCTCTTCTAACTTGATTTTCCTCTTCTGACTTGATCTTCCTCTTCTCACTTGATTTTCATCTTCTCACTTGATTCGTGTTTGATTTTCCTCTTCTGAAACGGCGTCCCATCTCCCCTTAAAGCCGTACCTTACCACCACTTTTTGTAACCGGATTTCCACTTCTTTCTCTGACGTTATTTTCCACTTCTTACTTGATCTTCCTCTTCTAACTTGATTTTTCTTTTCTAACTTGATTGTACTTTTCTGACTTGATTCGTGCTTGACTTTCCTCTTTTGAAACGGCCTCCCATCTCCCCTTACAGCCGTCCCTTACCACCAATTGTTGTAGTTTGATTTCATCTTCTTACTTGATCTTCCTCTTGAAAGTTAATCTTCCTCTTAAGGCTTGATTTTCCTCTTGTAACTTGATTTTCCTTGTCTGACTTGATTTTTCACTTGTAACTTAATGTTCCTCTTTGAAAGTGATTTTCCTCTTCTAACTTGATTTTCCTCCTCTGACTTGATTTTTCACTTGTAATTTAATGTTGCTCTTGGATTGTGATTTTCCACTTCTAACTTGATTTTCCTCTTCTGACTTGATTTTCCTCCTCTAAGTTGATTTTCCTCTTCTGAGTTGATCTTCCTCTTCTCACTTGATTTTTCTTCTCACTTGATTTTCCTCTTCTGAAACGGCCTCCCATCTCCCTTACAGCCGTCCCTTACCACCAATTGTTGTAACTTGATTTCATCTTCTTACTTGATCTTCCTCTTGAAACTTAATCTTCCTCTTGGGGCTTGATTTTCCTCTTGTAACTTGATTTTCCTCGTCTGACTTGATTTTTCACTTGTAACTTAATGGAAAGTGATTTTCCTCTTCTAACTTGATTTTCCCCTTCTGACTTGTTCTTCCTCTTCCCACTTGATTTTCTTCTTCTAACTTGATTTTCCTCTTCTGATTGATTCGTGCTTGATTTTCTTCTTCTAAAACGGCGTCCCATCTCCCCTTACAGCCGTATCTTACCAATGCTTGTTGTAACTTGATTTGAACTGCTTACTGTGACGTGATTTTTCTCTTCAAACTTGATTTTTCTCTTCTAACTTGATATTTCTCTTCTTACTTGATTGTACTCTACTGACTTGATTCGTGCTTGACTTTCCTCTTCTGAAACAGCCTCCCATCTCCCCTTACAGCCGTCTCTTACCACCAAATGTTGTAACTTGATTTCATCTTCTTACTTGATCTTCCTCTTGAAAGTTAATCTTCATCTTGGTGCTTGATTTTCCTCTTGTAACTTGATTTTCCTCGTCTGACTTGATTTTTCACTTGTAACTTAATGTTCCTTTTGGAAAGTGTTTTTCCTCTTCTGACTTGTTCTTCCTCTTCCAACTTGATTTTCTTCTTCTAACTTGATTTTCATCTTCTGATTGATTCGTGCTTGATTTTCTACTTCTAAAACGGAGTCCCATCTCCCATTACAGCCGTACCTTACCACCGCTTGTTGTAACTTGATTTCCTCTCTTACTCTGACGTTATTTTCCACTTCTTACTCGAACTTCCTCTTCTAAATTGATTTTTCTCTTCTAACTTGATTGTACTCTTCTGACTTGATTCGTGGTTGAATTTCCTCTTCTGAAACGGCCTCCCAGCTCCCCTTACAGCCGTCCCTTACCACCAATTGTTGTAACTAGATTTCATCTTCTAACTTGATCTTCCTCTTGAAACTGAATCTTTTTCTTGGGGCTTGATTTTCCTCGAATGACTTGATTTTTCACTTGTAACTTATTGGAAAGTGATTTTCCTTTTCTAACTTGATTTTCCTCTTCTGACTTGATCTTCCTCTTCTCATTTGATTTTCCTCTTCTGACTTGATTTGTGCTTGATTTTCCTCTTTTAAAACGGCCTCCCATCTCCGATTACAGCCGTACCTTACCACCCTTTGTTGTAACTTGAATTGATCGGCTTACTCTGACGTGATTTTCCTCTTCAAACTTGATTTTTCTCTTCTAACTTGATTATTCTCTTCTAACTTGTTTGTACTCTTCTGACTTGCTTCGTGCTTGACTTTCCTCTTTTGAAACGGCCTCCCATCTCTCCTTCCAGCCGTCCCTTACTACCAATTGTTGTAACTTGATTTCATCTTCTTACTTGATCTTCCTCTTGAAACTTAATCTTCCTCTTGGGACTTGATTTTCCTCTTGTAACTTGATTTTCCTCGTCTGACTTGATATTTCACTTGTAACTTAATGTTCCTCTTGGAAAGTGATTTTTCTCTTCTAACTTGATTTTCCTCTTCTGACTTGATTTTTCTCTTCTTCCTTGATTTTCCTCTTCTGAGTTGATCTTCCTCTTCTCACTTGATTTTCCTCTTCATACTTGATTTTCCTCTTCTCACTTGATTTGTTCTTGATTTTCCTGTTTTAAAACGGCCTCCCATCTCCCCTTATTGCCGTACCTTACCACCACTTGTTGTAACTTGATTTGAACTGCTTACCCTGACGTGATTTTCCTCTTCAAACTTGATTTTTCTCTTCTAACTTGATTGTACTCTTCTGACTTGATTCGTGCTTGACTTTCCTCTTCTGAAACGGCCTGGCATCTCCCCTTACAGCGGTCCCTTACCACAAATTGTTGTAACTTGATTTCATCTTCTTACTTGATCTTCCTCTTGAAAGTTAATCTTCTTCTGGGCGCTTGATTTTCCTCTGGTAACTTGATTTTCCTCGTCTGACTTGATTTTTCACTTGTATTTTAATATTCCTTTTGGAAATTGTTTTTCCTCTTCTGACTTGTTCTTCCTCTTCCCACTTGATTTTCTTCTTCAAACTTGATTTTACGCTTCTGATTGATTCGTGCTTGATTTTCTTCTTCTAAAACGGCGTCCCATCTCCCATTACAGCCAATACCTTACCGCTTGTTGGAACTTGATTTCCTCTCTTACTCTGACGTTATTTTCCACTTCTTACTCGAACTTCCTCTTCTAAATTGATTTTTCTCTTCTAACTTGATTGTACTCTTCTGACTTGATTCGTGGTTGAATTTCCTCTTCTGAAACGGCCTCCCATTTCCCCTTACAGCCGTCCCTTACCACCAATTGTTGTAACTTGATTTCGTCTTCTTACTTGATCTTCCTCTTGAAACTGAATCTTTTTCTTGGGGCTTGATTTTCCTCAGATGATTTTCCTCGTGCGGCTTGATTTGTCACTTCTAAATTAATTGAAAGTGATTTTCCTCTTCTAACTTGATTTTCCTCTTCTGACTTGATCTTCCTCTTCTCACTTGATTTTCATCTTCTCACTTGATTCGTGTTTGATTTTCCTCTTCTGAAACGGCGTCCCATCTCCCCTTAAAGCCGTACCTTACCACCACTTTTTGTAACCGGATTTCCACTTCTTTCTCTGACGTTATTTTCCACTTCTAACTTGATCTTCTTCTTCTAGCATTTTTCTCTTTTAACTTGATTGTACTCTTCTGACTTGATTCGTGCTTGACTTTCCTCTTTTGAAACAGCCTCCCATCTCCTTACAGCCGTCCTTACCACCAATTGTTGTAACTTGATTTCATCTTCTTACTTGATCTTCCTCTTGAAACTTAATCTTCCTCTTAAGGCTTGATTTTCCTCTTGTAACTTGATTTTCCTTGTCTGACTTGATTTTTCACTTGTAACTTAATGTTACTCTTTGAAAGTGATTTTCATCTTCTAACTTGATTTTCCTCCTCTGCCTTGATTTTTCACTTGTAATTTAGATTTTCCTCTTCTGACTTGATTTTCCTCCTCTAAGTTGATTTTCCTCTTCTGAGTTGATCTTCCTCTTCTCACTTTATTTTTCTTCTCCACTTGACTTTCCTCTTCTGAAACGGCCTCCCATCTCCCCTTACAGCCGTCCCTTACCACCAATTGTTGTAACTTGATTTCATCTTCTTACTTGATCTTCCTCTTGAAACTTAATCTTCCTCTTGGGGCTTGATTTTCCTCTTGTAGCTTGATTTTCCTCGTCTGACTTGATTTTTCACTTGTAACTTAATGTTCCTCTTGGAAAGTGATTTTCCTCTTCTAACTTGCTTTTCCTCTTCTGACTTGTTCTTCCTCTTCTCATTTGATTTTCTTCTTCTAACTTGATTTTCCTCTTCTGACTTGATTTGTGCTTGATTTTCCTCTTCTAAAACGGCCTCCCATCTCCCCTTACAGCCGTATCTTACCAATGCTTGTTGTAACTTGATTTGAACTGCTTACTGTGACGTGATTTTTCTCTTCAAACTTGATTTTTCTCTTCTAACTTGATATTTCTCTTCTTACTTGATTGTACTCTACTGACTTGATTCGTGCTTGACTTTCCTCTTCTGAAACAGCCTCCCATCTCCCCTTACAGCCGTCTCTTACCACCAAATGTTGTAACTTGATTTCATCTTCTTACTTGATCTTCCTCTTGAAAGTTAATCTTCATCTTGGTGCTTGATTTTCCTCTTGTAACTTGATTTTCCTCGTCTGACTTGATTTTTCACTTGTAACTTAATGTTCCTTTTGGAAAGTGTTTTTCCTCTTCTGACTTGTTCTTCCTCTTCCAACTTGATTTTCTTCTTCTAACTTGATTTTCATCTTCTGATTGATTCGTGCTTGATTTTCTACTTCTAAAACGGAGTCCCATCTCCCATTACAGCCGTACCTTACCACCGCTTGTTGTAACTTGATTTCCTCTCTTACTCTGACGTTATTTTCCACTTCTTACTCGAACTTCCTCTTCTAAATTGATTTTTCTCTTCTAACTTGATTGTACTCTTCTGACTTGATTCGTGGTTGAATTTCCTCTTCTGAAACGGCCTCCCAGCTCCCCTTACAGCCGTCCCTTACCACCAATTGTTGTAACTAGATTTCATCTTCTAACTTGATCTTCCTCTTGAAACTGAATCTTTTTCTTGGGGCTTGATTTTCCTCGAATGACTTGATTTTTCACTTGTAACTTATTGGAAAGTGATTTTCCTTTTCTAACTTGATTTTCCTCTTCTGACTTGATCTTCCTCTTCTCATTTGATTTTCCTCTTCTGACTTGATTTGTGCTTGATTTTCCTCTTTTAAAACGGCCTCCCATCTCCGATTACAGCCGTACCTTACCACCCTTTGTTGTAACTTGAATTGATCGGCTTACTCTGACGTGATTTTCCTCTTCAAACTTGATTTTTCTCTTCTAACTTGATTATTCTCTTCTAACTTGTTTGTACTCTTCTGACTTGCTTCGTGCTTGACTTTCCTCTTTTGAAACGGCCTCCCATCTCTCCTTCCAGCCGTCCCTTACTACCAATTGTTGTAACTTGATTTCATCTTCTTACTTGATCTTCCTCTTGAAACTTAATCTTCCTCTTGGGACTTGATTTTCCTCTTGTAACTTGATTTTCCTCGTCTGACTTGATATTTCACTTGTAACTTAATGTTCCTCTTGGAAAGTGATTTTTCTCTTCTAACTTGATTTTCCTCTTCTGACTTGATTTTTCTCTTCTTCCTTGATTTTCCTCTTCTGAGTTGATCTTCCTCTTCTCACTTGATTTTCCTCTTCATACTTGATTTTCCTCTTCTCACTTGATTTGTTCTTGATTTTCCTGTTTTAAAACGGCCTCCCATCTCCCCTTATTGCCGTACCTTACCACCACTTGTTGTAACTTGATTTGAACTGCTTACCCTGACGTGATTTTCCTCTTCAAACTTGATTTTTCTCTTCTAACTTGATTGTACTCTTCTGACTTGATTCGTGCTTGACTTTCCTCTTCTGAAACGGCCTGGCATCTCCCCTTACAGCGGTCCCTTACCACAAATTGTTGTAACTTGATTTCATCTTCTTACTTGATCTTCCTCTTGAAACTTAATCTTCCTCTTGGGGCTTGATTTTCCTCTTGTAACTTGATTTTCCTCTTGTAACTTGATTTTCCTCGTCTGACTTGATTTTTCACTTGTAACTTAATGTTCTCCTTGGAAAGTGATTTTCCTCTTCTAACTTGATTTTCCTCTTCTGACTTGATCTTCCTCTTCTCACTTGATTTCCCTCTTTCAACTTGATTTTCCTCTTCTCACTTGATCTTCCCCTTCTCACTTGATTTTCCTCTTCTAACTTGATTTTTCGCTTCTAACTTGATTATTCTCTTCTAACTTGATTGTACTCTTCTGACTTGATTCGTGCTTGACTTTCCTCTTCTGAAACGGCCTCCCTTCTCCCCTTCCAGCCGTCCCTTACCACCAATTGTTGTAACTTGATTTCATCTTCTTACTTGATCTTCCTCTTGAAACTTAATCTTTCTCTTGGGACTTGATTTTCCTCTTGTAACCTGATTTTCCTCGTCTGACTTGATTTTTCACTTGTAACTTAATATTCCTCTTGGAAAGTGATTTTCTCTTCTAACTTGATTTTCCTCTTCTGACTTGATTTTCCTCTTCTAACTTGATTTTCCTCTTCTGAGTTGATCTTCCTCTTCTCACTTGATTTTCCTCTTCTCACTTGATTTTCCTCTTCTGACTTGATTTGTGCTTGATTTTCCTGTTTTAAAACGGCCTCCCATCTCCCCTTACTGCCGTACCTTACCACCACTTGTTGTAACTTGATTTGAGCTGCTTACCCCGACGTGATTTTCCTCTTCAAACTTGATTTTTCTCTTCTAACTTGATTTTTCTCTTCTAACTTGATTGTACTCTTCTGACTTGATTCGTGCTTGACTTTCCTCTTCTGAAACGGCCTGGCATCTCCCCTTACAGCGGTCCCTTACCACCAATTGTTGTAACTTGATTTCATCTTCTTACTTGATCTTCCTCTTAAAACTTAATCTTCCTCTTGGGGCTTGATTTTCCTCTTCTCACTTGATTTTCCTCGTCTGACTTGATTTTTCACTTATAACTTAATGTTCCTCTTGGAAAGTGATTTTCCTCTTCTAACTTGATTTTTCTCTTCTAACTTGATTTTTCTCTTCTAACTTGATTGTACTCTTCTGACTTGATTCGTGCTTGACTTTCCTCTTCTGAAACGGCCTGGCATCTCCTCTTACAGCGGTCCCTTACCACCAATTGTTGTAACTTGATTTCATCTTCTTACTTGATCTTCCTCTTAAAACTTAATCTTCCTCTTGGGGCTTGATTTTCCTCTTCTCACTTGATTTTCCTCGTCTGACTTGATTTTTCACTTATAACTTAATGTTCCTCTTGGAAAGTGATTTTCCTCTTCTAACTTGATTTTCCTCTTCTGACTTGATTTTCCTCTTCTAACTTGATTTTTCTCTTCTGAAACGGCCTCCCATCTCCCCTTACAGCCCTTACCACCAATTGTTGTAACTTGATTTCATCTTCTTACTTGATCTTCCTCTTTAAACTTAATCTTCCTCTTGGAAAGTAATTTTCCTCTTCTAACTTGATTGTACTTTTCTGACTTGATTCGTGCTTGACTTTCCTCTTCTGAAACGGCTTCCCTTCTCCCCTTCCAGCCGTCCCTTACCACCAATTGTTGTAACTTGATTTCATCTTCTTACTTGATCTTCCTCTTGAAACTTAATCTTCCTCTTGGGACTTGATTTTCCTCTTGTAACTTGATTTTCCTCGTCTGACTTGATTTTTCACTTGTAACTTAATGTTCCTGTTGGAAAGTGATTTTCTCTTCTAACTTGATTTTCCTCTTTTGACTTGATTTTCCTCTTCTAACTTGATTTTCCTCTTCTGAGTTGATCTTTCTCTTCTCACTTGATTTTCCTCTTCTCACTTGATTTTCCTCTTCTGATTTGATTTGTGCTTGATTTTCCTCTTTTAAAACGGCCTCCCATCTCCCCTTACTGCCGTACCTTACCACCACTTGTTGTAACTTGATTTGAGCTGCTTACCCTGACGTGATTTTCCTCTTCAAACTTGATTTTTCTCTTCTAACTTGATTTTTCTCTTCTAACTTGATTGTACTCTTCTGACTTGATTCGTGCGTGACTTTCCTCTTCTGAAACGGCCTGGCATCTCCCCTTACAGCGGTCCCTTACCACCAATTGTTGTAACTTGATTTCATCTTCTTACTTGATCTTCCTCTTAAAACTTAATCTTCCTCTTGGGGCTTGATTTTCCTCTTCTCACTTGATTTTCCTCGTCTGACTTGATTTTTCACTTGTAACTTAATGTTCCCCTTGGAAAGTGATTTTTCTCTTCTAACTTGATTTTCCTCTTCTGACTTGATTTTCCTCTTCTAACTTGATTTTCCTCTTCTGACTTGATCTTCCTCTTCTCACTTGATTTTCCTCTTCTCACTTGATTTTTGCTTGATTTTCCTCTTTTAGAACGGCCTCCCATCTCCCCTTACAGCCGTAACTTACCACCACTTGTTGTAACTTGATTTGATCTGCTTACTCTGACGTGATTTTCATCTTCAAACTTGATTTTTCTCTTCTAACTTGATTTGTCTCTTCTTACTTGATTGTACTCTTCTGACTTGATTCGTGCTTGCCTTTCCTCTTCTGAAACGGCCTCCCATCTCCCCTTACAGCCCTTACCACCAATTGTTGTAACTTGATTTCATCTTCTTACTTGATTTTCCTCTTTAAACTTAATCTTCCTCTTGGAAAGTGATTTTCCTCTTCTAACTTGATTTTCCTCGTCTGACTTGATTTTTCACTTGTAACTTAATGTTCTCCTTGGAAAGTGATTTTCCTCTTCTAACTTGATTTTCCTCTTCTGACTTGATCTTCCTCTTCTCACTTGATTTCTCTCTTCTAACTTGATTTTCCTCTTCTCACTTGATCTTCCCCTTCTCACTTGATTTTCCTCTTCTAACTTGATTTTTCGCTTCTAACTTTATTATTCTCTTCTAACTTGATTGTACTCTTCTGACTTGATTCGTGCTTGACTTTCCTCTTCTGAAACGGCCTCCCTTCTCCCCTTCCAGCCGTCCCTTACCACCAATTGTTGTAACTTGATTTCATCTTCTTACTTGATCTTCCTCTTGAAACTTAATCTTTCTCTTGGGACTTGATTTTCCTCTTGTAACCTGATTTTCCTCGTCTGACTTGATTTTTCACTTGTAACTTAATATTCCTCTTGAAAGTGATTTTCTTCTAACTTGATTTTCCTCTTCTGACTTGATTTTCCTCTTCTAACTTGATTTTCCTCTTCTGAGTTGATCTTCCTCTTCTCACTTGATTTTCCTCTTCTCACTTGATTTTCCTCTTCTGACTTGATTTGTGCTTGATTTTCCTGTTTTAAAACGGCCTCCCATCTCCCCTTACTGCCGTACCTTACCACCACTTGTTGTAACTTGATTTGAGCTGCTTACCCCGACGTGATTTTCCTCTTCAAACTTGATTTTTCTCTTCTAACTTGATTTTTCTCTTCTAACTTGATTGTACTCTTCTGACTTGATTCGTGCTTGACTTTCCTCTTCTGAAACGGCCTCCCATCTCCCCTTACAGCGGTCCCTTACCACCAATTGTTGTAACTTGATTTCATCTTCTTACTTGATCTTCCTCTTAAAACTTAATCTTCCTCTTGGGGCTTGATTTTCCTCTTCTCACTTGATTTTCCTCGTCTGACTTGATTTTTCACTTATAACTTAATGTTCCTCTTGGAAAGTGATTTTCCTCTTCTAACTTGATTTTTCTCTTCTAACTTGATTTTTCTCTTCTAACTTGATTGTACTCTTCTGACTTGATTCGTGCTTGACTTTCCTCTTCTGAAACGGCCTGGCATCTCCTCTTACAGCGGTCCCTTACCACCAATTGTTGTAACTTGATTTCATCTTCTTACTTGATCTTCCTCTTAAAACTTAATCTTCCTCTTGGGGCTTGATTTTCCTCTTCTCACTTGATTTTCCTCGTCTGACTTGATTTTTCACTTATAACTTAATGTTCCTCTTGGAAAGTGATTTTCCTCTTCTAACTTGATTTTCCTCTTCTGACTTGATTTTCCTCTTCTAACTTGATTTTTCTCTTCTGAAACGGCCTCCCATCTCCCTTACAGCCCTTACCACCAATTGTTGTAACTTGATTTCATCTTCTTACTTGATCTTCCTCTTTAAACTTAATCTTCCTCTTGGAAAGTAATTTTCCTCTTCTAACTTGATTGTACTTTTCTGACTTGATTCGTGCTTGACTTTCCTCTTCTGAAACGGCTTCCCTTCTCCCCTTCCAGCCGTCCCTTACCACCAATTGTTGTAACTTGATTTCATCTTCTTACTTGATCTTCCTCTTGAAACTTAATCTTCCTCTTGGGACTTGATTTTCCTCTTGTAACTTGATTTTCCTCGTCTGACTTGATTTTTCACTTGTAACTTAATGTTCCTCTTGGAAAGTGATTTTCTCTTCTAACTTGATTTTCCTCTTTTGACTTGATTTTCCTCTTCTAACTTGATTTTCCTCTTCTGAGTTGATCTTTCTCTTCTCACTTGATTTTCCTCTTCTCACTTGATTTTCCTCTTCTGACTTGATTTGTGCTTGATTTTCCTCTTTTAAAACGGCCTCCCATCTCCCCTTACTGCCGTACCTTACCACCACTTGTTGTAACTTGATTTGAGCTGCTTACCCTGACGTGATTTTCCTCTTCAAACTTGATTTTTCTCTTCTAACTTGATTTTTCTCTTCTAACTTGATTGTACTCTTCTGACTTGATTCGTGCTTGACTTTCCTCTTCTGAAACGGCCTGGCATCTCCCCTTACAGCGGTCCCTTACCACCAATTGTTGTAACTTGATTTCATCTTCTTACTTGATCTTCCTCTTAAAACTTAATCTTCCTCTTGGGGCTTGATTTTCCTCTTCTCACTTGATTTTCCTCGTCTGACTTGATTTTTCACTTATAACTTAATGTTCCTCTTGGAAAGTGATTTTCCTCTTCTGACTTGATCTTCCTCTTCTCACTTGATTTTCCTCTTCTCACTTGATTTTTGCTTGATTTTCCTCTTTTAGAACGGCCTCCCACCTCCCCTTACAGCCGTAACTTACCACCACTTGTTGTAACTTGATTTGATCTGCTTACTCTGACGTGATTTTCATCTTCAAACTTGATTTTTCTCTTCTAACTTGATTTGTCTCTTCTTACTTGATTGTACTCTTCTGACTTGATTCGTGCTTGCCTTTCCTCTTCTGAAACGGCCTCCCATCTCCCCTTACAGCCCTTACCACCAATTGTTGTAACTTGATTTCATCTTCTTACTTGATTTTCCTCTTTAAACTTAATCTTCCTCTTGGAAAGTGATTTTCCTCTTCTAACTTGATTTTCCTCTTCTGACTTGATCTTCCCCTCCTCACTTGGTTTTCCTCTTTTAACTTGATTTTCCTCTTCTCACTTGATTTGTGCTTGATTTTCCTCTTTTAAAACGGCCTCCCATCTCCCCTTACAACCGTGCCTTAACCCCCACTTGTTGTAACTTAATTTGATCTTCTTACTCTGACGTGATTTTCCACTTCTTACTTAATCTTCCTCTTCTTACTTGATTTTTCTCTTCTAACTTGATTTTCCTCTTCTGACTTGATCTTCCTCTTCTCACTTGATTTGTGCTTGATTTTCCTCTTTTAAAACGGCCTCCCATCTCCCCTTACAGCCGTACATTACCAATCCATGTTGTAACTTGATTTGATCTGCTTACTCTGACGTGATTTTCCTCTTGAAACTTGATTTTTCACTTCTAACTTGATTTTTCTCTTCTAACTTGATTGTACTCTTCTGACTTGATTCGTGCTTGCCTTTCCTCTTCTGAAACGGCCTCCCACGTCCCTTACCACCAATTGTAGTAACAAGATTTCATCTTCTTGCTTGATCTTCCTTTTGAAAATTAATTTTCCTTTTGGAAAGTGGTTTTCCTCTTCTAACTTGATTTTCCTCGTCTGACTTGATTTTTCACTTGTAACATAATGTTCCTCTTGGAAAGTGATTTTCCTCTTCTAACTTGATTTTCCTCTTCTGACTTGATCTTCCTCTTCTAACTTGATTTTCCTCTTCTGGGTTGATCTTCCTCTTCTCACTTGATTTTCCTCTTCTCACTTGATTTTCCTCTTCTCACTTGATTTGTGCTTGATTTTCCTCTTCTAAAACGGCGTCCCATCTCCCCTTACAGCCGTACCTTACCACCACTTGTTGTAACTTGATTTCATCTTCTTACTTGATCTTCCTCTTGGAACTAAATTTTCCTCTTAGAAAGTGATTTTCCTGTTGTAACTTGATTTTCCTCGTCTGACTTGATTTTTGTCTTGTAACTTAATGTTCCTCTTGGAAAGTGATTTTCCTCTTCTAACTTGATCTTCCTCTTCTCACTTGATTTTCCTCTTCTAACTTGATTGTTCTCTTCTCACTTGATTTTTGTCTTCTAACTTGATTGTACTCTTCTGACTTGATTCGTGCTTGACTTTCCTCTTGTGAAACGGCCTCCCATTCTTCCTTACAGCCGTCCCTTACCACCAATTGTTGTAACTTGATTTCATCTTCTTACTTGATCTTCTTCTTGAAAATTAATCTTCCTCTTGGGGCTTGATTTTGCTCTTGTAACTTGATTTTCCTCGTCTGATTTGATTTTTCACTTGTAACTTAATGTTCCTCTTGGAAAGTGATATTCCTCTTCTAACTTGATTTTCCTCTTCTGACTTGATTTTCCTCTTCTAACTTGATTTTCCTCTTTTAAAACGGCCTCCCATCTCCCTTTACAGCCGAACCTTACCACCGCTTTTTGTAACTTGATTTGAACTGCTTACTCTGACTTGATTTTCCTCTTCAAACTTGATTTTCCTCTTCTAACTTGATTTTTCTCATCTGACTTGATCTTCCTCTTTTCACTTGATTTTCATCTTCTAACTTGATTTTCCTCTTCTCACTTGATTCGTGCTTGATTTTCTTCTTCTAAAACGGCGTCCCATCTCCCATTACAGCCGTACCTTACCACCACTTGTTGTAACTTCATTTCCTCTCTAACTCTGACGTTATTTTTCCACTTCTTACTTGAACTTCCTTTTCTAAATTGAGTTTTCTCTTCCAACTTGATTGTACTCTTCTGACTTGATTCGTGCTTGACTTTCCTCTTCTGAAACGGCCTCCCATCTCCCCTTACAGGCGTCCCTTACACCAATTGTTGTAACTTGATTTCATCTTCTTACTTGATCTTCCTCTTGAAACTAAATTTTCCTCTTGGAAAGTGATTTTCCTGTTGTAACTTGATTTTCCTCGTCTGACTTGATTTTTCTCTTGTAACTTAATGTTCCTCTTGGAAAGTGATTTTCCTCTTCTAACTTGATCTTCCTCTTCTCACTTGATTTTCCTCTTCTAACTTGATTGTTCTCTTCTCACTTGATTTTTCTCTTCTAACTTGATTGTACTCTTTTGACTTGATTCCTGCCTGATTTTCCTCTTCTAAAACGGCGTCCCATTCTTCCTTACAGCCGTCCCTTACCACCAATTGTTGTAACTTGATTTCATCTTCTTACTTGATCTTCTTCTTGAAAATTAATCTTCCTCTTGGGGCTTGATTTTGCTCTTGTAACTTGATTTTCCTCGTCTGATTTGATTTTTCACTTGTAACTTAATGTTCCTCTTGGAAAGTGATATTCCTCTTCTAACTTGATTTTCCTCTTCTGACTTGATTTTCCTCTTCTAACTTGATTTTCCTCTTTTAAAACGGCCTCCCATCTCCCTTTACAGCCGAACCTTACCACCGCTTTTTGTAACTTGATTTGAACTGCTTACTCTGACTTGATTTTCCTCTTCAAACTTGATTTTCCTCTTCTAACTTGATTTTTCTCATCTGACTTGATCTTCCTCTTTTCACTTGATTTTCATCTTCTAACTTGATTTTCCTCTTCTCACTTGATTCGTGCTTGATTTTCTTCTTCTAAAACGGCGTCCCATCTCCCATTACAGCCGTACCTTACCACCACTTGTTGTAACTTCATTTCCTCTCTAACTCTGACGTTATTTTCCACTTCTTACTTGAACTTCCTTTTCTAAATTGAGTTTTCTTCCAACTTGATTGTACTCTTCTGACTTGATTCGTGCTTGACTTTCCTCTTCTGAAACGGCCTCCCATCTCCCCTTACAGCCGTCCCTTACACCAATTGTTGTAACTTGATTTCATCTTCTTACTTGATCTTCCTCTTGAAACTAAATTTTCCTCTTGGAAAGTGATTTTCCTGTTGTAACTTGATTTTCCTCGTCTGACTTGATTTTTCTCTTGTAACTTAATGTTCCTCTTGGAAAGTGATTTTCCTCTTCTAACTTGATCTTCCTCTTCTCACTTGATTTTCCTCTTCTAACTTGATTGTTCTCTTCTCACTTGATTTTTCTCTTCTAACTTGATTGTACTCTTTTGACTTGATTCCTGCCTGATTTTCCTCTTCTAAAACGGCGTCCCATCTCTCCTTACAGCCGTACCTTACCACCGCTTGTTGTAACTTGATTTGATCTGCTTACTCTGACGTGACTTTCCTCTTCAAACTTGATTTTTTTCTTCTAACTTGATTTTTCTCTTCTAACTTGATTGTACTCTTCTGACTTGATTCGTGCTTGACTTTCCTCTTCTGAAACGGCCTCCCATTCTTCCTTACAGCCGTCCCTTACCACCAATTGTTGTAACTTGATTTCATCTTCTTACTTGATCTTCTTCTTGAAAATTAATGTTCCTCTTGGAAAGTGATTTTCCTCTTCTAACTTGATCTTCCTTTTCTCACTTGATTTTCCTCTTCTAAATTGATTTTCCTCTTCTGACTTGATTTTTCTCTTCTAACTTGATTGTACTCTTCTGACTTGATTCCTGCCTGATTTTCTTCTTCTAAAACGGCGTCCCATCTCCCCTTACAGCCGTACCTTACAACCGCTCGTTGTGACTTGATTTCATCTTCTTACTCTGACGTTATTTTCCACTTCTTACTTGATCTTCCTCTTCTAACTTGATTTTCTCTTCTAACTTGATTGTACTCTTCTGACTTGATTCGTGCGTGACTTTCCTCTTCTGAAACGGCCTCCATCTCCCCTTACAGCCGTCCCTTACCACCAATTGTTGTAACTGGATTTCATCTTCTTACTTGATCTTCTTCTTAAACTTAATCTTCCACTTGGGGCTCGATTTTGCTCTTGTAACTTGATTTTCCTCGTCTGACTTGATTTTTCACTTGTAACTTAATGTTCCTCTTTGAAAGTGATTTTCCTTTTCTAACTTGATTTTCCTCCTCTGACTTGAATTTTCACTTGTAATTTAATGTTCCTCTTGGAATGTGATTTTCCTCTTCTAACTTGATTTTCCTCTTCGAACTTGATTTTCCTCTTCTGAGTTGATCTTCCTCTTCTCACTTGATTTTCCTCTTCTCACTTGATTTTCCTCTTCTGAAACGGCCTCCCATCCCCCTTACAGCCGTCCCTTACCACCAATTGTTGTAACTTGATTTCATCTTCTTACTTGATCTTCCTCTTGAAACTTAATCTTCCTCTTGGGGCTTGATTTCCCTCTTGTAATTTGATTTTCCTCCTCTGACTTGATATTTCACTTGTAACTTAATGTTCCTCTGTGAAAGTGATTTTCCTCTTCTCACTTGATTTTCCTCTTCTGACTTGATTTGTGCTTGATTTTCCTCATTTAAAACGGCCTCCCATCTCCCCTTACAGCCGTCCCTTACCACCAATTATTGTAACTTGATTTCATCTTCTTACTTGATCTTCCTCTTGAAACTTATTCTTCCTCTTGGGGCTTGATTTTCCTCTTGTAACTTGATTTTCCTCGTCTGACTTGATTTTTCACTTGTAACTTAATGGAAAGTGATTTTCCTCTTCTAACTTGATTTTTCTCATCTGACTTGATCTTCCTCTTTTCACTTGATTTTCATCTTCTAACTTGATTTTCCTCTTCTCACTTGATTCGTGCTTGATTTTCTTCTTCTAAAACGGCGTCCCATCTCCCATTACAGCCGTACCTTACCACCACTTGTTGTAACTTCATTTCCTCTCTAACTCTGACGTTATTTTCCACTTCTTACTTGAACTTCCTTTTCTAAATTGAGTTTTCTCTTCCAACTTGATTGTACTCTTCTGACTTGATTCGTGCTTGACTTTCCTCTTCTGAAACGGCCTCCCATCTCCCCTTACAGCCGTCCCTTACACCAATTGCTGTAACTTGATTTCATCTTCTTACTTGATCTTCCTCTTGAAACTAAATTTTCCTCTTGGAAAGTGATTTTCCTCTTCTAACTTGATCTTCCTCTTCTCACTTGATTTTCCTCTTCTAACTTGATTGTTCTCTTCTCACTTGATTTTTCTCTTCTAACTTGATTGTACTCTTCTGACTTGATTCCTGCCTGATTTTCCTCTTCTAAAACGGCGTCCCATCTCTCCTTACAGCCGTACCTTACCACCGCTTCTTGTAACTTGATTTGATCTGCTTACTCTGACGTGACTTTCCTCTTCAAACTTGATTTTTTTCATCTAACTTGATTTTTCTCTTCTAACTTGATTGTACTCTTCTGACTTGATTCGTGCTTGACTTTCCTCTTCTGAAACGGCCTCCCATTCTTCCTTACAGCCGTCCCTTACCACCAATTGTTGTAACTTGATTTCATCTTCTTACTTGATCTTCTTCTTGAAAATTAATGTTCCTCTTGGAAAGTGATTTTCCTCTTCTAACTTGATCTTCCTTTTCTCACTTGATTTTCCTCTTCTAAATTGATTTTCCTCTTCTGACTTGATTTTTCTCTTCTAACTTGATTGTACTCTTCTGACTTGATTCCTGCCTGATTTTCTTCTTCTAAAACGGCGTCCCATCTCCCCTTACAGCCGTACCTTACAACCGCTCGTTGTGACTTGATTTCATCTTCTTACTCTGACGTTATTTTCCACTTCTTACTTGATCTTCCTCTTCTAACTTGATTTTTCTCTTCTAACTTGATTGTACTCTTCTGACTTGATTCGTGCTTGACTTTCCTCTTCTGAAACGGCCTCCCATCTCCTTACAGCCGTCCTTACCACCAATTGTTGTAACTGGATTTCATCTTCTTACTTGATCTTCTTCTTAAAATTTAATCTTCCTCTTGGGGCTTGATTTTCCTCTTGTAACTTGATTTTCCTCGTCTGACTTGATTTTGCACTTGTAACTTAATGTTCCTCTTTGAAAGTGATTTTCCTTTTCTAACTTGATTTTCCTCCTCTGACTTGAATTTTCACTTGTAATTTAATGTTCCTCTTGGAATGTGATTTTCCTCTTCTAACTTGATTTTCCTCTTCGAACTTGATTTTCCTCTTCTGAGTTGATCTTCCTCTTCTCACTTGATTTTCCTCTTCGCACTTGATTTTCCTCTTCTGAAACGGCCTCCCATCTCCCCTTACAGCCGTCCCTTACCACCAATTGTTGTAACTTGATTTCATCTTCTTACTTGATCTTCCTCTTGAAACTTAATCTTCCTCTTGGGGCTTGATTTCCTCTGGTAATTTGATTTTCCTCCTCTGACTTGATATTTCACTTGTAACTTAATGTTCCTCTGTGAAAGTGATTTTCCTCTTCTCACTTGATTTTCCTCCTCTGACTTGATTTTTCACTTGTAATTTAATGTTCCTCTTGGAATGTGATTTTCTTCTTCTAACTTGATTTTCCTCTTCTTACTTGATTTTCCTCTTCTGACTTGATTTGTGCTTGATTTTCCTCATTTAAAACGGCCTCCCATCTCCCCTTACAGCCGTCCCTTACCACCAATTGTTGTAACTTGATTTTATCTTCTTACTTGATCTTCCTCTTGAAAGTTAATCTTCCTCTTGGGGCTTGATTTTCCTCTTGTAATTTGATTTTCCTCGTCTGACTTGATTTTTCAAATGTAACATGATGTTCCTCTTGGAAAGTGATTTTCCTCTTCTAACTTGATTTTCCTCTTCTGATTGATTCCTGCTTGATTTTCTTCTTCTAAAACGGCGTCCCATCTCCCATTACAGCCGTACCTTACCACCACTTGTTGTAACTTCATTTCCTCTCTAACTCTGACGTTATTTTCCACTTCTTACTTGAACTTCCTTTTCTAAATTGAGTTTTCTCTTCCAACTTGATTGTACTCTTCTGACTTGATTCGTGCTTGACTTTCCTCTTCTGAAACGGCCTCCCATCTCCCCTTACAGCCGTCCCTTACACCAATTGTTGTAACTTGATTTCATCTTCTTACTTGATCTTCCTCTTGAAACTAAATTTTCCTCTTGGAAAGTGATTTTCCTATTGAAACTTGATTTTCCTCGTCTGACTTGATTTTTCTCTTGTAACTTAATGTTCCTCTTGGAAAGTGATTTTCCTCTTCTAACTTGATTGTTCTCTTCTCACTTGATTTTTCTCTTCTAACTTGATTGTACTCTTCTGACTTGATTCCTGCCTGATTTTCCTCTTCTAAAACGGCGTCCCATCTCTCCTTACAGCCGTACCTTACCACCGCTTCTTGTAACTTGATTTGATCTGCTTACTCTGACGTGACTTTCCTCTTCAAACTTGATTTTTTTCTTCTAACTTGATTTTTCTCTTCTAACTTGATTGTACTCTTCTGACTTGATTCGTGCTTGACTTTCCTCTTCTGAAACGGCCTCCCATTCTTCCTTACAGCCGTCCCTTACCACCAATTGTTGTAACTTGATTTCATCTTCTTACTTGATCTTCTTCTTGAAAATTAATGTTCCTCTTGGAAAGTGATTTTCCTCTTCTAACTTGATCTTCCTTTTCTCACTTGATTTTTCTCTTCTAAATTGATTTTCCTCTTCTGACTTGATTTTTCTCTTCTAACTTGATTGTACTCTTCTGACTTGATTCCTGCCTGATTTTCTTCTTCTAAAACGGCGTCCCATCTCCCCTTACAGCCGTGCCTTACAACCGCTCGTTGTGACTTGATTTCATCTTCTTACTCTGACGTTATTTTCCACTTCTTACTTGATCTTCCTCTTCTAACTTGATTTTTCTCTTCTAACTTGATTGTACTCTTCTGACTTGATTCGTGCTTGACTTTCCTCTTCTGAAACGGCCTCCCATCTCCCCTTACAGCCGTCCCTTACCACCAATTGTTGTAACTGGATTTCATCTTCTTACTTGATCTTCTTCTTAAAATTTAATCTTCCTCTTGGGGCCTGATTTTCCTCTTGTAACTTGATTTTCCTCGTCTGACTTGATTTTTCACTTGTAACTTAATGTTCCTCTTTGAAAGTGATTTTCCTTTTCTAACTTGATTTTCCTCCTCTGACTTGAATTTTCACTTGTAATTTAATGTTCCTCTTGGAATGTGATTTTCCTCTTCTAACTTGATTTTCCTCTTCGAACTTGATTTTCCTCTTCTGAGTTGATCTTCCTCTTCTCACTTGATTTTCCTCTTCTCACTTGATTTTCCTCTTCTGAAACGGCCTCCCATCTCCTTACAGCCGTCCCTTACCACCAATTGTTGTAACTTGATTTCATCTTCTTACTTGATCTTCCTCTTGAAACTTAATCTTCCTCTTGGGGCTTGATTTCCCTCTTGTAATTTGATTTTCCTCCTCTGACTTGATCTTTCACTTGTAACTTAATGTTCCTCTGTAAGTGATTTTCCTCTTCTCACTTGATTTTCCTCTTCTGACTTGATTTGTGCTTGATTTTCCTCATTTAAAACGGCCTCCCATCTCCTTACAGCCGTCCCTTACCACCAATTATTGTAACTTGATTTCATCTTCTTACTTGATCTTCCTCTTGAAACTTATTCTTCCTCTTGGGGCTTGATTTTCCTCTTGTAACTTGATTTTCCTCGTCTGACTTGATTTTTCACTTGTAACTTAATGGAAAGTAATTTACTCTTCTAACTTGATTTTTCTCATCTGACTTGATCTTCCTCTTTTCACTTGATTTTCATCTTCTAACTTGATTTTCCTCTTCTCACTTGATTCGTGTTTGATTTTCTTCTTCTAAAACGGCGTCCCATCTCCCATTACAGCCGTACCTTACCACCACTTGTTGTAACTTCATTTCCTCTCTAACTCTGACGTTATTTTCCACTTCTGACTTGAACTTCCTTTTCTAAATTGAGTTTTCTCTTCCAACTTGATTGTACTCTTCTGACTTGATTCGTGCTTGACTTTCCTCTTCTGAAACGGCCTCCCATCTCCCCTTACAGCCGTCCCTTACACCAATTGTTGTAACTTGATTTCATCTTCTTACTTGATCTTCCTCTTGAAACTAAATTTTCCTCTTGGAAAGTGATTTTCCTCTTCTAACTTGATCTTCCTCTTCTCACTTGATTTTCCTCTTCTAACTTGATTGTTCTCTTCTCACTTGATTTTTCTCTTCTAACTTGATTGTACTCTTCTGACTTGATTCCTGCCTGATTTTCCTCTTCTAAAACGGCGTCCCATCTCTCCTTACAGCCGTACCTTACCACCGCTTCTTGTAACTTGATTTGATCTGCTTACTCTGACGTGACTTTCCTCTTCAAACTTGATTTTTTTTCTTCTAACTTGATTTTTCTCTTCTAACTTGATTGTACTCTTCTGACTTGATTCGTGCTTGACTTTCCTCTTCTGAAACGGCCTCCCATTCTTCCTTACAGCCGTCCCTTACCACCAATTGTTGTAACTTGATTTCATCTTCTTACTTGATCTTCTTCTTGAAAATTAATGTTCCTCTTGGAAAGTGATTTTCCTCTTCTAACTTGATCTTCCTTTTCTCACTTGATTTTCCTCTTCTAAATTGATTTTCCTCTTCTGACTTGATTTTTCTCTTCTAACTTGATTGTACTCTTCTGACTTGATTCCTGCCTGATTTTCTTCTTCTAAAACGGCGTCCCATCTCCCTTTACAGCCGTACCTTACAACCGCTCGTTGTGACTTGATTTCATCTTCTTACTCTGACGTTATTTTCCACTTCTTACTTGATCTTCCTCTTCTAACTTGATTTTTCTCTTCTAACTTGATTGTACTCTTCTGACTTGATTCGTGCTTGACTTTCCTCTTCTGAAACGGCCTCCCATTCTTCCTTACAGCCGTCCCTTACCACCAATTGTTGTAACTTGATTTCATCTTCTTACTTGATCTTCTTCTTGAAAATTAATGTTCCTCTTGGAAAGTGATTTTCCTCTTCTAACAGTCTTCCTTTTCTCACTTGATTTTTCTCTTCTAAATTGATTTTCCTCTTCTGACTTGATTTTTCTCTTCTAACTTGATTGTACTCTTCTGACTTGATTCCTGCCTGATTTTCTTCTTCTAAAACGGCGTCCCATCTCCCCTTACAGCCGTGCCTTACAACCGCTCGTTGTGACTTGATTTCATCTTCTTACTCTGACGTTATTTTCCACTTCTTACTTGATCTTCCTCTTCTAACTTGATTTTTCTCTTCTAACTTGATTGTACTCTTCTGACTTGATTCGTGCTTGACTTTCCTCTTCTGAAACGGCCTCCCATCTCCCCTTACAGCCGTCCCTTACCACCAATTGTTGTAACTGGATTTCATCTTCTTACTTGATCTTCTTCTTAAAATTTAATCTTCCTCTTGGGGCCTGATTTTCCTCTTGTAACTTGATTTTCCTCGTCTGACTTGATTTTTCACTTGTAACTTAATGTTCCTCTTTGAAAGTGATTTTCCTTTTCTAACTTGATTTTCCTCCTCTGACTTGAATTTTCACTTGTAATTTAATGTTCCTCTTGGAATGTGATTTTCCTCTTCTAACTTGATTTTCCTCTTCGAACTTGATTTTCCTCTTCTGAGTTGATCTTCCTCTTCTCACTTGATTTTCCTCTTCTCACTTGATTTTCCTCTTCTGAAACGGCCTCCCATCTCCCCTTACAGCCGTCCCTTACCACCAATTGTTGTAACTTGATTTCATCTTCTTACTTGATCTTCCTCTTGAAACTTAATCTTCCTCTTGGGGCTTGATTTCCCTCTTGTAATTTGATTTTCCTCCTCTGACTTGATCTTTCACTTGTAACTTAATGTTCCTCTGTGAAAGTGATTTTCCTCTTCTCACTTGATTTTCCTCTTCTGACTTGATTTGTGCTTGATTTTCCTCATTTAAAACGGCCTCCCATCTCCCCTTACAGCCGTCCCTTACCACCAATTATTGTAACTTGATTTCATCTTCTTACTTGATCTTCCTCTTGAAACTTATTCTTCCTCTTGGGGCTTGATTTTCCTCTTGTAACTTGATTTTCCTCGTCTGACTTGATTTTTCACTTGTAACTTAATGGAAAGTAATTTACTCTTCTAACTTGATTTTTCTCATCTGACTTGATCTTCCTCTTTTCACTTGATTTTCATCTTCTAACTTGATTTTCCTCTTCTCACTTGATTCGTGTTTGATTTTCTTCTTCTAAAACGGCGTCCCATCTCCCATTACAGCCGTACCTTACCACCACTTGTTGTAACTTCATTTCCTCTCTAACTCTGACGTTATTTTCCACTTCTTACTTGAACTTCCTTTTCTAAATTGAGTTTTCTCTTCCAACTTGATTGTACTCTTCTGACTTGATTCGTGCTTGACTTTCCTCTTCTGAAACGGCCTCCCATCTCCTTACAGCCGTCCCTTACACCAATTGTTGTAACTTGATTTCATCTTCTTACTTGATCTTCCTCTTGAAACTAAATTTTCCTCTTGGAAAGTGATTTTCCTCTTCTAACTTGATCTTCCTCTTCTCACTTGATTTTCCTCTTCTAACTTGATTGTTCTCTTCTCACTTGATTTTTCGCTTCTAACTTGATTGTACTCTTCTGACTTGATTCCTGCCTGATTTTCCTCTTCTAAAACGGCGTCCCATCTCTCCTTACAGCCGTACCTTACCACCGCTTCTTGTAACTTGATTTGATCTGCTTACTCTGACGTGACTTTCCTCTTCAAACTTGATTTTTTTTCTTCTAACTTGATTTTTCTCTTCTAACTTGATTGTACTCTTCTGACTTGATTCGTGCTTGACTTTCCTCTTCTGAAACGGCCTCCCATTCTTCCTTACAGCCGTCCCTTACCACCAATTGTTGTAACTTGATTTCATCTTCTTACTTGATCTTCTTCTTGAAAATTAATGTTCCTCTTGGAAAGTGATTTTCCTCTTCTAACTTGATCTTCCTTTTCTCACTTGATTTTCCTCTTCTAAATTGATTTTCCTCTTCTGACTTGATTTTTCTCTTCTAACTTGATTGTACTCTTCTGACTTGATTCCTGCCTGATTTTCTTCTTCTAAAACGGCGTCCCATCTCCCTTTACAGCCGTACCTTACAACCGCTCGTTGTGACTTGATTTCATCTTCTTACTCTGACGTTATTTTCCACTTCTTACTTGATCTTCCTCTTCTAACTTGATTTTTCTCTTCTAACTTGATTGTACTCTTCTGACTTGATTCGTGCTTGACTTTCCTCTTCTGAAACGGCCTCCCATCTCCCCTTACAGCCGTCCCTTACCGCCAATTGTTGTAACTGGATTTCATCTTCTTACTTGATCTTCTTCTTAAAATTTAATCTTCCTCTTGGGGCTTGATTTTCCTCTTGTAACTTGATTTTCCTCGTCTGACTTGATTTTTCACTTGTAACTTAATGTTCCTCTTTGAAAGTGATTTTCCTTTTCTAACTTGATTTTCCTCCTCTGACTTGAATTTTCACTTGTAATTTAATGTTCCTCTTGGAATGTGATTTTCCTCTTCTAACTTGATTTTCCTCTTCGAACTTGATTTTCCTCTTCTGAGTTGATCTTCCTCTTCTCACTTGATTTTCCTCTTCGCACTTGATTTTCCTCTTCTGAAACGGCCTCCCATCTCCCCTTACAGCCGTCCCTTACCACCAATTGTTGTAACTTGATTTCATCTTCTTACTTGATCTTCCTCTTGAAACTTAATCTTCCTCTTGGGGCTTGATTTCCCTCTGGTAATTTGATTTTCCTCCTCTGACTTGATATTTCACTTGTAACTGAATGTTCCTCTGTGAAAGTGATTTTCCTCTTCTCACTTGATTTTCCTCCTCTGACCTGATTTTTCACTTGTAATTTAATGTTCCTCTTGGAATGTGATTTTCTTCTTCTAACTTGATTTTCCTCTTCTTACTTGATTTTCCTCTTCTGACTTGATTTGTGCTTGATTTTCCTCATTTAAAACGGCCTCCCATCTCCCCTTACAGCCGTCCCTTACCACCAATTGTTGTAACTTGATTTTATCTTCTTACTTGATCTTCCTCTTGAAAGTTAATCTTCCTCTTGGGCTTGATTTTCCTCTTGTAATTTGATTTTCCTCGTCTGACTTGATTTTTCAAATGTAACATGATGTTCCTCTTGGAAAGTGATTTTCCTCTTCTAACTTGATTTTCCTCTTCTGATTGATTCCTGCTTGATTTTCTTCTTCTAAAACGGCGTCCCATCTCCCATTACAGCCGTACCTTACCACCACTTGTTGTAACTTCATTTCCTCTCTAACTCTGACGTTATTTTCCACTTCTTACTTGAACTTCCTTTTCTAAATTGAGTTTTCTCTTCCAACTTGATTGTACTCTTCTGACTTGATTCGTGCTTGACTTTCCTCTTCTGAAACGGCCTCCCATCTCCCCTTACAGCCGTCCCTTACACCAATTGTTGTAACTTGATTTCATCTTCTTACTTGATCTTCCTCTTGAAACTAAATTTTCCTCTTGGAAAGTGATTTTCCTGTTGAAACTTGATTTTCCTCGTCTGACTTGATTTTTCTCTTGTAACTTAATGTTCCTCTTGGAAAGTGATTTTCCTCTTCTAACTTGATCTTCCTCTTCTCACTTGATTTTCCTCTTCTAACTTGATTGTTCTCTTCTCACTTGATTTTTCTCTTCTAACTTGATTGTACTCTTCTGACTTGATTCCTGCCTGATTTTCCTCTTCTAAAACGGCGTCCCATCTCTCCTTACAGCCGTACCTTACCACCGCTTCTTGTAACTTGATTTGATCTGCTTACTCTGACGTGACTTTCCTCTTCAAACTTGATTTTTTTCTTCTAACTTGATTTTTCTCTTCTAACTTGATTGTACTCTTCTGACTTGATTCGTGCTTGACTTTCCTCTTCTGAAACGGCCTCCCATTCTTCCTTACAGCCGTCCCTTACCACCAATTGTTGTAACTTGATTTCATCTTCTTACTTGATCTTCTTCTTGAAAATTAATGTTCCTCTTGGAAAGTGATTTTCCTCTTCTAACTTGATCTTCCTTTTCTCACTTGATTTTCCTCTTCTAAATTGATTTTCCTCTTCTGACTTGATTTTTCTCTTCTAACTTGATTGTACTCTTCTGACTTGATTCCTGCCTGATTTTCTTCTTCTAAAACGGCGTCCCATCTCCCCTTACAGCCGTGCCTTACAACCGCTCGTTGTGACTTGATTTCATCTTCTTACTCTGACGTTATTTTCCACTTCTTACTTGATCTTCCTCTTCTAACTTGATTTTTCTCTTCTAACTTGATTGTACTCTTCTGACTTGATTCGTGCTTGACTTTCCTCTTCTGAAACGGCCTCCCATCTCCCCTTACAGCCGTCCCTTACCACCAATTGTTGTAACTGGATTTCATCTTCTTACTTGATCTTCTTCTTAAAATTTAATCTTCCTCTTGGGCCTTGATTTTCCTCTTGTAACTTGATTTTCCTCGTCTGACTTGATTTTTCACTTGTAACTTAATGTTCCTCTTTGAAAGTGATTTTCCTTTTCTAACTTGATTTTCCTCCTCTGACTTGAATTTTCACTTGTAATTTAATGTTCCTCTTGGAATGTGATTTTCCTCTTCTAACTTGATTTTCCTCTTCGAACTTGATTTTCCTCTTCTGAGTTGATCTTCCTCTTCTCACTTGATTTTCCTCTTCTCACTTGATTTTCCTCTTCTGAAACGGCCTCCCATCTCCCCTTACAGCCGTCCCTTACCACCAATTGTTGTAACTTGATTTCATCTTCTTACTTGATCTTCCTCTTGAAACTTAATCTTCCTCTTGGGGCTTGATTTCCCTCTTGTAATTTGATTTTCCTCGTCTGACTTGATTTTTCACTTGTAACTTAATGTTCCTCTTTGAAAGTGATTTTCCTCTTCTAACTTGATTTTCCTCTTCTAACTTGATTTTCCTCTTCTAACTTGATTTTCCTCTTCTGAGTTGATCTCCCTCTGCTCACTTGATTTTCCTCTTCTCACTTGATTTTCCTCTTCTGAAACGTCCTCCCATCTCCCCTTACAGCCGTCCCTTACCACCAATTGTTGTAACTTGATTTCATCTTCTTACTTGATCTTCCTCTTGAGGCTTGATTTTCCTCTTGGGCTTGATTTTCCTCTTCTAACTTGATTTTTCTCTTCTAACTTGATTGTACTCTTCTGACTTGATTCGTGCTTGACTTTCCTTTCTGAAACTGCCTCCATCTCCATTTACAGAAGTCTATTACCACCAATTGTTGTAACTTGATTTCATCTTCTTACTTGATCTTCCTCTTGAAAGTTAATCTTCTTCTGGGCGCTTGATTTTCCTCTGGTAACTTGATTTTCCTCGTCTGACTTGATTTTTCACTTGTATTTTAATATTCCTTTTGGAAATTGTTTTTCCTCTTCTGACTTGTTCTTCCTCTTCCCACTTGATTTTCTTCTTCAAACTTGATTTTACGCTTCTGATTGATTCGTGCTTGATTTTCTTCTTCTAAAATGGCGTCCCATCTCCCATTACAGCCGTACCTTACCACCGCTTGTTGGAACTTGATTTCCTCTCTTACTCTGACGTTATTTTCCACTTCTTACTCGAACTTCCTCTTCTAAATTGATTTTTCTCTTCTAACTTGATTGTACTCTTCTGACTTGATTCGTGGTTGAATTTCCTCTTCTGAAACGGCCTCCCATTTCCCCTTACAGCCGTCCCTTACCACCAATTGTTGTAACTTGATTTCGTCTTCTTACTTGATCTTCCTCTTGAAACTGAATCTTTTTCTTGGGGCTTGATTTTCCTCGAATGACTTGATTTTTCACTTGTAACTTAATGGAAAGTGATTTTCCTCTTCTAACTTGATTTTCCTCTTCTGACTTGATCTTCCTCTTCTCACTTGATTTTCATCTTCTCACTTGATTCGTGTTTGATTTTCCTCTTCTGAAACGGCGTCCCATCTCCCCTTAAAGCCGTACCTTACCACCACTTTTTGTAACCGGATTTCCACTTCTTTCTCTGACGTTATTTTCCACTTCTTACTTGATCTTCCTCTTCTAACTTGATTTTTCTTTTCTAACTTGATTGTACTTTTCTGACTTGATTCGTGCTTGACTTTCCTCTTTTGAAACGGCCTCCCATCTCCCCTTACAGCCGTCCCTTACCACCAATTGTTGTAGTTTGATTTCATCTTCTTACTTGATCTTCCTCTTGAAAGTTAATCTTCCTCTTAAGGCTTGATTTTCCTCTTGTAACTTGATTTTCCTTGTCTGACTTGATTTTTCACTTGTAACTTAATGTTCCTCTTTGAAAGTGATTTTCCTCTTCTAACTTGATTTTCCTCCTCTGACTTGATTTTTCACTTGTAATTTAATGTTGCTCTTGGATTGTGATTTTCCACTTCTAACTTGATTTTCCTCTTCTGACTTGATTTTCCTCCTCTAAGTTGATTTTCCTCTTCTGAGTTGATCTTCCTCTTCTCACTTGATTTTTCTCTTCTCACTTGATTTTCCTCTTCTGAAACGGCCTCCCATCTCCCCTTACAGCCGTCCCTTACCACCAATTGTTGTAACTTGATTTCATCTTCTTACTTGATCTTCCTCTTGAAACTTAATCTTCCTCTTGGGGCTTGATTTTCCTCTTGTAACTTGATTTTCCTCGTCTGACTTGATTTTTCACTTGTAACTTAATGGAAAGTGATTTTCCTCTTCTAACTTGATTTTCCCCTTCTGACTTGTTCTTCCTCTTCCCACTTGATTTTCTTCTTCTAACTTGATTTTCCTCTTCTGATTGATTCGTGCTTGATTTTCTTCTTCTAAAACGGCGTCCCATCTCCCCTTACAGCCGTATCTTACCAATGCTTGTTGTAACTTGATTTGAACTGCTTACTGTGACGTGATTTTTCTCTTCAAACTTGATTTTTCTCTTCTAACTTGATATTTCTCTTCTTACTTGATTGTACTCTACTGACTTGATTCGTGCTTGACTTTCCTCTTCTGAAACAGCCTCCCATCTCCCCTTACAGCCGTCTCTTACCACCAAATGTTGTAACTTGATTTCATCTTCTTACTTGATCTTCCTCTTGAAAGTTAATCTTCATCTTGGTGCTTGATTTTCCTCTTGTAACTTGATTTTCCTCGTCTGACTTGATTTTTCACTTGTAACTTAATGTTCCTTTTGGAAAGTGTTTTTCCTCTTCTGACTTGTTCTTCCTCTTCTCATTTGATTTTCTTCTTCTAACTTGATTTTCCTCTTCTGACTTGATTTGTGCTTGATTTTCCTCTTCTAAAACGGCCTCCCATCTCCCCTTACAGCCGTACCTTACCACCACTTGTTGTAACTTGATTTCCTCTTCTTACTCTGACGTGATTTTCCACTTCTGACTTGATTTTCCTCTTCTGACTTGATTTTCTCTTCTAACTTGATTGTACTCTTCTGACTAGATTCGTGCTTGAATTTCCTCTTCTGAAACGGCTTCCCATATCCCATTACAGCCGTCCCTTACCACCAATTGTTGTAACTTGATTTCATCTTCTAACTTGATCTTCCTCTTGAACTGAATCTTCCTCTTGGGGCTTGATTTTCCTCTTGTGACTTGATTTTCCTCTTGGAAAGTGATTTTCCTTTTCTAACTTGATTTTCCTCTTCTGACTTGATTTTCCTCTTCTCATTTGATTTTCCTCTTCTGACTTGATTTGTGCTTGATTTTCCTCTTTTAAAACGGCCTCCCATCTCCGATTACAGCCGTACCTTACCACCCTTTGTTGTAACTTGATTTGATCTGCTTACTCTGACGTGATTTTCATCTTCAAACTTGATTTTTCTCTTCTAACTTGATTTTTCTCTTCTAACTTGATTGTACTCTTCTGACTTGATTCGTGCTTGCCTTTCCTCTTCTGAAACGGCCTCCCATCTCTCCTTCCAGCCGTCCCTTACCACCAATTGTTGTAACTTGATTTCATCTTCTTACTTGATCTTCCTCTTTAAACTTAATCTTCCTCTTGGAAAGTGATTTTCCTCTTCTAACTTGATTTTCCTCGTCTGACTTGATATTTCACTTGTAACTTAATGTTCCTCTTGGAAAGTGATTTTTCTCTTCTAACTTGATTTTCCTCTTCTGACTTGATTTTTCTCTTCTAACTTGATTTTCCTCTTCTGACTTTATCTTTCTCTTCTAACTTGATTTTCCTCTTCTGACTTGATTTTCCTCTTCTAACTTGTTTCGTGCTTGATTTTCCTCTAATGAAACGGTCTGCCAACTCCCCTTACAGCCGTCCCTTACCACCACTTGTAACTTGATTTGATCTTCTTACTCTGACGTGATTTTCATCTTCAAACTTGATTTTTCTCTTCTAACTTGATTTTTCTCTTTTAACTTGATTGTACTCTTCTGACTTGATTCGTGCTTGACTTTCCTCTTCTGAAACGGCCTCCCATCTCCCCTTACAGCCGTCCCTTACCACCAATTGTTGTAACTTGATTTCATCTTCTTACTTGATCTTCCTCTTGAAACTTAATCTTCCTCTTGGCTTGATTTTCCTCTTGTAACTTGATTTTCCTCTTGTAACTTGATTTTCCTCGCTTGAAAGTGATTTTCCTCTTCTAAAAGATTTTCCTCTTCTGACTTGATCTTCCTCTTCTCACTTGCTTGATTTTCCTCTTCTAACTTGATTTTCCTCGTCTGACTTGATTTTTCACTTGTAACTTGATTTTTCTCTTCTAACTTGATTGTACTCTTCTGACTTGATTCGTGCTTGACTTTCCTCTTCTGAAACGGCCTGGCATCTCCCCTTACAGCGGTCCCTTACCACCAATTGTTGTAACTTGATTTCATCTTCTTACTTGATCTTCCTCTTGAAACTTAATCTTCCTCTTGGGACTTGATTTTCCTCTTGTAACTTGATTTTCCTCGTCTGACTTGATTTTCCAATTGAAACTTAATGTTCCTCTTGGAAAGTGATTTTTCTCTTCTAACTTGATTTTCCTCTTCTGACTTTATCTTTCTCTTCTAACTTGATTTTCCTCTTCTGACTTGATTTTCCTCTTCTAACTTGATTTTCCCCTTCTCACTTGAGTTTCCTCTTCTCACTTGATTCGTGCTTGATTTTTCTCTTTTAAAACGGCCTCCCATCTCCCCTTACAGCAGTACCTTACCACCACTTGTTGTAGCTTGATTTGATCTTCTAACTCTGACGTGAGTTTCCACTTCTTACTTGATCTTCCTCTTCTATATTGATTTTTCTCTTCTAACTTGATTGTACTCTTCTGACTAGATTCGTGCTTGACTTTCCTCTTCTGAAACGGCCTCCCATCTCCCCTTACAGCCGTCTCTTACCACCAATTGTTGTAACTTGATTTCATCTTCTTACTTGATCTTCCTCTTGGGGCTTGATTTTTCTCTTGTAACTTGATTTTCCTCTTCTGACTTGACCTTCCTCTTCTCACTTGATGTTCCTTTTCTCACTTCATTTTCCTCTTCTAACTTGATTTTTCTCTTCTAACTTGATTGTACCCTTCCGACTTGATTCGTGCTTGACTTTCCTCTTCTGAAACGGCCTCCCATCTCCCCTTACAGCCGTACCTTACCACCAATTGTTGTAACTTGATCTTCTTCTTCTTACTCTGATCTTCCTCTTGAAACTTAATCTTCCTCTTGGGGCTTGATTTTCCTCTTGTAACTTGATTTTCTTCGTCTGACTTGATTTTTCACTCGTTACTTAATGTTCCTCTTGGAAAGTGATTTGATTGTACTCTTCTGATTTGATTCGTGCTTGACTTTCCTCTTCTGAATCGGCCTCCCATCTCACCTTACAGCCAACCCTTACCGCCAATTGTTGTAACTTGATTTCATCTTCTTACTTGATTTTCCTCTTGTAACTTGATTTTCTTCGTCTGACTTGATTTTTCTCTCGTAACTTGATTGTACTCTTCTGATTTGATTCGTGCTTGACTTTCCTCTTCTGAATCGGCCTCCCATCTCCCCTTACAGCCGTCCCTTACCACCAATTGTTGTAACTTGATTTCATCTTCTTACTTGATCTTCCTCTTGAAACTTAATCTTCCTCTTCGGGCTTGATTTCCTCTTGTAACTTAATTTTCCTCGTCTGATTTGATTTTTAACTTGTAACTTAATGTTCCTCTTGGAAAGTGATTCTTCTCTTCTAACTTGATTTTCCTCTTCTGACTTGATCTTCTTCTTCTAACTTGATTTTTCTCTTCTAACTTGATTTTCCTCTTCTAACTTGATCTTCCTCTTCTCATTTGATTTTTCTCTTCTCACTTGATTTGTGCTTGATTTTCCTCTTTTAAAACGGCCTCACATCTCCCCTTACAGCCGTACCTTACCACAACTTGTTGTAACTTGATTTGATCATTTTACTCTGACGTGATTTTCCACTTCTTACATGATCTGCCTCTTCTAACTTGATTTTTCTCTTCTAACTTGATTTTTCTCTTCTCACTTGATTCGTGCTTGACTTTCCTCTTCTGAAACGGCCTCCCATCTCCCCTTACATCCGTCCCCTACCACCAATTGTTGTAACTTGATTTCCTCTTCTGACTTGATCTTCCTCTTCTCACTTGATCTTCCTCTTCTAACTTGATTTTCTTCTTCTCATTTGATTTTCCTCGTCTGACTTGATTTTTCACTTGTAACTTAATGTTCCCCTTGGAAAGTGATTTTTCTCTTCTGACTTGATCTTCCTCTTCTCACTTGATCTTCCTCTTCTAACTTGATTTTCTTCTTCTCATTTGATTTTCCTCTTCCTGATTCGTGCTTGATTTTTCTCTTTTAAAACGGCCTCCCATCTCCCCTTACAGCCGTCCCTTACCACCACTTGTTGTAACTCTAGTTGATCTTCTTACTCTGACGTGATTTTCCACTTCTTGTTTATCTTTCTCTTCTAACTTGATTTTTCTCTTCTAACTTGATTGTGCTCTTCTGACTTGATTCGTGCTTGACTTTCCTCTTCTGAAACGGCCTCCCATCTCCCCTTACAGCCGTCCCTTACCACCAATTGTTGTAACTTGATTTTATCTTCTTACTTGATCTTCCTCTTGCTACTTAATTTTCCTTTTGGGGCTTGCTTTTTCTTCTTGAAAATTGATTTTCCTCGTCTGACTTGATTTTTCACTTGCAACTTAATGTTCCTCTTGGAAAAGTGATTTTTTTCTTCTAACTTGATTTTCCTCTTCTGACTTGATCTTCCTCTTCTCACTTGATTTTTCTCTTCTAACTTGATTTTCCTCTTCTGACTTGATCTTGAAGAGTCTCCCATCTCCCCTTACAGCCGTCCCTTACCACCAATCGTAACTTGATTTCATCTTCTTACTTAATCTTCCTCTTGAAACTTAATCTTCCTCTTCGGGCTTGATTTTCCTCTCGTAACTTGATTTTCCTCGTTTGACTTGATTTTTTACTGGTAACTTAATGTTCCTCTTGGAAAGTGATTTTCCTCTTCTAACTTGATTTTCCTCTTCTGACTTGATCTTCCTGTTCTCACTTAATTTTCCTCTTTGGGCTTGATTTTCCTCTTGTAACTTGATTTTCCTCGTCTGACTTGTAACTTGATTTGTTGTAACTTGATTTGATCTTCTTACTCTGACGTGATTTTTCACTTCTTACTTGATCTTCCTCTTCTAACTTGATTTTTCTTTTGATTGTACTCTTCTGACTTGATTCGTGCTTGACTTTCCTCTTCTGAAACGGCCTCCTATCTCCCCTTACAGCCGTCCCTTACCACCAATTGTTGTAACTTGATTTCATCTTCTTACTTGATCTTCCTCGAAACTTAATATTCCTCTTGGGGCTTGATTTTTCACTTGTAACTTAATGTTCCTCTTGGAAAGTGATTTTCCTCTTCTGACTTGATTCCTGCTTGACTTTCCTCTTTTGAAACGGCGTCCCATCTCCCCTTACAGCCGTCCCTTACCACCAATTGTTGTAACTTGATTCCAATTCTTACTTGATCTTCCTCTTGCAACTTAATTTTCCTCTTGGGGCTTGCTTTTTCTTCTTGAAAATTGATTTTCCTCGTCCGACTTGATTTTTCACTTGTAACTTAATGTTCCTCTTGGAAAGTGATTTTTTTCTTCTCACTTGATTTTCCTCTTCTTACTTGATTTTCCTCTTCTGACTGATTCTTGCTCGATTTTCTTCTTCTAAAACGGCCTCCCATCTCCCCTTACAGCCGTACCTTACCACCACTTGTTGTAACTTGATTTCCTCTTCTTACTCTGACGTTATTTTCCACTTCTTATTTGATCTTCTTCTTCTAACTTGATTTTCCTCTTCTGACTTGACCTTCATCTTCTCACTTATTTTTCCTCTTCTAACTTGATTTTCCTCTTCTGACTTGATTCGTGCTTGACTTTCCTCCTCTGAAATTGCCTCCCACCTCCCCTTACAGCCATCCCTTACCACCAATTATTGTAACTTGATTTCATCTTCTTACTTAATCTTCCTCTTGAAACTTAATCTTCCGCTTTGGGCTTGATTTCCTCTTGTAACTTAATTTTCCTCGTCTGATTTGATTTTTCACTTGTAACTTAATGTTCCTCTTGGAAAGTGAATTTTCTCTTCTAACTTGATTTTCCTCTTCTGACTTGATTTTCCTCTTCTGACTTGATTTTCCTCTTCTAAATTGATTTTCCCCTTCTGACTTGATCTTCCCCTTCTCACTTGATTTTCCTCTTCTCACTTGAATTTCCTCTTTTAAAACGGCCTCCCATCTCCCCTTCCAGCCGTACCTTACCACCACTTGTAACTTGATATGATCTTCTTACTCTGACGTGATTTTCCACTTCTACATGATCTTCCTCTTTTAACTTGCTTTTTCTCTTCTAACTTGATTGTACTCTTCTGACGTGATTCGTGCTTGATTTTCCTCTTCTGTTACGGCCTCCCATTTCCCCTTACAGCCTCCCTTACCACCACTTGTAACTTGATTTTATCTTCTTACTTGATCTTCCTCTTGAAACTTAATCTTTCTCTTGGGGCTTGATTTTCCTCTTCTGACTTGATCTTCCTCTTCTCACTTGATTTATCTCTTCTCACTTGATTTTCCTCTTCTAACTTGATCTTCCCCTCCTCACTTGATTTTCCTCTTTTAACTTGATTTTCCTCTTCTCACTTGATTTGTGCTTGATTTTCCTCTTTTAAAACGGCCTCCCATCTCCCCTTACAGCCGTGCCTTAACCCCCACTTGTTGTAATTTGATTTGATCTTACTCTGACGTGATTTTCCACTTCTTACTTAATCTTCCTCTTCTTACTTGATTTTTCTCTTCTAACTTGATTGTACTCTTCTGACTTGATTCGTGGTTGAATTTCCTCTTCTGAAACGGCCTCCCATCTCCCCTTACAGCCGTCCCTTACCACCAATTGTTGTAACTTGATTTTATCTTCTGACTTGATCTTCCTCTTGAAACTTAATCTTCCACTTGGGGCTTGATTTTCTTCTTCTAACTTGATTTTCCCCTTCTGATTGATTCGTGCTTGATTTTCTTCTTCTAAAACGGCGTCCAATCTCCCATTACAGCCGTACCTTACCACCGCTTGTTGTAACTTGATTTCCTCTCTTACTCTGACGTTATTTTCCACTTCTTACTCGAACTTCCTCTTCTAAATTCATTTTCCTCTTGTAACTTGATTTTCCTCGTCTGACATGATTTTTCACTTGTTACTTAATGTTCCTCTTGGAAAGTGATTTTCCTCTTCTAACTAGATTTTCCTCTTCTAACTTGATTTTCCTCTTCTGACTTGATCTTCCTCTTCTAACTTGATTTTCCTCGTCTGACTTGATCTTCCTCTTCTCACTTGATTTTCCTCTTCTGACTTGATATTCCTCTTCTCACTTGTTTTTCCTCTTCTATTTGTTTTTGCATTTATTTTAAAGTTATGTCACTGATTACATTAGACCACAATTTACATAAAAAGAAGTTCACATATTTATTGGGGGGAACTACCATGACAATCAAGTTATCTCATCGGATTGGTCGATGAAGATGGTGTAGGCTCCACTTGTTGTTTATCACTAATACATCCAAAATGAAGAGATTGTAATTTGAAGAAAATTCAAGAAAAATCCCTATGTACTTTTCCTCTTCTTGCAATTTTTCATTAAATTCCAGTGGTTTTTCTTTTGCAAATAATCACTTCAATTTAAAGGGAATGAACAACATTTGCTTTTGCTGCAGTTTTCAGAAATTAAAAGATTTGGAGATTAGTATATGTTGCAGCAAATATTGTTACACTGACTTGTTTCACGTTTTGGGTTCGTAGATGCTGGAAAAAAACCCAAGAAAACCAATCATATTCTTGTAGTCTGGTTCCCTTACCCCACTCAAGATGAAACGGAGCAATTTATAGACTTTGGGGAATTGTAAGTTCAGAGAATCAGTCTAGCAGGCTTGTAGTCTACACAGGTGTGTAATCAATTGCAAAGAAAATGCAGACGAACTACATATGAAAATTAGGAGCACGTTTTGAAAAAAAACCGGTTTTTTCCAACGCTGGTCGGCCGACCAGCGTTGGAAAAATACAGTTTTTCTTGAAAATGTCAGCACACCTGGAGTCACAACTTTACATGATGCTTTAGACTGTCATTCCCTAACAATCCAGTAAGGTATTTCGTGATAATTTCGTGATGATCATTTCGTTTTTTGATGTTTGCAAATGTTGTATCTTCCCTTTAACAGCAAAATCAACCTAAAATCAAAAATCAACACAGAGTGGAAGAAATGGATCCTAAAAGAACACTATGCCCTCAAATGAATGGCTCAAGCAGACAAGACAAAAGCAGGACCCACCCAACCTCGTCCCCAGGGTGTCGAGCAGGACGCGCCCACCACTACCTGCTCTCTCAGGTACTATTGGAAACGCGGTTGGAAATAAAGTAAGCACTGGGGACGAGGTTGGGACCCACCACACGCCAGGTAGTTGGAACATACATATGAAATACTGACTACTTTTCTCTACATGGTCTGCGGGCTGATACAGTGTGCTTGACCATGTAGCAGATCATTTAGGGGGGACTTATGGGCAGTGGCGTAGCCACGAGGAATGGGCGTGGGGGGCGACAGCCCCCCATGAAACCTTGTTGCCCCCCCTCCCAGTCGCCCCCTCCCCCCGACTGAGATTTTGAGTGTCTAAAAAAATTATCATTGATCTACATGACACCCCCCATGAAATGTTCCAGCCCCCGCCCCCAGCCCCCACCCCCACTGAAAAATTCCTGGCTACGCCACTGCTACAGTAAACAAACAGGGGACACACAACTAAGAAATTGAAGGGCCATCTTACTCGTTTTCTTCTTCTTAGGGGAGCTACTCCTATTTAATACACTTAAAAAAATACATGAAAATTTACAATTTAAACTTGTCCCTGCCACACTTGCACTTTTCACCTTCATCATCTATTCCACTAATTGTTTTTGCAATTTGTGGCTCCCGAGAATGAAGATTTTAGAGGTTCATTCGAAGAAGTAAAATCCCCATGTTGAATTACATTTTTGACAATTTTATTTCTGTTGCTGAGGGTCGACATCGAGAAAGGTACCGGTAAGATGTTTGCCAGTCCTGCGATCAAGTCGCACTGACTTCAACATTCTCTTGCAAGATAAAATAAAGATCCCATTTTCTTGAGGAGAAACATAAAACACTGTCTCTAATATCACCTAACTTTTTGGGACATTTTTGGGTGTTGTTTTCTTTCACAGAAGGACGTAAAGGGAATCTCTACTAAAATACCGACTGGTTAATCAAATTAGGTTTTGCCCTTCACCGACGTATAAACGCTGTATACTCAGTGTGTTACCTCCCGAGTGAAAGTTGGGAAAATCACTCGGGGGGGGGGGACTCCAACCCACGACCTCCAATTGTGTTCACTCAGTTTGTTTACAGTGTGGGTTCTATCTTGACAATAAAGGTTCTATCTCACCAATAAAGTGAACAAATGATTTTAGGAGATCAAATAATAGTACTTGTACCTAAATATCTGGTAGTAAAGGACATGTAAAGTCACATCTAGCAAATTTCCTTGGAACAATTTCAGTATAATTGGAAATGGTATTTTATGATATTCGACTACATAATCACAAATTGTGGTAATTTGTTTACATGTTTACGTTTAATAATAGAATAAATTTCTAGAATTCTGGTTTCGCGAGTAAATACACCCCCCCCCCCTTACGCAATCATGAAAAGAAATGGTTTTCTTTTTAGTCTTAGCAAGTTATTTTCACAATACACATGGATGTGTTATTCAAGGTCATTTAAAAAACACATTTTAAAAATAAAAACACCACATTGAGTATGAATTATCACCCCCATAAAATAGCTTAACATTTATTTGGAGTCCCCTTTACACGAGAAACTGTGAATGGGTTTTGATATGGTATTTTGGCATTTGGAGTAGTGTCAGATTTTTGCTACAATTAATGAGAAATGTCAATATATGTCAGTTAGACTGATTTGGTACATGATGTAACCCACATGCAGACCGACTTACTGACTACCATTAACAAGTTGTAGTAGAAATACTATGCCCTTTGTGACGAAACTATAACAAATATAACCTCTCAAACCAACCTCTGTTTGGGGTCAAAGGGTCAAACCATCTACCACCTACGCCGGGCTCAGGAGCCAATTAGACTACATTGTGCACTTTTCAAAGACAAGAATGTATTATACAGGTGGTCTTTTGAATCGCATCCTAACCCCGACGATTCATTATCCAGACAATACCACAGGCCAAAAAATCAATACATTTTGGCACACATTACACATACAAAGTAGACAAACTATTAGGGCAATTAGACATAGTTATCCAGTTTAGAGAGTATAAATTTGGGGTGTATTTTTAACTAATTTATGGTCATATGTGGATACAATTATACAATAATAATTAAAAATGTCCAGATATTGTTTTCAAATCTTGGCCGCAAAAAAAAGGATATAAGCCTATGATAATAGGGGATAAAATATTACATCATGAATAAAGGAGCTGGCAGTGACAATAATACAAGCCTTCACCTATAAAATTGTTTCCTCTAAGATTACTTTTAAAGAAGTTATAGCCTACTCACCTCGGAACTTGTTTCCCACTTACCGAAGTTCACTCGTGTCAAAGCACAACCTCAAGATGGCCGCTCGGCTGATTCAGCAAAGTCATGACAAAATTCCACACAGGTAGTTAATTAAATCCACGACACTACTAGTACAGCTGAGGACCGAGACGTTTCAGTTCACAATTCCCTTCGTGTCTATTCCACAGTAAAAATGTCAATTCAGTTCAAGTATCCATTGATCTTCTCCAGAGCAGATTTAGCTAGGCTAATGTATTATGTTCAGAGTTCCTTTGAGTTTTTGACAGCCCCACAAAATGTGGCTCAAATACCGGACTTCCTCCGTATAGTGCAGTGAGCCACACAGCGATGTACACTATTTTGTGGGGAAAAGTTAATTTTGAAGAAATCTTCTTCTTTTTTGGACAAACTCACTGCAATTTTTGCATGACAATTACAGGATAACTAACCACCTAACGAGACAGAGTTACATTTTTCCTGGCTACTAAACAGGTAAGTATCCTCCATGGGGAATATCAAGTGAAACAAAAACAGTTCCGATGTCGAGTTCCTCAAAAATTAACTTTTCCCCACAAATAGTGCACACCGCTGTGCGGCTCACTATACGGAGGTAGTCCAGTATTTGAGCCATATTTGAATCGAAAAAAACTTCACGGCAGCCTGGTTTATATTGCACAAAGTTTGCGAAAAGTTCAATTTATAGTTTCGATTCCATAAATTTATTTCACTCACGACAATTCTACAAACCGAAGGCGGCGAACCGAGAAGTCGGCCAGGGAAGACCTCGGACGGAAGCTCGGAGTAAAATGGAGTCCAAGTTGCATTCCAAGGGTCGCCTGTAGTCGAAGTTTTGCTTGCATGGCCGTTCGTCCAGTTGAACGATAAGAGGCATCCATTTTGTGGCTCGCTTGTCTCAAATAAAAACTCCTCAGCAGTGCGACTAGGTCTAATTCATGTACTGAAATGAAAGTCGTATTGTCCTTATCCAGTTGGGCTTCATATCATTTCTGAAGAGTAAAACAATCCGCTGAAAATATGCCCAATTTTGTGGGGGAAAAGTTATGGCACATTTTCACAGAAAGCTGCCAACACGTGAGTATCACGGCCTGGCATATGCCTTTTTACGCGGAGGTCACGGGCTTTGTTGATGTGTCCCTGCGCGGTCAGATTACCCTATCCAGTTTAACCAAAACTAAATGAGGGACGTCTGACTATACATTCGTTAAACTTTTATAACATTTGTCAAAAAAGTCAACTTTTTTTTTACTTTGACAACGATACTTGATTTGTATTTCGACAAAAAAAGCGCACCCTATTTTCTTCAGCGCGGAGAGATATCAACAATCGAGTGGCCGAGTTGGCTGTGCGCGCTTAAGAGTGACTGGCTGGCTGCCTATTGGTTGGAAGTGGAAAGACAGGTGTGGAACCATTATGTGCTTGTTTACGTAGTTTAGGTGTTTTCCAAACTGCGGCTTCGCCTTAGGATTCGGCTGAAGGAAATTTTAGGCCCTTTCGGCTTGGTGGACACCGTTACAACATAGGTCCATGATTTTGCTTTTCTGCTTCGGGAGCATCAAATCCGATTGATTAAGTTGAATTTCAGAGATTTGTTTCTTAATTCATTTTAGTTTGGACATGGACATGTAAGACTTCTAGATGATTCCAAACCTGACAGGCTTGATCATTGTAAGTTGGAGACTAAGTCAACATTTCGCAAAAGGCCTGACATACCTAGGTCATTTTTCCGGGCCCATTACCTTAGATGATTACACAAACTCTAAATGTCACTGAAATCGAGGGCTACATTGAATACAAATGCGGTTTGGGCTGTCCCCGAATTTTGATCGAAGCACGTTAAACACATTATGGATGGAATCACATAAGGGGGCGGGGTAAATAACTTGGGGGTGGGGGTGGGCTCAGGTTTCTTTTAATCAAGCTGTGAATGGGGATGTAAGAGTTGTCGGAATCCAATATTCCAGTATTTTATTTATACACTTTTTTTTTGTAGATAGGCGAATAATATTAGCAACATGGAACAATGGCGACATTAATTTTTGTACGGGTCAAATTAAACAGTGGATTGTATTCAAATCGTATTTCAGAAACTGGTTTTGAGTTTCTTTGTGAATACATTCAGGGACCCCGATTGTCATGGTATCTGTAAGGCTATTCCAGAATTCGATGCCGCGTTGTAATATTCCATTTTTATGCAAAGTGGTTCGATTATGGGTTTGATACAGATTACTTCGAGATGAATTTCTCGTCGAAGAATGTACATTCTTTGTAGGACACATAGATCATAGAAACTCATTGGACTTAAATTTAGGGGGGAGACAAGCCGGGAAACAAATTAAAGTCTTTAAAAAGGGACAATGCAATCAATGCTTGTTTACTTTCATTTTTTTTGGGTTTGAAGACAAAATCTACAGAGCACTAATTTTCATAGACAGGGCTCACAAAAGGGCCAGATTCTGGCATTTTTTGTTGTAGGGCGCCCTCTCCAACAAATGCTCGCCTGTAATTTCGTTTTCGTGCGTGCTTGTCTGGTTCCCTGACCTAATGATTCTGACTATAGACGCTGTTGAATCGGGCTGATGTCAGACAGGTAACTGCGATCTTCTATCAACAAGAATCACGCCATACCCCACAAAAGACCGAATAATGAGTGGGTCGAATCTGCTCAGAATATAACAACAAAGCCCTTATCTCTGAGCGTCATTCATGATTTGATTACATGGGACTGTAGTAATCTATTTTGGGTATTGCAGTAGCCAAGTCCAAGGCTGACGATTTGTATTTTTTTGCGGATCAGTGTTGATGACTTGATCATTGATGAGTGAGTGTCATGAGTGTTGAGCCGAACTTGTGTAACTTTATTGTCATTCACTTCAATTCAAGACAACGTCGTCAGCATGAGCAGTAACTGAATCTGAAATAGTCAGGACTCGTGTGGTTTTGGTTATGTAGCTTTGGAAGCGTTTCAGAAAAAAAGTCATCTGAACGGGTGGTAAGTATTGACTATTGTTTTGTTGATCGGACATGTTGCATTCGGATAATCTATAAAATAAAAAGATTAGATTTTGGGTTATCCTTTCATCATACCTTTAGACCCGTGAACGTGGCTTGTAAACTACGCAACGCTCTTGACTTCACTAGTCTTGTACATGTTCGAACCAAGCGAAATCGTCCTTCCGTGACAAAGACTGAACATTGCCTTACTGTGTGATAAGTATTCACATATCAAGCTTTCTTGAACATGTTGAAATCTGGTTTTACGCCAAATCTGGCATTTAAACGATATTCGAGGTAAAATCTGGCAAGATCTCGAGGATTCTCGACGTCCTGCAACCTCCTCCGATCATGCATTTGATTTACCATGTGATAAATGCTGCAGATAATTTGGTACCGCACTGACGCGCGCTCCGGGCACTCCTGATGTCTGGATTATATTCCAAATTATTAGCTGCGTTTATCACGAGGTCTCGTTATTGGCCAATCAGACGCCACCTATCATATGCGCCACATGAAGCAGACGGGAAGCTCGGAGGGCTCCGATAATTTTGCACGCAAATGACCCTGGGTACTCGTCCAGGGTCATTTGTCAGGGTCACTTGTCGGGTTAAAATCTAATTTCTACACGTTCGTATGGGTCTTCATTGATGGCAAATTTCGTCGAAATGACACATCCTGAACACGCAGACAGGCAAATTTAGATTTCTAGGTGAGTAGGCCTACTCAACATCCATACGAAAGTGTTTCCCCACTTTTGGAAAACAGGTTTAGAGGCATTTTTGGGTCAGGTTTATCTGTGGCAAAATGAAGAGAAACACTAAAGTGAATCATAGAAAAAATATTGGATTGAAAGTGTTTTCACAGTGAGAGTAAAATGATTTTTTTCCCCAAGGTTTTTCTTAACTACACGAAACCAAGGGAATGTCCACACTTGGTACCGGTATGTAACACAAGCATGGGTGTACGTACATGAACAGTACATGTATGTATGTACATGTAGATGCTGCCATTTTCAGGCATGCAACTTTTCCTCGGATCAGCTGATTTCCTCTTTTTTTTCACTTCCAATGTGTGCCATTGAAAATAGAAAAACACTGTACAAAGTCTTGGAAAGATTTGAATTTCCTCTTTTTTGTGTGACTTCTCAGTTGGATGCTTGCATTTTGGCGCAAGGCAGCTAGATTAAATCACAATAACCATCTCTGCCCTCACAGGTACCCATACGTGTACTCCTTGGTGAGCAGACATCGCAATGAGTGACAAAATGCGACACACACCATAACCTCAGGCTGGAATCGAACCCACAACCTGCAGAATTACCCTCGTCCCTGCCCGCCTCCCTTTTTCACCACCCACCTCCATTTCTAGACACTTGCACTGTATTTGTTTAAAATTTGTTTCCAGCAAAATTGTACACGGTATCGGTATGCAAGTTCAATTGAAAGTCTGGTAGAAAGTGTGGCAGCTCTTTCGAACACAAAAGTAGCAGCAAAAGAGTTGGGAAAATTGAAACATCCATCTTCCATCTTGACAAGTCTGCCATCTTGGAGGGGAAAAAAGGGGTTACCTCCTTCCTTAATAAATAAAAAAACCTGGACAATAATCTTTTCGTTTTACTTGGCTTTCTAAGGACTTTGGTCAGATATGGAAATCTTACTTGAATTCATGCCAATCAGGGAAGATTATCAAGCATCAATGAATGCACCTGAGCCTTGCATTACCCGCTGGCAAACGCAACACTTCCAGGTCAAAGTTATGAATATCGTTAACAGTTTATGGATAATAATCATACATAAAGATGAGGCAGTACAAAACAATACACAAGTACATGTAGGTCAGTCAGTGTAGTGAATAAGGATCTGATGTTTACAAGATTAAAATTTTAAACGAAAAAGAAGCTTAAAGGGAATATACAACATTTGCAAACATCGAAAAATATAACTACCAAGTTTTTACGAAATAACTTACTAGGATGTTGGTAAATGACAGTCTAAAGCATCCTGTAAAATTATGGCACCTGGTTTCAAGTCATTTTCAAGAAACTTGTATTGTTGTATACATTTCCAACGGTGGTCGGCCGACCAGCGTTGGAAAAACCTAACTATTTTTCAACTACTGCTCCAAGTTTACCATTTTTTCAGTCCAAATTTTGTTTGCTATTGGTTACATGTTCATGATCGGGTGCAGGCTAGCTAGACTGGTTCCCTTACCTTACAATTTTCCGACAACTATAAATTGATCCATTTTATCTTTAGTGGAGTCAGGGATCCAGACTACTTAAACATTTTTTCTTTTTCTTGGTTTTTCAAGCATTTTCGAAACACAAAACTTCAAAACATGTCAGTTAAACAATATTTGATCTAGGCCTATTATACTAACCTCTCAAATAGTTCATTTCTGAAAATTACAGCAAAAGCCAATGATGTACATTCCCTTTAATCCATTTATACATTTTCCAAATTTTTTACTTCAAACAATTTTTCATTTGTTGGGTAGGTGGTTTGCTATTTATAATCACTCTTGGGGAACGACTGCATTAAAGGCAGGGAAAAGATCATTTGTCATTGGTGTATTTTTTTTCGTTTGAAGCAACGAAAGTGCTCAAAATCTATAGACTTGTGCTTAACTCGAAGTTTGAGCTCTGTGAATGCTGTACATTCCGAGAAAACAATATTCTACGATCTCGCTTTCAATTCAAAACTTGCCAAGTCATGTTTTGAATTGCACCCAAAATCAACATGCGGGACGCGTTCTTATTCAGCCGATTGCTCTACATGATGCAGGGGTGTGAAATCTCAGCTTTATAGCTGATTTCAGCTTTTTTTGTTTTGGATTTCAGCTTTTTTCCCCTCACTTGCTGTGTACAAAAGCATAGGAGATTTTAAAATTTCAGCTTTTTCATATCTACTTCAGCTGTTTTCAGCTATTTTTATCAGTGGTCACTCACACCCCTGATGATGACATGCACTGAGCTAACCAATAATAGCAACTAAGCATGTGTGTGAGTCGTGTCAAGGCGGGTGCCCTCCCATTTACGGATGCGTCAAACTACAAAACCAAACTAATGGAAATTTCAAACAATCTGTCACTTGACCCATCGTTGGAAACAGCCTTTTTTCATTGTTTTCTTCAAAATGACAGCATGTCAGAAAGAATAATGCCACAGAGAGTTTAGTGCCATTACTATCTTTAAACCATAGAGCTTCCGCTACATGTACAATGTAGCTCTAAATATACATGTACCCGGTACATCATGTACATGTACATAATGTACACACAAAGGTAACCAAGTAAGCTTTTCAACAATAATTTTGTCAGTTACGTTTTGGATAGCTGCAAATGTTATACTTTATCTTTAACATGTTTAAGGAGTGCATTAGAAATCATACATCTTACCCGGTACATGTAACAGGGACAGGAAAAAATGTGGATCCCATAATAGAATATGCCCCGTGCAGATTGTCAAATTCCTTGTATAAATTTACATTCATAAATACCTCAGACAGTTTAGCTATTCCTATTGGGCGAGAGCCTGTCATGTGGCCGGTCTTTAACGGATGATAAAGACATGGCTAGCTGGTCTTAAACACTTTTCCAGTGTCACAATAAAATGTGGACTCCTAAAAATCCAGTGCCTCTTATCGTTTCATTGGTTGAACGTTCACAATCCTCACGTAGGCATAGGCAACACTACCAGCGAGTCAGAATTTTATAGTTCTAAATTCAAAACGCAACGCCCCAGGTGCGTTCTGCGCGATATCTCGCAGAACATGATACGCGCGCGTCAATCTCCATAAAAGGGTTGTTTACATCTTACTCGCCAGCTGAACACTCCATTATTTTGCTAGAGGGATGTTACAAAAAGCTGGAGTGTACTTGTTGATCAAAATCTGGATTTTTTTAACGAATTACTTGATTTTTTTTTTACCAAAAAGGTATTTATGAATGGGAATAAAATATACACGTATGTGCTCTGTCGATTTTTAGGCCTATCACTCTGTTTAAGACCACTTAGAGTCTGGGTGCTGATAATTACCCGAGCCGGAGGCGAGGGTAATTATCAGCACCCAGACTCTAAGTGGTCTTAAACAGAGTGATAAAAACCTCCGGAGCACACATTTATTCCCTTATTCGAAATTTTCACTGCTCACAATTGGTTTTGTTTGAAAAATATTGTGTATGATACTGGATACACCTTCATGTCTTTGATCCAGGTTCATGTATTGACATCCCTCAATGCCTCAATGCCATAAAAATCCAATTGACCTACCATAACTGGACAAGTTTGTCTATGTATGGCTTTACATGTTCAATTTCCGTGAAATGAATACAATGGAATTTGAAGGCCATGGTATCATGTGCACCTGTGTACATGTACCACACCTGTTGCAAGGGCCCCTCGGCCAATCACAGTGGCCGGTTTGCCTCTCTAATTGGATCACACCCGAGAACGGGATATTAATGTGTTGATGAAATTACAGTGGGCTTGAGCCTAATCCGGTGCGCTAATGAATGGACAATGAAGACTTTTGTTCCGTTATCTTGTGAGTGTGATGAGAACCAATTTTTTTTACTAAAGTGAGAACAGTGCTTTAAGTTTTTCAAGGTACATCCACCATTTGCAAACATTCAAAAATGAAACCATCAAATTTTGTTTTTTCATTTGTAAATTTGTATCCTAGTACTTCACTGCTCACACAGTCTTCCTTTGAGTTAAACCTACATGTACCGATATGATGTAGCACAAGTAACTAACAATGTGTTCAAACCATAGAGCTATTAAATTACTAGAGCACTAACTCATGTACAAAGTGATGCCTGATGGGCACATCCATGTTTAAACAGTTCTTAAAAATTTGCTAAATGTTAACATGAAATGCAATGTCACATGCATGCCTACTTTTCATGTGGTTTTGTTGCTTGTGCAAAGACAGAGACTCAACACCCCAAAATACAAAATGTTACTATTTTGTACACTATACGGTACATGTATGCAGTTCACCTTAAATTACATTATGTGGCAGTATGAGCATCGTACCCATACGCATGTGAGTGTACGTAAATGTTCTCATGATGCTTAGAGCCAGGGTGACCGTAAGGTCAGAGCCAAATTCTGCTAAATGCACATCAAAAATCTGTCAGATTTATAAAAAATCTGCCAAATTCCCCAGAATTACTTGAAATACACTATAAACACTTAAAATCACATGCAGATTGGTAGTATTGCCTTAATTAAGATTCAAATTACATAATGAACAATCTACATTTGTAGTCACATATATTGGAAAATTTCGGGCAAAACGCGGATCCGGCCACAACGAAGTCCGTTTGCCAGTGAACCTCAGCACCTAGACCAGCCAACCTGTTCCATTATGCAAGGGTTTGTTTAAAAGGATTGAAGCTTTTTTAAACAAATGAACACTTTTTTGTTCAAATTTGCTGTTTTTCTGTCAAATAACCATTTTTGCAGAATTCTGCCAAAAATCTGCCAAAAAATCCATTCCGTCAAATTTTCTGTCAAACTCGTTTTTAACAAAAATTCTGTCAAAGTTAGTAGAAAATCGGCTAAAACGGTCACCCAGCTTAGAGCTTTCTTGCGTAATGTGTGACAATAAGCGAATTCAGGAAATCTTCAGTCTTGCCTTGGTCAGAGTACAGGGTGTGTCCTCACTTCTTGGCCTGTATACACGCAGGGAAAACAAGACAAGGGGAAATGATTAATCTTGCTGGGTTAATATTTACAAATTATCCAATCAATTATTTCCAGCAGGTGGAATGAAATTGGCAGTTGGCCTTGAGGGATAATCTTAAGGAGTGGTTGGAATTAAACACAAGGGATCAATTGATCAGTCAGTGACAGACCTGTGATTAAGAATTTTATGAATCGTGCTGTCTTTTAATCGCGTTTGTTTCCTTGAACTGGTTTAGAATTGGTTGCTGGTAGTGTGATGAGGGGTGCCTTAATGCAGGAAAGGTGATATGATGCCCCTTCAAATGCATTAGGTCTATTGCACCACGGACCATTTACAGTTACACATTGCACTTATTTACAACTATGAACGTGTATTGTGGGATCATTCAGATGGTTGCAGACCAGTAAATCGGTCCGAAATTGCCTACGCCGGCCAAATCACGATTTGCATGTCCTCAAAATCTTCAGTATTTGAGCATGCTGTGGGCCATGAACTTGAGGGTTTGTAAAAAATATGAGTGGAAGCCGTGCACAGGACTGTGAGCTTGTAGTTCCGTTCAATTTGGATGAAATTGGGGCCCTAAAAGTGCTCTATTTTGCAATGGAGTGTAGGCATCGTTTTTCAACATGGTGATGGGCTTCAGTACTATTTTCAGGGGTGATCATCTTCGGATGGAAATTTCTCCTAAAAGTCATCAGTTGACCCCCCCAAAAAAATTGAAAAGAAAATGAAAGATGATGAAATAAGCTTTAATTTGATGTGTGTCTCGAACACCTTGGAGAGTTGTGAGTATTTTCCCTGAATTTCTGAAGTGGGAGCATTTACCATTGGCGTCTATGGAAGTTTATTTACTGGTCTGCTACCAGATGGGGGCCATCTCCGGAGATAGCTCCATAGCTATGTGACCAGCTAGCTACATACATACGTGTTGTATTATCCAAAATGGTTGTCATTTGGACGCAACTTAGAACTCCGCCTCTGGAACTAGCTCTGGAGCTACAAATGTATTCTAGCCCCCAAAATTTGTGGGGCTAACGTGGCTAAGGGCTTCATTTCCAGATCAGCGGGGCTTCTTTTTACGACCTACGGTACATGCAGGCAGCTTCACCATCATTATTTGTTGTTTGGAAGCAATTGACCTACATGTAGCTCTCCATTTGGTCTTTGTTTGTCTGACCATTACGTAACTTACATAAAAAAAATAGGAAAGATTTCCATATAAGAAGTTCACAAATTTTCCTCTGTATTGACTAACAAGCCCCCAGATAGCAATTTCATGTCATCAAAGTCAATTTAAGCAGTGAGAAATTACAAGCATTTTCTTAGAAAACACTTAGAATTTTTCAGTCCATTCTCATAGGGTTTGTACCCAGGGTGTTGAGTGAACTTCTTATATGGAAATCTTTCCAAAAATTATATTTGGTGACCTTTTAGCTCCTTGCACTGCGTTTGTTTATGGTGTACACCGTAAATCGAGGACACAGGCGTGCAACACCATCGGTTAATCAAGGACAAGAACCAAATCGAGGACGACCTCGATTAGAAAACGTGTACAAAACCATTTTGACAGCTGAATTGCAAAAAAGTTAAAAGTTCCGGTACAAACACAGGAAAAGGGAAGAGCAACAAAAGAAAATCCTCGATTTACACCAAAAACAAACGTGCTAGTACATGTTACTCCAGCTCTGGATTTAACTATCATTACTTGAAGGCAAGCAAATTTTACATTAATTTTATCACTACATTGTAGATCCACAGAACCCCTGTTGAAGTCATTAATTGGAAAAGAGCTACATGTACATGTACTCTACATGTACATGTACATGTACCGGTAGCTCCAGAACTGCCCTCCACTGAAGTCTGAACGTACCCTGTACAAAGTATGTTTCTGTCATGGTTTCCTTTGTAACTTCATGAAGGTAGAATTTTCAGAGCATGCAGATACTCAGCCCCATAAATGTGGCCAATTTACTGGACTACCTCCATAAACATAGGCCACACATCCACATGTACAAAAACGTGTCGCACTTTGTCAAATTTTGATTTTCACATTTAGGCTTAGTTTGTATTTTTTTTTGCTTTAGAAGCATACTAACCCTCTTTATAGGCTAATCAGAAAGTGCTACCTTTTTCAGATGTCTATTTTTTGGTGAAATTTCATGTTGAAATTTTGATACGCAAATGTGTGCAAATGAATCTGGAAATTTCACGAAAAATAGACATCTGAAAAAGGCAGCACTTTCTGATTAGCCTATAAAGAGGGTGAGTATGCTTCTAAAGCAAAAAACCCTACAAACTACCGTAAGCCTAAATGTGAAAATCAAAATTTGACAAAGTGCGTAACGTTTTTGTACATGGATGTGTGGCCTATGTTTACGGAGGTACATGTAGTCCAGTAAATTGGCCACATTTATGGGGCTAGCAGATACTCTACAAAATGGTCAGAGCATTTTCTTTGTTTCGACCGACTGTTGACTTCGCAAGTCATCATTTGTGGCATTTTATAGCTCCATGGTAAACATCAGGCATGTTTGCACTGTAGTACATGTAGGTGTGGCCGTGCACTGAACTGTCAACATTTTACACTGTTTTTGTAATATGCTTGATGTACATGTAGGCCTATATGTACGGTATGTTCATATTATCAAAAGTAGTAGAGGGTTGTTAAAGGGAATGTACAATATTTGCAAACATCGAAAAATAAAACTACTAAAGTTTTTATGATAATATACCTTACATGTACTAGGATGTTGGTAAATGACAGTCTCAAGCATGTTGTAAAATTTTGGCACCTGGTGTGAAGTCATTTTCAACCAAATGGTATTTTTGTATAAATTTCCAACGGTGGTCGGCCGACCACCGTTGGAAAAACCTAAAAAAAAATTCAACTACTGCTCCAACTTCACCATTATTTTTTCAGTGCAAATCTTGTTTGCTAATTGGTTACATGTTCATGAATGGGGTGCAAGCTAGACTGGTTACCTTACCTTACAATTTTCTGGCATCTATAAATTTATCCATTTTATTGTTAGTGGAGTCAGGGAACCAGACTTCTCCACCATTTGTGTCTTTTCTTGGTTTTTCCAGCATTTTCGAACACAAAACTTCAAACATGTTAGTGTAACAATATTTGATCTATTATAGTTACCCCTCAAATAGTTCATTTCTGAAAATTACAGCAAAAGCCAATGATGTACATTCCCTTTAAAGGGAAGATACAACATTTGTAAACATCAAAAAACGAAATGATCAAATTATCACGAAATACCTTTCTGGATTGCTAGGGAATGACAGTCTAAAGCAGCCTGTAAAATCGTGGCTGCTGGTGTACTCACATTTTAAAAGAAAAATTGTATTTTCCAATTGGTCGGTCAACCAGCGTTGGAGAAAACTGGCTTTTTTCCAAAAGTGCTTCTAAATTTTTATATTTAGTTCTTTCGCATTTTCTTTGTAATTGATTACACACCTGTAAAAAGGGTACAAGCCCTGCAAGAGTGATTCTCTGATCTTACAATTTCTCAAAGTATTTGAATGGCTCCGTTTCATCGTAAGTGGGGTCATGGAACCAGACTACAAGAATATGATTTGGTTTTCTTGGTTTTTTTCCCAGCATCTACAAGCCCAAAACGTGAAAAAAAAAATCATTTTAACAATATTTTCTATAACATACCGATCCCCCAAATTCATTTATTTCTGAAAATTGCAGCAAAAGCAAATGTTGTACATTCCCTTTAACATAAAACTTTATAGTTTTAAAAAATGTCCTGACTACTGACATGACCACACATTAACAGTGTACTAGGTACCGGTAAGTTTGGCATGCAAATGATGTCTGATACTCTTGTTTACATTAGGCATCCATGTACATTATATACATTGACGTGTTGTACGAACTATTACAAGATTTCCAAAAAGAAAAAAAAAAATGGGCACTTAGTGGAGATACAATTCCATTTAAAGGGAATGTACAACATTTGCTTTTGCTGCAATTTTCAGAAATAAATGGATTTGGAGGATTAGTATGTTATACATGTAGCAAATATTGTTAAACTGACTTGTTTCACGTTTTGGGCTCGTAGATGCTGGAAAAACCAATAAACCAATCATGTTTTTGTAGTCTGGTTCCCTGACCCCACTTACAATGTAAGATTAAACGGAGAAATGTAAAGACTTTGCGGAATTGTAGGGGAGACGGGGGTTAGTTGGAATACGGGGTTAGTTGAAACAATGAATTTTTCTTGATCATCTTAATTAAATTTTATAAAATGTTGCCCTCAAGAGATGTCTTTTAGCAACAGCCATCCACCATATTGCCTGCAGCAACACTGCAACAATAGTGCTCAAGTGGGAAAGATAAGTTTGTTTTTTCACCTTTTGAGTAATTTTTTCACCATTCAAAAAATGTGTACTTTCTTAATGATGTTTATAGATAACAGTGACTAGTTTGGGGGTATTATATGCTCCAGTACTAAGCTACAAAATAAGGTTTAAAAGATACATGTACCGTATGTTATTGGAGCCCCTGTTTTGTAGAGTGAGCGAACAAATGTCACATGGGCCACTGGGGCTAGTTGGAACATTTTGATGGGGGCTAGTTGGAACATAATGATGATAATTGAGGAAATATTCCGACTTGGCAAACAATTTTGAAAGCACATAGACAGGTCACGTTGACCTTACCTCAATTTTATGCAAGCTTTTCATGTTATTTTTGGGGAGTTAAATTTCCCGTTTGCAGTTTTTAAGTAATTGTAGTATACTTTCAGATTAGCATACCAAGTTCCAACTTACCCCATATCATGTTCCAACTAACCCCATAGGAGGGGTTAGTTGGAACGCATGTCCTAGTTGTAATCAACATGGATTTTTCAAATAACCATCAACAATTCTGAGAATTTTATATGCTACATTTGCAACACACATGTGTATGAATAAATTGGTATAGTTGTTGTTTCTTGAAGAAAACCTGTTTGTGTTATGGATAGGTTTTTGTGAAAATCGTTCCAACTAACCCCCGTCTCCCCTAAGGTCAAAGAATCACTCTAGCAGGCGTGTACCCCCTTCACAGGTGTGTAATCAATTGCAAAGAAAGTGCGGAATAACTAAGTAAAAAGTTAGGAGAAGTTTTGAAAAAAAAGCCAGTTTTTTTTCCAACGCTGGTCGGCTGACCAGTGTTGGAAATATACAGTTTGTCTTGAAAATGTCAGCACACCAGGATGCTTAAGACTGTCAATCCCTAACAATATAGTAAGGTATTTCGTGATTATTTGATCATTTCGTTTTTTGATGTTTGCAAATGTTGTATCTTCCCTTTAACTTTTCCATTGGATTATAACGTTCATGTACATGTACCTGTACATGTACACGTGTACATGTACCGGTACATGTACATGTAAGGGTGTAATTTAAGTGTGTAATTTAAACAGATTTAACCTAATTGCAAATGCATGCAGGCGGGCAAGAAAGCTACCCGGTACTATGTATTAGACTATTAAAATTACGGATGAAAGTGACTTTGATAATCCTGCCCACTTACATGCTTTCCTGGTTTTGTTTGCTTACTGAGTTGCATGTCTGTAGAGAAAATTCCTTCATGGTCAGTCAGCCGGCCAGTTGTTAATTTCACTTCCTGTTATTGATTGGAAAAGTGCATTCAGTGAGTGCACTGTCCGTGCTGATAATATTTTTATCTTTTATCCATGGCAACTGAAACTGTTCCTGTATGTTTTGAAAAACAGTGTTTGACATAAACTGAGCACAGGCGTGGCCAAACCAGTTTTTGAGGGGGAGGGTGGGTATAGTGGAATCCGGCGACCAGAATTAGAAGCTTTTTACTGCAGTGGTGTCACGCCCAAGCATTAAACCCAAAGTTCCATCAACCGCTCTTCCACATCCTCTCATCTTCAACTTATGCCTGCATGGTCCTCGAGTGAAAACACACTACGGTGACAGAGCTCTCTCCGTCGCCGCTCCCAAATTATGGAACAGTCTCCCTCCTAAAATTCAAAATGCCTCGTCCTTAGAAACATTTAAATCTATGTTAAAAACTCACTTATACACATCTCTGTAATATGTCTTACCCCAATCTGCTGCTTGGTCCACACAAAGTTTATGTTGTTTTCTGTTAGTTTCCTTTGTATTTTGGCAACTTTATGTTTGTACACTCCATGTCAGTTAGTGTTTTCTACCTGTAATTCTGTTCTTTGTATTTGGTGCGGCTGCCCTTGTTTCACCTAATAGTCTACAAGGACAACAGCATCATATAGCGCTTAGAAACGTAGTATTAAGCGCGGTATAAATGTTTGCTAGTATTATTATTATTATCATTATGGATACCCTTCGACTACTGGTTACACTGTTCAAAGGGACGATTTTGGACATGGACAATATGCTTTACATTGCAGCATATTTTGCCAACGGATGTACATGTACATGTACATGCATGTGTTTACACAATTTCAGCGACGCCCCTCGAACTGAGTCATTTGTGATCATTAACCCAATATGTACAGTTAACTTGGCCGGATGTAATAACGATTTGATTTTTATCTCATGTCTTCACAACTGTAGTTTTAACTTTCATTTTGCAAAGTACTTGTACATAAACGCCACGCTAAAGCATAAAAATAATATTGCACCACCAACATTGCAAAGTGCAAAGTACATGCATTGAAATTGTGAATTAGCAATTAGTTTAATTCTTGATATAGGCTCATGTTTTCTTATGCTTGTACTATAATATGGGATTTGATGCTTGTATGCAAGCTACACAATACATGTAATGTTCTCGATGAAGTACATGTAGTTCAGGTCAAAGGTCATTTAGGAGAAAATGCTAAACGCGACTCAAGCGTCTTGTACGCGAACACCCTGTCTGCTAGCAATTAACGCGCGAGCGTCATGTGACCATCTCCTGGGGCGTTCATGCACCTTCGATGATCGTTTGAATATATCCCGAATGACCTGTGACCCATATCATTGTGCGCATGAGCAGTTGAAATACAGTAGTAGGGAGATAGGGAACCAGACAGTTCCCTGTTTACTGTTAATAAGGTGCCAGTGACAAGAAAAATACATGTAGCAAAATGCATTCTGATTCTCTTCAAATACCAATGCACCGTACGTGTCATAACCATACATGTACAATGTAGGCCTATAATTGTATGTATTCTGTTGACCGTGGAATTTACAATAAATAGGTTTTTTTAAGTGTGCATATATACTTCTTTCTCAAAAAATTATCTACAACACTTAAAGGGAATGTACATCATTGGCTTTTGCTGTAATTTTCAGAAATGAACTATTTGAGGGGTTAGTATAATTGAGCAAATATTGTTACACTGACATTTTTAAAGTTTTGTGTTCGAAAAGGTTGGAAAAAAACAAGAAAAACACAAATGTTCATGTAGTCTGGTTCCCTGACTCCACAAAAGATAAAATGGATCAATTTATAGATGATGGAAAATTGTAAGGCAAGGGAACCAGTCTAGCTGGCCTGCACCCGTTCATGAACATGTAACCAATACATGTAGCAAACAAAATTTGGACTGAAAAAATGGTAAACTTGGAGCAGTAGTTGAAAAATAGTTAGGTTTTTCCAACGCTGGTCGGCCGACCATGCACCGTTGGAAATACAAATATACCATTTTCTTGAAAATGACTTCACACCAGGTGCCATAATTTTACAAGATGCTTGAGACTGTCATTTACCAACATCCTAGTAAGGTATTTTGTAAAAACTTGGTAGTTTTATTTTTCGATGTTTGCAAATGTTGTATATTCCCTTTAATTGAATCAAACACAACACAAGATATTTTATACAGGACATGTAATTTGAAATGTACCGTACATGTACATGTAATTTGTCTTTGGTCTTCCTCCACACTAAATGCATTTAGTAATGCTGTTTTCTCACTTGTAATACATGTCTCCTTATGGTAACAGTTCCGAGTTCCAGCAAGTCTGAACACGCATTAGACATCAGTGATACATGTAAACATCCCACTTCCCTTGTTTTTCCCAAAAAAAAACAAACAGACAAAAAGGTGACAAATTTCCTTAGCCCACCCCTTTCCTGTTATGCCCAACGTTCACAGATAAAAACTCTGCTTACATTCAGACAACGTAATCAACAGATCAACAGACTCTGGTCACTGTAAAGTTCTGCACATACATTGTAAGTTGTGTCTGAGTGCAGTTGCAGGCAGGTGACTTCACAGCTGTCGTTTCAACCAAAAAAACTGTACTGTTGGTCCGAGACCAGATTTGTTTTGTCTCCCTATTTGCAGCTGGTCCCCAACAAGCGTAGTTAAAGGTAGAGTATACCATTTGCAGCTATCCAAAAAGGAACTGAAAATTATTATTGAAAAGCTTCCTTGGTTTAAAGATAATAGTGGCACTAAACTCCTCGTGAAATTATTCTCCCTGGAATGCCATCATTTTGAAGCAAACAATAAAAGGCCATTTCCAAAGACGCGTCTACAGACGCATTTTTGGAAAGTCTACAGATGCGTTTTTGGAAATTTCCGTTTTTTGTTCGTTTTTAAATCGGTGAAGCAGTGAATGGGTGCGCGCAAGCGTTGACACGATGCACTTGCACGCGCGGTTGCTATAATTCGTATCAGTGCGTGACATTGCGTAGCTGCAATCGGCTGAATGAGAACGTGTCCCGGACGCTGATTTCGGGCGCAATCCAAAACATGACTCGGCAACTTTTGAATTGAAATTGAGATCCTTGAATATTGTTTCCATGAAATATAGGGCCTACGACATTTGCTGAGCTACATGTACATTTGTAAAACTTCATCAGGTAATACACGTACATGTTAGATTTTGAGCACTGTTGTTGCCTCAAACGAAACAAAAAATGCACATATGACAAATGATATACTCTACCTTTAACTCAATCCTCCAAAATCCTCATTGCGGTTTGGGAGGATTTTGGAGGATTGAGGATGAATGGTGTGGAAGCACATGAGGATTTTGGAGGATTGAGGATGAATGCAGTTCTGAGCGTCAGGACTGTCTGACGATTTTGAAGGATTGAGGCACTGGGTATCCTTCATTTTAACATAAGTGCAAAATGCTGGAGGATTTTGGAGGATTGAGGATGGTTCCTAGCAAAAAAGGGCCTTGGGGGTTGGAGTGAAATAATGGCTGTTTGTATCGTCCACCATCAGCTGACTCACACTACATGTTGGAAGGGATGATCCAGCAACAGAGTTCTGAAAGTGGTTTCCTGACACTGGTACTACGCCGTAATCCAAACCCAGTCTCCGACAAGGACTAAACCAACATGCAACTTTAACTCTCAGCTCGTTCTTTTTTTTCATTCACAGATTTTCTCTCTGACATTGCATAAAGCACAACCCCCATCATCGTAGCTTCATGTGTACGTCTGCACTCCGCTGATGTGATGATCACTTCCAGTAACATGGCGACGGCCCCGGGCGGGGTACGCTACTCGCCCCACACCTACGACAAGGTCACCAAGGCCAAGGTCACGCTAGAGAACTTCTACCACAACCTGTGGTTCCAGAAAGAGGAACGACTGAACAGGTACGGTGTAGGAACTAGTGGGTTGATTAAACTTTGGATTTTTAAAAAGAGGGGCCTCGTAGCCGCAGAGGGGCCTTGTAGCCGAGCGCTTAGAGCGTGGAGGTACGGAGTGGAAGGTTGGGGGTTCGAATCCCAGTTCGACCAAAAACTGGAAAACTCTCTCTGACGACCCAACAGTAAAATGGGTACCTGATTCGTTCAGGGAAGGTCAGACGGCGAGAGGAGAGGGCTGGGCCCCGCCACTCGTATGCCGCGCCCAAGACACAGTGGACCTCTAACATCCCACTGCCCCTACGGCCAGTAATAGCTGTGGGACCTTTACCTTTTAAATTTGGTTTGCTTTCCACTTTTGGATTTTGGAAACTTGGATATTCGAAACCATCCTTAAAACAATTCCATTTTTGTGGACACAAGCTAAAGAAAATCAATTGGAACATCCCCCCAAGTTGATCCATGGCCTCTGGCTGTAACTGCATTCACTCGCTAGTGGTCTATTTGGTTCATGAATAGCCTGCCCATTCGTCTGATTAGAGAGTTCCCACCCCTTTTTTTTCAACCATACAGCTCTGGAGTGTGTTTTTAAACTTGCCTAGTGGTTATTGAATCCTGTAAACTTAAAGGGCAAATACAACATTTACAAACATCAAAAAATAAAACTACCAAATCATTTTGAAATACCTTGCTGGACTGTTAGTGAATGACAGTGTAAAGCATCCTGTCAAATCATGACACCTGGTATACTGTCATTTTCAAGAAAAGTGGTATAGCATTTTTCGAACCCAAAACCTCAAAAAAGTCAGTGTAACTATATTTGCTATATATTTCCAACCCCCCAATTCCATCCATTTCTGAGAATTACAGCAAAAGCAAATGATGTATATTCCCTTTAATCAAATGAATGGCATTCCAATTTCCATGCGTCACCCCACTCCACGCTTTTTGTTGGCTGCTGACAAAAGGCCCTATCCTTCCGTTTGGACCATTATTGGCGACTAGACCCCGAGCCTAAAGCAGTTTTAAACCTGACATTTAAAACTGTAGAAAGATTGCGGGTAACACAATGTGGAAAGTAATCTCTTCTTGGAAGAAGTGTGGTTCTGAGAAGAACCGGTTGGTTGAGTTTAGAACTTGACGCTTCGGACAGTGTGCTCTGTCCATCCTCAGGAGGGTTGAGTTCTACACTCAACCAACTGGTTCTTAAAAGAACCGGTTGGTTGAGTTTAGAACTTGACGCTTCGGACGGTGTGCTCTGTCTGTCCTCTGGAGGGTTGAGTTCTACACTCAACCAACCGGTTCTTAAAAGAACCGGTTGGTTGAGTTTAGAACTTGACGCTTCGGACAGTGTGCTCTGTCCGTCCTCAGGAGGGTTGAGTTCTACACTCAACCAACTGGTTCTTAAAAGAACCGGTTGGTTGAGTTTAGAACTTGACGCTTCGGACAGTGTGCTCTGTCCGTCCTCAGGAGGGTTGAGTTCTACACTCAACCAACTGGTTCTTAAAAGAACCAGTTGGTTGAGTTTAGAACTTGACGCTTCGGACGGTGTGCTCTGTCTGTCCTCTGGAGGGTTGAGTTCTACACTCAACCAACTGGTTCTGAAAAGAACCGGTTGGTTGAGTTTAGAACTTGACGCTTCGGACGGTGTGCTGTGTCCATCCTCTGGAGGGTTGAGTTCTACACTCAACCAACTGGTTCTTTTCAGAACCACACTTCTTCCAAGACTGTTTTCCACATGGTGTCACCCACAATCTTTCTACTTAAAGGGAATGTACAACATTTGCTTTTGCTGCAATTTTCAGAAATAAATGGATTTGGAGGATTAGCATGTTATAGCAAAAATTGTTAAACTGACTTGTTTCACGTTTTGGGCTAGTAGATGATGGAAAAACCAAGAAAACCAATCATGTTCTTGTAGTCTGGTTCCCTTACCCCACTTAAGATTAAACGGAGCAATTTATAGACTGGGGAGTTGTAAGGTCAAAGAATCAGTCTAGCAGGCTTGTACCATTTCGTAGGTGTGTAAACAATTGCAAAGTAAATGCGGAATAACTAAATATGAAAAATTAGGAGCAGTTTTTGAAAAAAAGCCAGTTTTCTCCAACGCTGGTCGGCCGACCAGCGTTGGAAAACTACAAGTTTTCTTGAAAATGTTAGCTCACCAGGAGCCACGATTTTAATGGATGCTTTGGACTGTCATTCCCTAACAATATAGTGAGCTATTTCGTGATAATTTGATCATTTCGTTTTTTGATGTTTGCAAATGTTGTATTTTCCCTTTAATCTCATCCGCCATTCAAAGCTTCAAATCGTATGTATGTTCCATCACAGTCACACCATTATTTCCTTGAAAAACACTTTGGGCGGGTGGGGGGGGGGCGGGATTTGGGGCATGGCCCATATTTGGATTTTGGAGGACTGAGGATGAATGCACTTCTGAGCGGCAGGACTGTCTGACGATTTCAAAGGATTGAGGCACTGGGTATCCTTCATTTGAACAGAAGTGCAAAATGTTGGAGGATTTTGGAGGATATGGTTCCTAGCAAAAAGGGCCTAGGGGGTTGGAGTGAAATAACGGCTGTTTATTATTATTATTAATATGTGGCCCCCTGGATCGGCCTGTGTGTGGCGCCAAGGTACATCAATACTTTTATGGAAAAAAAATCATCGTTGTTTTGTGACTGACATTACACTAAGCCTAAGAGTTATTGCAACGGCACATCCTGGCTATCTAACATTAATTTCATGTACATAAAAGTAATTTTCCAAAAAAGTAGACTCTGAGAGTGGTTATTTTCACACATAAATAACTTTTTTGATTAATGAAAATACCAAAAGATATTTGTGTTCTTACCAAGGTTTTTGGCATAAATAGAGCGTCAACTTAAAAGCGCTGTAACTTACAAAATAATTGGCTTAGAACAATGGCTTATTTATTTCTAGACACTTCAGAATATGCCCTATCAATTTTGGGAAAGATGTTTGAGAAAAAATCATTTTGAAATGTTGACCCTCATGTCGCACTTGTGTGGAATTGCCCATTGTATGATTTCCCCGCTTTATACGCTACAGACTACCAGTGTAATGTGTGCCAATAGACAAGTTTACAAACGTAGATTATGGTAGATTTTCACAGTGAAAGGATGAATGTACATGTACCATGGATGAATGGTAGGATTGGCCCGCTTTATTGCAAGTACACATGTAGATCAACGAGAACAAAACTCAATTTCATGTGGCGTGCTTGGTTGCACAAACTGAAGAAATATTTGTATCGTGTGGTTCAGTCAGTTTTGACTCTTTTGTGATCTGTGATTATGTGGACAAAGTATGTATTTGAACTTGGTCCTTGGATACTGTCCAAATACACAAAATGTACATTGCGTACGTCACATTGCAGGTATTGTACTGTGTATGATACACTAGCACGATTGTTTATGGTGTAAATCAAGGATTTTTGTGTGTTCCTCTTCCCTTTTCCTTTGTTTGTACCGGTACTTTAACTTTTTCGCAACAGCTGTCATTGGTTCTGTAAACGTTTTCCAACCGAGGAGTCCTCGATTCGGTTTCTGTCCTCGATTCATCGATGATGTTGCATGTGTGTGTCCTCGCTTTACACCATAAACACGCACTGTACATGTACCTGCACACATACCTTGCACACTTTATGTACATATGCGGTACATAGGGGCAATGACATCGTTTTTTTTAATGAAATGCTGGGCGGTTCATTAAGCAAATATTGATTGAGCACAGTATGACAGTAGAGCAACTGTTTTACAAAATGTATTTCAAGGATGTTCTATTTTTATAATGTTTTATTTATTATCCTTAGTGCATGCTCAACTTTTAGCATTGATTTTACGAATAAACATTTTGTAAACTACCGGTATGTAGTACACTGTGTACCGTTATGTATGTTAAGGAGAATACACGAGAAAGTGTGGATTCGTAAATTAAGAATCCACAAGTTTGCGAGTGTATTCTTCGACTTAAACCATTGCGTCAACAGAAGTTTTGAAAAGAATGTTGCAACCTGACGCCACTTTTTCCTTCATATATCATCTCAATGAAGGTCATTCGTTGCAAAAATGATGATAAGACATGAATCTGGGACTGAGAAATGTTTCCAATTTTGTTAGGAAATACTTGAAATGACTCTCCATAGACTTTGTACACAAGCGCGGAAGTGGCGTCAGGTTGCAACATTTTTTCCTGGCGTGTTTAGCATGTGTATGCCACACGTACACGCGTACAACCAACTCATTTTGTGTGTGTAGGCTCCTTACGTCAAAATGGATAGTTCAGACGACGATTTCTTTCTGACTAGATTTTGCAGTGACGGCGGAGAATCTGACAGTGAAGATGCATTGGTAATTTTCGGAAAGCAAATTTTCACGCAGACGGTCCTATTCATGCTCATTATGGAGAACAATTGTCCGACATGGATTCATAATTCTGAATCCACACTTTACTAAAGATTCGTCGTTCCGAATCCACACTTTGTGACCAGTGTAAGAGATTCGTAGATATTCAAATCCACACTTTTAACAATAGTGTGACGTCATAGCAATGGTTTAAATACTGTGAATGCACACTTTATTTTAACCCTTCAAAATTGATTTAACAGTGACAACTAGAACCGTAATATCTGAAAATGAAGCTTTATTTGTTGTGGTTGAAGTGTTAGTCCTTGGAAGCATACAACCATGAACAGATACATGTACCGGTATGTACGTGTACATGAAACGTACATGTACCATGTACATGATGTACAGAAAATGTACATGACTGCACATGTACATGTACATGATGAAATTAAAAAACATATGCACAGCGCACTGGTCTGTTGCAGTGTGCGTCAGACTTGTAAGTAATACAACTTATGTATGCAAAAGGTGCACAAAATTATCAATGTAAAACAAAACCATAGTATGTGCATTCTCCCTTAAAATGTTTTTTTAGGTGAATATGTTATTGTAACTTGAATTAAATGTTGTTCACCTGGGTACATCTTCCAAATATGCCAAAATGGCAGCACACAGAAATATTTTGCTATTCAAAACACACCCGTACATTGTACAATGAATGTAACCAGCCCAAAAATAATCTGATGATGTGTCTTGATGTTTGTGAAGTTTGCTTTAGACTGTAGAACTGTTAGCAAGTTTTCTGCTTCTAAAGCAACTCCAGTAAATAAACATGTGGCCAAGTGCTGGAGTACAATTTTCTCTTTGATTAAATTTAAAGGGAATATACATCATTGGCTTTTGCTGTAATTTTCAGAAATGAACTATTTGAGGGGTTAGTATCATAGATCAAATATTGTTACACTGACATGTTTGAAGTTTTGTGTTCGAAAATGCTGGAAAAACCAAGAAAAACAAAAATGTTCAAGTAGTCTGGTTCCCTGACTCCACTAAATATAAAATGGATCAATTTACAGATGCCGGAAAATTGTAAGGTAAGGGAACCAGTCTAGCTGGCCTGCACCCGTTCATGAACATGTAACCTATACCAAACAAAATTTCGACTGAAAAAAAAAAATGCTAAATTTGGAGCAGTAGTTGACAAATAGTTAGGTTTTTCCAAAGGTGGTCGGCCGACCACTGTTGGAATTTTTTACAAAAATACCATTTTCTTGAAAATGACTTTACACTAGGTGCCATAATTTTACAGGATGCTTTAAACTGTCATTTTCCAACATCCTAGTAAGGTATTTCGTAAAAATTTGGCAGTTTTATTTTTTGCAAATGTTGTATATTCCCTTTAAGCATAGTTTGATAAATTTATAATATTCAGAGTACAGTTTGAACGGTGCTTACAAGTTACATGCAGCACTTGTAATTAAAAAATCTCAGCGTAAAATGTTTAATCAGAAAAATAATCTGGCAAGACAGATTTACCTCTAATACAATTTGCCCAAGTGAACGAACAGCAATGGAATGCACCGGTACTCCATTGGAATTTACCCTTTTGCAACTCAATGTCATCAACTATTAATCCTGACCACAAAAAATGATGCCTGGATGATGTAAATTGCTGTCAATGGGTTTACATGTAGTCAATCAATTTAAGTCAAAAAAAAAAGGGAAATAAAGAAATATTGTGAAAAAAAGTCAAACCAGATGGAAAGATTTGACAGCAAAACTGATTCATCTTCTGATAAAATGACCAAGCGCTAAATTTAGATCACTGCTATTTGTTTTTTTCTCGGCCACTTAAAGGGGCATTCCGGCCTGAAATCCCCAAAACTTTTAGTTTTGGATTGTTTACTTATCCTGTTTCAAAGGTACATGTATGGTAAAAAGGAAACTCTAATCAGGGGTGTGAAATCTCAGCTTTTAAGCTGATTTCAGCTTTTTTTGTTTTGGATTTCAGCATTTTTCCCTCACCTGCTGTGTACAAAAGTATAGGAGATTTCCAAAGTTCAGCTTTTTTATACCTTTTTTCAGCTGTTTTCAGCTATTTTTATCAGTGGTCACTCACACCATGGAGCTATAAAACACACCCTGTCTAATGTCGCACAGTTCCTGAGAGAAGATGAAAAAGCCTGGTTGTTTACTAATGACGCGGCGGACATTTTGTGCCATACATGTACGCATACCTATTTCCAGCAGTGTCCATTCAATGTACATGTATGTCAGTTCTGGTACACCATACCCTCTGGAAACGCGTGTACAATAGGGAACAAAAGATTGTATACGTCTCCACAGGACAATTTCTATAGATGAATACGTCTCCACAAGAATTTCACGAAATAGATATATGGATTTTACTCAAAAACAAGGAATTTCCAAGGTTGGTTGATCCGTCGCAAATGGAAGAGTTTTAGAAAAGGGATATTAAGTCCGAATTTCAGCCAAGGAAATTAATTCTGGTTAAAATAAGAGCATTTTGAAACTTCACTTTCAAACTCGAAAACTTTACTACACGAGAACAAAGAAATGTCTCCACAAGAATACAAACTCCAGTATGCGTGTACCTGACACTGTGAACCATGACATAATAAACACAGCACAAATACACAAATGTTGTTTGTCGCACGTCCGCAGAATGCGATGCACTGAGTGGAACATGTGTGGCAGGAAACACGACTAGCACCCCAACATGTTCTCGCATGGTTCTTGTAGATGCTGGAAAAACCAAGAAAACCTATCATATTCTTGAAGTCTGGTTCCCTGACCCCACTTGAGATGAAACGGAGCAATTAATACACTTTGGGGAATTGTAAGGTCAGAGAATAAGTCTAGCAGGCTTGTACCCCTTCACAGGTGTGTAATCAATTGCAAAGAAAAGTCAGAATAACTAAATATGAAAACTTAGGGACAGTTTTTGAAAAAAAGCCAGTTTTCTCCAACGCTGGTCGGCCGACCAGCGTTGGAAAAATACAGTTTTTCTTGAAAATGTCAGCACACCAGGAGCCACGATTTTAAAGGATGATTTGGACTGTCAGTCCTCAACAATTCAGTAAGGTATTTCGTGATAATTTGATCATTTTTTTTTTGATGTTTGCAAATGTTGTATCTTCCCTTTAAAATGACATCGATCGTGAGTCACCAGTTTTTGTTTCAGATTGGAGGGGCGGGGCATGAAAAGAAAAGGAGGGTGACCGATGAAACATACTGTAAACAAAAGTCGGATGTCTATTTTGCCGGCACATATGGAATGGCTTGACCCATGCTGGGGCTTGGGAATTTACTTGTGTGCACAGCGGTGGGAGGTTGATTCGTTTGGCTTTGTGTACTATCTGGTATTCATTAAAAATGAGTTCGCCAACTGTGTGTGGTCGAACAAAGTTTACTTCCAAATGTTGAGGTGGATTTCATGAACAAACCCAGAGAAATTGGATTCTATAGTAAACAGGTACATGTACGGCGCATGTGTTACAGTATGTTAGAATTCTAGATTTAAACTTGTTTTGCATGTAAATGCAGTTCTGTAAAAGAGACAAAAGCAAATTTGTAAATCAAAACGCGGCCTTGGTACTGCACAATTTACTTAGGTCAAGGTTTAAAGGGAATGTACATCATTGGTTTTTGCTGTAATTTTCAGAAATGAACTATTTGAGGGGTTAGTATAATAATAGATCAAATATTGTTACACAGACATTTTTGAAGTTTTGTGTTCGAAAAGGTTGCAAAAACCAAGAAAAACAAAATGTTCTAGTAGTCTGGTTCCCTGACTCCACAAAAGATAAAATGGATCAATTAATAGATGATGGAAAATTATAAGGCAAGGGAACCAGTCTAGCTGGCCTGCACCCGTTCATGAACATGTAACCATTAGCAAACAAAATTTGGACTGAAAAAATGTTAAATTTGGAGCAGTAGTTGAAAAATAGTTAGGTTTTTCCAACGCTGGTCGGCTGACCACCGTTGGAAATGTATACAAAAATACCATTTTCTTGAAAATGACTTCACACCGGGTGCCATAAGTTTACAAGATGCTTGAGACTGTCATTTACGAACATCCTAGTAAGCTATTTCGTAAAAACTTGGTAGTTTTATTTTTCGATGTTTGCAAATGTTGTATATTCCCTTTAATACGTACATATGCATACATATTCATGTTTCATGTTATTAGACTCTTCGTTAATACGTACGGTAAAGTCACAATAAACAAGTTTGGAAAAGAATTCTGAAAGTATTACTCGTAAATTTGTACATCACATGATGGACCGGTACCGGAAACATAAGCAAATGAACAAAACTCGTGAGATAAAAATCACGCACAAGCTTCTGTTTGACATGAATGAATTTATGACAATATCAGTTGAGCTCATTCATTGTGTGTACTAGTTTCACAACTGCAGCATTGTACATGTCATGTACAATGTACATGTATGGTACACGTATGCAAGTGACCTTTTCTGCCGTGAACCATTAGGTGTGCACTGAAACCATACTATATAATGAGCGTGATATGTCTAAATTTATCCCTGGGCACGAACAGGTAAACTTAATACGTTTGACCTGCCTGTGGTCCAAGCATACCAAGTCAGTGACTTATGTGTGGAAGTTATTAATGCCTCAAGCAGTTTTTAACTAAATGACCGTGCTTGAGGAATGCGTCAAATTAGTGAATATGACTCTGCGCCCAATCCCCCTCCCCTTAAGGGAATGTACATCATTGGCTTTTGCTGTAATTTTCAGATATGAACTATTTGAGGGGTTAGTATAATAGATCAAATATTGTTACACCGACATGTTTGAAGTTTTGTGTTCGAAAATGCTGGAAAAACCAAGAAAAACAAAACAGTTCAAGTAGTCTGGTTCCCTGACTCCACTAAAGATGAAATGGATCAATTTATAGGTGCCAGAAAAATGTAAGGTAAGGGAACCAGTCTAGCTGTTCTGCACCCGTTCATGAACTTGTAAACAATAGCAAACAAAATTTGGACTAAAAAAAATGGTAAATTTGGAGCAGTAGTTGAAAATAGTTGGGTTTTTCCAACAGTGGTCGGCCGGCCACCGTTGGAAATGTATACAAAAATACCATTTTCTTGAAAATGACTTCACACCTGGTGCCATACTTTTACAGGATGCTTTAGACTGTCATTCACCAGCATCCTAGTAAGGTATTTCGTAAAAATTTAGTAGTTTTGTTTTGCGATGTTTGCAAATGTTGTATATTCCCTTTAACGGTTACAAAGGGAGAGTTGGGGGAGACCACTGGAACGGACATTTGAATTAACGTAATATCGTCGGCCCCTGATGCTCAAGTGAAAACGCTACAAGTTTAAGCACATTTAGAATACAAGAAGTTGTGGGTACTTCGTGCCATATAGTGGATCGTCAGGGGCATGGGGGATTCCCCCCCCCCCAAATATTTTGTACAGACTGCCCTTTTCCATGCGAGTGCCCTTTTTCACCAGCAGTTTACCCCCCCCCCCCATTGTGAATAGTATACAAATATTGAGTGGCTCAGCGTGGAATGGGAGGAATATTATCGCAAGGTAAAATCTGGACTTTTCCATTTCACGAGGCGAAGCCGAGTGAACTGGAAAAGTCCAGATTTTACCGAGCGATAATATTCCTCCCATTTCACAACTAAAAGCCACTCAATATTTGTTTTATATAACTGACATATAGATCCTTGTCATTTGATATACTTGAACTTTTATTTCAATACAAAACTGGAAGAAAATGTATTTCTCTCTTCCAAACCACCCCTTCACGAAAATGTTTGAACCCAACGCTGTAGCGCTGGCTCTTTGGAACAATACGCGCTACGCGCAACGCTGAACGTGCACACCAGCAGGCATTTGCACACAAATACCGTGTCATGATCCTCACTGTTGAATAGTATTTCCCATTCCCCATGGGCGGATAGTACTTTTTGAGTTGTGGCATGAATGGGAGCAATAATGAATGTCACGTGATGTGAGCTCCACCAATCAAATGACAAGGATCTGTATGTCGGTTATATAATGCCTTTATTTTTTTAAACAAGTGCCCGTTTTGATTTAACAAGTGCCTTAAAAAAACCAAAAACCAAGTGCCCTTTTTTACCAGCGGCCTTTTACGAGTGCCCTTTCTGTCATTTGGTGCGACCGTCGGCAATTGTGCCGCCCTGAAAAGCGCAATCTATTGTCCGATAGCGTGCATGATCGACGGTTTGAACAGCGCCCCCATTGGAAGATGGTACCTGCCCCACTCCCCCCCTCCCCTAGCATGTGCCATGGGATTCTTGCACAGCCGTGGCAGCAATGGATTTTGGAGAATTGAAGAGAATCGTGGGAAAAACAGTCGGGGTGCATGAGTTGTGATATGCATTACAAGTTCGTGTACACACGTACATTGTATGTGTAAACAGTGCACCTATCAGCTAAGTAATTTTCTCTGACAAATTTGAAAAGAATTTGACATTATTTCCTCGTACGCAAATCTCGACTGTTTTCATTTGACGAACTGATTTGTTGATATAATGTTGCATCCTTTGTTCATTTTGTTTATTTTACAGACAAAAGAAGTTGGAGGAATCAATCTCAGGGCTTTCAGAAGAAGAGGTATGCGGAAGTTTAGGCTTGTTTTTTTAAAGCTGTTTTGATATATTTACAAAAAAAATGTTTAGATTAAAACATACAGAAATCAGTACATTTATTATGCAAAGTTTCTGGAATTCTAAACCATGATATGTGTCAAATTGACAAATTTTAACACAACTGTATTGGTTTGTTTTTTTTGTCCCAACTCCCAAAAGGGGAAATTGTAACAAGCTTCATCTAACATGGAAAATAGCCTTACTTTTAGTCTTTATTGAGATTTTTGTGTACACTTAAAAAGTGCAGGTATCGGCATGTGCATGTAGACTTCATGAATATGTACATAAGTGCCTATGTCCATTATGTTTGTGAACTTTATACTATTTGTTTTTCGATACCATGCCGGATACATTATTTGATGTGGGTCACACATGCACGTGTGCTGGCTGCACTTTATTGTGTCGTTGCTAAGGTGATGTCAAGATACGGTAAGGTTGCTACTGGATGTTTATATTCTTCCCCGAAAAAGAAAAATGACAAGGCTTCACCCCAAACTGCTTGAGCATGACAAGTAAACAACTACTGGTAACTAAACATTACAAGTTACATGATGCGCATTGTTTGCACTGAGTGTAAAAAAGTGCAGAAATCAAATTGTGTGTTTTTCCTTTTTAAAGGTATATAGTCCATCATTTGTAATTTGTGCATTTTGTTCGTTTGAAGCAGCAGACCTACTCAAAATCTAAAGAAGGGTACTGAACAACTAACCTGATAAAGTTTCAGCTCAGCTTCAGCTGTATATTTCGAGAAAAACAGCATTCTAGGATCTCGATTTCAAATCAAAAGTTGTTGAATCATGTTTTGAATTGGGCCTGAATTCAGCGTCCGAGACACGTTCTCACTGAGCCGAATGCAGCTACGCGATGTTGCACACTGATCCGACGAATTATAGATGGCGCGCATGTGTGTGCGTCATGTCAACGCTTGTGCGCGCTTCGCTGAATAAAAACACGAACTACTAACAGAAATTTCCAACGGTGCGTCTTAAGAAGCACCGTTGGAAAGGCCTTCTTTTGTTGATTGCTTCAAAATGAAAGCATGCCAGAAAGAATAATTTCACAGGGAGTTTAGTCCCCTTACTATCTTTCAACCAAGTATGTTTTTCAACAATAATTATGTCAGCCACTTTTTGGATAGCTGCAAATGATGGACTACAGCTTTAAATTACATGTGTACACTTACCATACTGTTTTATTGTTTATTAATTTTCTTAGTGTTTATTAATTTCCAATTTATTGGAGCTTTCCCTATAGTTCTTTAGCACAACCAAAGAGTCAATGGGAAGAATTTCAGTCATGGATATCACTTATTTTTCCCTTCAGTAACCTATCAGCCATCAGAAAACGATAACATGCCCTAAAAAGTCAAATTTAGCAGGGAAATTATATCGAAGCATTTACTGAGAAAACACTTGGAGTTTTTCAGACCAGTCTCATAGGGTTTGTGCACAGGGTGACAAGTGATGTCCAGGGCCTAATTTCACGGCGCTGCTAAGCACACGGTTTTCTGCTAACAGAGCCTCCGTCTATTTCAAGGAGACAGTAAGCATAAGCGCAGCAATAGCACGCTTACTTCAGAGGAAAAATTTGCTGGACTTCGTGATGAACAATAGAAATCTCCATGCACGCGCAACCATTAAGCACATTCACGCCGTGGAATAGAGCTGAATGTTAGCAAATTGTTCTTCTATGCTAAGCACAACTTTTCCGCTAACTGTTAAGCAGCGCTGTGAAATTGGGCCCAGGTATGGAACTCTTTCCGAGTCAATTTTGGAAATTGTAAACTAGTCCTTGAAGGCAGATTTGTACTCAAAGCAAATTAGGAAAAAGCAAGTCACACAACAAAACTGAAGCAGTTGATGTAATGGTATTGCTTTTCTTTTGCATTCACATACCGGTACATGTACCATTTACAAAGCCTAGCCCACATTAAAGGGAATGTACATCATTGGCTTTCGCTGTAATTTTCAGAAATGAACTATTTGGGAGGTTAGTATAATAGATCAAATATTGTTGCACTGACATGTTTGACGTTTTGTGTTCGAAAATGCTGGAAAAACCAAGAAAAACAAAAATATTCAAGTAGTCTGGTTCCCTGACTCCACTAAAGATGAAATGGATCAAAAATACCGGAAAATTGTAAGGTAAGGGAACCAGTTTAGCTGGCCTGCACCCGTTCATGAACATGGAACCAATAGCTAGCAAAACAAAATTTAGACTAAAAACAATAATAGTAATAGAAAAAATAGTTAGGTTTTTCCAACGGTGGTCGGCCGACCAGCGTTGGAAATTTATACAAATATGTATACCATTTTCTTCAAAATGGCTTCACACCAGGTGCCATAGTTTTACAGGATGCTTTAGCATGTCATTTACCAACATCCTAGTAAGGTATTTCGTGACAACTTGGTAGTTTTATTTTTCGATGTTTGCAAATGTTGTATTTTCCCTTTAGCACAAGTACAAAGCCTACTGACTGCAGAAGTACACGTATTTACTGTCTATATTGTTATTTACTGATTGGCATCTGCTGAAACTGAAAGTACCGGTACAATGTATATATACATTTCTGTAAATACTTTTGTACTATTTAGTTCCTCATTTGTCATTTCTGATAGAAACGGGAGAAGCGAAACCAGCATGCGCTGAAGGAAACCGAGTTCCTTCGCCTCAAGAGGTCGCGGCTCGGGGTCGACGACTTTGACTCCATCAAGGTCATAGGTCGCGGGGCCTTCGGCGAGGTGCGGCTGGTCCAGAAGAAGGACACGGGTCACATCTACGCCATGAAGATTCTCCGCAAGGCCGACATGCACGAGAAGGAGCAGGTGAGGGACTGGCGGAAGTCTAGCGTTGTCCAAATACCACAGTACTGTGTGGGTTATTTTCTTGGAGCGCTGCAAAGCACACAAAGTGCTGAGCAGACTTGTTGCCTGTCTAAATGCAATGTGATGTACACCTGGCACAAAAAGAAACTAAGCAGTTTTTTTATAATCATCCTTGTTTGGGCATTTCTCTGTGAACAAAAACAATCTCAATATACGTTTTGTCATGGAAATTTCCAGTTCAATTTAATACTTCAGTTGGGAACACTTTAAGAAATAACGAGAGCGCAAGCGCTGAAGCTCCTGAAACCCCAAAACTAAACGTTGTACTTACCAAATTTAAATATTACATGAGGGGAAATTGCTAAGCGTAAACCACACAAGCCCGTAATTGGCCCCTATCAACTACACAGTGCCCGAACAAAGCGCGGGTAATTAAATTAGCATGCCATGCTCCCATGCATGCAAGCACTGTGCAATCGGTATTCCCTGCCGTTCGTTTAGGGAAGTGTAACATTGTCACGCAGCAATTTCCACTTGCGTACTCTTTCAATTTGCAACTGTTCAAACTGCATCATTTTTCATAAACTGTTGTTAATCTTGGATGATTTTAAAAAAGTCTTTGGTAGCAAACTGGGTATCAAAATGTAGCTAACAACATCCACAAAGGTCTGTAACATTACCATAAGACGATCAGATTCAAAATTATGACCCCTCCAATGGGTGTGGACTTAATTTTTTTGCGATGTTTACATGTAGATGCTTTGTCATTAGAGAGGTTTCGCAAGCAAACGGATACGCTTACACTTACGTTTAGCTATCCGTATTTGTTTTGTACTTACGTGTAGCGAGCGAGATATGCGTGTCGTCTGCACGTTTAGCGGATAGTGAGTGGCGTATGACGTCATAACTGATGACGTATCCGTCGCACTAAACGTATCCGTTTGCATGCGAAACCTCTCTACTGTTGAAGGATTACATGTACATTTACTTGAGCCTGAAGTTCATACACCAATGATTATAAAACTCTGCTTGTGGCTCTACAATTTTCTCCTCCAGGTTGCACACGTGAGGGCAGAGAGGGACATACTAGTCGAAGCAGACAACCCCTGGGTGGTCAAGATGTATTACTCCTTCCAGGACCCACACAACCTCTACTTAATCATGGAGTTTCTGCCAGGAGGTAAGGCCATCCACAAGAAATGATCAAATTTTCCGCAGCTTTATTTACTGTTTGAGTAGTGGCGTGCATTTACAGGTAGTACTGGAACCTGGTACCCTATTGAAATAAATTATGAGTACCCGGATACCCACGCCCAGGGGGTACCCGGGTAGTTTACAGGTAGTACTAGAACCTGGTACCCTATTGAAGTAAATTATGAGTACCCGGGTACCCACGCCCAGGGGGTACCCGGGTAGTTTACAGGTAGTACTGGAACCTGGTACCCCATTGAAGTAAATTATGAGTACCCGGGTACCCACGCCCAGGGGGTACCCGGGTAGTTTACAGGTAGTACTGGAACCTGGTACCCTATTGAAGTAAATTATGAGAACCCGGGTACCCACGCCTGGGTACCTGGGTAGTTTACAGGTAGTACTGGAACCTGGTACCCTATTGAAGTAAATTATGAGTACCCGGGTACCCACGCCCAGGGGGTACCCGGGTAGTTTACAGGTAGTACTGGAACCTGGTACCCTATTGCAGTAAAATTATGAGTACCCGGGTACCCACGCCCAGGGGGTACCCGGGTATTTTACAGGTAGTACTGGAACCTGATACCCTATTGAAGTAAAATTATGAGTACCCGTGTACCCACGCCCAGGGGGTACCCGGGTAGTTTACAGGTAGTACTGGAACCTGGTACCCTATTGAAGTAAATTATGAGTACCTAGGTACCCACGCCCAATGTCCCGATGCTAGCAACATCAGCAATGCTGCACACCTTGGAAATAGCAAACGGGATCTCTTGGAAAGGGTTAGGTAAAGGGGGACGAACCTGTGTTCACAGCAACGGGGTGCCATCTGTCTTTTGAAGCGATTGGGCCAGACTCGAGTCCATGATATGCTACTGTGGGGGGATCGCCACACCTCCTCCACAGTCAGTCTGTTACCGTACCTCCCCAGCATTGAATAATGCCAGTTCCCTGGGTTGAGAGGAGTAATTGAGGTAAAGTGCCTTACTCAAGGGCACATATCAAGCATGGCCGGCGGGGCTTGAACCCACAATCTCACGATCATGAACCCTGTGCCCTACCGCTAGACCACACGTGAGGATACAGAGTTGGAATGTGTTCAACTTTTGCAAAATTTGCTGCAAAAAAACTTGTGACATCGCGTTTGCTTTCATGTTGAGTACGAACCGGTTTGGGAGAAACTTCTCACCTGTTTCGATTTTTTTTTAATTTTCAGGGGACATGATGACGCTACTTATGAACAAGGAAACCCTCTCGGAGGAAGCCACTCAGTTCTACGTAGCCGAAACGGTCCTTGCCATTCATTCCATCCACAAATTGGGCTTCATCCATCGCGACATCAAGCCTGATAACTTATTACTGGACCCCAAGGTACGCAGGAACTGGGAAAAAAAACCAATTACCACTGAAATTAACTACAGGTTGGCTCTGGTAGTTTATAAAAGACTTTCAACAGACCTCAAGGTCATTTAAATTTAAGAATAATCACTTTTAACCGGATCAAAAACATGAAAATTAATAGGACTGCTGCAAACTGCTTTCTGACTGGTTGACCTGAAATATTCAATTTTAAAAAGTAATGCGGCCTGACATTGCAAACTTAACAAGTTCTTCGTCAGAGGAAAAATGACGGAGGTACAAGAAACAAAAATATGGGGAACTCGCAAGCATGCAGGGTTGTCAGTCCTAACATGCTTGTTTCTTGTACCTACATGTTTTGTACCTCCGTCATGTTGCCTCTGAGGAAGAACTTGTCAAGTTCGCAACGTCAGGCCACATTAAGTTTTTAGGATCAGAAACAGTGAAACAGCATTTATTTATGGTACATGTATAACGTCTATCAAAAGAAATAAATGAAGAAGTAAATTGTGTTGAGGTAAATGTGTACAATCTCTAATGTAATGACGACCGTGTTTTTCTGACTATTTTTTTTGTCTCTCTGCAGGGTCATATTAAACTGTCAGATTTTGGTCTCTGCACTGGCCTTAAGAAGGCTCATCGGACCGACTTCTACAGAGATCTATCCAGAGCACATCCCAGGGACTTCTGTAAGTCATCCACCCAACCCTTCCCCCCCAACCCCTGGTGTCGTAAATAAGAGTTTCAATAGAAACTCACCGGACGTTTCAGTCAGTCCCCACAACTCTTCAACAGTCTATCACAAGTCAATCACATGCCATCCAGCCATAAAGCCCGCCGTACACGAGAGCTACGTGCTGAGTAAAAAAATCTTTCGAGGCCGTTTGTTCAGCACGTAGCTCACCGTGTACGGTGAATTTTTGCTGCATTTTCTGCCTCGCGAGGCAGTGAGGGCAATTTCTATCCTGTTTGATTTCTTTCGCCTTGTGAGGCGAAAATCTCACCGTGTGCAGCGAACGTGAGCTACGTGCTGAGCAAATGGCCTTGGATGACTTTTTGCTTAGCACGTAGCTGTTGTGTGAGGGGGCTTGAGCTACGTGCTTAGCTAAAAAGATTAACTAACCAATGAAAGCACATTTGTTCTTGTTTGTCGGTCGGGTGATTTAAAAAAAATAACGGGGACAAACGCCAGCAGGCTTAGAAGATTTGCACATAAATAGCTTGCATCACGTGTACACATTACCTGGTTTCATTGGCTGGTTAATCTTTTGAGCTCAGCACGTAGCTCAGGTTCGCCGCACACGATGAGATTTTCGCCTCGTGAAGCGAAAGAAATCAAACGGGATAGAACTTGGCTTCACGGCCTCGCAAGGCAGAAAACGCAGCAAAAACTTACCGCACACGGTGAGGTACGTGCTGAACAAACGGCCTCGAAAGACTTTTTTGCTCAGCACGTAGCCCTCGTGTGCGTTGGGGCTTAAACTAAGTCACAAGCTTTTCAAATGAACTTCAACAAAGGCATTCCTTTGTTATTGCTCATTCCTTGTTACTTTGGGAGCTGGCTTCTTACTTGAATGGTGATTTACTTGTGACTAAGAGTTCGATGTACTCGACTTGAAACACTGACTCTCACTGTACCGACATTTTACCATTTGTTTCCGGCAGCGAGCATCAAACCCATGGATTCCAAAGACTCCAAACGGAAGATGGAAAGCTGGAAGAAAAACAGAAGGGCCCTGGTAAGTGACGGAATACTGTCGTCATAACCAGAAATAAGTGCTTTATTCACTGTTGGGCGAGGATTTTCACGTCTTTACTGTGCTTTAATAACATCATTGTTGGGAACAGATGAGAACCTAAGATTCGTATTAGCTCATCGCGTTTAACAATGACGGATAGGCAAAAGTTTCGGTAAAGAATTTTAGAAAACTGCCAAAAGAGCTAAATTAATTACACTCCTCAATGGAAAAAAGTTGCCTTAATCTTAACCCCCTAGGGCCTATGGGCTAGGAACTTCATCCTCAATCCTGCAAAATCCTCCAGTTGCCACCATAAAAAAATTGGATTCAGCCTCAATCCTCCAAAATCATCCGTTGTCTCTTGAATTTGTTCAGTGGAGGGGTGACCATTGCCTCAATCCTTCACAATCCTCCAGCAATCACTGTTAATGGGTTGAGGCAGTGCCGGTGGCATTCAGAAGCAGTGCGGGTGATATGGAGTGTAACGTGGGGCTCAATTATGAATGGCTGAACGTAATGCAGGGTACAACCTACGAACTAGACACAATGCATCCCCCAAAATCAACTGACACTTTTTTACCATTCAGCCTCAGGATTAGGGAGGGTTACGGTTAAAGGTATAGTCCATCATTTGTAATTTGTGCATTTTGTTCGTTTGAGGCAACAAAAGTGCTCAAAATCTAAAGAAGGGTGCTGAACAACTAACCTGATGAAGTTTCAGCTCAGCTTCAGCTGTATATTTTGAGAAAAACAACATTCTAGGATCTCGATTTCAAATCAAAAGTTGCTGAATCGTATTTTGAATTTGGCCTGAATTCAGTGTCCGAGACACGTTCTCACTGAGCTGATTGCAGCTACGCGATGTCGCACACCGATCCGACGAATTATAGCAACTGCGCGTGTGTGCGTCGTGTCAACACTTGCGCGCGCTTCGCCGAATAAGAAAACGAACTACTAACGGAAATTTTCAACGGTGCGTCTTAAGACGCACCGTTGGAAAGGCCAAGTATGTTTTTCAACAATAATTACGCCAGTTACTTTTGGGATGGCTGCAAATGATGGACTCTGGCTTTAAAACACAATTACGACCAAGCACACTTGATGTTGAACTGATTGATCAGCTGTTGAGGTGACATACATGTATTAGATTTTTAAATCCAGGAGATGCTATTTTGATCTGGTACACGGTACCCTGTGGAGACATGTGCACAATACGGAGCAAAAGATTGTATACATCTCCACAGGGCAACTTCTATAAATGAATACGTCTCCACCAGGTTATCACAAAATAGATATATGGATTTTACTCAAAAACTGGGGATTTCCAAGGTGTGTCTGTCGCAAATTGAAGTATTTTATGTAAGGGATATGAAGTCCGAATTTCAGCCCAGGAAATTTATTCTGGTTAAAATAGGAGCATTTTGAAAGTACACGTTCAAACTCGAAAATTGTAGTACACGAGAACAAAGAAATGACTCCACAAGGATACAAATTCCAGTATGGGTGAGCCGATATACTTATATACGCAGAAAAAAATTGTCTTCACATTTCTGTTTCAGTGGCCGAAATCAGATGCAGATTGATAAAAATTGAGTGCAGTTAAGTTTGAAAGATGTGAAGAACATTTTTTGTATTGGCCATCAGGCGTATTCTACCGTGGGCACCCCGGACTACATCGCACCAGAGGTCTTCGTCCAGACTGGCTACACCCACGTCTGCGATTGGTGGTCGCTGGGCGTCATCATGTACGAGATGCTGATTGGCTATCCGCCGTTCTGCTCCGAGACCCCCCAGGAGACCTACCGTAAGGTCATGACCTGGAGGGAGACGCTGCAGTTTCCCGAGGAGGTGCCGATATCGACCGAATCGAGGGATATGATTCAGAGGTAGCATTTTGGACTCGCCCTGTAGGAAGAGAAATCTCTTATTATTCTGGAGATACCACATTTCAGTACTTTTTTTTACACCCTCCTCAAACATTTTTATCTGCTATCCCCCCTCTGTCACTGGAATAGGTTCTGCTGTGACAGCGAGCATCGAATCGGCCGCAACGATGTGGAGGAGATCAAGGCGCATCCATTCTTCAAAGGGGTGGACTGGGAGCACATCCGGGAGCGGCCGGCAGCCATCCCCATCAACGTCAAGAGCTTCGACGACACGTCCAATTTTGACGAGTTTCCCGACATTGAGCTCAAACCGAGTGAGTTGCCTTTTCAGATATGTAAAAAAGAAAAGTCTGTCACACAAGCCAGCAGGCCGGTGTTTATCGCCGGTTTCAGTGGCATAAAACTACGGAGAATATTTCTATTTCCCCTGGATGGGACATCACTGGTTACTCAATTATACTCCTGGGTGGAGAGAGGCAAGTGGGGGTAAAG